>CM067323.1:98397500-99597500 GCA_034376525.1 Nicotiana benthamiana | reverse complement strand
AATTCCCTGCTTCTGTCAAATAAACACTCGAATCCATGTTCGGTTGTTTTCTTATGATTGTTTCATTGTTATTGATATATGTTGTGGCATGCGTAGTTAATTAAATAAGGTCGTCGATTAGTCTTTTAAGGTTTAACTGGTAGATTTACATGCTTCTAAGCTACTATTGTTCCATCCAGTAGGTTTATCCCTTGCTCCTTTTCTGTTCTGATTTTTAAGCCTGCTGGTATGGGTGAATTTTGAAGCTTTTGATCATTGAATGTTATTTAGGATAGGCTATAGCTTTTAATTAGAGAATATTTGCGAAAAATTAGAGGTTTGACTAAGTTAGTCTACCTAGTGGGGCCCCAATGATCTTTAATTTGAATTAATTTGTTAGGGGGGCCTGTTAAAATGATAAATGTTGACTACTTTAGCTTAATGGAAATTAGGAATAGTGTAAGTAATAATAAAAGTGACATAGAAGAGCATATTTGGGGTGCTGAAAAATTAAAGTAAGGGGATGGAAAGGGCTCAAGGGTTGGGTATAAATAGAGAACATTTTTGAGAGCTTAAGGTCAGCTTTTGGAGAGGGAAGTAAGAGTCGAGAGCAAAAAAAAGTCTAGAGCATTCAGAAAACACACTAACAAAAGGGTCTAGATCTTAAGTGACTAGAGAGAGGGGCAGACATTAAGAGAGAGTTGAAGAGGGGTGACACATGAAAGAATATCAGAAGTCTGCATAAAAAAGGCTATAAGTTTTTCTTAGGTCTTCTTTAATCAGTCTGAGGGTAGTTCTTTGAGAGCTTTGAAAGATCAGTTCGAGACTAATTACATATTGAGAGTAGATACATATACACTGAGTGTACTGTTCCATTGAAGTTTGGATGCATTTTGTGAGATCAATAATTGATCTTGATTTTCCCTCTTGATTCTAATTTACTGAAGCTTCTTTTGGGGTCTACTGGTCCAAATTTTGAAGTTTAGTAGAGTCTTGTCTTGGCTCAATCTTGGTGGAGTCTGTTTGTTGTGGTATTGGCTGTTTTGGTTTGGTTTTTCTAATAAACTTTATGGGCTGTGTTTGTGGCTGTTGGAACTTCAAAATTGCTGCTGTGAACTGATGTTGTATTGTTGTATTATCTGCTGCTACTGATCTTCTTCTTCTTCTACTTCTATCTCCATTATCCAGATATAGTCACAAGATGGACGGTACATAAATCTGCAAATGGAAAAGGGTCAGAACTGCCCCTAACATATTGACGCCAGGTTAAAAATGCTCTCCGTTAACCTATTTTGAAGAAAATGCCCCTACCGTTGAAATTCTGGCATATTTGTGCCCCTAACGTATTGACTCCAGTTTAAAAATGCTTCTACCGTTAACCTAATTGGAAAAAAATGCCCCTACCGTTTTAAATATAAATACAGTCAGTTGTAAGACTTAGGGGATCAAATATGCCACATTTTTATCGGTACGGGCATTTTCTTCAAAATAGGTTAACGGAGGGCATTTTTAACCTTGAGTCAATACATTAGGGGCAGTTCTGACCCTTTTCCCATCTGCAAATTACACAAATGGAGCGATTCTGTTAGAATTTAAATAGAAAGGTCTGGTTAATGACACCATTATAAAACGCAAGGACAATATGTGTATTTCTTTCTTTATTTGGATCTGAGAAGAATTGAGCGGATGTTTTATCACGTTTGTGGATACGTTCGCGTGACATGATATGATTCCTAAAAAAACAAAATCGGATTATGCGTTCGCGCAACTTCAAGTAAAAATTTTCTTAATAATAATAAAAGCAGTTAAAAGTTAAAATTTGTACATAGGTACAACTTGTTTTAAAGTCATATAATTAAGCCAAATATGACAGTTGAGCTGCCGTGCTAGAACCACGGAACTCGGGAATGCCTAACACCTTCTCCCGGGTTAACAGAATTTCTTGTCCGGATTTCTGGTGTGTAGACTGTTAAACAGAGCCATTCTTTTCCTCGATTTGGAATTAAACCGGTGACTTGGGACACTATAAATCTCCCAGGAGGAGACTCTGAATCGTAACAAATTATCCCGTTTTGGTTGCCTTTAATTGGAAAAAAACTCCCTTTGTGCCTCGCGGGCGTAAAAAGGAGGTGTGACAGTGATTGCTCAAAATTACAACAGTATTTAAATAATAAAGCAGTAAAGAAAGGAACTAAAGGAAAGAGAAAACATGAAGAGTCAATTTAGTAATTATGATGAAATAATCAAGGACAGGAAATAAATGCGATTAAGTAAGCAATAAAGTCACAAAATCCAGTAATGGTAAAAGCCTTAAAGAAAATCCCCAGCATAGTCGCCATGCTGTCGACGCCTCCCATTTTTCTCTCCCGAGGTAATGAGATCGGGTTTGCGACATTAAGGGTGAAATGACTCTTTTTTTCGCTTTTGGGGGAATTGGGCTATGAAGTTTGAAGAGTCGTCGCCTAATTATTATAGTGCATTAGGACACTTTTTGAGAAAAGGAGAAGGATTCGAAGGAAAACTAGAGTTTGGGTAAGAGCTTGAGATTATCTCGAAGGGAAGGTGTTAGGCACCCCTCAAGATCAACTAGTGTGGTTTTCCACCTTGCTTAGATGTGACTTTAAGAAGAATAGAAATAGAAAAGCGAAGTTTGCACATAAGAAACACAAGCAAGTTGAAAGAAGGATGACACAAGTAAAAAGGATTCTTAAAGAAATCATTTTAATAAAAGAAAAGTAAAGAGGGTCCTAGGTTTAACTATAATATGGATCATTCGATGCAATATCCCGCACATGTTCCCAAAGAGGGGTCGCCTTATGATATTCGCGCATCATCATCATCTCCATATTCTACCATTCCCACCCCGTCAAGGTATTTAGGCACGTTTGATCTCGTTACCTATTGCATGGCAATACCCGTCCCGACCAATCAGTCCTGGGGTATTTGGACTTCTTATCCTAGAAGGGTAGAAAATGGGTATAAGGGGATAAGGGCATATATGGAGTTTAAAGGTAAACAAATGTTATGGTGTCAATCAAAACAAATAGTATATAAGGGTAGTAAAAAAACTTACAAAGGCTGCACAAAAAATCCCGTAAGCCATACAACAACTAGTTTAGCATGACTAGCAATTACTGGTTTTGGTCTTAAGATTAGAACTGATAGTGGACAGATTAGTTTAACATATAGAGTTGGATAAGAAGTCTACTTTAATACCCTCGGGTCCGGTTTGTTAGAACTTAAGGTATTATAAAACCAGTAATTTCCGAAACCGCTAATTTTAGACAAGGATATGTAAAGAAGAGTTTTGGAAACAGGAAATTGAAATTTACAAAAGTTCAGAGATGGCTTACAAACTAGCCGAACTACTTAAGTAAAATCGTAAAAAGGCATTTTTCGAAAGCATTGAACTGCAAATTTAGGCAGGAGACCAAAAGTTGATTTCAGAAAGATGCAAGTTGGAATTTCAAAAAATTTAATAGATTTAAAATAGTTCAAAGAAAAGGCTTGGCCAGGTTTTAGAAGCAGACAGATTTGGACAAGTTTTTTCTGGAAGTGTTTACCATATTATTACTCAAATTAGGCGAGTTTTAATTCCCCTGGCCATGATATTTAAATCTTTATTTATTGCTACTTTTAGAACGTCTAAGATACCTACTGTTTGCCTAGCGTTTTTGTGCAGTTCCTAAGACATGATTTCTATTATGCTAGCAATACAAAAATCCTATTGGCATGATTTCTAGATGCAATGTTAAAATCCTATAGGCATGGTTTCTAAGTGATTTACAATATTGAAATCCTATAGACATGATTTATAGATGGGATGCAATGATGAAATCCTATTGGCATGGTTTCAAAGTGATTTACAATATTGAACTCTTATAGGCATGATTTCTACCCATTGACTAATGCAAACAACATAAACCTCTCCCACACCCTTTTAACTATATCCCCTAAGTCTTTTTACAAAGTGATTACAAAAATGGACGGGAAATAAATACATCAAAACTAATAACGGACCCGAGGAAGCCCAAAGCAAACTTAATGTACAACGCATGTATTTTACCAAATCCGGGTTCCAGATTCCAAAGCATTCTCTTAGAGCGTTTCACGAAGCCCAGGCAATGCATACACCCTGAAGATTAATTAGAGTAGTTCAATGTGTGGAAAATACCAGCCCTTAGGCATCCACGTTCAGAGGGAACTCTAGGGTCCCTAAGCATGGCCTACCATAGGGGGTAGGACTTACAGAACTAAGAGTAAGTGTAATAGTGAGGAGATCATAGGAAGACCAAAGCAAAGGGCGGGCTCCCAACTTCAAAACTTTAAAATTTAAATACAGGAATATATTCCTCTGTTATATGGGCGGGATCCCAACTTCAAAACGTGAAAATATAGAGACTGAAATGTTTCAAAATTTAAAATTTAAAGACGAAAATGTATTCCTCTGTTATATGGGCGGGCTCCCAATTTCAAAACTTGACAATGTAAAGACTGAAATGTTTAAAATTTTAAAATTTTTAGAATGAAATGTATTCATTTGTCATATGGACGGGCTCCCTATTTCAAAACTTTAAAATGTAAAGACTGAAATGTTTTATAATTTAAAGATTTAAATGTATTTCTCTATTATATGGGCAGGCTCCCAACTTCAATACTTAAAAATTTAAAAGACTGAAATGTAACTTTAAAACATAAAATTTAATGACTGGAATGTATTCCTCTGTTATTTGGGAAGTCTCCCAATTTCAAAAAATAAAATTTAAAGACTGAAATATAACTTCAAAACTTAAAATTTAAAGACTGAAATGTATTCCTCTATTATATGGGCGGGCTCCCAACTTCAAAACTTAAAAACAAGGAAACTTTTCTGCCCCAGTTTGGAAAACTGGGCCCAGGGGTGAGTGTTACTGAATCATATACCAACTATTACTAAGAATTTGAAAACTAAGTCCTATTATCCAAGGAGGTCCGGAAAACTCCTAACAATAACGATCCTAAGTCATATTTTCTATAAGTATTACTTTCACTACATCATGTTATCTACAAGGATTTTTAGACTACATCCTATTATTCAGGAAGGTCCTGACAACTCCTACATTGAATTTTATCCTAACCATGCAATATTTGAGACCAACTTACATTCCCCTATGTTATTCCTAACTATCTTGTATTTTAACCATACCACACCTTGCGGTCAATCGTGACTCCTACTTGTTTTACCTTCATGGAGAGTTTCCCCGAAATGATCGACTTTTCCTGCCTCTGTTTTAATCAAATAAAATTTTGTCAGTTTAAAATGGTAGTTAGTTGATGGCATTATTGCTGAAAAATCCTTCCACTGCATTGTTTTGTTTCTTCTGGCTTCCCCGAACTGATCCTTAACCGCTTGACTTTCTAACTGACTTTCAAATTCCCCAACCTCCGACAACCCGAATGTTTTCTACCCGTTCTATTGTTTCATACCTCTGACCCTTTTGTTTGAACCTTTAACATTTCCCACAAAATTTCCCAATTATTCCACCGATGAAACTTCCGGTGACTTCCCATGTTCCGATTTACATCATGTTGTTGTTGACATGCTCTGGCCACATTATACTTTACCATTTTCAAAAGATGGTAGTGAGCTTTGCAATCCTTTTCACTTGCATTGAACAAAACTGGCACTGAAACATCTTCGATAGGTATAACCCCGAAAAGAAAATGGAATGCAAGGATTTTATGAGTTAAGGATAAGAAGAATCCAAAATCGGATTATTCTTTAAAAGGGAAGAAAAAGAACTTTTCTGACCGTAACAGCTGTTACCAATGGTCATAACATGCATTTTGAACTAATAAGCCCAACTTGTCCAACTAACCAGCTCTTGGTCTCCACGCTTTTGTTGCCCCAAAATTTTCATCACTTGATTACTTTACCCAAACCTATACTTTGTTCATCCTGCGGTACCTCAAGATTGTTTTCCCTGATAGACCATTCTCAATTAACCATTTCTCAACTCACTTTCGCCTCAAGGTTCCTGTGAGTGTTTTCACCAATAAGACTCTCTTTTATTTTTTCTCTCAGCTCCCGTCGCCTGGTGCCTATGAAGGTTTTCACCAATAAGACTCTCTCATTTTTACTTTTTTCTTCTTGCTTGAACCAGAGTGTTTCCCCTATCATGAATTACTTCTACCTGTTCAACTTGGCATTTCTCAAGAACTGATCAGAAAGTCTTTCTTTGGACCGTATTGTAGTCTTTTGTATGGGTTAGAAAGAAAGGGTATAACAGGCTCAAAAGAACACAAAATGGGTTAAAATTACAACTTTTGGAATCTAACTTTTCATAGCAATTACAGTGTTTGCCCCAATTTCTTGCTTGGGGACTTTTGGGTTTTTATTTTGGTATGACTGAACTTCGGAGAGGCTTCCTACGTACCATCTCGGGATCAAGTCAAACGTTGTTCATGCCAGAGAATTACTTCGTTTTTGTTTGTGATTTTTCTTTTCCTTTTCTTTTCCTATTCTTCTTTCCTTTCTTTCATTTTCTTTTCTTTTCTTTTCTTCTTTTCTCTTTTCTTTTCTTTTCTTCTCCATTCTTTTCCTTTTCTTTTATGTTTTCATTTACTTATTTGCGGCACTTATGCTTCTTAATTGTATCGTCGATTTCGAAAGAGGGGTATGAACGAAAGTAAGTAGGCTCAAAGGGGATAACAAGGGATAAAAGTGTTTGGATAACAGAAAAAAACGCCTTCGTCATTTCAATCTTTAAAATAGGCCAAGTACAAACAAGTACATTCAGAATAAAGAAATCATACATAGTATCTCTTGACCACATCGAAATTGATGGCCATTTCTACACATTTTCCTTCTATATCTGTCAAATATAGTGCACCATTAGAAAATTCTCTGGTTACAATTAATGGTTCCTGCAAATTTGGAGCGAACTTTACCTTTGCTTCAGCTCAATGATGAAAAATATGCCTCAGCACTAACTGTCGGACTTCGAACTTTCTCGGAAGTACTTTCTTGTTGTATGCTCTTTCCATTCTTTGTTGGTATCGTTGACCATGACACACGTATTCGAACCTTTTTCGTCAATCAGACTCAACTGTTTAAGACGGGTATTCACCCATTTATCATCATCAATCCCAGCCTCCACAATGATTCGAAGAGACAGGATTTCCACTTCTACAGGTATTACTGCCTTGGTGACGTACACCAACGAATAAGGAGTCGCCTCCACCTAAGTCCAAACAATGGTGCGGTACCACAACAATGCAAAAGGTAACTTCTCATGCCACTACCTAGACCTTTCAACCATCTTTCGACGTATTTTCTTTATATTCCTGTTGCCTACTTCAACCGCACCTTTTTCCTTGGGACGGTATGGAGTAGAATGCCTATGGGTAATATTCAATGGCTCACATGTCTCCTTCATCAAATGACTATTAAGATTAGCCCCCATTGTTTGTGATAATCACCGTCGGTATCCCAAATCGACAAATATTGTTCGAATGCACAAAATCCACCACAACTTTCTTAGTCACAGACTTGAACGTCTTATCTTCCACCAATTTGAGAAAATAGTCTATAGCTACCAAAAAAAACATGTGCCCATTTGACGCTTCTGGATCAATAGGCCCAATAACATCTATTCCCCATGCAACAAAAGGCCATGGCACGGACATCGTATATAGTTCTGATGGCGGAGAATGAATGAAGTCCCCATGAACTTGGCACTGATGACATTTACATACGAAACGGATACAATCTCGCTCCATAATAAGCCAATAATAACTTACCCGTATGATCTTCTTTTCCAAAACATATGCGGTCCACATACTCATGAATGTACCTCGGTCATGATAGATCTGGCCTGCCTCGCATCCATGCACCTCAACAGTCTGGGATCTGGGTTCTTTTATATAAAACACCTCCACTAAGGAAAAACAGCTGGCCAATAATCGAATCGTTCTTTTCTGAAAACCACTGGCCTGTACCGGGTATACCCCCATTCTGATATATTCCAAGATATAGTGAAACCACGGCTCAGCGTCAAGCTCCTCTTCTACCATATTACAATAAGGATGCTGATCACGGACCTAAATCTGCAATGGGTCCATATAAGCCTTATCTGATTGATGTAACATTAACGCCAAAGTAACCAAAGCATCGGAAACCTCATTATGAATCCTTGTAATGTGCATGAACTCTATTGATCGGAACCATTGACAAGGCTCATGCGAACATTGTCAGTACAGTATAAGATTCAATTCATGTGTTTCCCATTCTCCTTGAATTTGGTGCACCAGTAGGTCCGAGTCACCCATGACCAAGACTTCCTGGACACCCATTTCTACAGCTAATCTTAGTCCCAAGATGCACGCCTCACCTTCTGTCATATTTTTCGTACAATAAAAACAAAGTTGAGCCGTAATAGGGTAGTGCTGACCTGTTTCAGAAATAAGTACCGCTTCTATTCCCATGCCTTTCATTTTTGCAACCCCATCAAAGAAGAGCCTCCATCTCGGCTTCTCAACTTGTTCCAACTCATCAATGTGCATCACCTATTCATCAGGGAAATAAGTTTTCAAAGGTTCATAATCTTCATCGACTGGATTCTCAACCAAATTATCAGCTAATCCATGTGCTTTCATCGCAGTTCGTGTCACATAGATCATGTTGAACTCCGTATGCAAGATCTGCCACTTTGCTAGCCTCTCTGTGGGCATAGGTTTCTGAAAAATATACTTTAATGGGTCCAAGCGAGATATGAGGTAAGTAGTGTAGGACGACAAATAATGTTACAACTTTTGTGCCACCCAAGTTAGGGCGCAATACGTTGTCTCCAGATGAGTATACTTCACCTCGTAAGATGTGAACTTCTTGCTCATATAATATATAGCCTACTCTTTTTACCAGTAACATCATGCTTCCCCAGTATGCAGCCGAATGAATTGTCCAGAACCATTCTGGTGGGATCGACACGGGTGGATTCGACAAATACCCCTTTATCCTATGAAATGCCTCCTGACATTCATCCGTCCATTTGACCACATCGTCTTTCTTTAACAATTTGAAGATGGGCTCACAAGTGGTTGAGAGCTGAGCAATGAACCTGCTAACATAATTCAATCTTTCTAACAAACTCATCACCTCAGTTTTGTTTCTCAGAGGTGGAAATTCATGAATGGCCTGAATCTTCGATGGATCCAGATCAATACCCTGGCGACTGACTTTTAAACCCAACAACTTTCCAGATGGCACCCCAAAAGCGCGTTTTGCGGGATTGAGCTTACGATTGTACTTGCGAAGCCTTTGAAAGAACTTCCTCAGATCCCTGATGGTCAGACTGCTGTCTAGACTTCGCGATCACGTCATCCACGTACACCTCGATTTCCTTGTGTATAAGATCATGGAATATTGTTTTAATTGCCCTCATAAAAGTGGCCCCGTCATTTTTCAAACCAAACGGCATGACCCGATAACAGCACGTTCCCCATAGAAGGATGAATGTCGCCTTTTCTAAATCTTCCTCATCCAATAAAATCTGATTATAACCCGCGTAACAATCCACAAAAGAACCAATCTCATGTTTCTCACAATTATCAATCAATATGTGGATGTTCGACAATGGGAAATTATCTTTTCGACTCGCCTTGTTAAGATCCCGATAATCGACACAGACCCTGGTCTTGCCATATTTCTTCGGCACAGGCACAACATTAGCTAACAATGTGGTATGTCTTCTAACCCGAATGACCTTCGCATCAAATTTCTTGGTAATTTCTTCTTTGATCTTTACTCTTATGTTTGTTTTAAACTTTCTCAGCTTCCGCTTGACAGGAGGGAGTGACGGATCGGTGGCCAATTTGTGAACCACTAAATCGGTACTTAGACCCGGCATATCATCATACGACCATGCAAAAATATCTTTGTACTAGAATAATGCTTTAATTATCTCCTCCTTGAGTTGTGGCTCCAGATGAACACTTATTTTAGTTTCACGCATATTGTCTTGGTCCTCTAGATTAACTGCTTCTATGTCATTTTGGTTAGGTTTGGGTTTTTCTTCAGAGTGACTTAATTCTTTACTAATTTCCTCACATGCCATGTCATCATCACATTCCACCCCATCATCACACTTGATTTCTTGTATTATTATTTCTGAGTTAGATTGGCTTTTAAAACTGGGCCGAAGATTCCTCATGCATGTCCTGTCATTGATACTAGCACAAAAAGAACTGTACAGAAAAGAAAAGAAAAATCAGAACAAAATTAGGAATGAAGAAAGAAGAAAAATTGCATTTCATTGAACGTAAAGATAACAGAGTTTTAACTCATCCAAACGGACGGAACATAGAAACTGAATTACAAATCCTGGAATAATCCAGGGGAACAAAAGGAAAACAAAATCGATGACCATGACTCCCTCCGAGTTGGAAGAGGAGTATCTTCCCAATTGTCTACATTAGCATATGGTCCTATGTATTGGATATTTGCCTTTCTTAAACCTTCCACAACTTTGATCACGTTCACTTTGGAAAATAGCCTTTCGAACACCTTATCCAAGTACCCCTCTGCACCAATCAGTGGACCTGACACCTTTGCCAATACATCTTTCTGACACCCGGCCTGACGAAGGACCTGGACATGCATGGAATCGGTTTGGGAAGAACCCAAGCTTTCTTTTTCAATTTACGAGCCCTTCTAACATCTTTCGTTGTTGGCTTGAGCCCCAACCTAAAGGTGTCCAGATTCTTGGGCAAAGAAATAGGTTGAACAATACCCTGGAGATCAGCCCCCGGACCTTTTCCTGGCATGAACCCATTACTCAGCATCTCCGAAACTACCATGACGCTTGTATCTGCTATTCTGGGGAGTGGGATACTTTTACCCTCCAGCACCTTGTCCACAGAGGCTGTATCGAAGTCCTGATAAACCCACGCACCCTTATCATCATCATTCTCTATGAATGGCACGATGGCATACATATAGCGCATGTGTTGTTTTTCCCATGTACCACGACCTCTTGTCTATCCAACTCGAACTTGACCATTTGATGCAGTGCAGAAGGCACCGCTTTTTTCGCGTGGATCCATGGTTGCCCCAACAGCAGGTTATAGGACACTACCACGTCTACCACTTGAAATTCATGGTGAACTCGACCGGACCAATTGTCAATTCAAGTATGACATCCCCCACTATGTCTGTACCACCACCGTCAAACCACCGAATGCAGACACTATTCTTATGAACTCTGTCATCAACCCTCAGCTTGTTCAATGTGGACAAAGGAAAAATATTGGTACTGGATCCGTTATCAATCAACACCCGAGTGACTAACGACTCTTCGCACTTTAATGTCAAGTAGAGAGCTTTATTATGTTTTGTACCCTCCACGGCCAATTTATTGTCAGAAAATGTCACACTGTTCACTTCAAAGATTTTATTCGCGATTTTCCCCAAATGAATAACCAAACTTTTATTGGTGACATGAGCTACATTCAATATCTTCATCAGAGCCAGGCGATATTCATCTAAATGTATAAGTAGTGAAAGCAACGAGATTTGGGCTGCCCTTTTTCCTCAATTGCACAATAATGGAATAGTCCTGTACTTTGATCTTTTACAAGAACTCCTCCGCCTCTTCCTCCATCACAGCCTTCTTGACTAGTATTGGGCCATCTCAACTTTTCGAGGGCAAAACACCTACCCGGCCGAGTTAACCCTATTGCTTCGCAAAAATCTTCTTTGATTTCCTTTCCTTTGTAAGTCACAACTACTTGTTCATACTTCCATGGCACGGCTTTGCTTTCAATCACGGGTAACTGTACTACCAGCTATATGACAACCAGTATTATGTAGGCCCCATTCACAACTACCACATGCGCACTTGATACCCCTTGTACCACTAACTTGACTTGCTCTGGATTCTTTGCAACAACAGACGACCATTTCTCAATCACCACAACTGGCTTTTCATCTATCCCTTTTGACTGAACAGCTGGTTTCACACTAGCTACTTTTTCGTTCACCTTGGCTTCACTAGAATGGATTATCATGGACGTTTGTGAGGGTTTCTTCAGCTCCCCTCCCTCGTTCACTAATTCGATCATGTCGGTCTCGTGATGAGCTGGAAACAGGTTTTGATCAATTTTTGGCGCCTTTGGGGCCTGAACTTCAATACGGTGATTATCAATAAGCTCTTGCACCTCATTTTTCAACTTCCAGCATATCTCGGTATTATGCCCTGGCATCCCTGAACAATACTCACAACTTACCGACTGTTCCAGGTTTCTAGGAGGGGGATTTGGCATTTTGGGCTCAATTGGGGTCAGCATTCCCTACTGTTTCAATCTACAGAAAGATGGTGTAAGATTCTCCCACCGGAGTAAATGTTTTCTATTTTTGGACCTTTCCAAAAGATTGGTTTGGGTGAAATCCGGCTCTCGGCATGTAAGCCCTGGGAGGTGGATATGTGTTTTGTGGAGGTGGATATGTGTTTTGAGGAATTGGTGCACGCCATTGCGGGTGCGCCGGAGGCTGGGTATATTTTGAGCATGATGAACAGAAAATGTGGCTCTAGGGTGGATAGTAATGTTGTAGAGGGCCATATAGGGTGTATGGGTAATTTAGGTGGTGGGGTCTAGGTTGGTTGTAGTAGGGTAGAGGGTCTTTGGACTTGTACCATGTACTAGCTTCAACCGTTGCGACTTCTTCCATCTTCTTCTTTCCAAGCACATCATCAGTTCCGTTTTGGATGGCCTGAGTGGTTGCTTTAATCACTTAATAGCTCATTATTTTATTGAACTTATAACCTTCCTCGACCATGGCTCCCATCTTCACCACCTTGTTAAAATTTTTACCGATTGTCCTCACCAGGTGACTAAAGTATGTTGACTCCAAAGCCTACAAAAAGTAATCCACCATTTCACTTTCCCTCATTGCGGGGTCAACCCTTGCAGCTTGCTCTCTCCAACGGAACCCGTATCCCCTGAACATTTCCTCGGGTTTCTTCTCAAGTTTTATCAACGACAGCTGTTCTGGGACGATCTCAAGATTATATTTGAATTGACTGCAAATGCTTGTGCTAGGTCATCCAAGTATACCATCTGCTAGGATCTTAGAGTGTATATCATTCTAGTTCAGACCCACTAAAACTCTACCCAAAGTATGCCATTAACAGTTCGTCTTTTCCCCCTGCCCCTCTCATCTTTGTACAAAAACCTTGTAAATGTGCCACTGTGTCATCGTGACCATCATACAGATCAAACTTTGGCATTTTGAACCCCGCATGTAGCTCTACATTGGGGAACAGACAAAGATCTTTATATGCCATACTGACCTGATTTCCCAATCCATGCATATTCTTGAAGGCCTGCTCCGGACTTTTCATTTTTCGAAGAACTTCTTCCTGTTCTGGGTTCTTAGATGGCTTTTCATTCTCTTCCGGGAGCTCAATATCAGGGGTATACGAGTAAGGCTCAAGGGCCTTGAAAGTAGTTTCAGGGGGATAGTATTGGTCATCGTGGATTTGAAACAAAGGTTCACTAGATGATCTTACAGTGTGGCGGGTGGCGGTTCCAAAAAGATAGGAGTGATGGGTGGAGGAGGGTTCTATTTAGGCGGTGGAGGTTGAGGAGCGTAGGAAGTGGTACCATAACCCTGTGTGTAGTAAGGGAAGGCTGGAGATGAATTGGCATTGGGAGGTTCCTGAACCATAACCATGGGCGGGATATATGATGGATTGGTGGGATACACTAGCGCCGGATTCTCCTGAGACCAAGCTTGATACATTTTAGCCATTTGTTGTTTCAGTTTATGCATCTCCACTTTTGCGGCATTTACATCTGTTACCTCAACATCTTTCGACGGGTCTACAATACTAATATCAGATTCATGTCTAGTCATTTTCAGCTTGTTTTTTGATCGGGTATTGTAAGAATGGGTTTCCAGAATGCCAAGTAACTAACAACCTGCCTGAACTCATCATATGAGACAATCACGTTGTTAGAAATTAGGCTTTAACAGATTGGATAACCGCACAATTGCATGAATGCACCTATACAGTTAACCGTATTCTTTTTTCTTTTCTTTTCTCTCTTCTCTTATTTTCTTTCTTCTTTTCCTTGTTTTTCCGCTGTTTCCTTTCTTCTTTCCCTTTTCTTTTTTTCTTTTCTTTTCTTTTCTATTGGTTACGGTCGAATCATATGGAAATTGCTACGTACCGTGACCCCGCACGATGCAGACCAGGCGCAATTCGTGAAAATAAGTTCCAAAATAAAGGAACAATATTTGGTAATTTTAAAGCTTTTCATTACCAAAAAAATCTATTACAAACTAATCATTTAGAAAAGGAAAATAACATATGCGAACAAAACTCAAATACATACTCCAGACATACTAGCATACTCGGACGCAAAACGATAATAGACCGAAAAACAACAGACTCTAAAATGGAAAATACAAACTCGATCAATGAATACATTAGTGCTTCAAAAGTTAGTGCCCGCGGGGTGTGACGACCTAAAGGGTCATCACCATAATTCTCCCTTTCTTTGTGCTACTGAGGCCTTGAAACCTCTTAATTGGTTGCCTCGATTTGCATGCGTAGTTAGGGCGCGAAGCTAGGAAAATTTTTATGTGTTTGAATTCTGTGTTAAAAACTATGAATTTTGATAATAATATTTGTATAGTTGACTTTGGTCAACATTTTTGGTGAACAGACCCGGACCCGTGATGTGACGGTCCTGAAGGATCCGTAAGGAAATTTGTGACCCGGGCGTAATTCTAGAATCAAAATCTGAGATCTCAGGCGCGAGTTCGAAACTTTTCTGTGAAATTGTTTTATGAAAATGCTTAAGAAAAAAATAGAAATTCATCAAAAGTAATAGTATCGGGCTCGTATTTTTGTTCTGACACCCGGTACAAGTCTTAAATGGGCGTTAAGCTCTATCTGTAAAGTTGGGTTGGAAAGGGACGTCATTTGATGTGTTTCGGACTAAAAATAGAAAATTTGAAAATTTTGAACTTTGAGATGAAAATCATGAGTTTTGGAGGTTGATTCTTTGTTTTGATGTTATTTCAGAGATTTGATCGCTCGAGCAAGTTCGTAGGATGATAGTGAGTTAGTGTTTATGGTTAGTTGGGAGCCCCGAGGGCTTGGGAGTGTTTTCGGGGGGGGGTGGTTCAGGGTGTTTTTAGCTCTTTAGACTTAGCAGGTTTTCTGTAATTTTTGCACAGATCTCTTCTTCTATGCGATCGCATAGGTTTCCCTGTGATCGCATAGAGTCCCTTGCCAATCCTCTAATTTTCTTCTATGTGATCGCATAGTTTGACCTGCGATCACATAGCTAGACAGGTTACTTCAGTGCGATCGCATACCCTCCATTGCGATCGCATAACGTACAGACACCACCCTGGCCAGACCCCGTCTTTCTTCTATGTGAATGCATCCCCCCTGAGATCGCATTGACCAGCCTTCCCTGTCTCTATGCGATCGCAACCCTGTTCATGCTATCGCATAGGCCAAATTTCTTCAGCGATTTAATTTAGTCCAGAAGAGTGTTTTCTGTTCATTTCTTCAAAAATTCCCACACGAGCGCTCCTCCTACACTCTCCATTGACGAACTCCAAGCCCTTACTTCACCATAACTCTTTGGGTAGGTGATTCCAACTTCATTCTTCCATTATTTCTTTGACTAATCATCAATTTTCTATCCCTAAATTATAGAATCATGTAGAAATTAGGGCTTTTGGGTAGAGTTGGATTTTTGAGAATTTTGAGCGATTCAACCTCAATTTGGGGTCGAATCTTAAAAAAAATCATATATTTGTACTCGTGGGGTTATGGGTAATCAAAATTTGGTCCGGGCCTCGAGTTTGGACCATGTAGGCCCGTGTCGGATTTTGGTATTTTTGGAAGAAAAATTAGAAATGCATTTCTAAGCTAGGAAATTGTATCCTTGTGCTATTATTGATAATATTGAATCTAATTATGTTAGATATCGTTGGTTAGGGGTCGAATTCTAGAGGAAAGGCGATTGTTGAGATTTGAGTTGCTATTTTCGGATTTGAGGTAAGTGTTTTATCTAACTTTGGCTAGAGGGAATAGGATTAGGTTAATATTTGTTATGTGCTATGTGGAGTCGGTATATAGGTATGGTGACAATTACCTATGCGCCCGAGTCTAGTTTGACCGTGAGTCATAATTGCTATTAAATTTTGAAAGAAGTGAACAACTGTGTTGATTACTTGTTAAATGAACTATGAAGTGATAGTTGAGAGGCAAATGAACTAAAGGAGGAAATTATTGTGTTTTTCCCTTGCCGGGACTTATTGTTGAGCTGTATTCCCTTGTCGGGATTTATTGTTGAGTTGTTCTCCCTTGTCGGGATTTATTGTTCAGTTATTCTCCCTTGTCGGGATATTTTGTCTTATTATATATTCCTTTCCTGTTTGGTTGTGACCACTGATTGGGTGAGGAAGAGAGAGTAAAGGCACGAAGGGTGATGTCGTGCACTATGCATTGATAGTTAAAGCATGAAGGATGATGTCGTGCATTGTATATTGAGAGTAAAAGCACGAAGGGTGATGTCGTGCATTATATTTGACATTCTTGGTGAGAAATGAGAGTAAAAGCACGAAGGGTGATGCAGTGACTTATATTTGACAGTTTTGGGGAGGAACGAGAGTAAAAGCACGAAGGATGATGCCATGCAGTTGTTGATTCACTGGCTTCTTCATTTAGTTATTATATATTCAGCTACATTTCTTATTTGTTGAAGTTATAATTGAACTGTTACTCCCCCAGCATGTCCCGTCCCCATTATTTGTTTAAATTCTTGTTCTCTTTCTGTTATTGCACATATATCTGTACAGATTGATTGTGGTAAGTTCAGTTTAGCCTCGTCACTACCTCGCCGAGGTTAGGCCGGGCACTTACCAGCACATGGGGTCGGTTGTGCTGATACTACACTTCTGTGCCTTTTTGTGGACAGGTCAGGAACAGCCTACGGATCGCAGCAGTAGTTAGGGGGCGATCCTTGAGTCCAGAGACTTTGAGGTAGTTCGCTAGCATTCGCGGGCCCTGAGTCTGCTCTATATTTTCCAATTTGTTTTTATTGTATTCAAACAGACATGTTATGTATTTCTTTCAGAGTGTTGCTTTTAGTACTCTTTAGTCGTTCGTGAGTAGTGACACCAGATACTGGGTTGAGGCATGTTGAGAATTTTCCGCATTTTGTTATTCCTATTGTTGCTAAAAGTCTTCCATGTGTTTTAATTAATTATTTCAGTATTTAATTTGTTTTAGAATAAAGTTTTTGTGAAAATGATTAAAAAGTCTTGCCTAGCTTCGATAGTAGGCGCCATCACGACTGCCGATGGTCGAAAAATCCGGGTCGTGACACGTGGCATCGTTTGGCCTCGCCGCGGGCTTAGGTGCCAAATCCCTTTGAAGTTTCTCAAGCTCATACATGGTTCGCTTGACATAAACTATCATTGCCGAGAAGAAGGTTGTAAGGGTCTTGTATTCACATGCCAAGCATCTCCTAAGGATGGCGTGGGCAATGGTCTCAATCATGTCTCTTGTTCGACCCTTTTTTATAAGCAATCTCCTTATTAGATTATTGCGAGCCTCCAACACATGAGAATCCTAAAGATGCTAATCTAGCAGCGGTTGTATTTCTGCTTCCATTCGGGCCAGTAAATCATAAGAGTGTCCACTTTCGATCTCAAAAGCTTTAGCTTACTTAGCTGATTTATCCTCTAGAGTGACCACTTTTCTTTTCAAACTAGCAATGGTCTTTTCATAATCCTTCTTCAATTGTTGCAAGTAATGGGTGCGTTCTTCTGTTCTTTTTTCCCACTATGCCTTGAGCCCTGCTATAGTACTCTTGCATTTTCCAACTCATCCCGGTACTCACTGATTTCATTTTTCAGACCCTATATCAAACGCTCATCTGAATGGCTCCTCGGTTGTTTACGAGTGACTATTCTCATTTGCTAGAATTGGGCCATAAGCGCCTCGTTTTCTTGGGCCAACCTGTTTTTTCCACCCTGATCAGTAGTAACTTGCACACTGTTCTCAAACTTCAGACCTTCAATTTGTTGTTTCAGCATTCCAATTTCAGGCCGATAGCCTTCTTCTTTGCTAGCCAACCCCATTGTTCTTGTGATGATTTAGCAAAATCACGGATGTTGGGTCTTTTAGCTGGCCTCTAATGCTCAAGTTCTCTTATGTACCATGTGAGGTATTCTGGCGACATTTTGTCCTTTGGCTCGATCCTGCACACAAGTATCTGGTTGTCGATATTGACATTCATTCCAAATCTCGTGGACTTTTGCTTTGGGAAACTGTCCGTCAAGGCTAATCTCAATTACTTGAGCACTAATATCTTCCTCTTTTGGAATTGTTTGGCATCTCCCGAGTTGTCTCAGAACCCGACATGGAGCATTAGGTTGGATGCTCTTAAGTCCCATCAAAAGAAAATGCGACCTAGCTGCTAGCATGTATATGATTTCTTCAACATGCAACCATCCCAACGTCCACTGTATCTGACTGGCCGTGAGAGTCGGAAAGTATGATACCCATGTTGTTGCTATTTTAGGAACACTAACCTCGTCAATCCTTGTGAAAACTCTCCTATACAGGTTTTGTCAGAAGAACCATAACTCAAGAGCTGGGAACAGTGGCATAGATGCTCGGTCATCCACATTTGTAGTAGCAAGATACACCCCTCAAAAAATTTGCCTCCGTCTTTGCAGGCATGAGAGCTCGGAAGATGTCAAACACTATCATAGACGCAAGAGTGCTTTCATATTGAGTAAGCAAGGTACTGACGACCCCATCTAATTTTATATTAATATTCTCGTCTTTCCTCGGGAACACCAAGAGGCCCAAAAAGGGTATCATAAAAGCCACCCATCTGTGCTCATCCCATTTTTTACGATTATTTTTACTACATAGCTTGATGTCCGGCTTGCTAACCCCCTACCCCACGTGGTTGTAGCTATCTATATGAAGCACAGAGTGTAGAAGCCTTTTTCCAAATCTGGATTATAGACCGTCTTAGGTATTTTCAATGAATCTAAAAACGGATGCACCATCATGGCTCTTGAAGCAACCAGATATTTTTCTCTTAACGGAACCTCAGCATCTCCGATGTACCCGGCTATTTCCTCCAAAGTCAGGGTGAGCTCAAAATCTAA
Organism: Nicotiana benthamiana; assembly: GCA_034376525.1. NCBI lineage: Eukaryota > Viridiplantae > Streptophyta > Magnoliopsida > Solanales > Solanaceae > Nicotiana > Nicotiana benthamiana. The sequence continues at coordinate 99,578,326 of CM067323.1, read as the reverse complement.
GAAGTGGAAGACATTGTGCGCCGGGTCCCATCAGGTGACCAACGCTCTTATAATATCACCCCGAGGTCTGATTTCCAATAAACCCGTAAGACCTTTCAGATATTTCTTGACTTCGTCTTTGCCTAAATCGTTCCACCATAGCCGCAACTCGAAAATGATTTTAGTCATTATTGAGAAAGGTTTATTTTTCATTATGCTCATTCTGCACATTTATTAAAGTGATTTAAGGAAGAACAAAACTTTTATTTGACTCAAAACAAAATTAACTATTTCCTTTTTTCCAAATTTAAAATGAAAGGATCGGTTTTCGAACACGGCCTTTCTGCACTTCCAGGGACGAAGATTTTAAGGCTGTAAGAGTCAACCGGTCAAAAATCAATATTGACCAAAAATGGCCGTCTTTGCAAAGTCAGCCTTCCGGCGTCCCTTTCGGGAACATTCAGTTGTTTTTGACAAGACGGCAATACCCGACTTATCGATGACTCTTTCCTTATTTTTCAAATTAAAATAAGCGACCCGGTATTGCAAAACACGGCCTTTCAGCGACTCAGGGACGAAAAACATAAGGTTGTGTGGATCAACCGACCAAAAATCTAAAAATGACCAAAGGTGCCCGTTATGCAAATTCATCCTTCCGGCGTCGCTTTTGGGAACAGTTGGCTATTTTTGACAAAAACGGCATTACCCGACGTATTTACGACGAAAATAAAAATTTTGACATTTTTGGCGATTTTTGTAAAGGGGAGGTTGGACCCGATGAGGGTTGACTATATATCCCACGCCCTGTAAGAATCAAACCTGCGTAGTTCGGGCAAAAAACTAACTAATTTTGAAAACAGAATTCTTTTTCCTTTTTCTGTTTTAATTTTAGAAAATAAGAAAACCAAAAATCAAGATTCTTTTTTCTTTTTCATTTTTCATGGCAAAAATGAACTACTTTATGTTTTTCCATTTTTTTTTTGAAAAGAATTTAAAATAAAGAAAAACTCTTTTTCACACATTTTTGCTATTTGAGTAAAACAAATAATAAAAATTTCAGCAGAATTTCGACAATACTTGAGCATTGATTTTTCTAAAATAATCAATTCACTCCCTAACCGCTATTTCTCTTTTTCTATTTTTTTCTTTTTCACAATTTTCAAACATTCCCAATATTGAAAAGCCGGTCAACATGCACGTTCGAAACAAATAAATGCACATCACAAATAGGATGCATCAAGATGGTCTTTTTCATTTCAGGTTGCTAGTCCTACATTGACCCAACCTCCGTGTTGACTCCCCTAAGTCAAATGCAACATGATGCAAATAAGAATTCTTACTAGGAATCCACCATGAATTCAACTTATTCTGGGTTGAAAACCTAGGTATGTGTTCTAAACAGTGCACCGAGCAGACAACTCGAGTTGAGGAGGGGGCATCGTACCGGGGACCCGCGAGCTTGTCCGCCTTTGCAACTTATCTGAGCCTCTTCCTTATTTCAGGGTATGACAAAAACAGAATAGGGAGTCTCAACCAGTAAGCACATCCCCGGAGGTGAGAAGAGAAGGGTTTCAGCACATTTTATATACAGTTCAGATAATATCAAAGCGGTAAACATTAGCACATTAAGCATAAAACATGTAGAAAAATTTGGTATAACAAAATACAACAATTTATCTAAGCTCGAAATCTGAAACCTGAACAGATGTTCTGGGTTCTCTTCCCCAGAAGAGTCTCCAGAGCTATCACACCTCCTTTTTCACTACATCAGTAAGATCATAAAGGAGTTTTTCTAATTAAAGGACAATCGGAATGAGATTTAATTATTAAATATTTAGAGTTGCCACTTGAAAGATTAGTGGTGTCCCAAGTCACCAATTGAATCTCGAACCAAGGAAATATTGACTCTTTATTATAGTCCGCGAACCAGAAATCCGGATAAGGAATTCTGTTAATCCACGAGAAGGTGCTAGGCATTCCCAGGTTCCATGGTTCTAGCACGGTTGCTTAACTGCTGTATTTGATTTTATCTGATTTTAATACATGCTAGCTTATGTGCCTTTATCGGTAAACCACTATTATTATTATTTTTAAAAGAATTGCAACGTCGTAAAAACTCCTCTTGAACAACGTCGCAATCGATGCACCCGTGGTTGTCAACACATTTCAACTCTGTTGAGATTTGGATTTGGGTCGCATCAATGCGCACCCGAGTTTAGGAATATAATTTTATTAAAGTCGTGTTTAAAGAGTCTAGCATATTATTATTTAGGGAAGGCCGTAAAATTCACTAAATGGCACATCCCGAATCTCTACGTATATTTATATAGCATTTATCGAGGGGCCCGCAATTTACTTATTTGGCGAGGCGAGGCTCGTATTTACTTAAAGGTCAATCCTAAATGACTATGATTTTCTATTTATTTTGTCTCTGAAAAGAGTAACAGAAAAACCTAGTTAATTGAATAACCCAAAACCTTAATGTCCATGTCTATTCATAATTGTAACGCAGGCCCAATTTTATATTCAAGCCCGGCTAGCGTCCTTGAGGTCCAATGGACAATGAATAACAGCATACACAATTCAAATGAACTAGTGGTTTACGTCTAAAGGACCACTGATAGTTTGGGCATGTGAGGCTCGTGCATTTATAATTTTAAAAAAATCCAAACGAGATTAACACTAACTGATTTGAATCCTTTACACAAATTGATTTCCAAAATACTTTTAAACAGGTAAGGCTCAAAACTCATACACTACTTAATCTTACTTTTTACATTTGAATTAATTCAGTACAATCTAAATTTATCACAGGCCCAACTAATTCAATCCCAACAATTCACAACTATTCATACAAAGCCAAATTTATCTTTACTTCACTTAATTCATTTAATACCTAATCCAATACATGATAATCCATGTAGGTGTTGATATTTAATTGAGCCATTTATCAAAATATCTATCACACTAAGTTACTATACTCAACAAAATGCATTTCAATTTTCAATACTTATATCCTGATTTCAAATCCAACATAATTCATATTACCATTTTTGAAGTTAGGGGAAATTTAAGCCTAAGCTAATATTTCTTTTGTAACCATTTAAATGTCAGTTAGCACATTCACAAATTAATATCTAAGATCTAAACGTCAAGTATAACTCACACAGTCCATATGACTTGTCTTTTGTTTCCCTTCAATTCATAGTTTGTTAGCTGTAGTTGGCTTTATATAAAATTATATAAAGCCAACTACAGCTAACAAACTATGAATTGAAGGGAAACAAAAGACAAGTAATGACATGCTATTACACTGATCCAGGTAACTATTCTAATTACATGAGAGCATGAATGATTAAACTAAGAACAATAAAAGCTGATAGGAACAAGCTCAAGTGAACATAAGATAATTCTTCTACATTGATTCGGAAATGTCTCATACATTCCACTCCTGGATTATTAGAAGATAGGAAAGTATTTGGAAATGAATTTATAATAGAAAGAGAACAAGGTCAGCAGCAATAACCAGTGTCATTCAGCAAATAGACACTTAAACAGCTCAAAGTTAGTTGCAACCCAGATTCACGCTCAAAAGAGACTAGAATAAGTTGTAGAACCCAGCAGCAATAGCAAACAACCCAAACAACAGACTAACCATAGAAGGCCCTATTCTAGAAGGCCCTAGGGTGTTATTCTATCCATACAATACCTATACTACCCTTGCCTTTGTTTTGAAATTACCATTCGTAATAAAACTTCCGTTTTCTATGCCTAAACTACCCTTATTTGCTCCCTGAAATTATTACCTCAGTTAATTAAACCAAACCCTCCAATTTTAGTTTATTACGATTAGGCATCCATTCTTCACTAATTTAACTAGAACCAATTTCAAACCAAGCTTCTAAATCTGAACTTAACAATCACACCAACTAATCCAAATACAACCATTATGAAAATTGAATATCAAATCAAATTGAAACTAATCAAACCAAAATTAATCAAACCTAAACTAATCATAGATCCAAACTAAAAATACTAATTATGGATTAACATAGAAAGCATGCTTAAGAGAAATCTACCAAAAGAATCATACTACTACACATATCAACCAAACAGAACATATTATTGACTTTGAAAAACATAGATTAATTTGAAATCATAAAAAAATGAAGGGAAATAATTAACTAATCAAGAAACACCACAAACTTGAGAAACAACACAGAATTACAAGAAAGAGTTACTGGTGAAATTTCTAAAATAGACAAATTTCCAAACTTGAAATTAGCCCATTTCCCAAACTTGAAATTAGCCCATTTTCGATGAGATTTGAGTGTCGTTGACACTAAGTTCCTCATGAGGAAGATGAGGGAATCACATGGTATCAATTTTGTATAATCTTGGGAAGTTAGAGTTTTGACTAGAAAACTTTAAACTAATATTCGAGCATTTCTGGCCATGTTCGAGGGATGGGGTTTGGGGGGTTTGATAGAGGAGGTCAAGATGGTTATATGGTGTTAATTCAGTGGTGATTAGGTTACTTTGGGTCTTGGCTGGAGAATCTTTGATCTGATATTCGTCATGTTTGACTAAGAGTCTACGGGAAAAGGGAGTGTATTGGGATAGAGGATGAAGAAATGTGTTTTATGTGTTATTTTGGGACGGCTTGGTGGAGGTGGCATTCGCCGGCGGCGGCGTTAGAGGCGGTGGAGTTTCAGAGGATCAGGTACGAGGAAGAAGGGGGTTGTCGCTTAGGGTATACTTATTATCAGACACTTTTATTAATCTCCGGAGCCAAATGTGGCTGTTGGATAAAAGAAGTTGGATGGCAAGGATTTGGAAAGCGCCAATATTACGTCGTTTGGTTCTAGGGTGCTGGAAAGAAAATAACACAAAATTTATAAAATTGCAAAAATGAAAGAAATTATTTCATTTGGATTTTTGGGAATAATTTACTTAGGGCAAAATTCACGTGCTCACAGGCCTTATTTCAGTGTGATGCCGAAGAGTTCTTACCGTCCACCAGCTGTTCAGGGTTCCTCCGGCGGGTATTCTGGTTATCAAGGTTCCTCCAGTGCCATTCCAAGGAGTTCATATCGCCCACCAGCCATTCATAGGTCTTCCAGTGGGTATACTGGTTAGAAGGCTCATACTTCAGGGCATCAGGCCATGGTACCGAGTATGCTATATGTGTGGAGTTTCGGGTCACATGAAGGGGACCTACCCTAGACTTTGGGGCGAGGTAATACAACAGGGTCAGCATCCCATGATTTCAGCACTAGCTGCCCAGCCACCTAGAGGTAGGGAGAAGGCTGTAGGGGCCATCCTAGAGGTCGAGGTCAGGTAGGGGGAGGTCAGGCAGGGAGAGGTCAGCCAACCATTGCTCAGTCAGGTGAAGGCCAGCCAGCCGGCGCTCCAGCTAGATTCTATGCCCTTCCGGCCAGGCCAGATGCATTGGCCTCAGATGTCGTCATCACAGATATTATTTTTGTCGGTGGTAGGGATGCTTCGGCATTAGGTGATCCATGTTCCACTTATTCATATGTATAATGTCTATTTGCTCGTTTCTTGGTTATTTCACCTAAGCTTTTGGGCACTCTTATTGACATGTCCACTCATATGGGTGATTAGGTGGTTGTGGATTGGATCTACTGGTCTTGTGTGGTCACATTCATTGGTTTTGAGACTAGAGACGATCCTTTGTCGCTTGACATGATCGATTTTGTGGTCATACTAGGCATGGATTGGTTATCTCCATATCACGCCGTCCTAGATTGCCATGCCAAAACTATTTCACTAGTGATGCCAGGGTTGCCAAGGTTGGAATGGAGGGATTCCACAGTTGATACACCTAGTCGGGTTATTTCCTTCCTGAAGGCTCGGCATATGGCCGAGATGGGTGTTTGGATTATCTAGCTTATGTTTGGGACACCATCGTAGGGTCCTCGATAATTGAATTAGTTCCAGTTGTTTGAGAGTTTGCCGATGTTTTTCATTTTGATCTTCCTGGCATGCCACCGTATTGTGATATTGATTTCTGTATCGATTTGGCTCCAGGAACTCAGCCCTATATATATTTCACCGAACTGTATGGCTCCTAAAGCATTGAAAGAATTGAAGGGGTAGCTTGAGGAGTTGTTGGCGAAGGGGTTTGTTAGGCCTAGTGTATCACCTTGGGGAACTAGTGGTGTTTGTGAAGAAGAATGATGGGACTATGCAGATGTGCATTTATTATCGCCAGTCGAACAAAGTCAACATCAAGTACAAGTATTTGTTGCCTCGTATTGATGATTTGTTCGACCAGTTGTAGGGTGCTAGGGTGTTCTCTAAGATATAACTAAGGTCAGGGAATCATTAGCTGAAGTTTTGGGACTCGGATTTTCCGAAGACTGCATTCCAGACTAGATATGGCCATCATTTTTTGTGATGTCATTTGGCTTGTCTGGTTCCCCAACGGCATTCATGGATTTGATGAACAGGGTATTCAGTACTTACATTGATTTGTTTGTCATCATCTTCATCGACGACATCTTGATATACTCACGTAGCCTGGGGGAGCATACGCAGCATTTGAGAGTAGTGCTTCGGACCGTGCAAGAACATAAGATAGAAGCTAAGTTCTCCAAGTGTGAGTTTTGGCTAGAGTCACTGGCATTCTTGGGGCATGTGGTGTCAGGAGAGGGTATTAAGGTGGATCTCAAGAAGATTGAGGCAGTTTAGAGTTGGCCACGTCCTACTTTGGTAACCGAGATCAGGAGTTTTCTGGGGCTAGTAGGTTATTACTGGCGATTAATGCAGGGCTTTTCATCCATTGTATCACCCTTGACTAGATTGACCTAGAAGGGTGCTCCATTCCATTGGTCTGATGATTGTGAAGAGAGCTTTCAGAAGCTCAAGACAGCTATGAGTACATCACCAGTTCTTGTATTGCCTTCCGGCTCGGGAAAGTATGCGGTATATTGCAACGCTTCACGCATTGTCTTGGGATGTGTATTGATGCAAGAGGGGCGAGTTATTGCATATGCTTCGTGTCAGATGAAGGTTCATGAGAAGAATTATCCTGTACACGGTCTAGAGTTGCCAGCGATTGTTCATGCTCTTAAGATATGGAGGTATTATCTGTATGGGGTGTCATGTGTGGTTTGTACTGACCATCAAAGCTTACAACATTTCTTCAAGCAGAGGGTCTTAATTTGAGGCAGTGTAGGTGGCTTGAGTTACTAAAGGATTATGACATCACCATTATTTATCATACGGGTAAGGCAAATGTGATTGCGGATGCCTTAAGCAGAAAGGCGGAGAGTATGGGTAGTTTGGCATTCATTCCAGCAAAGAAAAGGCCACTAGCTAACAAACTTGTGAGGTTGGACATTTTGGAGCCCAACCGAGTTCCTGCAAGTGTGGCTTCTCACTCTTAACTATTGGGGCAGATCAAGGTCTGAGGGTTCGATGATCCACGTTTGGCGGTTCTCAGAGAAACGGTGCTTCAGGGAGGTGCCAAGGAGGTTTCTATTGATGAGGATGGTGTTTTGCGATTTCAGGGTCGTCTATGTGTTCCTGATATTGATGGTCTGATGGAGAGAATTCTAGAGAAGACCCATATTTCGCGGTATTCCATTCATCAGGGTGCCATTAAGATGTATTGTTACTTGAGGCATCATTATTGGTGGCGGAGAATGAAGAAGGACATAGTGGAGCATGTAGCTAGAAGTTTTAATTGCTAGCAGGTCAAGTATGAACACTAGAGGTTGTATGGCCTACTTTACCAGATGCCCATTCCAGAGTGGAAGTGGGAGCACATCACCATGGGTTTCGTAGTTGGGTTGCCGTGAACTTTGCAGAAGTTTGATCAGTATGGGTCATTGTGGATAGGTTGACCAAGTCAGCTCACTTCATTATAGTAGCGACTACTTATACCATGGAGATGTATGCAAAGATTTATATTCGGGAGATAGTACGGTTGCACAGTGTGCCTGTTTCCATTATATCATACAAGAGCCTTTAGTTGACTTCCCATTTCTGGAGAATCGTTCAGGGTGAGTTGGGGACCTGTGTAGATTTAGCACAACATTCGATCCTCAAACTGGCGGGCAGTCGGAGCGGACGGTTCATATTTTAGAGGATATGATTAGAGCATGTGTGATTTATTTTTTAGGGAAGTGGATCAGTTCTTGCCTTCAGCTGAGTTTGTGTACAATAACAGCTATCAGTCCAGCATAGAGATTGTTCCATATGAGACTTTATATGGTCGACGTTATCGTTCTCCTATCGAGTGGTTTGAGCTCGGTAAGGCTTAAGTTATACGGTCCAGATTTGGTACAAGATGCCTTGGATAAGGTAAAGTTGATTCAGGAAAGGCTCCCCATAGTTCAGTCTAGATAGAAGAGTTACACGGATCAGAAGGCGTGTGATGTATCCTTTGTGGTTGGCGAGAAGGTTCTCTTGAAAGTCTCTCCAATGAAGGTCATTATGAGGTTCGGGAAGAAGGGCAAGTTAAGCCCAAGGTTTATTGGTCCCTTTGAGGTGTTGATGCGAGTTGGGAAGGTTGCCTATTAGCTTTCCTCACCCCCTAGCTTATCGGGAGTTCCTCCATCTTTTTATGTATCGATGCTTCGGAAGTATCATGCCTACCTATCCCATGTGTTGGGCTTCAGTACTATAAAACTGGATGAGAGTTTGAGTTATGAGGAGGAGCCAGTTGCCACAATTGATAGACAGGATCGCCAGTTGAGGTCCAAGAGGATTTCTGTGGTGAGGGCCCAATGGAGGGGAAAGCCGGTCGAGGAGGCAACCTGGGAGTCCGATGAGGACATGCGGAGCAGATACCCTCATTTATTCAGCAGTTCAAGTACTTTCCTATGTTTGTTCGAGGATGAACATTTTAAGAGGTAGAGAATGTAATGACCCTCCTGATCGTTTTACCTTTTAGAACTTCGTTCCCCTTAATAAAACTTCCCGTGCTTGATTTAGCTAATTTACAACTTTGGAGGATGGTTAGTTCGGGGTTTGGAAGGGTTTGGAGTGAATATGCCCATTTGAGTTCTTAGAATTTTCCTAAAAGACTAGGTTTGGCTTTGGTCAATATTTTGAGAAGACGGATCCGGATTCTTAATTTGACGGTCCCGGAGGGACTATGGGAAAATATGGGACCTGGGTGTATGTCCAGAATCGAATCCGAGGTCCCTAGCCTGAGTAATGAATTTTTATTAGAAATTGTTAATTTGAAGATTTAAGGATTTAAAGAAACTAAGTAATGATTGATTTCATGGGTATCGGGCTCATATATCGGTTCGAAGCCTGGTATAGGTCCGAAATATTATTTAAGATTTGTCCATACAATTTGGTATCAATACGAGTACTTTAAGGGTCTTTTGGCCCGTTAGATGAAAATTAAGAACTTAAAGTTCATAAGTTTGATTCATTGGGTTTTAAGGGGTTATTCCTAGATTTAGCATTGTTTCGGGTGTTCTGAAGGTTCGAGTAGGTCCATCTCGTAATTTCAAACTTGTTGGTATGTTCGGGCAGGGCCATGGATCCCCGAGCATCAATCAGACGTGGCTCGAGTGAAGTGGAAAAATTGAAAAAGGGTTGAAGGGTTATGCTTCTGTCATAACCGCACCTGCGGTTGATGGACTCCAGATGCGGTCCATGCATCGCAGAAGCACCCAAGGCAGGCCAGGCCAGGAACCACAGATGTGGCTCCCTAGCCGCAAAAGCGACTCCGTAGATACGGGCTTCAGACCGCAGAAGCGGTCCAAGCCTTCCCTCTCCATTTTTACAGATGCGGTCTGATTCTCGCAGATTCGAAAATCGCTAGGCTATGAGGTTCATTTAATACGGGTTCTAAGTCATTGTATTCACATTTTCACTCCTCTTTCGGGCGATTTGGGTGCCTTTGAGAGAAGAACTTCACCTAGCACCTTGAGGTAAGTGTGTGCTATTCATTTCTAGTTTAATATTACTATCTTAAGTAGATTAAACACTAGTATTAAGGTGAAATCATAGGGTTAGAGAAAAAGCCAAGGGTTTTAATAAAACTTAGATTTAACCACGAAATGTGTTATGAAATAAACTAGAAATCATATACCATTGATCCTTAGGTTGTAGAGAACAATCTCCATCGAAAAATCTAGGAATCCGGGCATGTGGGCCCGGGGTTGGAATATAGGAAACTTGTGTTAATGGTTGGGAAATTGCTTAAGTAGCTGTAATTCGATCTTGTGAGCTTATATTAATTAGTTCTTACTTCATTTAACTAGTTTGGGATTGTTCGGCTCCGAATTGAGGACTTGGACTTGTTCCTGATACTTGAAAGTGTGTTTTGGAGCGAGTTGAGTCTCCTTTCTAACCTTGTACGAGGAAATTGTACCCACTGGTATAATAATTTAATAAATTGCCATTATATGCGAGGGCTACGTACACGTTAGGTGACGAGAGTTCGTGCGCAGAGACTGTTATATTAAGTTCGGGTAGTCTAGGGATCAAACGCACGCTCTATATGATATTCTCGTAACTTGATGTTGAATTCGGAGTTGTAAAAATTATTTGATTAAGGTAAATACAACTAGTATGGGAACCTTATTATATTTGGTCCTTAAAAGAGAATTTGAGAGATTCGTGTGAATAACTACTCCTCGGATACACATTATTGTCTGTTTGTGGTGATTGTTTTTATGTTGACTGCATCGCACGTGTGATTCGCGAGCGGGGTAGTAGATGCATCTATGATTCGAGCCGTTTGACCCTCTGCAGTGCATAATTTATTTTTATGTTGGATCGGGCCATACGTCCCTTGGTGTTATTTGCGCATGATTTGCTTAGCACTTTCTGTGTGGACTGGACTTCATATCTCCTTAATATGTAGATGGACACTCATGATAATATTGGGAAAAGAACTGTTTTTCCATGCTTATTAATGCTAATAACCTGTGTCGTTCCTGACTAATAATACTGACCTGAGTAAGTATCGAGTCGACCTCTCGTCTATACTTCTTTGAGATTAGACGGGGTACTTATTGGGTATATATTTTTTATATACTCATACTACACTTCTGTACTTAATTGTACAGGATCTGAGGCAGGTATATATGGTTATCAGTCTGGTGCGCATCCCTGAGCGGACCCGAGACTTCTACGATGAGTTGTTTTCCTTCCATACCGTTCAACAACATGAAGAAGTCTTTCTTATGTATTTTGTTTTGTTGTCCATCCTTATTCTAAAAGTAGGGCGGTGCGATTTGTTTGTATATTCTACTAGTTGCCCATAGCTTGTGACTCCAGGTCTTGGCACACATATTAGTAGGCATTTATTTTGGGTTGTATAATCATTTTTATGCACCATTGATCGCTTCTGGTCTTAACTTTGACTTGAGAAATCAGTTACACTTATTTTTGGTAAAAAGTAAAAATGAGGACTTGATTATATTTTCGCATTGGCTTGCCTGGCAATGATATCGGGTGCCATCATGACCTATTATAGAAATGGGTCGTGACATATACGGTATTTGAGGACTTTGTGTTTACTTTTCGGTTGAGGATTGTATTATGTACCTATATATGTTTCTGTGTTTTACTTGGCATGCTTTGTACTTGTCTACTTTTATTATACTTGATTTATTGGATCATTAGTAAGTGTTAGTGTCGACCCCCCCCCCCCCTCCGGTTACTACTTATTCGGGGTTAGGCTAGATACTTAATGGGTACGCGTTGATTCACGTACTCATGCTACGCTTCTGCACTAATTGTGCAGGTTCTAATAGGTTCATTTAGTGGTAATTCGTGCGCGCAGGCACAGCTGGTGAGGGGACTTTATGATGAGTTGTACTCCACGCTACGATCTGCAGCACATAGAGTCCTCGTCATATTTATTTGGCTTATTCTGGTAGTCTTATATTCCAGACACACGTTGTATTATTATTGTACTTCTTAGTAGATGCTCATGCACTTGCGATATTGGATTATGGGAATATCTAGTAGATGTTTATGGTTTTGCCTATTGTTGTCAACTTTTTTTTAAAAAAAAAGTTTATGTTTTACGGATATTCTATATATTCATGTTATTCTAATGCATTAATTTTCTTATTTAATAAAAATCATGAACTTAAAGGTAATAAAACGAATAAATGGATGATTCACCGTTGGCTTTTCTAACGGCAACGTTGGACGCCATCACGGGCCTATGGTGAGAATTGGATCGTGACAGGTTGCTAAGTCATAGTCGCGGCCTTTCCCAAGAACTTTAGCCTATTATGGGGCGGACTTGATTCTAATCAAACTTTGTCCTTTTTGATGCCTTTACTAGCTCTGCTTCAATATCATGGAGATTCGCAACACGGCCTTTCTCACCTGCTGTCACTCTATTGCTAGAAGCAAATAATGAGACCTATGTAATTGCAGGATCAGTTAGTTGCGATGTAGTTAAATGCATTGTTAAACTAGGATCCATTAGTATACTTGATCTTGGTATGGCAAAGGACATGAGGAGAGCAGTTGCATTCAAAACGTCATACTTTATTCCTCCAAACTATTACAGAAGAATCAAAAGTTGAATATACATACATAGTCACTGTACAATTTATGTTAGTAGTTCTGGATCCTATGTCGGATACAAATTCACTACAAATAAACTAATGCTATTCATCGCAACTCGTTGTAAATCTATTGAAGCAGATATTTCAAAATGATACTTTGCATCTATCTCTATCACAATATTTAATCCGATGATCTGTCCTTGACAGAATCACTATCTGCTAGGGGTGCCTCGCGCTCAATTATGTACGGCTGATAGCCTGCAGCAGTGGACAGATTACCAGAAAAACTACTGCTAACAGACCTTTCAATGTCATCAAGATCCGCAATGAGAGAAATCGGTCTCTCCGGTATGGTTGGAACAGGTATGTCCGCGTCCAACATGTTCACAACCTGGTCCATTGTTGGCCTTGCGTACAATTGTGGGTGGGAACAAAGAACAGCTACTAATACATACTTCTCCATAACTTCGGAGGGCCTAAATCTGGAATATTGTCTTCAAGAACATCTAATGCTCTACCTTCCCTAACCAATGGCCATGCCCTCACGAGCGTCGGTTGCCCATCGTTGAACTCTATTATTGCTTTCTTGCCACTCAAAAGCTCAAGAAGCACAACTCCAAAGCTATAAACATCACTCCTCTCTGTCAACTGGCCATACAAAGCATACTCGGGTGCTACATATCCCATTGTTCCTGCTACACGAGTGCTCAAATGTGTCATCCCTTCAGGAGTGAACTTTGCTAATCCAAAATCTGCCACCTTAGGCTCAAAACTCTCATCCAAAAGTATATTACTGGCCTTAATATCCCTATGAATAATACCCGGTTGTGCTCCATAATGCAAATAAGCCAAACCTCTAGCAGTGCCAAGTGCAACTTTCTGCCTAATACCCCAACTCAATTTCTCATACCGCGTCCCGAATAAATGATCATGAAGACTCCCATTCTTCATCAAATCACAAACAATAATCCTCTGGTGACCCTCATAAGGAGTTGTAGCAGTGCAGTATCCTCTCAAAGCTACCAAATTAACATGCCTAACACTAGCAATAACCTCAACTTCATGTGTGAAACTTGCATACCCAGCAACTGAACAATTCTTGAACCTCTTCAAAGCTACTTCAACTCCACCAGGCAAAACACCCTTATACACATTCCCATACCCTCCTGTCCCAACTATATTCGCCCTAGCAAAATTCTTGGTCGCCAACTTAATTTCATCTATAGTAAACCTAATCAAAGTAGTACTACCACTAATTGAATCCAAACGAGAACTCAAATTACTCTCAATCCTCCTATTGTTCCACTTATGAGCCAATCTATGTTTCCTCCGCCGCCACAGAATCCAATAACCAAACCCGACAAACACTAGTACCAATCCACAAACTAGAACCACAACAATAATAGTTACATTTTTCTTAGCTTTTCCTGAACTAGCAGTAGCAGTAACATCAATAGCAAACAAGCATTTTATAGTACCTTCATCAGTGGGCCCAAACTGATTAGCAAAAGCTGCAGCATAAATAGAAGGGTAAGCCGTACAATCCGACACATTCCCAATAGAAGGTCCATTGAGGTAAGAAGCAAGGCCAGAGAAGCTGGTGGTACACGTGGCACAAGGGGAATTATTCTCTAAAGACTGATTACACGAAGAAACCATGTTGGAAAGTGCTGAAACAGAGACATTAGACTCGAACTCGAAACGGGTTGTTATATTCATACAACCCTGAGAAATCCAAGAAGTTTGAAACCCACAAGATTTGCGTATATCGAAGTTGGGTACATAGTCGTTAACCAAAGACTAGTAACTGTTCCAGCAAGATTCGGCGGATGTGAGTGCCGGAAAGAAAGAGTTTGTACGGCGGAGATATTCAGATTGGACAAGACGTAAGCCCTGACGAATGTATTGACACTGTGTGGTGGAGTTCAGATTTGGCCGTTTTGAACTTTGGTTTATCAAAGTACGAAGTGCGTTAAAATCGAGAGGACATGGGTTTGAAGCTGAGGAGGAGTTTGTACTAGGTTGTTGGAGGAGAGTAGTGTAATAGGATGTACCATGGCAAGTGAATGATAAGTGAAGAAAGAGGAGAAGATGCAGAAGAGGAAACATGGTTGAAGATGGCAGAGTTGTTTAACAGAAGAAAAAAAAAGATTAGAATTTTGGTGAATAATAATAGTATATGGTTTTGGTGATGGAGGTGAAGGGTGAGAAGAAAGAATTGTTGAGTTGGGAGTAGATTATAGAATCAATCATCCACCATATTCAATTGTTCATGGTTATTCTTTATTAATATTATTCTAATACAATGAATCTTTATTCATATCTGGCAGGCAGGCAGCCAAGACATGGAGTTTTTGAGTTCTTGCAATTGAGTATGTTCTGGGAAATAGCCAGGATAATTAGATTTGAGATAAATTCCCTGTTTCGGAGCGAAGAGGGTCCCACTCATATAGGGATATAAAGTCAGGATACCAGCATTTCATCGGTATTAAATCTACTCTCTATTTAAACTAGTGATCCATATAATGTAATAGACAAAGCTACTCCATGTCTGAATTAGTGAAATATAACTGGTATTCTGTGGATTAATTAAGGTGTGCAAAAATAATCCGAGCACTACATGTTTATATACAAGGGAAGATTAAGTTAAAAACACCGACTAGGGCAACTACTAGTACAAAAGCTGATGCTCGTTTTGCAAGGATGGGCTCAGCTAACACCACCTCCGCATTTGGGAATTATATATATGTCTGTGGCCTGTGGCTGGTTTCTGTAAGTCAATATTGATATTCCTAGTAGTAGTAGGTAACCATTTCTAATTTGGATGCCTTGTACTAATCTGCATATCTGTTTAATGTAGAATGATCTACCAATGAATAGTCTGAACCCAATAGTTGGGCTTAAATTAGCAATGGGTTTAATTGTTGCTAAATTAACCTATCTTTTTTTGGGGATCAAAAATAGCTAGATATACAACTGCGAATTGAAAAATCGCCACAGTTTTAAAAGTAATCGAAATCTAGTCAACTTTTTATGTAATTATAAAATCTGAACAAAAACACTCTTAAAATCCGGAAATATTCAACCATAATATGCTGCAGTTCGAATTTTTTTATATATGATCTTCCAGCATAATGTATTGAAATAACACTATATGCTGGAATTTCAATATAATATGCTAGATGTATATAAGCGGGAACTCCAAAATACCGCATATTATGCTGGAATTTTCCGTGTTTCAGTACAACAGTGGCTATTTTTCAAGACTTTGCAAACACTGGCTGTTTTTTGAATTACCAGTTCGAAAACTGGCTGGCCAGTACTATTTGATCAACTTCAGGGTGTAAAGTACTTTTCAAAGATAGACTTGAGGTCAGGGTACCATCAGTTGGGAATAAGAGAAGAGAATATATCTAAAACAACCTTTAGAACTCTCTATGGACGCTATGAATTTCTAGTGATGTCATTCGGGTTGACAAATGCTCCAGCTGCATCCATGGACCTCGTGAATAGAGTTCTCAAGCCATTTGTTGATACCTTTATAACCGTGTTAATATATGATATTTATGTATACTCTAAGAGCAAGGAAGATCATGCACAACACCTCAGGATAGCCTTGCAAACCATGAAGAAGGATGAGTTTTATGCAAAGTTTTCAAAATATGAGTTCTGGTTACAGTCAGTGGCATTCTTAAGCCACGTGGTATCTAGTGAAGGCATAAAATTAGACCCTCAGAAGACAAAAGAATTCAAGAACTGAACAAGGCCAACAATGCCAACTGAAATCAGGAGTTTCTTGGAATTAGCTGGCTACTATAGAAGGTTTGTAGATGGATTTTTCTCGCTTGCAGCTCCATTAACTATATTGACTCAGAAAGCAGTTAAGTTCCATTTCTCAAATGCTTGTGAACAAAATTTTCAAGAGTTAAAGAAGAGGTTGACCACGGCACCTGTGTTAACCTTTGTTGATAGGCTTAGGTGGGTTCATAATGTATTGTGATGCGTCCAGAGTTGGTCTCGGTTTTGTTCTTATGAAAAATGTAAAAGTTATTGGTTATGATTTCACACAATTAAAGAATCATGAAAAGAATTACCCCACACACGACTTGGAGCTTGCAACAGTAGTGTTTGCATAAAAGATATGGCGTCACTACCTTTATGGCGAGCATTTTGAAGTGATTACAGATCACAAAAGCCTCCAGTATATTTTCAAAAAGAAAGTGTTAAATTTGAGACAGACGAGGTGGCCCGAGCTATTGAAGGATTATGACATCAATATCCTTTATCACCTTGGCAAAGCTAATATGGTAGCAGATGCACTTAGTAGGAAGTCATTGGGTGTCTTGGCCCATCTTGCAGAACAAAGGAGAATTTTAGGTCGAGATATTCAAAAGATGGAAAATGACGGAATTAGATGTGATGAGACCGAAGAACGAAGTATCAGTGTTTATGCCTTAGCGCAATCCTCTCTAGTTGCGCATGTTAAGGCTAAGCAAGACGAAGATCCACACTTGGTGAAGTTAAAGGAAGGAGTTAGAAATATATAAATCACTAATCTCACTCTAGGAAGTGATGGAGTTTTGAAGTTGAATGATTGGTTATGTGTGCCTGATGTAGATGGTTTAGGAAGGCCATAATAGAAGAAGCTCACAGTTCGAGGCACTCTATCTACCTAGGTGCTCCCAAAATGTATTCGGACATGAAAGAGTTGTATTTATTGAAAGGCATGAAGAAGCAGGTAGCAGATCATGTGGCTAACCGTCTGAATTTCTAGCAAGTCAAAGTTGAGCATCAAAAGCGTGGTAGCCTAGCTCAACATATAGAGATACCATAGTGAAAATAGGAGAAGAATAATATGGATTTCGTAGTAGGTCTGCCTCGCACATAATGTAAGTGTGATTCAATTTGGGTTACTGTAGACCGACTGACAAAGTCCGTGCGTTTTCCTACCAGTAAAGACGACAGATTGAGCAGAGCAGTATGAGCAGTTGTATATCAAACAAATATTCCGATTCCATGGTACTGCAGTTTCAATCATATCTGATAGAGGCCCTCAGTTCAAAGCGCATTTTGTATGCTTTTCAGAAAAGATTAGGTACCAAGGTCAATTTGAGCACCACTTTCCATCCAAAGACAGATAGCTAGGCGAAAAGGACAATTCAAACTCTCGAAGATATGTTGGGAGAATGTGTGATAGATTTTGGAGGTAATTGGGATGATCATTTGCCACTTATAGAATTTGCTTACAATAAAATCTATCAAGTCAACATCGGTATGTCTCTATAAGGCCTTAGAGAAAGCCCAGATAATGAGAGAAAGATTAAAATGGGCTTAGAGTCGTCAAAAGTCATTTTCTGACAAGAGGCATCGTGACTTAGAGTTCATAGTTGGTGACAAGGTATCTTTGAAAGTTTCACCAATGAAAGGAGCTATGAGGTTTGGTAAGAAAGGAAAACTTAGTCCTAGATTTATCGGAACTTATGAGATTATAGAAAAGAATGGAAAAGAGGCATATGAGCTAGCATTGCCCATTGAATGGTTTCATTTGTTCATCTTGTCTTTCATGTGTCTATGCTTAGAAAGTACATGCATGATGAGTCACACATAATGCATGGCGATACCATAGAAATTAAAGAAGGCTTGACTTATAAAGATGTACCTATAGAAATTCTCGATAGGCAAATAAGAAAATTGAGACAAAAGATATAGCATCGGCAAATTTGTGGAGTAATTATGATTCAAAAGAGGCTACGTGGAGGTTGAGGATGATATGAGTAAGAAGTATCCTTATTTATTGAGAACAAGGTATGTGAACCTAGGTTTGGCGTGACATTTATATTTTATTTATTAAATAATAGTTAGCCAATGTTTATGTCCTTCATAGATTATACTTAGATGTTGGAGTAATTTAGTTTATGCGAGAGTACATTTAATTCATTAAATTGATTTACTTTTGCTAATGTGTTATGCGTTAGATTCTTTTGTTTATTGTGGTACCTTCTTGTCGGAGTGTGAGTAATTAATTTAAGAGCTGTGTATGGTGTCTATCAATGGCTTGTTATGGTTTATTTGGTTGTTATTGGTGTAATTGTAATATTGGTGACATAGATTTTTTCTTTTGGATGGTCCAATGACACTACCCAATTTTTTGAAAATTTAGGGAGTTAGCCAAAATTTAGAGTCCCTTGGAAAAGTGAGTAGGCGCTAAGAAAACTTAAAAAGATTATGGCAGAAGGAATGATTCTTAACTTAAGAATATGGCCTTAGAAACATTAGAGAACGAATGTTTTTAAGGAAGAAAGATTGTAACACTCGTCAAATCTATAAAGGTTTTAAGACACGCTAAGTATAAAATTTAATTTTTTAATTCTTGCTTTGAGTGTATAAAAGTTATACTTCTATGATGGATTTAAAATCTTGTGATTGGTTTTTGAGGTACTACTATTTATTAATAATTGGATATATAATTAGAAAGATATTAATAATTTTAATATTACTAATTATTAAAAGGGAGAATCTTTAATTATTAGTTAAGTAAGAAAAAATAAAAAGGAAAAAGCAATAAAACAAAAAATTGAGGGGGGCCAGAACGCGAAACTAAGCAGAGGCAGCCTTGCTGCTCAATACTCACGTAGGGAACGAGAAGTTCTGGCGTTTCTTTTGCGAATACTAATTTTTGAACTCACATACATAAAATTCTCTATTGTCAATTATCCTAAAATTATAGTAGGTAAGAATTGAATAATTAATTCCCTTTTTTTTCTGTATCAACATTAAATTTCATGTTTAGGTGTGAAACTTTGAATTTAATTAAAATGCAATGGTTGTCGTATAATTAATTGTCTAATGGGTATAGATTGAATTGGCCCGAAGAGTTTTGAGGCTAGTTAATATAACCTTTTACTAAAGTGATTTAACTCGCAAAAGCACGCATACAAGGGGTTTGATGAATTGCTTAAAAGTGTTAATATGTACTTAATTAGGGTGAGTGAGTACTTATTAATTTAAAATTATTCTAGCTAAAAATTAGCCGATTTATTATGATGTATGTACATAAATTTTCAAATTTTTGTGTTATTCTTATATGTTATTTTCATGTTGAAAAATTCGTGAAGAAGCAAGAATCCTTAGAAACACTTTCGAATATTCATTTCATTCTTACACCATGCTTTACATTTAATGATACCAATATAATTATGTATAGGATGTTTGAGGAAAGATTTAGACTTGAAAAGTCACAAGAACAAGTTTTAGAAATAAAAGATTTTTGGGAGTATCCTCTATTCTGAGAAAGGGGTCATCGTCTAGGCCGAGGATCCTGACCAAGGCATTGACTTTCTAAAACTACTTGTGCCAAAGTAGGGAGAAGCTGAGGGTTTCACCTGTGAGAATTTACTTATCTAGGCTAAGGTATGATACATAAGCGTTGAGAACCATGAAGCGAGTGGCACATCGTGGATTGGGCCTATTCGATCTAGTTAGGATCAGACCCGTGTCGATCATACGACGAATAAGATAGGAAAAAGTCTGGATAGTTGGAACTCCCGAATTATAAAGGGAAGTATTATTTTATAAGAAAGAAAAAGAAAAGAATTTCTTTTAGAATGTTCATAAACTGGTATTATGCAATTATTTTTGAATTGTTCTTAGAAGCTTTATGTTTTTCATGCCTTTAGAATCTTTGCTCGTAATGTATATTTTATACAATTTTCGTCCCATGTCGTTGAGACTTACTGAGTACAATTGATGGTACTAGCGTTCTCTTTTGGGAACATACGTTGGTCTGTGGTACAACGTAAAAATCGGTTTGCAGGCGAGCAGGCTACTAGTTAGGACTTCCCTCTCTTCCCGTGCTATTGGTTAGCTACGCTTTTATTCGTTGAGTATTCCTTTGAGTCATATTTATTTAGTTATTTCATTGTTTACTTGGATAGTTAGCCACGAAATCTCATGTCCTAAGCAGTGTGTCAGTTTACCAGTAGAGGATTCATAGACACAGTCGATGGGTTAAGGTTCAGATATTTTTGACAATAACTTAGTATTATTTCAGTGGTTATTACGAATAATGTTTTAGAGTTAGTTTATTCTAGATATTTAAATTCATAAGAAGTATTTGGCTTAAGTTCCTTGTTGCATGTAAAGTGTGAAGTTAGAATAGATTTGATAAGCGAAGATGGTTCGCATGGTCAATTTTAGTGATCGGGTGCTAGTCACGGCAAAATGGGTCATGAAAAACTTAGTATCAGAGGCTCAGGTTTATGGAGTCCAAAGGGTCTATGAAGCCTGTCACTAGAGTCTTATTTATAGGTATGAAGTGCGCCATACTTATATTTAGAAGGCTACAAGCATTTAGGAAAAGTCTCATTTGTTTCGTACTGTATATCGTGTAGTAGAGTCTACCCCTAAGAAATTATCTAATGTATTTGTTTCTCCAAAACTCGCAGAAATGGCTCATACTCACAACTCTAACACCAACAATCAGGATGTGGCTCAAGAAAATGTTGCTACTATTGTGGCTCATGGTAAAACTAAGAAGTCTTCAACACAAAAAGAAGGGTAAATCCGCAAAGGGGGTTCAAGTACCCCGGGTTGAACATGAGGAAATTCCTGGGTTGAACATGAGGTAATGGTGGAGCATGATGAGCAAATAACTCAGGATCTATTACCACCCCCCCAATAACACTTCTGGCTCAGATAGCTATATCTCCAGAGGTGTTTCAGATGTTTAATGCTATCAATAGTGCTTAGGAGATGTTTAAAGCCTTCATGGCCTATTAGAACGAGAGAAGATATGAGATTCCACCTGAATCAAATAGATAGAATATTTATGAGTCCTCAAGAGTGAATGCATTTTTAAATCTGAGTCCTCTATTGTTTCGTGGTACTATGGTTCATGAAGATCCAATGTTGTTGCTGGAGGGAGCCAATATATCCCTCTGATCGATGGAGGAATCAAATGATGAAGATGTGGAACTAGCTGCCTACCAGCTTAAAGATGTGGTTGGTGCTTGGTTTGAGATGTAGGAAAAGAAAAGAGATGAAGATGATGGTCCACCTACATGGGAAGAATTTAAAGAGGCCTTCGTGGCTTATTTTATACCTAAAGAGGATAGGGAAGCTAAGGCTACAGAGTTCGAGCATCTTAAGCAAGGGAATAAAA
Source organism: Nicotiana benthamiana (assembly GCA_034376525.1). Taxonomy (NCBI): domain Eukaryota; kingdom Viridiplantae; phylum Streptophyta; class Magnoliopsida; order Solanales; family Solanaceae; genus Nicotiana; species Nicotiana benthamiana. The sequence goes on along the minus strand of CM067323.1, from coordinate 99,556,660 downwards.
GTGTACAAGAGTACTTCATAGAATTCATAAGTTTGGCTAAGCATTCTCCTCTCATGGTTAAGACAGAAAAAGCAAAGATCAGTAGGTTTGTTGGGGTTTGGCTTACCACATTAAGGATACGGCATCAACTGCAGCGGTAGGAATGACAACTTTCTCTTTTATTGTAAACACTTAGAAAAGACATATAACGAAGGTATATGAAGAAAGCCCGGAAGGTGTGCGGGTTTTATAGTACATCCAGTGGAGGAGGAAGGGGTTCCTTCAATAAGGATTCACTAGCACCAGCTCAGTCCAGTCATCAGTCAGGTGGTGGGTCTTCCTTCAGACGTACTCTGAGTTATGGAAACTAGTCTTGCTAGAATCAAAATTTTACGACACCATCCTCATATAGACAGAGTCATGTTGAGCAACATTTACAACAACAAGGTCTTTGTGGTACATGTAAGCGTCAACATTCAGGTCAGTGCAAGCTCGGGTATCATAGTTGCTATCATTGCGGAGACATTGGTCATGTATAAAGGCCAACTGCCCAAAGTTGCGATGTAATTTCAGTGGGGGATCAACTATCCTTCTAGTTCCTCAACTACTATAGTTTCACCACCTCAGGCTCGTGGTTCTCATAATTAGACTAGGCATGAGTCTGGTAGAGGTGCAAATCGTGTTATTCAGGGAGGGGGACAACATGATTTGTTTGCTACATTTGATCATCAGAGTGTAGAGGCATATGCAGAAGTTATTACAGATATACTTCTAGTATGTTCACATAATGCTTATGCCATAATCGATGCAGGTGAAATGTTTCCGTACGTGACCCCATACTTTGAAATTAACCTCAGGCTAGAACCTGAAAAACTTAGTCAGCTATTCCTAGTATCTATTCCAGTTGGCGAGTCAGTGGAAGCCATAAGTGTCCATAGAGATTGTATAGTTTCAGTCCAAGGTCGCAGCACCGAGGTGATATCATAGAGTTAGAAATGGTGGATTTCGACATGATCATCAGTATGGATTGGTTGTCTTCCTGCTATGCCATGTTAGATTGTTGTGACAAGATAGCTGGGTTCCAATGAATGATCGGTAATGGGTGTCTCGCCTATTTTGCTCGCATCATTAGTCCATAATCAAAACCACAAGTCTTCAGTATGTGCTAGTTGTTAGAGATTTTCCAAAAGTTTTCTGAGCTTACCTTCCCAGACTTCCTTCTGAAATAATCATAGACTTTGCCATTGATATCATGCCAGGCACTCATCCCATATCTATACCTCCTTATAGGACGGCTTCAATAAAATATAATGAGTTGAGAGAATAGTTGAATTACCTTCTTGACAAGGGCTTTATCTGGCCGAGTGTTTCACAGTGGGTGCCTCGATCATGTTTGTCAAGAAGAAAGATGGGTCTCTTAGAATGTGCGTCGACTATCAGTAGTTAAACAAAGTTACCATTAAGAACATTTACCCAGTACCAAAAATGGATGATTTATTTGATCAACTTCAGAGGGAAAAGTAGTTTTCAACGATAGACTTGAGGTCAGGGCACCATCAGTTGAGAATCACAGAAGAGGATATATCTAAAACAACCTTTAGAACTCGTACGAACACTATGAATTTCTAGTGATGTCCTTCGGGCTGACAAATTCTCCAACTACATTCGTGGACCTCATGAACAGAGTTTTCAAGCCATTCCTCGAAACCTTTATAACCGTCTTTATAGACGATATTTTGGTATACTTTATAGCAAGGAAGATCATGCAGAACACCTTAGAATTGCCATGCAGACCTTGAAGGAGAATGAGTTTCATGCAAAGTTTTCAAAATGTGAGTTCTGGTTATAGTCAATGGCATTTTTAAACCACGTGGTATCTAGTGAAGGCATAAAAGTAAACCCTTAGAAGATAGAAGGATTCAAAAACTGGACAAGGCCAAAAATTCCAACTAAAATCAGGAGTTTCTTGGAATTAGATGGCTACTATAGAAGGTTTTTAGAGGGATGTCTATCACTTGCAGCTCTATTAACTAAGTTGACTCAGAAAGCAGTTAAGTTCCATTTCTCACACACTTGTGAGTTGCGTTTTCAAGAGTTAAAGAAGAGGTTGACCAATGCACCTGTGTTAACCTTGCTGACAGGTTCAGGTGAGTTCACATTGTATTGTGATGACTCTAGAGTTAGTCTTGATTGTGTTTTACGGAAAATGGAAAAGTTATTGCTTATGCTTTCACGCAGTTAAAGAATCATGAAAAGAACAACTCGACACATGACTTTGATCTTGCAGCAGTGGTGTTTGCATTAATGATATGGCGGCACTACCTTTATGGTGAGAATTTTGAATTGTTTGCAGATCACTAAAGCCTCCAGTACATTTCAAGAAGAAAGAATTAAATTTGAGACAGAGGAGGTAGCCTGAGCTTATGAAGGACTATGACATCAATATCCTTTATTACCCCGGGAAAAGCTAATGTGGTAGCAGATGCACATAGTAGGAAGTCATTGGGTGTCTTGGCCCATCTTGCAGTACAAAGGCGATAGGTCGAGAAATTCAAAAAATGGAAAATGATGGACTTAGATTGTTTATGCCTTAGCGCAATCCTCTCTAGTTGCGCATGTTAAGTCTAAGCAAGACGAAGATCCATACTTAGTGAAGTTAAAAGAAGGACTTAGAAACATAGAAATCACTAATTTCACTCTAGGAACTGATGGAGTTTTTAAGCTGAATGATCGGTTATGTGTGCCTGGTGTAAATGGTCTTAGGAAGGCCAAAATGGAATAATCTCATAGGTCGAGGTACTCTATCCACTCATGTGCTACCAAAATGTATCTAGACTTGAAAGAGTTGTATTTGTGGAAAGGCAAGAAGAAGCAGGTAGCATATGATGTGGCTAAATGTTGAAATTTTCATCAAGTCAAAGCCGAGCATTAGAGGCCTGGTGTCCTGGCTCAATATATAGAGATACCACAATGGAAATGTAAGATAATTGATATGGATTTGTAGTAGGTCTTTCTCGCGCATACAGTAAGCATGATTTGATTTGGGGGTATTGTAGACCGACTGACAAAGTATGCGCATTTCCTACCAATAAAGACGATCGATTTGTCACGATCCAAATCTACCATGTCTTGATGGTGCCTATCATGGGATTAGGAAAGCCAATATATTACCAAAACCAATCAATATTTTCATTTTAAAGGCAAAATCAAGCTATTTAACAATAGTCCTTCATTAGGTGTTTAAAAAAAATAACAATGCGGAAAGAAAGACAGACATCGGGATGTCACTAGTCAAGAGCATCTACTCAGAACTGTCTGATACTACTAAGTCTAGCACATTATGGAAACAAACTAATCACATCTATAGGAAGAAAGGAGGGAGAAGAGCAAGGCTGCGACCGCCATGCTGTTATTGCTAACTCCAACAGATCCGCGACGGATGAAATCAACACTCACTAGCATGTCCCCCTAGATCTGCACACAAGGTGCAGGGAGTAATGTGAGTACGCCAACTTAGTAAGTAATAAAATTAAATAAAGACAGAGCAGTAATGATGATCAATATAACATATATAGTTTAGATCATTAAATCTCAGTAGAATGCATCAGACTTTTAAAATCAGGGTTTTGAATTGACTCATATCATTTAAATCTAGTTTCAATAAAACCATTTAAACATCTTTCAATAGTTTTAAAACAAAGTGATGAAACATTGAGTAAAAATGATGAAAGCATAATCAGCCCTGCGGGCAAAACTCACTCCTATACAGCCCCTCAGGAAACATAAATCATAAACAACCCCTCCGGCAAACATCATTTTCACTCATATACAGCCCCTCGAGCATGCCTCATAATCACTCGTAAACATCCCCTCGGGTACAACATGGATCAAGAAAATCCCCTCGGTCAAAACATGTTATCAATCACTCAAGGTACCTACGCTCATTGGGGTTATGTAGACTCTAGAGGGGCTCTTTCAACCCAAGCACTATAATCTGCACGGATAACTCACATGTTGCAGGACAATTCACGTGCTATAGTATCAATATCTGAATTTTGCACGGATAAATCACGTGCTATACTCTCAATATCCTCACAATCACAGACCCTTGGTCTCACTCAGTCATAAATCTCTCAAGCCACTCGGTTTATCAGTAAATAATCATGGTGCTTAGCCCATAATAACATTTTATATGCATAAAAACTGTGTAATGCAAACTCAATTATGAAATCAGTAAACATAGCATGACTGAGTATAAATTTTCAATCAAAACAGTGACAGGATAATAAGAAAAGGCCCCTAAGGGTTCAAACAGCTTTGGCACGAGGCCTAAATATGGCATTCAACACAATTGATAGAAATTGTTTCTAAAACATATAAGTATCATATACCTTCAGTCAAATATGCAACTTAATAGTTGCTACGGGACAGACCAAGGCACAATCCCCAATGGTGCATGTCCACACGCCTGTCACCTCAAAGTAGTGACATGATGTGAAATCTAGGCTTTCATACCCTCGGGACTGGATTTACCATCATTACTTAGCCCAACCGGTCAAATCCCCGCTTCACAATACTCTTGCCCCTCGACTCGGCCTCTAATTTCTCCAAATCTATTCCTAGCCATAACAATACCATCAATATACTCTAATGCAATGAATTCCACAAGAAAAACTATCAAATTAAGCACAAATCCTGAAATCCACTCAAACCCGCCCCTCGCCCACGTCTCAAAATAAAAAAAGCCACAATATTAGAAAGCCCATTCAATGACAAGTTTATACATACAAAATTTATCAAAACGCAACCTCATTTGGTCACTCAAATCCTCAAAATCTGCTCTCCAAGTTTCAAGCCCTAAATTCCCAAATTTCTAGTTCATCTTCTCAATTAGATGATGAATAAAACCATAGATTCATGAAATTTGAACCATTATAGGTTAGAATCATTTACTCCAACTATTATAGGTTAGAATCACTTACCCCAATGTTGTTTCTACAAATTCCTCGAAAATCTCCCGAGTTCCTCAAACCCAAAATCGAAGATGGAGGATAAAACCTCGTGTTGGGGTTTTTCTGCCCAACAAAAGCTGCACATGTGGTCATATTCCCACTTCTGCGGTACCGTACCTATGGAATTTCCATCGCAGATTTGGAACCCACTTAATGTAACATTTCCGCATCTACAATCAACCCATCGCACCTGCGGTGCGCACCTGCGACTCACCTTTCATTTCTGCAGAAAACACCACTCCACAGTGTCCTCATCTGCGGCTCCCAATTCGCACATGCGATTTCGCACCTGCAACTCCCCTTCCGCAGGTGCAAAAACAACAGCAAAAATCACATTAGCAGCCCTCAAACACCAAAAACCAATCCGTCAACCAGCCAAAACACACTCGAGGCCCTCGGGACCTCAACCAACAATACCAACAAGTCACATATAAAATTACGAACTTAGTCAAACCTTCAAAATACTCAAAACAATATCAAAACACCAAATTATACTTGGATTCAAGCCTAAGAACTTCTACATTTTCATATTCCACAAATGATTCTGAAACCTACCAAACCTCGTCTGAATGACCTTATATTTTGCACAAACATCAAAAATTATACCACAAACCTACCCCAACTTTCAAAATTTTATTTCGACCCTGATATCAAAATTTTCACTACCGACTAAATGTTGGCAAATTTTAAATTTTGCCAATTCAATCCTAATTCTACCACGGACCACCAAATCACATAAGGACGCGCTCCCAAGTCCAATATCACCTAACAGAGCTAATTAATTCATAAAAATCCAAATCCGAGATCGAATGCTAAGAAGTCTAAATTTGATCAAATCTTTCAAATTTAAAGCTTTAAGTTGAGAATCATTCTTCCATATCTATTCTGATTAACCTGAAAACCAAAATTAACGATTTACATAAGTCATAATACATCATACTGGGTTAGTCTTTCCCTCAAACAACCGAGCAAAGTGCAATTGCTCAAATTGGCCGATCGGGTTGTTACAAGATTCCGTAGAGCAGTATGCGCAATTATACATCAAAGAAATTGCATGGTACTTGTAGACATGTAATTTTTTACTAGAGCGGTTTTAAAGTAAGTTTTAGTATTTTTATGGTTTAAAATATTTACTTGAGTTATTATGTAATTTTAGACTATTTTATCTTTAATTTTGAATCAATTTTAAAAAAAAAAAAGGAAAAAAGGGAAAAGGAGAAAAATTCAATTTATCTTATTTGATATGTTTGTTTTTGTTTTTATTTATTTAAGTTCATTAGTATTTCTATAGTTTCATGATTTATCTTATTTTATTTAGTTTTAGGTTATTAATATTTTATAGCGATATATTTTGTTTACCATGATTTTTACCTTTAGTTTTACGTAAAATTGATATATAAAATATATATAGCCCATAGTATGATGTATTAATCATAGTTAATATTAAATCATTTTATTTTAAAAAAAGGTTCAAAGTTTTATTTGTTTTGATCTAAAAAGAGTTAAAAACCTCAATTCTGGCCCCAATTTTTGGTAATAAGAAGCCCAAACTGGACATCCCATCTCCCTAAGCCAATTGACCCGCCGACCTAACTGTTGACCTACCCCATCTCCATACTCAATTTAAAACATTCATTCCATCTAATCTAACGACTCTCATTTAATCCTTCCTAACACATAAAACCCTATGTAAATTCCTAATCCAACCCAAAAGCTAACCCTAAAGACCAAATCAGCCGCCAATGATAAAAGTTAATAGGAAATTCACACAATACCCAACCAACCAGAATCAAACTGAACCTAAACAAAAATGATCAAACTAAATCGAAAAATAAAGAACTTAAATATCACAATTAAGATGAAGACAAGAACGAATTAAAAATAGAACTGACATAGAAACAATTCAAATCAAATTAGAACGGATAAACAAAAAGAAAAAAGACATTAAAGAAAAAAACAAAAAATTAGGGAAACTCACTGGTTTTGGGGGGGGAGGGGGGTGAATTGACTCGAACTCGAATTGGGCTCCCAAATAACCATATACGTTTATTATAGGTATGAATAACCGTAAAAAATAATTTAGGCATTTGAATCGACCTCGAACAGTCCTCCAATGAGACTCATTTATTTCTCATAAACCATAAATATAAAATTGGGGTTGGCCTGGTGAGATTCGAGGGTTTCTGGGTAGGAATTAGCGATGAGGAAGGGATGGGGACTATGGGATGTGAGTTTGGGTGGATTTGGACAATTTTTGATTTTGGGACAGATCTTCAAACCAAGATTCGAGCAGGTGTGGTTTGATTCAAGGCAAATGGTTCATGGATTCGTAATGAGGGTGTTGAGGTGATCTAGGGGTGTTAATTTGGTGGGGTCTGGCCACCAGTGCTTCCATCAATGGCGGTGGAAAGTTAGGGCGACGCTAGGGTTTTGGAGGAGAGGGGTATGTGGAGATGACGATCAAGGGGGGGGGGTACCGTTCAGACACTCTTATATTAAAGGTTGGGAGCTTATGGACCGTCAGATCTAGTAACCTCGACGGTCCAGATCTAACACTAACCAAACGGCGTCGTTTAAGGATGAATGAGGGTGGACCGGGCGGCTATGTTTGGGACTGGGACGGGTTGGGGCGTTTTGGACTATGAATTTGATTCAAAGACAAAGCTCAATCTTGGGCAGCGCCTCATTTTAATAGCTTTTCTTGCTTTTTTTTTCAAATTATTCTTTTGTTCCCCTCTACTTTTGTGTTTTAAAATTATATTAATTTTTATTTTTCTGATTTTAAGAATGCAACTAAACCAAAATCGTAATATATTTAAATTAAATTAAATAACTCCTACAATTATGGTAAAAATCAATTTTACGACAAATTTCAAATAAAAAAAAAGATTATAAATATGACATGAACTAATTTTTGTGATTTTCATATGTTATGCTAAAATACATTGACCCCCTAACTAATCCTGAAATATGAAATTAAATCCTAAATGCAAATGCATTATTTTTGTATATATATTTTTTATGAATTAACATGCACAAATAAAATGCACAAAATTACCACAAAAATTATAAAAATAAGAAAAAATTATTTTTTGCTTGAATTTTATAGGAATAATTCATATATATGGCAAAATTTATGTGCTCACAATGTGTGATAATGGACCACAATTTATAGGAGCTCAAGTCAAAGAATTCTTTTAAAGTTGGCAAATCAAAAGAATTACATCGACACCGTACCATCCAGTGGGTAATGGGCAAGCAGAGTTTACAAATAAAGTAATTATCAACAACCTAAAGAAAGGTTACAAGAATCAAAAGGCAATTGGCCTGAAGTATTACCAGCGGTACTATGGGCATATCGAACAACGGCAAAAACAAGTACATGAGAAACACCATTTTCAATGGTTTATGGTGCAGAAGCTTTGATACCAGTTGTGATCGATGAACGTAGTACACGACGTGTTCAAACAGAGGAAAACTCGAACAACGAAGAGTTACGAGTAAATCTTGATTTACTTGAAGGGAGAAGAGAAGCTGCATTGATAAGGATGGCGGCTCAAAAGTAAGTAATTGAGCGATATCACAATAGGAAAGCACGCATCATGTTTTTTAAAATTGGGAAATTCGTGTTGAAAAATGTTTTCCAATCTACAAAGTCAGCTAATTTAGGAAAGCTAAGTCCAATGAGGGAAGGATCTTATCGAATTTGAAAAATTGCGGGGAAAGGAGCATACGAGCTAGAGACAAAGGATGGCAAGGTTTTACCCTCACATTGGAATGGTGTTCATTTAAAGAGTTATTACTTCTAGGGAAGTATCCTCGGTCAGGTATCGCCATGTTAAATTTTTTCCTTCGAATTGTTAAAATTATACTAACGATATTAGATGCTAGGAAAAACCGCTAACTCGTGCCAAATGATGAGTCACGGCCTGCACGGCAAATTGGAATACTCTTAAATTCCTAGCCCAGGGTTACATTAATCTGATGGAAATACATACGGGTTAGGCAGTCGTCATCTATAATCACACCTTTGAGTCCCGTATATTTTTCTGTTTCAGGAATAGGACCAAAAATTGGGAGCAAATACACAAGTGTTCGAGGCTTCATACTTCACCGCTCAAACACTTGGGGGACTATACCATATATACACGAGTATGTATAGAAGAATGAATACGAGTGCACAAAAACAAATACGATTGAGGCAAGACAGCAAGAAGTCAAATATCAAGCAAAAATCACGAAGTAAAAGGCAAAAGCACTCATCATAATGTTCTATCCCATGAGAATAATGGATTCACCTCTCAAACCCTTCCTAATATAAAAATATAGGGTTGTGATTATGTATCAAAAACTGGTTATGAAAAAAACCTTGTATATTTTATAAATTTGTTAAAAGGAAACAGTTGCGAGAAAGTTGTAGATGTACTTCAATACATGTAATACTCAACAAACTTATCAAAGTTCATGAATAAAAACTTCACAAAAGTTATTTTATACGAAACATGTTTGTTCCTATTTCTTTCATAATATGATAACACCATTATGAAGCTGAGACGTCTTCTTCATTAAGTGTCGATAAATAAAAGGGCCCTCTTTTATTTTCCTCATAATGATAACACATGAGAAGAATTATGAAAGTATTTTCTGAAAAGAATAAAAATGCTAACTTATTCTCTAAGTCCTAAAAATAAAAATAAGCAAGAATAGGGTAAATAGAAAATTGTTCTGCAAAGTCTATAACAAAGTGAATAGACAAGGATGAAATAAAGAAATATTATATAAACTTTTTAGCACAAAAAGCTAAGGAAAAAAACTTAGCTATTACAATACAGTTGTGTTTCGAAACAGATACCCCATTATAGAAACTGGGGACTTCACTAAAAAGTTACATCATCAAAAATAAACAAAAAAAATAAGTTTAAACATTTTCACTGGTCACTAAGGACATTGGAACATTAGAAATCGCAACCTCATTAGGCTCGGTAGAAACTTCTAAAGGAGCAGCAATAGAAGCAGTCTCAGCTGGAGTTGGAGTATCAACATTCTCGAGAGAAGCAGTAGACATGTGGATTTCCGTTCCCAAAGACTGTGTTGTAGATAAATTACCCTCGGTCACCAGAATTGTAACATCAACAACTTCAGCTGTTGACTCTAAGTTCAAAGGCTCTTCAACCCCGGGAGTTCCGATTGTTGGAGAAGAAATGTCAATTACCTTGTCAGGATAAGGAATTTCAATAGGTTGCTCATTCTTCTCAATCATATCTAAAACTTTGGCTAACTCAGATTGCAAGTCAAAGTTTTCTTGAGAAGCCTCCATCAAAGCATCACAACGATATTTCAAGAAGGCCCAGTTAACCTCACAATTGAAATTCTCTGCTAAAGAATTATAATCCTTCTCCGGATTTTCATAATCCCTCCCCCCACGTAGCAAGGGTGTTCTTCATCATTTCTTACTCAGCTAGGTGGGAGTCAAGGGAAGTCTGAAGATTGACACAGGAACTCTCTAACACACGAACCTTATCTGAAGAAATCCTCAAATCAGCCCGAGTCTGGTTCAAAGTTTGCACTAATTCCTTGGCATATTCTTCTTTTTTCTCCATTAGTGCTTTGAGTTCTTTGATTTCTTCATTAGCCTTTGACAAAGAATCCTTCAAAATCTCTTTATCCTTTTTTATTTGGCTCGTAGAAGCCGTGGCAATCCTTATCTCCGAGGATAAAGCTCGATTTTGCTATTCAAGTTGAAATTTAGTAGACTGCAACTCTTCAATGATCCCTAAAGCACATTTGAATTGTTCCTTCCAATTTTGAGCCTCAAACTGTGCTTCTTCATATATTCTTTTAGCATCAGCAACAGCCTTAGCAGACTCACGTGCATTTTTCTCTAAGATAGGGATCCTCCCCATCAACTCAGTTCCAATCAAGTTTGTCTACAAACATAAGGCATAAAATTAAGAACTTAAAGTCAAGGAAAAGTAAATAATCAAGGGTAAGGAAGTTACCTTCAGTGTTGAATGAACTATGTCATTCATCAAGGTATAACAGCTGTGGCTCTACATCTTTGTTCTCTCCACATCTCCAATAAGAGGCTCGAGCCAAACATCAGCTCTACCAGTCTTCCTTAATAGACTATGAGTAGCAGCTACTTCAAATGTAACCTTTCTCATAGCCATACCTATTTTATTTGGGCCACATTCAAAATGAAAAACAGAGGAAGAAGGAATAGTAGAAGGAGGAGTAGTAGAAGAGGTAAAAATAATAGGAGCGGCAGAAACCGAAGTAGGAGCTGAAGGAATAGGCACGGTGGCTGAAAAAGGAATGGGAGGAGAAGTTGAAGAAGCAGTGGAAGATGTCAAAGGAAAGAAACATGTACGGTTGAAGGAGAAATAGAAGAAACTGGAGAAATAGAAATGGAAGTAAATAAGGGAATTTCATTAAGAACGAGGCCAAGTTCCCCACTTTCAAAACCACTCTCGAAGAGACGGTGAACAGATTCACTCGTGTCTCTAGGTGCGATATCTTCATCGGATTCGATTAAAACAGGCTCGGTAATGGAAGTAACTGCAGAAGAAGTAATTGCAGAAGAGGTACGAGCAGGAGAATCTTCAATTTCTTCATCCATAGCAACACGTCTCCTAGCTCTTGGTCTAGATACCAAAGAGGTATTATCTTCTTCTTCGTTCTCAGTTTCTATTACCATGGATTTTCTTTTGGGTAAAAGTGATTTAGCCTTGTCCAAACCAAGGGAGGTGTTGGCAGTAGTGCGCATAGCTAAATCGACACCCGCTGACATCCCTTTTATTCCAAATCCCAATAAAAAGAAAGGTTTGGATTTATTATTCAATATTTGTACCTAAAACACATACACAAAAGGAGATACATACCGTGTGTTTTTACAATCCACCCGTGTAAAGAAGAAATAGACTTCCAAGTCTATCTTCATTAGAAGCAATTTTCAGAATTTAATCTACCCAACCACGGAAGTTGGGAATAAGTTCCACACCCCCCATGGTTGCTAAAAAAACCAAAAAAGGGATAAGTTTAAAGATAAAATCAACATCTTGGAAAATAGATACGGGAAATGTAAGTAGAAACTTGCGTGCAAAATTCCACTTCTCAGGGAAGGGAATGTTTGATTCTCCCAGCAAATCCACTGTACGAACAACAATGTAACGAAGGTATCACCCACGATCTTTATCGTCATCAGCATTTACCAAAACTCTCTTACTCCTTGCAGTTAAGGTAGAAACTCCACGGCGTAATAAACTAGGGTGGTACAAATGGATAATATGGGAAAAGGTAAAATTGATTTTTGCCTTAGAAGACAAGAATCTCAAACAAGTTGCAGCCCTCCAAACTAAAGGGCCGATCTGAGCTAAGCAAATATTGAAAAATCTACAAAAATCGAGGATAACTGGATCAATGACCGGTTTGAACCCCAAAGTGAAGGGGTAGGTATAAACAAAGGAAAACCCATTTATATAAGACGAAATTCTATGGTCTATAGAAGGGACTGATAAACGAGCACTCTCTTTCTAGTTGCAATCTTTCCTAATAGTGGGGATTGTGAGTTCAGTTATAAGAGAAGGGTAATGATCGGTCTTTTCCAATTTTGCAATTTGTTTTTCAAGGGATGCTTTATCACTAGCAAAAGATAAATCACTTGGTATAATTTCTTCAATTTTGGGTTCTATAGAAAGGTCTGAAACTACTTTACCTTTCGAAGATTGAGTTTTGGAAGAGGAACCTTTGATTCCATAACCAGAAGAAGGAGGTACAAAAACAGTTGAACCTCCACATATAGATCCCATACTTCGTAGTCGCCCTCCTATACCTCTTGAATGTTTGATAGGAGCAGGTGCATTAGGGAATTGATCGAGAAGTAAAACCTTTTTGGGGTTAGGGTTTGGAGATGCCATTGTTAGATAATCTTGAAGTAAGTAGAAGTAAAAGAAAGAAAGGAAATGTGAATGCTTTATGGAAATTGGTGAAAAAGAAGACAAAGAATGTGTGAGTTAAAAGTTTATATGGAAACAACCGTCAAAATTAAGGGGGGCAGTGATGGAAAGCCTATATTAAAGATAACAATCACTTCGTAAGCAAAGGAAGTTGAACAGGCCTAGAAAAATGTGTACAAAACTGCAGATCTAATCAAAAGTTGACACGTGTATAGAGTATTAAATGAGAAAGACATATGAGACGTCGATACTGACATAACCATTAATTGTGACAAAAATTCTTTTTCAAGATCCGCTTCCCAATTATTTAATTGATAAATAAATGAGAAGTGGGGGGACTATTTGTATTGGAAAAAAACTGAATTTAAATTGAATATGACGTGGCGTGACATATGAACTGGTCAAACAGTCAAAGAATAATAAATGATTTAAGGTACGGAAGACAACAGGTACGGGAGAAGGAAATGAAACAGACACGAGAGAATCTTTGATACGAGTCTCGTGTCTATTCAAGTCATTTATTACCAACGGATAAAAAGGATCATGAAGGCAAGAATCTGATGACAAAAAGTGGTCTACGTTCATTATTAAATACCTGATACGTTTGTTAATCACTATTTAATAGCAATAATTATGTAACACCTTATTAAATGCTATTTATTATATCGATCAATACGTTACTCCTTGTCAACTATAAAAGGAGGAAGTTTCATCATTTGTAAACGCACAGAGAACATTCTTGATATCATAGTGAAATAACAAATTCTTACTGCTTTATCTTTACTCTTTTAAAGCCTTTTATTTTGGTCTCTAGATTATCAGTATCCCGATTTCTTCTCTCTAAAATTCAAGCTTTGACCAAATTATATTTTTTGGTTAAACAAAGGCTTCTTTCCTTTTATATACTGAGGGATTCCTTCTAATCGTAAGAACGACAAACAAAGAATCTATTAAAATATTGTCAACGTCCCCTAATGGTTCTACTTTTACTGCAGAGATCGTATTTGTTCCTTCTTCTACCACAAGGTCGTATCTCTCGGGGCGTCAACGCGCATGTGCTCAGTTATTTGTCGTTCTCGTTATAGATCGTGGTCGGTCAAATTCAAATCCATACAACTTTGAGCTCATAAACTTTAAATTTTAGTTTCTATCTCTATCTTAGTTATCTGACTACAACCCTTGGATAATTTTTATTTAAAATCGGGAACAAGCAGTTTATCATTGCGATAAATCATAAACTATCATATTAGCAAAAAATGTGGGGATGTCGATGAGAACTTCGAGGCAATATAATCACAATTTGCAATATAGATATAGTTGCACGTGTGAAGAGGGATCGAGTGATAAATGTTGCTTTCTTGATGTATAGAGGGGAAATAATGATGGAAGACATTTAGGTTGCAGTAATTATGACAGGATGCTTCCCTCACAACCCAACCAGTTCTTTATTTTAATTTTTAATTTCATCTAGTCTATTGCAATGCTTTTATTTTTCATGACTCCTTTCTTCATGTATTACTGTCTAATAGTGTCTAGATCTCTGTTAATTATTTTGAAACTTCAACTAATTCCTGGTCCTTTTTATAGATGGCAATCTCAACGCTTATATTTGTTGAGACGTACACGGCAAATTACATGTGTTTATCTCTGTTATATGTGGGAGTTATAAGTGCTATATAACTAATTTGTTATAGTGGAGTATACTATGCTATTTCACCTTTCTCTTTTTCCTTTTTAGTTCTCTTTGTTCAACTACTAAATATTTGAAACATCAGTAACAAGACTTACAGTATAAATATTGTATAGGATCAAATTCTGCTCATTACGTCTTCATGTTGATATGCACGATTAACGGATATATGATAACAGAAGTAAGGGCACGATCTAAGATTTTGAGAGTGAAGTGTATCATCGACCTCGTCGTCTCCTCAAAGAAACGCCACCACCTCTGTATTATTTTATTATTTCGAGGGAGATCTCCTATTATATAAAAAAGGATCCCAATTTTGTAAAAGGCATCTGATATTTTATTGAACAACTCTCTCTCTCTCTCTCTCGTTTTTCTTTTCTCTCTTGAATGTCCGATCTGTTGGAAGCAACAAGAAACATAATATATATTTCTAGGTCTCATTATCTTCGATTACGATTTACTTTCATTGTTTTCACTAACAAAGTATTTAGTATCTTTTGAGTTAAACACTTTAGCGCCATCTGTGCGGATTTCGGCAATCGAAATCATAGTTTGAACTGTAGCTGTCTAACGGGCCAACCAGGCCGGTCCGGGTCAGCATTTTTTTGACCCGTCCGTTTCCGAGCCGGGCCGGGTTGCACAGTGACGGTTTTGTAGCGGGCTGGGTTAGTTCGGGTTAAATTAAACCATATGGGTTACGGGTAGAGGGGGCCGGGACGGGCCGGGTTTAGTATATTTTCGTTTTTTTAGTAGAATTGAAGCTCATCAATATTCTTGCTACTCGTTTGAGTGTTAGAAAATATAGAAAAAATATTAAAACTATCAAGGCCTTCGTCATTCACATTAGCAGAACAGCTACATTGCATAGCGGGATTAACATTATCAGAAGCACAACAGTATTATCATATTCATTTGCATAATAATTATACAGCTGTTGTAAATATTCATTTAGCTTGTTCATAAAATCATATAAATTTGGGATTACAGTTTCTCCAATCTCCATATAAGTATATAAAGCATTCATTAATTGGTGACAATCAGACATTTTAATAGAAGGATTTAAAACTGAACCAATTAAGTAAATCAGAGGAATTGGAAAGAAATATTTTTTGAATTTTGCTTGCATTTTTTCAACAACATCCTTATATTTTTCTTTCTTCTTAAATTCAAATAGTAGAAAAGAAATTTCAGCTATATGTACTAAAGCCATAGTAACAGTGGGGTAATATGCGCCAGAAAACACAACAGTAGCATTATAAAATTTATGTAAAAATTTAACAACATCATTAATGACCTCCCAAATATCATTTGTTAACATACGCCTAGGATCAGTACAATGTGCATTAGCAACTTCAGTTATTGGAAATCTATATTTGTAGCAACATTTTAAAAATATATATATATAGTTCCATCTAGTAACAATTTCGTCTGGCCTGAATCTAGGTGTAAGGTTATACTGGATACACTTAGTCTTAAATTCTTTTATTCTAGATTGTCTATTATTTCCCTGAATAACACCAACTGCTCTTCTAACATGAGTAATCTCAACTGAAAATAAATCAAGGTCACTTTTAATAATTAAATTATAAACATGACATGCACACCTAACTTCAAGCTTTAAAGTCTGAATGACAAATTGCGATAAATTAAATTCGGGAAAAGAGAGACAAATAAAATAATAAAATTAGAATATGAAATCTGGCAAATTGAAGGGAAGAGAGAGATTGATAATTTGAGAATTGAGATTGAGATAAGAATTTTGAGTGAAGAAATGAAGAAGTGGGGAGGGTATTTATAGATTTTAAGAAGGGTTAATATTGTAAATTAATAAATACAACAAAGTAACCAAAAAATGGCCATTTTTGCAAAAATATCCGTTGGCCAACGGATCTGGACCGTTGCCAACGGTCATGTGGGACCCAAAAATTCAAAAAATAAAAAATAAAAAAATTACCATTGAACCGGGACGGTCCGGACCGGTCCAACCGGTTCAAGGCACTGTTTAATAAATCCGGGCCGGTCCGGTCCGGTTCCGACCCCAAAAATCCCAAATGGACCAACCCCATCCCCCCTCAAACCCAGCCCACCCGGCCCCTTAGTAACCGGGCCGGTTCGGTCCCGATTTACACCGGTCCGGTCCGATCCGGAGCCGGTCCGACCCGGCCCGGTTGACAGCTTTAGTTTGAACCTAGAATATCAAAAAGAATAACGAACCACTCTTCTTCACGCCCTACAAAAGCCTAAGATGGCAGAAAATGACACAAGAATGAAAGCAATAGCAGGCATCACCGCTAATCTCATAGGCCCTCTCAACGAGGCCAGTAGAGAAAACATCTTGAGTACAACACCTGGTAGTGTACCGGATGGAGAGATCTCACCTTCTCCATCTAAATAGGACCTATTATTCCTACATCTTCCATTAGTAACATTCCCTTGAGATGTTACTGTAGATTTTGCTTGTGTTTAATCTTTCCCGATTAGAAATCATATAGGAATTTCTTGTAAAATGAGCGAATTTATTGGATTGGTTTATTAATAGTCTTCGTTATTTTTTACTCTGTGCCATTGATTCCACTATTATTAGTGAGGAATGACGGAACAATTCCTTTATATTTATAGAGATATGGGACATAATTCATATGGATATAGTAAGTCTTGCTTGGGTTGCTTTAATGGTAGTCTTTACTTTTTCCCTTTCACTCGTAATGTGGGGAAGAAGTGGACTCTAGGGGTCCTACTAATTGAGTTAAGGAAGCAAACTGTATCAATATCAATTGCTTTCGAGATCGTTCTGCAACATGTTTTGAACAAAATAAAAATATTTTCATTTTGATATTCCATTGGACTCGACTGGAGTAATGTATTATAGGAATCATCCTCTTTAAATCAAAGAGCTATTTAAACGATTCCCATGTTTGTAGTTCAAAAGGAAGAGGATCCCAGGAAATTTATTCGAACCTAATTCTTCCGAAATTTTCTATTCCAATCAACAGCCTCTTACCAGGTGATACTGAGGAGGGCCAGATCTGACAATCTTGCACGAAAAAGGAGCCTCTACATCTGCAGTCAAAGAAACACCGCCTTCGGTGGTCAAGAAACTACTGGAGGAGTGGTTGATGAACACTTTAGATAGCTTGCATGAAAAGTCACCACAAAGCAACATCAGAAATCCATCACTGGCAGACGTCGTCGCTACTACCGGTGAACCCGATATTGCACAAACAAGTAACACTCACATTGACGTACAGGCCAACAATAGTGCACTCCAGCCATCCTTAAGAAGATGGAAGAAATGGAGAACGATAACAAGGCACTTCGAGATCAAATGAAAGAGCATCAGCAAAGAGTAGACCAAATTCCCGGCACTCCTAAGTTACTGCCAAAGCACGACGTAGGAAGGTTTGTCGAACAGCCGTACAGCGAGGAGGCTGCCCCTTACCCAATCCCGAAAACCTTCAAAATGCCACCCTACCTGAGGATATATGACGGGACTATGGATCCCGAGGAACATTTAATTTACAATGTGACCGCTGTAAAGGTCAACGATTTGTCAAAAGAGCAAGTACCATCCGTACTCATAAAAAAGTTCGGAGAAACATTGACAGGAGGGGCCCTGACATGGTACTCTCAACTACCAGCTGGGACAATATCAACATTCGAGGAAATGGCTAATAAGTTTGCCACCACCCATGCAGGAGAAAAGAAAGCAGAGGCTAGGGTCAACGATATCTTCGCTACAGGCAAACCGTAGGAGAGGGACTCACGGACTTCCTGGACAGGTTCAACATGGTAAGAATGAGTCTACCAAATGTATCGGAAGGCATGACAGTCGCAACTTTCCAAAACAGGCTGAATAGAGATGGTTCAAGGGCGACCAAAGAGCTACTGAGCCGACTCATGAAATATCCCCCACCACATGGGAAGAGATTCACAACGCCTAGTGTGCCAAAGTACGAGCGAATAAGGACGATCTAAACGGGTCGACCCAACGGCTAACGATGATAAAACTATAAACAAGAAGGGATTGACGCAAAGATGGGCGACGGGAACAACTCCCACATTTCAACAAAGAAAGGCATCAGCCCTACGTTAGATCCTTCTATCCACCACCACCGAGGCATACAGAGGCATTAAAATGACATGTCGCTCCACTCCGAAATGAAAAAGGTATTCCCCCTTTATTATCTGCTCATAACTTTTGCGTGTCTCCTTTAGAAATAGTGTACGCATTGGAGAAGCTGGTCACCAAGGTGCAATGGCCGCAAAAAATAAAATCAGATCCTACCACAAGAAGGTCGAAAGTCCTGTGAGAGTTCCATCAGGAAAGAGGACATAAAAACAAAAACTGCATAGGTCTACGACAAGAGGTAGTCAGGTTGCTAAACCAAGGATACCTGAGGGAGCTGCTTAGCAATAAGGGGAAGACCAACTTCGCACGAGGGCAGGAACAACTCCAAGGTCCACCAAAACCACCTTCGCCAGCACACACCATAAATATGATCGTCGGAGGTGGAGATGATTCAACAATCAACGACATAAAGTTAACCACCATGCATAAATTGAAACGAATAATCGCTCATGAACGGTATGATGACTTCGAAGATAGAATCATCTTCGATAATTTCGGTGCCAACGGTTTGTCTTTTCCTCATTATGATGCTTTGGTCATAACTTTACGTATTGCTGATACTGATGTTAAGAGAATCATGGTTGACGACGAAAGCAGCGCCTTTATTATCCAAATAAGAGTCCTCATGCAAATGAGACTCGAAGATAAGATAACACCGTGTTGCATAACACTGACAGGTTTTAACAATGCAGTGGAACGAACCTTTGAGGAGATATCATTGCCGGTTTTAGGAGGGGAATCATGCTAGAAACCACTTTCCACATCATGAACCAGGAGACGGCTTATAATGCCATCATAGGATGCCCTTGGATACCTAGCATGCAAGTGGTCCCCTCAAGCTTCTACCAAGTGATCAAGTTTCCCACCCTATGGGGAGTATTTAGCATTCGGGGTGAGCTGCGCACCGCACAAGAATGCTACCGAATTGCTCAAGACTATTCCCACACCAAACAGTTGAAAAGAGCAAGTGCGAAGGCATAGCAATCAGCCATGTCGGGGACTAAGGTCTACCCCGACGGTGGAAGCCATCAAAGATCTAGACGTTGTAGAAGCCTGCAAAGCAACGGTTGAGGATCTCGACCCAGTCGAACTGGACAACACCGACCAAACAAAGAAAGCCTACATTGGGAAAAGCCTCTAAAACCCAAGTAAGTACCATGAATTTCTAACTAAACACGCAGATTTATTTGCCTTTTCTTATTCAGATATGCCAGGAATCTCGAAAGACATCACCACTCACAAGCTGAACATGAACCCGCTATATCCGCCGTGCGGCAAATTACAAGGAAGTTCAATACCGCAATCAGCAAGGGGTCAGTGAAGAAGTAGATAAGTTACTAGCCAACGGATCTGTCAGAGAATCAAAGTACCCCTAGTGGGTCGCCAATATCGTCATGGTGAAAAAGAAAAATAGGAAATGGAGAATGTGCGTGGATTTCACTGACATTAACAAGGCATGCTCAAACGATTCGTTCCCATTACCCCACATCGACCAGCTGATCGACGCCACCGCAGGACATGAACTGCTAAGCTTTTTAGATGCCTACTCCGGCTACAACTAGATCATGATGGCCGATGAGGACCAAGAAAAGATAACTTTTATCACCCACCAAGGGACGTATTGCTACAAGGTAATTCCCGTCGGACTAAAAAGAATAGGAGCAACGTATCAGAGACTGGTTACCAAAATGTTCAAGGAACAGTTTGGAAAGATCATGGAGGTCTATATCGATGATATGCTAGTGAAGTCGGCAAAGAAAGAAACCACATCGACCATCTATAGAAGCCTTCACGATACTAAGGCAATACGGGATGAAGTTGAACCCGGAAATGTGTGTCTTATGCGTGGCCTCGAGAAAGTTTTTGGGTTTCCTCGTATCACAGTGAGGTATCGAGGTCAACCTAGACCAGATCAAGGCAATAGACGCAATACCCAGACTTTGAACATAAAAAGGCAGGTACAAAAGCTAATAGGATGAATAGACGCCCTGTCCAGGTTAATCTCGCAGTACTCAGACAGGTGCCATAGGTTTTTCAACGCGTTCACAAAAGATCACGGATTGCAGTGGAACGAGGAATGCGTCGAGCCCTTGAGAAAACTAAAAGCATATTTATCTTCATCACCATTGCTAGTCAAAGTGAACCCATGCGAACCTATGCTGGTATATCTGGCGGTGTCCAAAGTTGCTGTTAGCGCAGACTTGGTCCATAAAAACAAAGTTACACAGTTTCTTATTTATTATGTCAGAAAACCCCTAGTGGATGCCGAAACACGGTACCCACACCTCGAGAAGTTGGCCCTGGCACTGGTCGTAGCTTCACGAAAGATTAGACCCTATTTTCAGTGCCACCCATAAAGGTAATAACGACATTCCCCCTAAGAAGCATCCTACACAAGACTGAACTATCGGGCAGGCCTGCTAGATGGGCCATAGAGCTCAGCAAGCACGACATATCCTATCACCGAAGAAACTCCATCAAGTCTTAGGTACTTTCCAACTTTGTTGCTGACCTCAGCATAGATATATTGCCAGAGGCGGAACTGGAGGCCATTCATGTCTCCCCTAGTACCGACCTTTGGATCGTCTATACTGACGGTGCCGTTAATGCCTCGGTAATCGGGACTGGGACTTGTTCTCAAAGTCCCCACGGATGAAAAAATTCATAAATCCATACGATAACCCGAGATGACTAACAATGAGGCCGACTATCAGGCAGCGATTGCAGGTATGAAGTTCCATCAAATACATAGCTCGGCGGCTCATCCTCTATTGCGATTCCCAACTCGTTGTGAACCAAGTCATTAGGAATTACCAAATCAAGGAGTAGAGACTACAAAAGTACACATCCGAAATACATAAGTTGATGCCTGAGTTTGATGGGTGCCTCTTTAAGCAAATCCCTCGGGCGCAAAATGTCGAAGTAGACGGCTTAGCAAAACTGGGTGCAACCACTAAAAATATCAACAAGGAGAATGTAGTCACTCGCATCCATTCAGCCATCAATCACGCTGAGGTACCCTCTTTAAATCTGACTTGGGACTGGCGCAACCAGTTTGTATCCTATCTGTAGGACGGGACACTCCCACTTGAAAAAAAAGAAGCCAAGAAGCTCCGCATACAAGTCGCATGATACTGCTTGATAAACTACGATCTCTTTAAAAGGACGTTTGGCGGACCCCTCTCTAAGTGCCTAGGGCCGCACCAAATAAGGCAAGTACTCGAAGAGGTGCACGAGGGTCACTGTGGTGCCCATATAGGTAATCGCGCCCTCGTTCGTTGCATCATTTGAGCTGTTTGATACTGGCCCACTATGAAAAAAGAAGCAGTAGAATATGTTTGCAGGTGCAAACAATGCCAAAGTATGCCCCCATGATACATCAACCAGAAGAGACTCTCCACTAAGTAACCTCACCTTGGCCCTTCATCAAGCGAGGAATAGACATAATCGGTCCACTACCAGCAAGACGATGAATGGTACAATTTGTGTTTGTTTTAACTAACTATTTTTCCAAGTGGGTGGAAGCAGGTGCGTATGCCCAGATACGCGAACAAGAAGTCATCGCCTTTATATGGAAGAACAACATATGCCGTATCGGCATCCCCAAGGAAATCAACTGCAACAATGCCCCCCAATTCATTGGCAAAAAGACAACTGAGTTCTTTGAGAAATGGCATATTAAGAGAATACTCTCCATGCTATATCACCCTGCCGCCAACGGCCAAGCAGAATCTTCCAACAAAACGATACTGAAAATACTGAAAAAGAAACTCGAAGAAGCCAAAGGGTTGTGGCCCGAACTACTACAAGAAGTGTTGTGGAGTCATCGAACCACACCCAAATCCAGTACGGGAGAAACACCATACTTACTGGTCTACAGAACCGACGCGGTCATACCCGTCAAAATCGGAGAACCAAGCCTAAGGTATTCACATACCAGCGGAGAAGATAACGACATGAATAGACTTCAAGACCTCGACGAGGCTTAAGAACGAAGAAAAGTGGCCCACATAAGTATGATGGCTCAAAAACAATCGGTCAAAAAGTATTACAACAATAAATCCAAAATAAGATCACTTAAAGTGGGTGATTACATCCTCAAAGCCAAAACATTAGCGTCAACAAACCCGAGCAAAGGAAAATTGGGCACCAATTGGGACGGACCATATAAAATCATATTAGCAGTGAGCAAAGAAGCATTCCAGTTGGAAACAATGGAAGGAAAAGCACTCCAAAACAACTAGAATGTCGCCACCTCAAGTACTTCCATTTTTGAAAGGCGTCTCCTGAGTCGTACTCATTTTCCCTTACCCGAGTTTTCTCCCAATTGGGTTTTCTCGGGGAGGTTATTAATGAGGCGGCGTAGGGGACACCTGAGGGTATCTGAGGGTAAAGTTTATCATATCAGCCTCTCGACATACTCTCCGGGCCGATATAATAAAGGGACTAGCCTAGTTGAATCTCCATTGTAAACGGCTAAGGCCACCTTCTCCATTGTGTAAACGGCTAAGGCCACCTTCTCCATTATGTAAACGGCTAACGCCACCTTCTCCATTGTGTAAACACTAAGGCCACCTTCTCTATTGTTTAAACGGCTAAGGCCACCATCTCTATCGTGTAAACAGCCAAGGCCACCATATCCATTATATAATTGACCAAGGCCAACACTATTAAACGTCAACCCAGTTCGACGACGACAGATAATACGTCTACGACAGTTGAAGTCACATCCTATTGGCTAAGGCCATCACCATTAAAAGTCGACCCAGTTCAACAATGACGGATAACACTTCGTTGACAGTCGAAGTTACATCATATTGGCTAAGGCTATCGCCATAAAACGTCGACCCTACTCGACGATGATGGATAACACTTCGATGAAAGTCGAAGTTACATCCTATTGGCTAAGGACATCGCCATTAAACATCGACCCAGTTCGATGATGATGGTAACACTCTGACGATAGTCGAAGTTACATCCTATTGGCTAAGGCCGTCACTATAAAATATCGACCCTGCTCGACGATGATGAATAATGTTGCAACGACAGTCAAAGTTACATCCCTTAGGCAAAAGTCATCGCCATTAAGTGTCAGTCAAGCTCGATTACGACGAACAACATTCAAACAATGGTTACACTTTTGTCTTGTTTACTCACTGAGGTCGGGCTTTAACTCGTCTACGAATATCAACTCTACGGAGGTAAAGTTCCAAAAATGAAGAATAACAGCAAACGTATGATTCATATATTATGGCAAAATGCTATATACATTCGGTCCCTCAAAGGTCCAACATTACATTCTACAAAAAGCAAAAAATATACAAATTTCAAGAAGCCTCGCCATCTTGCCCTTCGTCACCCGTCTGTTCACCATCTCGACCGTCACCACCAGGGCGGTAGGCTTCGTTGTACCAGGAGTCGGAATCTAGCAAATGTCCTTAGAAGCATAGCCCTCCCAATCAGGAGAGTCGGAACTATACCCACAGGCTGCTCGAGCGGCACGAGTCTCGCGCCACTGCTCCTATACCTCCTCCTTAGTGGCACCACCCGCATCGAGGAGTTTCTTGTATACATCCAGTATGGCCTCCGCATAAACCCATATCTCATGTACTTCACGACGTGCATCCTCGTCAAACAAGAGCTGGGAAGAAGAAGGCCGAGCTACGTCTCCAGCCCTTGGTCGGACATTCTGCCTAAGAACGTCGACCTCTTCCACCTTGGCTTCGACTTCGGCAATCAAGTCCGCAACCCTACGGTGTAAATCGTCTGCCTCTGCCTCCACCCCACGACTAAGCTCCAACTCCTCTTCCCTCAATTTGAGGAGTGATTCCAGCTCACTATTACGAGCCATAGCCTTCACCAACTCCTCATCAGCCTTCTCTAGCTCGGCCACCATGCGCTTCAATTGCGCCTCCTTCTGCTCAAGACTTCACGGAACACCAGAAATTTGGGGTCCTGTTGGAGAAGGTCCACCGCTTCTCGATGCTTGGAATGGCACCTCTTATACTTCTTTACCATTTTATTAAAAAATGGCCAATTTATTCTGCTCACGACGCCTCCTCTCCACCTCCAAAACAAGGGTCTAAAAGAAAACATGAGTTAGTACGCATCGAAGCCAACCTTACAACACGCGAAGAACAGAATTTACCTGTAAAGTCATGCAGGCGACCCTTCAAGATAGCTCCGCATAACTAACAGATCGTAGCATTTTATTCTAGGTGGCAGTACATAACAAGACCATCTCCAACACTACTTTCTCGTTGTCTTGTAATAAATTATAATCCCTCGGAATCACGATTCGGCGGTCGTACCCATCCGCCGTTATCTCCACATGCGTGAGACCCTCCGCCAGCCTGTCCATATCCTCTTGGGCGATCTCAGGCTCCGATCCCTCAGCATCCCCACCAATGATGGACGTCGATTTACCTCAGCAGCATGAACTGAGCTAACACCGGTAGCAGCACTTACCTGATGTGCTGGCCTCCTCGAACGAATAGTGTCGGCAATGATGATAGGTCTAGGAGTTTGGCGAGAAACGTTACTCCTTTCATCCTCACTCACCACAACCTTCCCCGTCTCGAGCCTCCGCCTTTTTCTCTCCTCAAGCTCCTCGCCCTCAGAATGCTCATCCACCGGCTGCGGGGATGGGGTCGATGGGTCGCTTCATTTGTACCTCCCCCATAGGCACAACCTCTTGTAAAGGAACTATGGGAACAACTTCTCTGACGGATGCACAATGTATCTCCTAAGTATCCGGGCCAACATTTGATCGAGCGGAGGTAGATACCGTCGCTTTCTTCTTGAGAATGTTTCGATCTGCCGACACAAATAGTTCAGATGATGAAGTTTTTGGAAACAACCGACTAAAGTCGAAGAACTGCCTGAAGGGCCGACGGGGCTATAACGTTGAAGAAATGCAGACGATGTGCGGGTGTCATCCGCGTAAGGCAGCAAATCAGCTACCCACTGCTTGATACCGGTGATGAACCGAGGCATGTGAGCCATCATTGAAAAATAAAAGGAAAAATCATAATGATGGTCTGACCAGAACCGCCGAAGCCGCATATGATAAAGAATTCGACGAATGGAAATGCTTACTTTTTGAATTCCACCTTTCTAGGAACCCGATAGGGTCAGACACCAGGTGCTTCATTTTGATAAAGAATTAGCTACGCCAATAACCACGGTTTGCACGGTCATCACTCTTGATGACCATCCCCTTCAAGCCACGTCTCTTCAAATGCAACATGGTACCCCTAAGAATTAACTACAAAGATGGTGAACGGAGACCTCGCACCTAGCCAGCTCTGCGTATGTAGACATTATCCTACACACTTTTAAAGTGTACGGAGTGAGTTGAGATTGACACATGTTGTAATAGCGGCAAAGCTCCTCCGCCAAAGAAAAATGGGAAAGCCATAACCAATTAAAAAAGGATATTCGTAGAACGTGCAATATTCCGATCAGTGGACGTTCACATATTCCTTTCCCGCTGGGACCATCTCCACATGAGCAGGAATACCAAACGACATGCGAAGACCATCTAAGTGATGCCGCGTTAACTCAAAAATCTCCGAAGGTGGCACGGAGGAGTCTTTTTGGAAATCTTTTCTAACAAGAAGTTGCTTCAGCAACACGTTGTCCAAAATAAGAGGGGTGAGGTCCTCTTCACCTTCTCCTTCATCAGCGCCAGATGGAGGCGGTACATCGGATGGAGAATTATCGCGAGCCCTCGAATTATCATCCCGTCGGGGTTTTGCCATAATTTTTGTTCAGAAAGCGGTGTATGACACAACAGAAAGTGTGTTTTCTGAGAAACTATAGAGTTTCGAAGAAAGGGAGTGCTTTCTTAGAAGGTCAGAAAATGCTTGAAAATAATCGAAAGTTGGATCGAGTTAAACCCTTTCCCTATTTATAGGGTTGGGTGACGTTGAAATCGAAGATACGGAGTTCAGACAGGCACGAAAAACGGAGCATTAGAGCACCTCTTATGCTTCATCGAAAATACGTGTAATGATGATGCATGCATATGATGACGTCACTCTAAGAAAGAGATTGCACATCAGCGATTTCAATAAACTCAAATGTTCACTCATACGCTCTCATTCGTATTGCCGCCTTAAAGCATGGTCAAATTCTCTCGGAACAAGGTTCATGGTTCCGTCCGTCGGGGACTCACCTCGATGCGTCGCTGATGAATGGAGGGACTAATTGTATAGGGTCAATTTCTATCCATTACGTCTCCACGTTGGTAGGAACGACCAACGAATATACGATAACCGAAGTAAGGGCACGATCTAAGAGTGTAGGTGTGAAGCGTATCATTGGCCTCGTCGTCTCCCCGAAGGAACGCGACCAGCCTCTGTATTATTTTATTATTTCGAGGAGGGCCTCCTATTAAATAAAGGAGGATCCCAATGATGTAAAAGGCATCTATATTTTATTGAACAACTCTCTTTCTCTCTCTCTTTTCTCTTCTCTCTTGAATATCAGATCTGTTGGAAGCAACAAGAAACATAATACATATTTCTAAGTCTCATTATCTTCGATTACGATTTACCTTTGATTTACTTTGATTGTTTTCACTTACAAAGTATTTAGTATCTTTTGAGTTAGACAAATATAAACTTAAAATATTATATTATATTATTACTATAAAAAAGAGTTGAAGTTAAGTGGGTCAACTGCCTTGAAATGAAAGAGCAGCGAGTCTTTAAAAACCAAGTAGTCAAAGGTTGATCAAATTCAAATGGAGGAGAACTCAAGTTTTGAAGTTACTATCCACACAGAAAATTCCAGTAAAGCACGAGAATCATGTGAATATTCAGCAATAACTCTACAATGAGCTACTGTTTAGTTCTTTCAAACATTATTCACTACATTATTATTTTTTTTTTTCACTCTCCTTATTTTGAGTTTTTTTCCTAGGTTGGTGAAGAGTGGGGTAAGTTGGGCGGCTTGTTTGTGAAGAAAATAGAGCAACATCTGTCTAATGCGTGTTTCAAAAGAGTAATAACCCAGAAATATTTAGCTCAAATACCCGTAACTCTGTACTATTATATATCCCTTCCACCGTTCTGTTCTGGAACTCTGTGCTTGCTTCTGGAGAATTAACTCTCGGTCAACTTCATTCTTTCTGGTATGTCATCATATAGCATGTCTTATGAAACTTATCGACTTGCTTCCACTATTAATGAACATTTCTTGGAATACGTGCTTTGTTTTTTTTATCTTAACTATGGTGGAAAACTTCGTCCTGTTTCTAGGTATTTCTAGTTTTTCTGTTTGGAAAGAACTTGTGAGTAGAAACTCGTTCTTTTCCCTGACATCCTTCTGTTTCAATTTGATGCTTATCATCGTTAATTTGATAAAATTTTGAAGCAAATTAGATTAATTCAATTTAATATTTTAAAATTAAAATTTAGATATTCAGTAAAATATTACTACAAGTTAGAATTTTTCTTATATATTTATATAATAAAAATACATTATAAAATTTTGGTCAAACATCACGCAATTTAATTATCGCGAAATCTGTTATCTAAGTTGAAACGAAGCAAGTGCAATAAAAAGTACTTAAATTGGAAATTTTTATTTCTTTGTCAACTTGGTAGTCAGTCAATGTCAGTAATAAGATGGAAGGAAGAAATAATAGTTTCTGGGAGATGATGCTGTTTTACTTGTTCCGGCTAGTTTCAGCATGTCTGTTTTTTTACCACAGATATAAATCTGTTTGTCAATTATTTCTAGCATGATTTGAACAATCATTATATTAATCTAACAAGACGACGTTGGAGCTCTAGAAATGGAGAAAGGAAAGGTGAATACATATTCTCCTGATACAGTACTTGAGGACTTTTTGAGAACTGCTGAATCTGAATCAGACTCTTCAAAAGCTAGCACTTCAGAATTTGATGGCCCGAAAATTCAAACTTCTGCTTCTCGATGGACTGGTTTTTTCGAGCTATTCAGAAGTAAATCGAAAGGACACTTTGCCAAAGATCCTCTAATTACTTCTCTCAAGCTGTCCAAAAGATTCAGCAGAAGCATGAGAGACACAAGTAGCAGCAGTGTCATGCCAAATCCCATTCTTGATAACGGTTTCAGCTATTTTAAACCTCAATGGAAACTCTTCATACGCGCGGTTACTTTAGTTCCAACGTTCGCTAGGAGTTTCTAGGCTTGTTTGAGATGTATATGCTAGTTTAAAATGTAGAGAACTTTTAGACCTAGAGAAAGTATTTTTTGTAATATTGGATGAGGTAGTCTTGAATAGGCGACGCTAGGATTCATATAGTCGATCCCGACTGATGTTAATTATTAGTATAAGTTTGGGTCATGTTAGTATGGTTGCTTTAGGTCCGATATTTACTAAGTGTTTTTAGGCTTGCTAAAGATATATATGCTGGTAGAAAGTAACTAGTGCTAGAGAACTAATTTTTGGAATGCTAGACTAAGCCGGTCATAATTGGGACGACATGAATAGTGTGGATTGATATAGCCGACCCTAACTTGCATGGGATTGCGGCATATTTTTTGTTGCTGTTGTATAACTTTTGTTAATTGAAAAAATCATCAACTTTTTAGTTTCTGATGATTAAAAACTTTGGCAATTTTTTGCTGTAGAAAATTTGATAGGAAAGGGTGGTTATGCTGAAGTTCATAAAGGGCGCTTGAGAAATGGCCAATATATCGCAGTTAAGCGGCTAATGAGGGGACAACAAGATGAGAGAATAGGGGACTTTTTATCTGAGCTTGGGATAATGGCACATATCAATCATGCAAACACTGCTAAATTGATTGGTTATGCTGTCGATGGCGGACTCTTTCTTGTTCTTGAGTTATCTCCTTATGGAAGCTTGGCCAATATGTTGCATGGTTAGTGTTTAATTTACCCCAACATTTTAGCACATCTCATGTATTGTGTCTAATTCTTTTATTCTTCTGTGTTTCTTTACTCTAATTCTACAATATTTCACAGCATCAAAGCAGAAACTAGAATGGAAAATCAGGTATAAAGTAGCCATAGGAATAGCTGAAGGGCTACTATATCTTCATGAAGGTTGGTCAAAGAAGGATTATCCACAGAGATATTAAAGCAGCAAATATATTGCTCACAAAGGACCTTGAGCCTCAGGTATTTTACTTACCTGTGAGATTTATTGTTAATATTTTTCTCCTAATTGTCAAGTGCTCTACTGAAAGTACACTCACTGGGAACAAAACCCTCTTTTTATTACTTCAGATATGTGATTTTGGGCTAGCAAAATGGCTACCAGAGCGTTGGACTCACCTCACTATATCAAAATTTGAAGGAACATTTGGGTACGTATACTCTGGCCTTCCCTTTAACTTCCTACTTGCAATATAAGGCTTCTAATTCTTGTGTATGAGTTGGTCTTATTATAGTTTTCTGATCAAATCTTGTGGTTGCAGATATCTTGCTCCAGAGTTCTTGATGCATGGCATAGTGGATGAAAAAACTGATGTTTTTGCATTAGGAGTGCTTCTTTTGGAACTTATTACTGGACGTCGGGCCCTTGATTATTCACAGCAAAGCCTCGTCATATGGGTATTGCCTCGTTTCTCCGCCTATAGTTTGCCCCCGTATATCTTGTCTACTATTACGTGCTGAACACTCCTTTTTGCTTATTCTAGGCTAAACCTCTGCTGAAGAAGAATAGAATTAGAGAGCTCGTCGATCCTTCACTTGCTGATGACTATAACTTACTACAGATTAACCTCATGGTCTTAACTGCTTCTTTGTGTGTGCAACAGTCTTCAATTAGACGACCTCGAATAAATAAGGCAAGTATTGAAAGACATTTGATCATGTTGATTTCTCATTGCATCACCCATGATGAACTAAGATCTTAACTCTGGATTGATACAGATTTTGCTGCTTCTAGAAGGCAACTGCAAAAGCCTGGATTTAATCAGGCGATGTAGGAAACCTTCCCATTGGAGGAGGTATTATGAAGAACTCTTTAATGCAGAAGAAAGCAAAATGAGTAAAGGCTTAAGTGGTTTAAGTCTGCAGGAACAGATAGCATTGGAAGTCTGAGATAGTGAGACGGATTTGGCTTAAGTCTCAATATATTTGTTCAAACTGACAAGACCTTTTGGAATTGCAAAGGTGGGATTCAGTTGATTTCTCCCTCGTGATTATTGGCATTACATGAAGTTGCTGACTGCATCAAGGCTTATGCATGTTGATTCGAACTGTGTGTGTATATATATAATATATATATATATTATATATATATATATACACATGGAAAAGTAATTAAAATAGGGGTGTACGTATAATAAGATCACATTCATTGTGAACTTATTGACTCCGAATCCTGAATTCGCCTACCTATCTCAACAAATGAAGCTTGAGAAAATGTCATAGGTATGACCATGCAAGATCTTCAATCCCCCCCCCCCCCCCCCAAAACCCCCCTACAACTCTTAGGCTGCCAAATCAATGGTCATTTTAACGGAGGGGAGATGAAGCAAATGAAAACGATGAGATACTGAAAACTTTTGGCAAAGGCTGATCCTGCAGCAGTATATGCTTGTACATCCAAACCTGTAAATACTTACTATAGTCTGTATGTATTGAGAATTTGAGATTCTCTTTGCTAAATTTTTGTAGCTCCTGTATTTGTTTTCTTTTGGTAGAATTCTAAATACTAGTAATACTTATAGAGGAGAGCCAATCTTATTCTGGTGCAGTTTGATATTTTTGGATTTAGGATTTAAATTTAATGTGTTCGAGTTTGGGATTCTAACATAATTCATTTGATTTGCGTACAGCGTACTTATTACATTTTTAACACATTTATGAGGTATGAGCCAGAGAGTTATTGAGTTCGAATAACTTAACTTACGGTCCTGATTTTCCAAGTCCTTTATCAAGAATACTAAAATTGCTAAGAAGTTCAAAAACTCTTTGAAATACGTATATTCAGCCAAAGCAGGACAATCCTTATAGGGTGCAAGATCACACCTTGCAGTTTTTGGGAGGACAGTTATGAGAGGCGAATCTAGGATTTTTCTATGGTGGGTTCACCATTATTTTTTTAAAAACAAATGAATTACTTTATTTTTGACTATGGGTACCATCAAATATATATACCTATTTTTGCTAAATTATGTACATTATATTTACTCTTTAACCCAAGGACCACGGGTTCACGTGAATCATATTTTCTATTGTATATTCGCCCCTGACACTTATTACACCAGAAGCTCCAATTATGCTTTTTGGGAGTGACAAGAAAGTGGCTACAAATTACAATGTTATTTATGACTTTGACTTAGTGTAAATTTTAGTGATTAAGGTTATCAAGTTTTTGTTTTTTTGGGTTGCGTTTGTGTGGTTTGTAAAAAACAAGATTGATAATGCATTTTTCTTTTCTTTCTCCCTAATGTATAATGTACCATTAAAATTAATGTATTCGGAATGTCCTAATCAAATCTTTGAGGGTGATTCTTCATTTCCCTCAAAATCTCCGAAAAATGTAAAATCCAACAATATAAGGGTTGTTATAAATACACTTCTATTTAAGGTGAATGTCTTTAATTAAGAGATTCTAGAGTCCTATTATTGGTAGCTAGATCATCCCACCCCCTATAAATAAAGGGTTCTTCTACCATTGTAATACATCCCTAACAATCTCTAAGTATCAATAAGAATACTTTTCTCTCTCTATTCTCTCTATATTGTTCTTGTTCTTGCATTATTGTTCTTGTCTTTATGTTATTTCATAACACGTTATCAGCACGAGACTCTACCGTCTCAAGAACCATTCTCGAAAAACCTAAGGTATTTCCCTCTTCCTAATTTAATTTTCGATTATGTCTGACATTACGAAAAGAAAGTTCGTTGCCCTTGAAATTTCGGGCAAGAACTATATGACATGGGTGTTGGATGCTGAAATCTACTTAGATGCTATGGGTCTCGGAGACACCATCAAAGATAGAGAAAAAGCATCCACCCAAGACTGTGCGAAGGCCTTGATTTTCTTGCGCCATCACCTTGATGAAGTTTTGAAGATTGAATATCTCACCGTGAAGGATCCACTCATCTTGTGGAACGGCTTAAAGGAGAGATATGACAACCTGAAGTTGGTCACTCTGCCACAAGCACGATATGATTGGGCTCATCTGAGGCTCCAGGACTTTAAGTCCGTTTCTGAATATAATTCTGCCATGTTCAGAATTACTTCTAAATTGAAGCTATGCGGGGATAATATCTCCGATTATGATATGCTTGAGAAAACGTTTACAACGTTTCATGCCTCCAATATGGTACTGCAACAACAGTACAGAGAGAAAGGCTTTACAAAGTACTCTGAACTGATTTCTCTTCTACTAGTGGCTGAGCGAAATAATGACCTGCTCATGAGAAATCACGAAAATCGACCCACTGGGTCTACACCACTGCCTGAAGCAGATAAGGTGCACTCTCATTATGCCAAACATGAAAAGGGCCATGGTCATGGTCGTAAACGGGGTCATAGCCAGGGACGTAGACAAGGAAGAAATTCCAATGAAGTCCGTCAACCCCCAAGGAGAGATAACCGCCGAAAGCAGAAACGGGGTCATGAAGATCCTACGGCAAATGGTTCAGAAACTATATGTTATCGTTGCGGTGGGAAAGGGCACTGGTCAAAGACTTGCCGTATACCAAGACACTTGGTTGACCTTTATCAAGCATCTCGAAAGAGAAAAGGCCCTGAAACAAATTTTGTCTATGACGACAACTTGGACATCACCCACCTGGATGTGGCAGACTTCTTTGAGCAACCCGAGGGGAGAATAGACCACCTAATCGGCGATGGGTCCGTGATGAAAGAAGATGGAGTTATTTGACTTTGTTCTACTTATTTGTATTAGTTAGTGAATAAACTAATAGTCATTAGTATTAGCTCGTATTAGTTAGTTCATGATGCAATGTTAGCAGTAGTTCTTTAGAATGTCTTCAATATGCTCAAATTTCAATAATATTTTTATTTTCCAGTAAGGGTAATCGACTAGCCTGAAAAACTAGTCGATTATCTAATTTTTTCGCATTAAAGCTGAAAAACAATTGATCAACAATCGATTGTCTTTGTCTAACAATCGATTGTAGTTAAGACAGTGTAATCTGGAATTTTTCAAAAATCATCCACAATCGATTGTCTTTGTCTAACAATCGATTGTCGTTAAGACAGTGTAATCTGGAATTTTTCAAAAATCATCCACAATCGATTGTCTATGCCTAACAATCGATTGTCGTTATAACAGTGTAATCTGGAATTTTTCAAAATAGTCAACAATCGATTGTCTATGCATAACAATCGATTGTCTTAAAACAGTGTGCTCTGGAATTTTTCAAAATAGCCAACAATCGATTGTCTTAAAACAGTGTGCTCTGGAATTTTTCAAAATAGCCAACAATCGATTGTCTATACTTAACAATCGATTGTCTTAAAACAGTGTGCTCTGAAGTTTTTCAAAATAGCAAATAATCGATTGTGTGTGTTTAACAATCGATTGTCAATGTTCAACAATCGATTGTTTGTGTACAATCGATTGTTTGAAGAGAATGTTTAAACTGAAATTTTCAAACTGCAAAGTAATCAATTATGGATAACATATCTGATTTTGTTAGTCAACTGTTAGCAGCAGATTTTGAAAATATTATGTGACACAAACGAATTGAACTTGTTTATTCTTATGTTCGTATATCTCTTTTGTATGTCAAACTATGGGATAGCAAATATGGATATCTCACAAAGCGAACTTGGATCAACGTCCAACTGTAAAAGTATTTGCCTAGTTGATTCATGTACTACACATACAATACTCAAAGAAAGGAAATATTTCTCTCAACTAAATATGTGTAAGGCAAACGTTACTACAATCTCTGGAAGTAGTAAATTGATTGAAGGCTCCGGAAGAGCAATTGTAACTCTGCCCAAAGGCACGACGTTAATCATAGAGAATGCAATGTTCTCCTCCAAGTCTAAGAGAAACTTGTTGAGTTTTAAAGATGTACGCCGGAATGGCTATCATATTGAGACAATGGATGAAGTTAATCTTGAATATCTCGTCATCACAAAGAATGTCTCCGGCCAAAAGAGGGTTATTGAGAAATTCCCGTCTTTATCTTGTGGCCTGTATTGGACAAGAATTAGTGCAATTGAGGCACATTCAACAGTAAACCAAAGGGTTACTGATTCCAATACCTTTGTACTTTCGCATGATCGATTGGGACACCCAGGATCGGTCATGATGAGACGGATTATAGAAAGCTCATATGGGCATCCGTTAAAGAATTTCAAAATTCTTTCGAATAATGAATATCCTTGCACTTCGTGTTATCAAGGCAAGTTGATTATCAGGCCATCACCAACAAAGGTTGGGACTGAGTCACCCACGTTTCTGGAACGTATACAAGGGGACATTTGTGGACCTATTCACCCACCTAGTGGGTCGTTTAGGTATTTCATGGTCTTGATAGACGCATCCTGTAGATGGTCTGATGTGTGCCTGTTGTCATCACGCAACCTTGCGTTTGCGAAATTAATGGCACAAATAATTCGACTACGAGCACAATTTCCAGATAATCCAATCAAGTCCATTAGACTGGATAATGCTGCTGAGTTTACATCCCAAGCATTTAATGATTATTGCTTATCAATCGGGATAAAAGTTGAACATTCTGTAGCTCATGTTCACACTCAAAACGGTCTTGCAGAATCGTTAATTAAACGCCTGCAGTTGATTGCAAGGCCATTACTTATGAGAACGAGGCTGCCCACTTCGGTATGGGGTCACGCCATCTTGCATGCAGCAATGCTAATTCGTCTCAGACCGACGAATTACCACAAGTATTCCCCGTTGCAATTGGTTTTGGGTCATGAACCCAATATATCCCATTTAAGAATTTTTGGATGCGCAGTATATGTGCCTATAGCACCGCCATCCCGCACCAAAATGGGTCCACAAAGAAGGTTAGGAATATATGTTGGGTTTGAATCGCCCTCCATCATTCGCTACCTCGAAACATTGACAGGCGACGTATTTACTGCACGATTTGCAGACTGTCGATTCGATGAGACACTTTTCCCAAAATTAGGGGGAGAAGTTGGTGAAACCAAACGGGAAATTTTGTGGAAAAATGCATCATTATCTCATCTTGATCCACATACCTCTATTTGTGAAAGAGAGGTACAAAAGATTATCCATTTGCAAAGAATAGCAAATCAAATGCCTGACGCATTTATGGACTTGAAGAGGATAACGAAATCCCACATTCCCGCGGAAAATGTTCCAATCCGTATTGATGTCCCTGTTGGACAATCATCTAGTGTCATATCCAATGAGTCAAATGCACGCCTGAAGCGTGGCAGACCATTAGGTTCCAAAGATCGAAATCCTAGAAAGAGGAAAAAGAACGATCGAGATGACACTACGAAAGAATCTCATGAGGAAATTCATGATTTGACAAATTCTGAGATTCATGAAGAATCCATTTAGCCCGAGACTCTGGAAAATATGGAACTATCCCTAAATCCAATTAATATTGAGGCAAATATTAATCGAGTGGATATTGTGGTGGATAATGCCTTTGCTTATAATGTAGCATCTAGCATTATGCAAGAATGTGAGGATCTCGAACCTCAATCTGTTGAAGAATGTCGAAAAAGACAGGATTGGCCAAAGTGGCAAGAAGCAATTCAATCAGAATTGAATTCGCTGGCAAAACATGAAGTTGTTGGCCCAATAGTTGAAACACCTAATGGTGTTAAGCCTGTTGGCTATAAATGGGTCTTTGTACGCAAAAGAAATGAGAAAAACGAGGTACAAAGATATAAGGCACGCCTTGTTGCAAAAGGTTTTTCTCAAAGGCCTGGTGTCGATTATGAAGAGACATATTCGCCTGTAATGGATGCGATAACCTTTCGTTATCTCATAAGTTTTGTTGTCCATGAAAAGCTTGACATGCACTTAATGGATGTGGTTACTGCCTATCTTTATGGCTCACTTGATAATGAGATATACATGAAAATTCCCGATGGACTCAAGATGCCAAACGCGCATAATTCAAAATCTCGGGAAATGTTCTCAATTAAATTGCAAAGATCCTTGTACGGTCTAAAGCAATCTGGACGAATGTGGTATAATCGTCTTAGTGAGTACTTGTTAAAAGAAGGCTATATAAATGACGCCATTTTCCAGTGTGTTTTTATAAAGAAAACAACATCGGAATTTGTTGTTCTTGCCGTATATGTCGATGACATAAACCTTATTGGAACCCCTATAGAACTCCAAAAGGCAATTGATTATCTAAAGGATGAATTCGAGATGAAAGATCTCGGAAAGACTAAACTATGTCTTGGTTTGCAAATTGAATATTTGGCAAACGGAATTTTTGTTCATCAATCTACCTATACAGAAAAGGTACTGAAACGGTTTTACATGGATG
This sequence comes from Nicotiana benthamiana, assembly GCA_034376525.1. Classification (NCBI taxonomy): domain Eukaryota; kingdom Viridiplantae; phylum Streptophyta; class Magnoliopsida; order Solanales; family Solanaceae; genus Nicotiana; species Nicotiana benthamiana. Next base: position 99,519,429 of record CM067323.1, on the reverse strand, counting down.
AAGCACATCCTTTAAGTACACCGATGGTTGTTCGATCACTTGATGTGAACAAAGATCCATTCCGACCACAAGAAAGGAATGAAGAGCTACTTGGTCCTGAAGTACCATATCTTAGCGCAATTGGCGCACTAATGTATCTTGCAAATACTACAAGGCCTGACATATCCTTTTCAGTTAATGTCTTAGCAAGATTTAGCTCGGCTCCTACGAGGAGACATTGGAATGGGATCAAACACATATTGCGGTACCTAAAGGGAACTACCGATATGGGCTTATTTTATGGCAAGAATTGCAGCCCGGATCTTGTTGGTTATGCTGATGCTGGATATTTGTCCGACCCACACAAGGCTCGATCTCAAACGGGTTATGTGTTTACCTGTGGAGAAACCGCCATATCTTGGCGATCGACTAAGCAATCAATTGTGGCTACTTCATCTAATCATGCCGAGATAATTGCTACTCATGAAGCAAGTCGGGAGTGTGTGTGGTTGAGGTCTATAATACATCATATCCAAGACAAATGTGGTTTGAAGTGTGATAAACTACCCACAACTTTGTATGAAGACAATGCAGCATGTATAGCTCAATTGAAGGGAGGATTCATAAAAGGAGATAGAATGAAGCATATTTCACCAAAGTTATTCTTCACACATGATCTTCAAAAGAATGGTGATATCAATGTTCAACAGATTCGTTCAAGCGACAATATGGCTGATTTGTTCACAAAATCTCTACCAAAGTCAACCTTCAAGAAGCTAGTTCACAAGATCGGGATGAGAAGACTTAAGGACATATATTGATGTTCTTATCAGGGGGAGTTAATGCGCGTTGCACTCTTTTTCCCTTACAAGGTTTTGTCCCACCGGGTTTTCCTTGCGAGGTCTTTAACGAGGCAACCAATAGGCGCATATTCAAACATGTGTACTCTTTTTCCTTACTTTAATTTTTCCCATTGGGTTTTGTTTTAAGGTTTTAACGAGGCACATCATTGAATAGACATTCAAGGGGGAGTGTTATAAATACACTTCTATTTAAGGTGAATGTCTTTAATTAGAGAGCTTCTAGAGTCCTATTATTGGTAGCTAGATCATCCCACTCCTTATAAATAAAGGGGTCTTCTACCATTGTAATACATCCCTAACAATCTCTAAGTATCAATAAGAATACTTCTCTCTCTCTATTCTCTCTATATTGTTCTTGTTCTTGCATTATTGTTCTTGTCTTTATATTATTTCATAACAAGGGTGATATTGTCCTGGAAAGGTGGGATTTGACCAACTGTCAATAAAATCTTGTTTGTTACATTAAACTTCACTAAAATTGAAGTTGCAAGTGGTAACATGGGCCAACAAATTCCACCTATCTGGACGGTGGCCCTACCAAACCCTTCACACCACAAATCAAAGTGGTTGTTGCGTAACGCATATGCTCTTATGTGTTAGGACAATATTTTTTTAAAGAATAGTTGTGATATTCAAAGGACAAAGGGTTGCACTCATGGTAAGCAACCTCCATTTTCAATTCAGAGGTTGTGAGTTTGAATCTCTCTAAGAGTAAGGTGGAAAGTTCTTGGAGGGAAGGATATCGGGGGTCTATTTGGAAACAGTCTCCTTACCCTAGGGTAGGGGTAAGGTCTGCGTACATACTACCCTTTACAGACCCCACTAAGTGGGATTATACTGGGTGGTTGTTGTTGTTGTTGTAGTTGTGGTATTTAAGTTAAAATCAGCTTATTTTGAAAATATTTTTTTAAATACTTTAAAAGAAATACTTTTAGTGAAAAAACAGTTTGTGTTTGACTGATTAACTTGAAAAATACTTTTAAATAATAATTAATATTTGGTCAAGATTTTATGAAGTACTTTATATTTCTCAGAAGTGGTTTTCAAGAAAGTATTTTTAGGAAGGAACTTTTATTTTATTTTTTTGCTTGCTTCTACAATCTCTTTTTCTCTTCTAAATGCATGATCATACTTTAACTTTGAAAAAAATACTTTTGGCCAAAAAATCATGGATAATGTTAGTGTATAGGGTCAAATTTGATCCTAGACGTCTCTATGTTGATGGGTACACCTTTGAGTATACATCGACTAAAGTAAGGGTATGACTTGTACGCGGGGACAAAGGCGATGTCGTTTAATACACAGCTTATTATCAAAAAAGACGCTACCTACTTTTGTACCTTTTTAATTATTTCGAGGAAGGTCTCATATTATATAAAGGAAACCTTCATATTGTAAAATAGCATGATTATTATTCTCGAATAAGACAACTATCCTTCTCTCTCTATCTTTTCTCTAACTCTCTCTCTCTCTCTATCTTTATCTCTAACAATTACTTTCTCTCAAGTTGATATCATCTTTTTATATTTCATATCTACTATAATAACATCGTTTTTGGCATCTCTAGGTCATATTATATTTGATTACGATTTACCCTCGTTTATTTTCAATTATTTTTAAGATTATAAAGTACATCAATAACGTTTGAGTCAAACAATTTGGCGCGGTCTGTGGGGATTTCGAGAATCAAAATCATAGTTTGCACCTAGAGAACAACCGATAACCATTCTCTACACCACACAAAAACAAAAGATGGCCGAAAATAACACATGAATAAAAATAATAGTGGGTGTTACAGCCAATCTCTTGGATTCTCTCAACGAGGCTGATGACGAAGGAATCTTGAATGCAACCCCTAGCACCACATTAGGTGAAGAGATCTGGCATTCCCCATCCGAAGATCTAACGATCTTGCATGAGAAAGGAGTTTCAAGATCTACTGCTAAGAAAGCACCCTCGATGGTCAAGAAGCTACTGGAAGAATGGCTAACAAGTACCCTAAGTGGCTTGGTTGAGAGGTAACCGCAAAGTAATGTCAGGTGTATACCAACATAGGCATCATTGTTGCCATGGGTGAACCCGAGGTTGTACGAGCAAATAATGGGACTGTCGATGTACAAACCAATGGTGGCATACTCACAGCCATCCTTAGGAAAATGGAAGAAATGGAAAATGACAACAAGGCACTCCGCGACCAAATGAAAGAACAACTGGAGAGGGTAGACAAGATCCCCGATGCTCCCAAGTTGCTACCAAAATGCGGCGTGGGGAGGTTCGTTGAACAACCGCATACCGAAGAAGTTGCCCTGTACTCAATCCCAAAATCCTTCAAAATGCCACGCTACTTGAGGGTATACGATGGAACCACAGATCCCGAGGACCATTTGGTCCACTATGTCACTACCATGAATGGTAACGACCTATCAAAAGAACAGGTACCATCGGTGCGGCTAAAGAAGTTTGGTGAGACATTGACAGGAGGGCCCCTAATGTGGTACTCTCAGCTACCAGCATGGAAATATCAACGTTCAAGGGGCGGATAAGTTCGTCACTGCCCATGCAGGTGTAAAGAAAGTGGAAAAAAGGGTCAACGATATCTTCGCAGTTAGGAAAATCACAAGATAGGGACTCAGGGACTTCTTGGCCAGATTTAATAGGGTAAGGATGAGTCTACCAAATGTATCAGAAGGTATGGAAGTCACCGCTTTCCAAAACGGGCTAAACAGGGACGGTTCGAGGGCAACTAAGAAGCTGCTAAGCCGCCTTATGAAATATCCCCCTACCACATGGGAGGAAATCCACAAGGCCTATTGTGCTACGAGCGGACGAGGATGATCTTAATGGGCCAACCCAACGGCTAACAACAATACACTCTGAAACAAGGAGGAATCGATGCAATGAGGGACGGCAAGAACAACTCCCACGCTTCAACAAAGATCGACACTAGCCTTACATCAGGACCTCCCATCCGCTGCCACCAAGGAATACAGACGCACTACAACTACATGTCGCCCCACTCTGAAACAAAAGAGGTACGCCTCCTTTATTATCAGCCCATAACTTTTGTGTGTCTCCTTCAGAAATAATGTACGCACTAGAGAAGCTGGGCACCACAGTACAGCGGCCGCAGAAGATGAAATCAGACCCTACCACAAGGAACTCAAATGTCCTATGTGAGTTCCATCAGGAATGGGAACACAAAGCCGAAAACTACATAGGCCTACGGCAAGAGGTAGTCAGAATGTTGAATAGGGATACCTAAGGAAATTTCTTAGTAACAAAGGGAAAACCAACTTTGCACACAGAGGGGAACAACCCCTCGGGCCACTGAAGTTGCCTTCCCCAGAACGCACGATAAACATGATCGTCGGAGGCAGCGCGACTTGGCAATCAATCACGTCAAGTTCACCACCACGTACAAGCTAAAGCGTACCATCGCCCGTGAACAGTATGACGACTTCGAAGATAGTATCACATTTGATAAGTCCGATGCCGATAGTTTGTCTTTCCCTCATTACGACGCTTTAGTTATCACTTTATGTATTGCCGATATGGATGTTAAAATAATCATGGTTGACGATGGAAGTGGCGCTTGTATCATCCATCCGAGAGTCCTCGTACAAATAGAACTCGAGGATAAGATAATACCGCATTGCATAACACTAACTGGTTTTAACAATGCAGTGGAACGGACATCTGGAAAAATACCATTGCCCATTTTAGCAGGAGGAGCCACACTGGAGACAACTTTCCACGTGATGAACCAGGAAATTGCATACAACGCCATCGTAGGATGCCCATGGATACATGCCATGCAAGCGATCCCTTCAAGATTTTACCAAGTGATCAAATTCCCTACCCCATGGGGACTATTCATCATTTGAGGCAAGCCGTGCACCGCACAGGAAAGCCACAAAATAGATCAAGACTGCGTCCATACCAAACAGCTAAAGGGGGCGAGTGCAGAGGCATAACAATCAGCCGTGTCAGGGACTAAGGTCAATCTCACAATGGACGCCATTAGATACCCTGACGTCGCGGAGGCCTGTAGAGCAACGGTCGAAGATCTCGACACAGTCCAATTGGATGACACCGAACTTACAAAGAAAGCCTATATCGTGCACGGCCTCGCCAACCCAAGTATTATCGTGAATTCCTAACTAACCTGCAAATTTATTTGCTTTTTGCAATTTAGATATGTCGAGAATCCTACGAGACATCGCCACCTACAAGCTGAATGCCGATCCATTACACCCGCCCGTGCGACAGATGAGAAAGAAGTTCAAAGCTGCTATCAATGAGCGATCGGTGAGGAGGTAGATAAGTTAATGCCCAACGACTCTATCAAAGAATCGAAGTACCCCTAGTGGGTCGCCAATGTTGTCATGGTTAAAAAGAAAAATGGGAAGTGGAGAATGCGTGCTAATTTCATCGATCTGAACAGGGCATGCCTTAAGGATTCGTTCCCGCTACCCCACTTCAACCAACTGATCGACACCACCTCTAGATGCCTACTCCGGCTATAATCAAATCATGATGGACGAGGAGGACCAGGAGAAAACGACTTTCATCACACCAAGGAACATATTTCTACAAGGTAATGCCTTTCGGGCTAAAAAATGCAGGGGCTACGTACCAAAGACTGGTCATTAAAATGTTCAAAGAGCGGCTCGGTAAGACCATGGAAGTCTATATCGATGATATGCTGGTGAAGTCGACAAGGAAAGAGGATCACATCGACCATCTAAAAGAAGGCTTCGGGATATTAAGAAGGTTCGGGATGAAGCTAAACCTCGAGAAATGTGCCTTCGGCATAGCCTCAGGAAAATTCTTAGGATTTCTCGTATCACAAATGAGGCATCAAGGCAAAACCAGATCAGATCAAGGTGATAGATGCAATACCTGAGACTTTGAACAGCAAAAAATAGATATAAAAGATGATGGAGCGAATAGCCGCCCTATCCAGGTTCATCTCACGGTCCTCCGACAGGTGCCATAAATTTTTCAATGTGTTAAAAAAGGACAATGGGTTGCAATGGAAAAAAGAGTGCATCGAAGCCTTGAGAAAATTGAAAGCATAACTATCTTCTCCACCACTGCTATCCAAAGCAAATCCAGGTGAGCCCTTGCTGGTGTATTTGGCCGTATTCGAGGTCGCCGTCAGCGCAGTCTTGGTTCGCGAAAATGAAGGTACGCAATCTCCTATTTACTATATCAGCAAAACCTTAGTGGATGCCGAAACACGGTATCCACACCTTGAAAAGTTAGGTCTGGCATTGGTTGTAGCTTCACAGAAGCTCCGACCCTACTTTCAGTACCATCTTATATAAGTAGTAACGACCTTCCCCCCGATAAGCATCCTACATAAGCCTGAATTATCAGACATGCTCACTAGATGGGCCATAGAGCTTAGCGAGCACGACATTTCATATCACTCAAGAAATGCCATCAAGTCGCAAGTACTTGCTGACTTTGTAGCCGATTTCAGCACAGAGATACTACCAGAGGCGGAACTAGAAGCACGTCGTGACCCTTCCAACACCGACCTATGGACTCTCTACACTAACGGCGCTGCTAATGCTTCGGGATCAGGGCTGGGACTAGTTCTCGAGGTTCCCACGGGCAAAACAATTCTCCAGTCCATACGATGCCCCGAGACGAAGCCGAGTATGAGGTTGTTATTGTAGGTTTAAAGCTAGCTATCAAATATGGGGCTCGGCGACTCGTTGTTCACTGCGACTCCCAACTCGTTGAACCAGGTCACTGTGACTTACCAAATCAAAGAGCATAGATTGCAAAAATACCAGTCAGAAACCCACAGATTAATGGCTGAGTTCGACGAATGCTGCTTCAAACAAATTCCGAGGGCGCGGAATGTCAAAACAGACGATTTAGCAAAATTGGCCGCATCCACTAAAAACTTCAAGAAAGAAAGTGTGGTCACCCTCGTCCATTCAGCCATGATCACACTAGGGTACTCTCTTTAAATTTGACTTGGGACTAGCGCAACCAATATGTATCCTATTTTCAGGATGGAACACTCCAACTCGACCAAAAAGAAGCAAAGAAGCTCCGCATACAGGCCACCCGATATCGCCTGATAAATCACGAGCTCAACAAAAGGACGTTTGGAGGACCCCTGGCCAAGTGCCTAGGGCCGCACCAAATAAGAACAGTACTCGAAGTGGTACGTGAGGGTCACTGCGGTGCCCACACAGGTAACCACGCCCTCGTGCGCTGCATAATACGGGTCGACAATTACTGGCCCACTATGAAGAAAGAGGCAGTAGAATACGTTCGTCGATGTGAACAATGCCAAAAGTATACCCCCATGATACACCAACCAGGAGAACCCCTCTACTCAGTCACTTCCCCATGGTGTTTCATTAAATGAGGAATGTGTAGAAAATCATTCTATCCATGATATGTGCGCTTTGGTTGTAGTAGCATGATTTTCAGGTATAGGTTTTGATGAATGACAAACAATGAAGTCAACTTGTTAAACAATGTTATTGCATGACAAACAATGAAGATGCATTAGCAAACAATCAAGATTGAATGCCGAGAAGCATATTGATGAATGGATTGCATGGAAAAGCCAAAAACCAGCTCAAAAGTTCAAGACCGAATACCCATGGCGTAGGTCGTTAGGTAGAACCAATGTAAGAGCAACGCTTAAGTTATCTCGTCTTTTGGCTCAACATAGGTCATCATAAATATGCATAAAATCATTTTATCAAATCATATTTCAAATACTTCAAACAAAATGATTTCAAACATTTTTATTTTAGCCAAAATGAATTTTAAACATGTCTTTCAAAGCTGGACAGAAATAATCGATTGTGTTTATTTTGATAATCGATTATGTTAAGACAGTGTAAACCGGAATTTACAAAACAGCAAAATAATCGATTATCAGAATAAACATAATCAATTATCTTGTATCCGTTGCCATTGTTTGAATGCTGTAACAAAATAATCGATTATGCAAAATCCAATAATCGATTATTCTGCATAAAATCAGCTTCCGATTTTGTAACGGTAAGCTGATAATCGATTATCCAAATCTGATAATCGATTATCTTGGCATAAAATCAGCATAATTGATTGCCAATTAAGCAACGGACATACAACTTATAACACCTATAAATAGAGGTCTTTTGAGCTGACTTGTAACACACAACACCTCTCATTATTCATATACATATTGATATCATTTGTGCATCATTATAGAGCTTTTGTTGAGCCATTTGAGAGACAACTTTGAGTTGTTCATAGAGCTAACATTGCATCTCTTTATCTACTCTTATAAGAGAGTTCTTGTTGTAAAAGAGAAAGGTGTTTGAGAAGACCATATCTTCTCATTGATTGTCGGGTTTGCTAAGTACCCTCAATCTTAGTGTGTGAAGTCTTGTGATGCGGTATCCACGAGCAAGGTGAAGTCTTGAGGTGCGGTATCCTCGAGCAAGTTGAAGTCTTGTAGAGTGTACATCTACGAGCAAGTGTAACGGTTTGTTAGGAACCCGTAAGCTTAACGGAGTTAGTGGAATCTCGAGAGAGTCTCTCGGGGACTGGACTAACCATAAGTTGTGGTGAACCAGGATAAATTCGGTGTGTTCTTTCCTTACTATTTTAATTACCGAATTTATTTTATTCCTGCAATTTTAATTCCGCAATATTTATCAATATTCTCGTGCCGTACTATTCACCCCCCCTCTAGTGACGGGCATAAATCCTAACAAAATGGACATAGTCCGTCCCTACCACCGGGACGAGGAAAGGTACGATTTCTACTAGTTTTAACTGACTATTTCTCCAAGTAAGTGGAAGCAGGTGCATATGCCCAAATAGGTGAAAAGGTAGTCATCCCCTTCATATGGAAGAGTATCATCTGTCGATTCAGAATTCCCAAAGAAATCATCTGCGACAACAGACGACAGTTCATTGGCTAGAAGATGGCAGAGTTCTTCGACAAATGGTGTATTAAGAGAATACTCTCCACGCCATATACCCTACCTCCAATGGCCAAGCAGATTCTTCTAACAAAACAATATTGAAGATACTAAAAACGAAACTCAAGGAAGCCAAAGGGCTATGGCCCGAGCTACTACCAGAAGTATTGTGAGCACATCAAACCACACCCAAATTCAGCATAGGAGAAACATCGTAGTCACTGGTCCACGGAACTGACGCGGTCATACCCATAGAAGTCTGCGAGCCAAGCTTGAGGTATTCACATACCAGCGTAGCAAGGAACGACATAAACAGACTTCAATACCTCGATGAGGCCGAGGAAAGAAGAAAAATGGCCCACATAAGAATGGTGGCTCAGAAACAACAGGTCGAAAGATACTACAATAAAATAGCCAAAATAAGACCACTCAAAGTGGGAGACTACGTAATCAAAGCCAAAACATTGGCATCAAAAGACCCAAGCGGAGAAAAATTGGGCACCAACTGGGACTGACCCTACAAAATCACAGCAGCAGCAAGTAAAGGAGCATTCAAATTAGAAACAATAGAAGGAAAAACGCTCCGAAACAATTGGAACGTCGCCCACGTCAAGTATTTCCATTTCTAAAAAGGCATCTCCCGAGTTGTACTATTTTTTCCTTACTCGAGTTTTGTCCCAATTGGGTTATCTCAGGGAGGTTTTTACCTAGGCGGTGAAGGGGACACCTGGAGATATTTGTAGAACAAGTTTATCATACCAGCCACTCCATCCACTCTCCAGACTGGCATGTGTTGATACCTAATTTTTTCCTATATATATTTTGCACCAAAAATACTTCCAAAATAGTATATGTATCCATATATAAGCAGGCCGGGGGACTTAGGTATTTTTCCTTTAATTTTTGAGATCTTTTAAATCAATCAACTGCTTATTTTTGACCGTATTAAGGCCAAAATTATTTTCCCAATTATTATTTTAGTGAATAATGTGCTTCACTACCATATTTACAACAAAATATAATTCATAGAATTTTTGCGCATTTTTTATAAATTTACTTGGAATTTTTAAGGCTAATTGCACAAAATTGCAATTATGGTCTATTTCGTAATTAACTATGTTTCATAGTTATAAAACATTTCTAGTATTTTTAGATTAATATTTATATGTTATTAATTAGTTCTATTTTTTTAATTTTTCTTTTAAACTATTTTAGCAATTTTATAAAACTAATTGGGAGAAATTGGTTATTTAAAAGTTAGCCACATTTTATTTAAATCATAACCCCAAATCGTGCCCCGATTAAATCCAATTTTAAACCCAATTGCCTAAACCCTGACCCATACCCCCTTGATTTTAACCCGGTCCATCTCTGGTTTAATTTGAGCCGTTAATCAAATAAGATCAACGGCCCAGATCCCTTTACCTTAATTAAATCAAGCGACCCCCTCCCAAACCCTCATTCACACAGATCGGTCTCTCTCTCTCTAACAAATGCTTTCCCTTCTCTCTAGGACCTTGTGGTTCCTTCTACTCCGATGAAGTTCATCGCCTCTCCGGCCATACTCTTCCCTCACTTCTCTCGACCTCTAGTAGCCATGGAATCCTTATATCGTTGTTTTCTCTCTAAAGCTTGAATCCCAGAAGCTTACGCCATGAAAGAGGGTCATTGAAGCTTCTCCTGGGTCTGTTTTCGGCCTTTCTCCTATGGGTTTTTGTCCGATGATGCCTTCTATGGCATTATATATGAGTTTCACGACCAGGTTTCTTGTTTCCCTAATTTATTTTTGCAAACCCTAATTTTTGCCTAAATCTCTCTGATCTTTATCTTTTTGACGATTTTCTTTTGGTTTAATCTTTGTCTTTTACACTTCTTATTACTTGATAACTTTGATTATTCAAGTTTTAAAGTGTTTTCCCCTTCGAAAACACTTTACTTTTCTGATTTTGAGTACTAATTCGTAACTCTCAATAGTACTTCCAAACATTTTGTTAAAGTCTGATGAAACCCTAGCTTTATATGTTTGTATCTGTATTATTTTCTTGTTTGCGTGTTCTTCTGGGTTCTTCTTTGAGTTTCGTGCTCTTTGCTTTAATTTTGTTGCTAGTGTTTCATTCCCCTACCATGCTGCGTTCTTCTCTTAAGGTTTTTCTGACTGCATGGTGATTTTATACTGATTCTTACAATATCTCTTTAAGACTATGATTACTGGCCTTAAATTGTGATTTTGTGTATTCTCCTTATAGTTTGGTATTGATTTCGAATTTCTTCCTCAATCGGTGGGATACATTCCCCAATTAATACTGATCTCCTAGGTTTTCAATCTCGTTCATTAATTAGAAAACTATTTTCCATAATTAAAGTGGTATTTTTCCCTATATGTGTGCACAAGCATGTTGATTTATTTGCTTGACATATTTCCCTGATTAAGTATCATGCACCTAGTCTTTATTGTATACCTTATACATTTTTGTTTCCTTATGTGACCATACCATGCTTTGTCATTTCTTTCCTTTTAAAATAACTGGTTATTATCGTTTGACTTTGATTCCTTAATTAAAGGGGAGTCCATATGCTTATTTGATTATGATTGATACTCAGTTTCTTAATTATGGATTGATACCTTATTGGTTTACTCGTTTTCAGTACTATAAGTACCACTATTCTCTTTTGCATGAGACACTAACACACATTGCATATTTCTCACAACATTAGATTCTCTGAATTCTCTCTTTCTCTGCAATACTCTCTTACTCTCTTATTTGAACACTTAATCGGCTAAAAGCCAAGATTGAGTAGCATGGGGTTGATTACTTCTACACTACTGGGTTCAATTGTTTGTTTACTTGGGTACGTTGCTGCTGCTATTCTCATACTGCTGTTGCACACTATTATTCTCTCTGCTTCTTACACTCTCTGCTCAGCTTGTTCCTCTGTGCACTATTGTTATTGTGGTCTATTACTTGCAACTGGTATGTTACCCCTTTTAGATATAGTTTCCACAACAACATGTTTCCATTAATTTTGCATTTCATATTGTTTCTTGTGTGCTTTTACTTATGGTTTTGTTGCTCTTTTTGTCACTAGCATGTTACTTACTAGTCTGTTTGGTTGAGCTTAACATGCTCCCTTACCCCCTCCCCTGTCTCAATGAATGTTTACTTTTTCGTTGTGTACTATTATCATGCATCCATATCTGCTTGGCTACTTGGTTAACCTAAAACCTCTATTCGAGGCTAAGTGTGTTAGAGTTTGGTACAGTAAGAACTGAACTCTTGTTTTGCAACCATGTCTGATTACTTTCTTCCAATGTGTTGCCTGTGTGAGTAGTTTACTTTGCTTATTTGTTCCCATCCCTTTTGCCCTTATTTGTGCGATGCTCTGTTGTTCTAAAACTGGTCAGTCTAAATGATTTCCAAAAAACTCTTGCAACTCTTTCAACTGTTTTCTTAAACTCTCTCAATTCTTTCAACTGCTTTCTCAAACTGTCTCTCAACTGTTTTCAACTCTCTCAAACTTTATCACAATCTCACTACTCTTAGAAATTAGGTTATTCCCCCTTAGTGTAAGCATTGTTTTGGGAGCCCTGAGCACCCATTGAACTTTTATGCACAAGGCTAGAATTTCCTCACTTGCACTTGTCTAATTATGATATTTTGGGTGCTTGGTATTGGGCAGAGGTTCAAACCAAACCCTTAGGAAATTTGCCACACCCAAGACTTGGTAATGGGTGTGAATCTCGAAAAAAGTGAGGTTGGAGATCTTGGGCCTGGCGGTAGGCTCCCTATGGAATAGCTTTTTTGTCAGTGTTGTATTTTTAAATTACTTAGTCTGTAATAACTTGTAAAGAACAATGGAGATAATAGTGAAATTGGGGAGGGTTATGCATGATTATTAAGGGCATGTGTAGAAAACATGACTATAGGATTTTACTTATCTATTTGTGCAATAGAAACCATATATAGGACATGCATCTCACATATAGAAATTCTTCTCCTAGGTCTCTTTATTTTCAGCTTGTTATTTTATGATCACAAACAGTCAATAATCCACAAGTTACTACATTTAGATACCATGCATTAGGATTCTTATGTGCATTAGATACCATGTGCTTAGGGTTCTATTTGCAATTGTTGAACGCTTCGTTAGTGTATTCTGCCTAATAACGCCTGCCTAGTTAACTGTAAAACTGGAAATAAACGTGTATGTCCACGTTTTTTTTAGGGTTAAAACAACGCCTAGGAAAGCCTTAGGCCGGATAAAATTGATTAATCGCCTTAAGTAATGCTTAAGTTATACCACCTCTTTAAACTGTCCAAATTTATTTTTACCTCTCTGAGGTCCGCTTGATTTTTCCTACGAAACTTCCATCCTGTTTTAATCACATATGTGCAAAAATGATTTCTGCAAAATTACCTTTCCAATCTAGAACTGGACTGCAATTTTCTTAAACTTATCTGAATACTATATCCTCTGTAATTTTCGAAAAAATTGTAGTTCAAACCTAACTTATTTACCGCTCTCTTTCACATCTCCGCAAATATTGGAATATTTTGAATCGGTTCTCTCTTGTCCAAAAACTATTTTGCTTTATATTCTCGGGTGTGTTAACAAATTTCTTCTCCTGATTCCCAAACTGTCACGCATCTACTGCCTTTTTCTCAAGTTCTAAACGATTTCGTCCGACTCTTTTCTTCGGATTTTGTTTAAAAACTTTACAACTTCTATTTTAAACTTATTTTTAAGCACTTCAGCCTTTTAAATTCTCCCTTCCTTAGACTTTAGATGTGATTGAGGCATGCTAATTACGTGTTTATCTGTGGAGGGATATTTGAGCCTTTTATGTGTCTTTATATGATCCCTTATATGAAGTCCTACTTATTTTTGAATGTCGCTTAGTATTTTGGCCTTTAAACTTAAGGGTTTAGCCTAGTTCTTACCTTATAGGAATAATGATCCTAAATTCCCTCTAGGATCTATAGGGTGGGATGGATAATAGCGCGCAATAGGCATTCGTAATCAATTCACGCGTTCAAATACCTCAACGGGGTGGGAAGGGTAGAATATGGAGATAATGACGATGCGATAATATCATAAAGGGACCCCTCTTTTGGAATATGTGTTGGATATTGTATCGAATGATTCATATTATAGTTAAACCTAGGACCCTTCTCTTTTTTCTTTGCTTTATTTAAATGTTCTTCTATAGTAATTCTTTTCCAAATCAATCCTCTCTTTTATTGTAAATTTGCGTCCTTCCTTCTTCTTTAAAGCTTTTTCAAGTTGTGTGAATGCTATATGTGTAAACCTTACTTGTTTAATTGCTTCATCTTTTTGTAAAGTCACAATCAACATGGCCGGAAACCACACTAGTGGATCTTGAGGGGTGCCTTATACCTTCCCCTCGAGATAATCTCAAGCCCTTATCCGAACTCTGGTTTTCTTCTCAAAATACTCTCTCTTAAGTGACTTAATACACCATAATCATTAGGTGGCTACTCTTCAAATTCCATAACCCAATTCCCAAACGGGAAAGAGAGTTGTTTTTCCCATAATGTCGTAAAACCTTATTTTTGCTTTAAGAAAAAAAGGGGGCGTCGGCAGCATGGCGACTCTGCTGGGGATTTTTTTTAAGGCTTTTACCATTACGTGTTTCATGGATTTATTTCTTTATTTGCTATCTTTATTTATTGCTTTAATCATTTCTCCACAATTACTAACTCGTTTCTTCATGTCTTTCTTTTTCTTTAACTATTTTACTGCTTTATTACCTTACTTTATTTCAATTATGTCTTAAATTTTGAGCATTTATTGCAATCATTATTGTATGAACGTGAAAATACATGTACTTATTTCATTGTTGTAACTGCATCCTTCAATATCATTTTTCACTCGTGCCAAGCAAATCCTATAGCAACGCTTATAATGACTGGTTGCGCTCTTCCATTATTACAAACCCCTTAAATTTGGCAAATGCATATTTGCAGTAAAACCAGTCGATCAACGATGTAGTTGACGGTTCCGTGCCTTTCCCTCTTGAGTTGTCTGCTCAAGGGTACTTTGTCTAGCACTTCAAATAGAAGCCTTACTCTATTTAAATGTTCATACATCATGGTCAAACTTAGACAAGTCAGTTATGTTGTCCGCATAATGACTCATTAGGACAGCCTAAGCCAAAAGTCCATCGGTTTCCTCGAAACCCAAACGGACATTCACGTTGTGTGCATTGATTTGGAGAACTGAATGCCTCTCGCTAATTATTTATTTATATAGTGGAGTCCGGTGGGGTTAAGGGCCTAACTCTCTATTTTGCAGGAATGAGGCACATGGTCCCCAGATTCAGTATGGTATCAAACATTCATCCAAAGTTGCTAAGCTGGTGGGATGATTTGCATGGAGTGATCGGGTTCTTGTCCGCAAGCACTTAGGAAATCTTCCTTCACTTCTGGAAGTTAGGTAAGATAACAAGATTGTGGAAGCTGCTACTATGTTTTGGGATAGTGAATGGTCTGTCTTCTGCATTGGGGGTATTGAAATGACACCGCTGTTGGAAGAAATTGGGGGTCTAGCCGAGATTCCTTGGGATAGCCCGGGGTTGCTCATGCCAGAAGACCGCAAAGGTAAAGGATTCCTGAAAATGATGGGGCTCAAGAAGAATCCTAATCTGACCAGTCTGAAGGACTCTTACATATCATTCGACTTCATGTATGAAAGGTT
Source organism: Nicotiana benthamiana (assembly GCA_034376525.1). Lineage (NCBI taxonomy): Eukaryota > Viridiplantae > Streptophyta > Magnoliopsida > Solanales > Solanaceae > Nicotiana > Nicotiana benthamiana. Next base: position 99,503,918 of record CM067323.1, on the reverse strand, counting down.
TATGGGTCAGTCACATCATTAATAAAATTCCATTTCCCCCGCACTTGGAACTGGGGCAGAATTTTGAGGAGGACCCTCAAAATTCCGAAGTAAGTTTGTGAATTTCCACATTGTCATTGACCCAGTAAACTGGGGCAGAATTTTGAGGAGGACCCTCAAAATTCTAAGGTCAATCCGCTTTCAGTCATTCAGCACCGCCGTCAACAGCGCCAGCCCAGTAAACTGGGGCAGAATTTTGAGGAGGGCCCTCAAAATTTCGGAGCCAGCAAGGTTGTCGTGCTTGGAACCACGTTGCAGTTGTGGTTCACCATACCAAACAAAATTATGTTTTCTTTACTTATACTTATACATTTGCATCAAGATTGCCAAAATTTGCATAAAATCATTTGGATCACTATCGTTCAGCAACGCTACCCCAAATGGTACAAGATGCCACGAGTTGAGGGATGCGAACTAAGCTCCCCTTTACAGAACTCACGATCTTTCTTTGGATGCAGGAATCCAGGGTACAAATAGGCGATGCAGGATCTTTACAAAACCAAAGTTCTCAAATCCACTACTTATCTCGCAAAGGCTTACTATCTACATTCAACGCTTCCCCAGCAGTCATTGATAGCGCAATCATCTACCATCTAAGAAAATCACCATCATCCTCTCTTTTAGATTTCTGCATCTTGCATAAGGTTGTTCTCTGCCTTTCGAGATTAAGCTCTGTCTCCATCTGCATTTTGCATTGCATAAGGCTTCTCTCTGCCTTCCGAGGCTAAGCTCTACCTTCATCCTGCATAAGATTGTTCTCTGCCTTTCGAGACTAAGCTCTCTCTCCATCTGCATTTTTGTATTGCATAAGGCTACTCTCTGCTTTCCGAGGCTAAGCTCTGCCTCCATCCTGCATAAGGTTTTTCTCTGCCCTTCGAGACTAAGCTATGTCTCCATCTGCATTTTTGCATTCCATAAGGATACTCCCTACCTTCCGAGCCTAAGCTCTACCCCCATCCTGCATAAGGCTGTTCTCTGTCTTTCGAGACTAAGCTCTGTCTCCGTCTGCATTTTTGCATTGCACAAGGCTACTCTCCATTCCGAGGCTAAGCTCTGCCTCCATCCTGCTTAAGGCTGTTCTATGCATTTCCAGACTAAGCTCTGTCTCCATCTGCATTTTTGCATGGCATAAGGCTACTCTTTGCCTTCCGAGGTTAAGCTCTACCTCCATCTTGCATAAGGCTATCTTCTGCCTTTCAAGACTAATCTCTATCTCCATCCTACATTGCATAAGGCTGTTCTCTGCCTTTCTAGGTTAAGCTCTACCTCCCCTATTTTGCATTTGGCTGAAATATCGCCACCCTGTTTCATTTGGCTGAAATATCACCACCCAGCATTTTAAATTCTCACTTTGGCTGAAACATCGCCACTCTTGCATTCATTCGGCTGAAATTTTGCTACCTTCTCATGGGCTGAAATGTCGCCAACTTATTCAAAGGCGTCATAGTTCAGAGGCACCATCCGCATAGCCCGAGAACACCATTTCATGACCTGTGAATCTTTACTTTATGCTCTTCATAGACTAGGACATCATAGTCCAAGGACGTCATCCTAATCGTCCGAAGACAGCACTCATGGTCCAATGGAAACTTGTATCACGTTTAAATTATGCAAAATATATGCACACCGTTCATTTGTAGGTACACCGCCCGGCACGACCACCTCAGCAAGAGCGATCCCGCTCCAATTCTCTGCAGCCCATCCGATCTCCGAACCATTATCAAATCTCAAACCTCGTTGCATCCATCTTTTCCGAACTTCCATCGGCATGTTTCGTCAATGGTCCCTGCACTACATATGGCTCGATTCCTATAAAACCAGGAATATCTAGGCAGCTTAGAAACCGGATCACGGTCAAAATCCTTTTACAGTCGCCAATTCCGGTCAAAATTGGCCATCTTATCTTTACCCGACAACTCTTTCATCCTCCTCGAGTAAAGAGGGGCCGCTGTTGATATCCAATTTTTTCCTATATATATTTTGCACCCAAAATACTTTCAAAATAGTATATGTATGCATATATAAGTAGGCCGGGGGATTTATTATGGATTTATACCTTATTGATTTACTCGTTTTCAGTACTATAAATACCCCATTCTCTTTTGCATGAGACACCAAAACACACTGCATATTTCTCACAACTTCATATTCTCTGAATTCTCTCTTTCTCTGCTATACGCTCTTACTCTCTTATTTGAACACTTAATCGGCTGAAAGCCAAGATTGAGTAGCATGTGGTTGATTACTTCTACACTAGTGGGTTCAATTGTTTGTTTACTTGGGTATATTGCTGCTGCTATTCTCATACTGCTGTTGCACACTGTTATTCTCTCTGCTGGTTACACTCTCTGCTCACCTTGTTCCTCTGTGCACTATTGTTATTGTGCTCTATTAATTGCTACTTGTATGTTACCCCTTTAAGATATAGTTTCCACAACAACATGTTTCTATTAATTTTGCATTTCATAATGTTTCTTGTGTGCTTTTACTTATGGTTTTGTTGCTATTTTTGTCACTAGCATGTTACTTACTAGTCTATTTGCTTCAGCTCAACATGCTCCCTTACCCCCCCTCCCCTGTCTCAACGAATGTTTACTTTTTTCTTGTGTACTACTATCATGAATCCATGTCTGCTTGGCTACTTGGTTAACCTAAAACCTTTGTTCGAGGCTAAGTGTATTAGAGTTTGGTACAGTAAGATGTGAACTATTGTTTTACAATCATGTCTGGTTACTTTCTTCAAATGTGTTGCCTATGTGAGTAGTTTAATTTGCTTATTTGGTCCCTTCCCCTTTGCCCTTATTTGTGTGATGCTCTGTTGTTCTAAAACTGGTTAGTCTAAATGATTTCCAAAGAACTCTTGCAACTCTTCAAACTGTTTTCTTAAACTCTCTCAATTCTTTCAACTGCTTTCTCAAACTGTCTCTCAACTGCTTTCAACTCTCTCAAACTTTATCACAATCTCACTACTCTCAGAAATTAGGTTCTGCCCCATTAGTTAAGCATTGTTTTGGGAGCCCTAAGCACCCATGAACTTTGATGCACATGGCTGGCATTTCCACCCTTGCACTAGTCTAATTATGATATTTTGGGTGCTTGGTATTGGCCAGAGGTTCAAACGAAACCTTATGGAACTTTGCCGCACCCAAGCCTTGGTAATGGCTGTGAAACTCGAAAGAAGTGAGGTTGGAGATCTTGGGCCTGGCTGTAGGCTCCCTATAGAATAGTTTCTTCTTTTTTTATCACTTTTGTATTTTTAAATTACTTGGTCTGTAATAACTTGTAAAGAACAATGGGGATTTTAGTGAAATTGGTGAGGGTTATGCATGATTATTAAGGGTATGGGTAAAAAACATGACTATAGGATTTTACTTATCTATTTTTGCAATAGAAACCATGTATAGGACATGCATCTCACATATAGAAATTCTGCTCCTAGGTCTCTTTACTTTCAGCTTGTTATTTTATAATCACAAACAGTCAATATTCCACAAGTTACTACATTTAGATACCATGCATTAGGATCCTTATGTGCATTAGAGACCATGTGCTTAGGGTTTTATTTGCAATTGTAAAACGCTTCGTTAGTGTATTCCGCCTAATAACGCCTGACTAATTAACTATAAATATGGAAATAAATGTGTATGTCCACCTTTATCTTAGGGTTAAAACAACACCTAGGCAAGCCTTAGGCCGGATAAAATTGATTAATTACCTTAAGTCATGCTTAAGTTTTCCCACCTCTTTAAACTGTCCAAATTTGTTTTTACCTCTCTGAGGTCCGCTTCATTTTTCCTACGAAACTTCCATCTTGTTTTAATCACATCTGTGCAAATATGTTTTCTGCTAAATTACCTTTCCCGTCCAAAACTGGACTTCTATTTTCTTAAACTTATCTGAATACTATATCCTCTGTAATTTTCCAAAAAAAATTGTAGTTTAAACCTAATATATTTACCGCTCTGTTTCACACCTCCGCAAATCTTGAAATATTTTGCATCGGTTCACCCTTGTCCGAAAACTATTCTACTTTATATTCTCGAGTGTGTTAACAAATTTCTTCTCCTGATTCCTAAACCGTCACGCATCTACTGCCTTTTTCTCAAGTTCTAATCTATTTCATCCGACTCTTTTCTTCAGATTTTGTTTAAAAACTTTACAGCTTCTATTTTAAACCTATTTTTCAACACTTTAGCCTTTTAAATTCTCCCTTCCTTAGACTTTAAATGTGATTGAGGCGTGCTAATTATGTGTTTAGCTGTGGAGGGATATTTGAGCGTTTTTATGTGCCTTTATATGATCCCTTATATGAAGTCCTACTTGTTTTTGTATGTCGCTTAGTATTTTGGCCTTTAAACTTAAGGGTTTAACCTAGTTCTTACCTTATAGGAATAGTGATCCTAAATTGCCTCTAGGATCTATAGGATGGGACGGGTAATAGCATGCAATAAGCATTCGTAACCAATTCACGCATTCGTGTGGGAAGGGTAGAATATGGAGATGATGACGATGCGATAATATCATAAAGCGACCCCTCTTTGGGAATATGTGCGGGATATTGTATCGAATTATCCATATTATAGTTAAACCTAGGACCTTTCTCTCTTTTGTTTGCTTTATTTAAATGTTCTTATATAGTAATGCTTTTCCAAATCAATCCTCTCTTTTATTTTAAATTTGCGTCCTTCCTTCTTCTTTAATGCTTTTTCAAGTTGTGTGAATATTATATGTGTGAACCTTACTTGTTTAATTGCTTCATCTTTTTATAAAGTCACAATAAACACGGCCGGGAACCATATCTTGAGGGGTGCCTAATACCTTCCCTTCGAGATAATCTCAAGCCCTTACCCGAAATCTGGTTTTCTTCTCAAAATACTCTCTCTTAAGTGTCCTAATGCACTATAATCATTAGGTGGCGACTCTTCAAATTTCATAACCTAATTCCCAAACAGGAAAGAGAGTTTTTTTGCCCATAATGTCATAAAACACGATTTTCGCTATTAGAAAAAAAGGGGGCGTCGACAGCATGATAAAGGGACTGGACTAGCATGATCTCCAGTGTGAAAATGGTTAAGGCCATCTCCAACGTATAAACGGATAAGGCCATATCCAATGTGTATACGGCTAAGTCCATATCCAATATGAAAAGGGCTAAGGCCGTCTCCAACGTGTAAACGGCTAAGGCCATCTCCAATGTGTAAACGGCTAAGGCCATCTCCAATGTGAAATCAACTAAGGCCATCTCTAATGTGTAAACGGCTAAGGCCATCTCCAACGTGTAAACGGCTAAGGTCATCTCCAATATGAAAATGGCTAAGGCCATCTCCAATGCATAAATGGCTAAGGCCACAATCTCCAATATATAAATGGCTAAGGCCATCGCCATCAACCGTCGATCCAGTTTTACTACGGCAAGCAAGTGATTCGACGACAGTCGAAGTCGCACATATGGCTAAGGCCATTGAAACCACGGCTATGGCAATTAACACAATATGGATAAGGCCATCGCCATCAATCGTCGACCCACTTCGACTGCGGAAAAAAGTAATTCGACGATAGTCGAAGTCACACATATTGCTAAGGCCATCGACACTACGCGGCTATGTCCATCAACACAATATGGCTAAAGCCATCACCGTCAACCATCGACCCAGTTCGATTATGGCAACCAACTGATTTGATGATAGTTAAAGTCACAGATATGGCATAGGCCATCGACACTACGCGGCTACAGCCATCAAAACAATATGGCTAAGGCTATCGCCGTCAATCATCGACCCAGTTTGACTACGAAAAGCATGTAATTCGACAACAGTTGAAGTCACACATATGGTTAAGGCCATCGACAATACGCAGCTACGACCATCAACACAATATGGCTAAGGCCATCGTCGGCAATCGTCGACCCAGTTTGTCTACGGCAAGCAAGTGATTCAACGACAGTCAAAGTCATACATATGGCTAAGGCCATTACCGTCAATCGTCGATCCAGTTAGACTATGGCAAGCAAGTGATTCGATGACAGTTGAAGTCACATACGTGGCTAAGGCCATCGATGCTACGTGGCTACGACCATCGATACGACATTGCTAAGGCCGTCGATGCTATTTTTGGCAACGGCCCCGTGACCGATCGTTGAACCAGTTTGACCATGACAAATAAAGCGAGCACCCTCTCTGCGGAGACGAGGTACCGAAAATAAAAGATACAAAAGTAAAAGAATGGCAGCAAGAGTATAACTTTCATTATCATCCAAAAAATGCATGCACACCCGACCTTACAAAAGGTCCCATCACACTCTAAAATACAACAAAATAAAAATATATACAAGTCCTAAGGGGATTCACCGCCTCGCTTGTCACCTCCAGCGTGGCTGCGATTCTGCTCAGTATCTCTCGCTTGGCTGCCATCTTGTCCATCACCACCTCCAGGTTGGTAAGCTTCAGAAATCCAAAATCCAAATTCTAGACAGTTGACGTCTTTAGAGTTATAGCCCGCCCGATCTGGAGAATCAGAGCTATACCCACAAGTTTCACGGGCAACACGGGCTATGCGCCATTGTTCCTGGATCTCTACCTCAGTGGTTTGACCTGCAGATAAGTGCTCCTCGCGTACCACCAATCCGGCTTCGGCATATACCCACATCTCATGCGCCTCACGATGTGCATCATCATTAGACTTTGGCGAAGTGGATCGCTTAAGGACCTCAATATCAACCGCCGTGGCATCGAGTTCGGCGGTCAAGGCAGTGACTTTGGTCTTCAATTGAGTAGCCTCCGCCGCTACCCCGTGGCTAATCTCCAATTCCTCTTCCTTCGACTAATGAAGAGTCTATAGCTTAATGTTCCGAGCCAAAGCGGCCATCAGCTACTCATCGACCTCCTCCAGCTCGGCCACCCTCCTTTTTAGTTGATCTTCCAATTGTTTAAGGCCTTCACAGAACGCCCAAAACTCGGGTCCTGTTTGATTATATCTGCGAACGCCTGATGCTTGGCATTACACTGTTTGTACTTCTTCGCCATTTTGTTAAAATTGGTCGCCTTTTTTTGTGCATGCCGCTTCCTCACCACCTCCAAAATGGGAGTCTAAAAAAGAAAGCAAAAAAAGAGGAAAGACAAGTAAGTATGTACCAAAGTCTCCCTCACGGCCCAGAAAGAAAAACTAAAAGCTACATGCAAAGCTTCACCAACAACCCTTCGAGACAGATCCTTGTCATTAACACCCCTCAGCATTTCACGCTTAGCATCCGCACATAATAGGGTCATATTCACTGTGGCCTGCTTGCAGCTCTCCAGTAAATTATACCCTCATGGGATCATGATTCGGCGGTTAGACCTACCCGCCATCATCCCCACACAAGTTGGATCCCTCGTTAACATATTTACTCCTTCAGGAGCAGCCTCAGGGCCCGCTCTCTCAATGTCAATGCACACTTCTCTAATAGCGGCCAATGAACTGCCCTCTGGAACATGGGCTGAGCTGGTATCGGCGGCATCATTCCTTTGAGGAGCCGATATCCCTGAACGGATGATATCGACTATGACAATTGGCCACGGCTCTTGATAAGGCTCACTAATCCTCTCGTTTTCAGCTTCTATCCTCTTACCCATTAGCAACCGCTGTCTCTTTCTCTCCGACGGCTCCTCACTTTCCGAAGTCTCCTCCACAAGCTACAGGGGAAGTACCAAAGGAATTACTTCACTTGCGGACACCGCCACATGTGTAATCTTTTGCTCAGGAACCACGGGAACGCCATCATTGAACGAGCCGTAGGGTGTGTCTTCACCATTAGATTAGTCTCCACCCTGTCGAGGTAACAATGGATTTTCTCTTTTAAGGATGATCCGACCTGCCAACACGAGTGAGTCAGATAACAGAACCTGAGGGAGTGTTCAAACCAAAGCCAAAGAATTACCTAACAAGTCGTTGTTGACGAAACGTGGCCCAGTACGACACTCCTCCGCTTAAGGTATCAACTTCTCCACCCATGATTTAATGTCATTTATGGATTGGGGAGGAGAAGCCCTCACTACAAAAAAAGAGAGAAGTCACAATGGTTGCACGATCAAAATAATATATAATTAGGAATTCCACACATAAAGGTACTTACGTTCTGAGTTCCACCTTTCAGGGAACCCATTAGGGTTCGACACTAGGTGCTCCATTTTGATATAAAAGAACCTACGCCAGAAGCCATGATTGGCCTTGTCGTCAGCCTTAACTACCAAACCCTTCGCACCACGGCTCTTCAGTTGCAATGTGGTACCCCTCAGGTAACTAGTGCTGAATAACTATAAATAATGATGAACTGAGATTTTGTATTCAACTCTGGCCACGTACGTGGTTAGAATCTTGCACACCTTCAAAGTGTAAGGAGTAAGTTGAGTTGGACATATGTTGAAAAAGCGGCAGAGATCTTCCGCTAAAGGGTAAATCGGGAGGCTATAACTAATCAAAAATGGATACTTGTAAAAAGTGCAGTATCCAGGCCTATGCACATTAGCATAATCCGTTCCAGTCGGAGCCATTTCCATATGGCCCAGAACGTTATGTGCCGCTCAGATATTTTCCAAATGGGGCTGTAATAATTCACTATGCTCCCAGGGAAGCGCTGGGCTTTTCGTTTGGAAATCCCCTCAAATGTGCATTTCTTTGGGAAGCACGTTATCCACCGTGAGGGGAACGAGGGTCTTCTCTACCTCTTCCTTTTCGCCGCCATGGGAAGGTGGAACCCTAGATGGGGCGGTGTCCTTGGACTTCTTACTACCTTGTTGTCTCTTTGCCATGTTGTTTTGTCTAAGAAATAAGGTGCTCACGATGAGAAATACGACTTCAAAGAAGTGAAAGAGTCTCACACGAAATAGCGGTTATAAGAAAAAGAGACAAAGAAGGACGTCGAAAAATATTTTCCAAGGGTTCGAAATGCCTATCGAATGTGCCTCCAATGAATGGAGGGACTAACTATATTGGGTCAAATTTGATCCTAGACGTCTCTATGTTGATGGGCACGCCTTTGAGTGTACACCGACTAAAGCAAGGGAATGACCTAGACGTGGAGACAAAGGCGATCGCTTAATACACAACGTCTTCACTAAGAAGACGCTACCTACTTTTGTACCTTTTTTATTATTTCGAGGAAGGTCTCCTATTATATAAAGGATACATTCACACTGTAAAAGGGCATGGTTATTATTCTCAAATAAGACAACTCTTCTTCTCTCTCTATCTCTATCTCTATCGTTCTCTCTATCTTTATCTCTAACGATTACTTTCTATCAAGTTGATATCATCTTTTTATCTTTCAGATCTACTATAACAACATCGTTCTTGGCATCTCTAGTTCATATTATATTTGATTACGATTTACCCTCGTTTATTTTTTATTGTGTTTAAGCTTACAAAGTACATCAATAATTTTTGATTCAAACAGTTAGGTTGAGAAATTGAGCTATGTAAGAAGAAATTGACAGTGAAAAACCCTAGAATTTAGGAGAGAAGAAATCAGACTCTTTTCTAATTCTCAGAAGTTACATTATAAAAAATGAATTTCATTTATTCTAGAGAGTTCCTTTCATTTATATACAAATCAACAAATTAAGTAATAACTGGGCTAAAGTGTAATGTTATGAAACTTTGTGTTGGTCATGAAGTGGACTGCCTGGTTAATACAGTGCTTGGGCCTGGACTATATTGCAGAGTAGGGCTACGGCTAACACCCCCTGCTCCCCCAAACTGGAGGGCGAAAACACCACAAGCTTGCCTAAAATCGTATGGTGAAGGGGGCCATATAAGGACTTGATCATGATGTCTTCTAGTTGATCAGAATTGCGTAAATATTGGAGAGTCACCAGCCCAAAAGATAAGTAGTCACGAATATAGTGACATTCCACCTCTATTTGCTTTGTGCGCTCATGAAAAATCGATTTATTGGAAATGTGTATGGAAAAATACAGGGACATCAATTGTAATAGAAAAGCCTAGGTCATTGAGGAGTCGAACCAGCCAAGATATCTCAGCCACCACCTTCCTCAAGGCCCTATACTCAGCTTCTGCAAAGGAAAGAGAGATAGTAGTTTGCTTCTTGCTTTTCCAAGATATAGGGCATCCACCAAGTGTATTGAAATAACTTGTAACTGACCTCATAGAAAAAGCACATGTAGCCCAGTCAGAATCAGAAAAGGCAATAAGAGATAGATCGGGAGAATTACTCAACAAAATTCGTTGAGCTGGGGTAGACATTAAGTATCTCAAAACATTTAATCTAGCCATCCTATGAGTGACTGTACAAACTGACTTAAATACTAGACAGAATAGGCAATGTCAGGCCTGGTGTGTTACAAAAAAATTTACTTCCTTACTAATCTTCTGCAAAGGCTGGGATCTGGGAGGAGATCACCCTGATCAATAGAAAATTTGATTGAGGGATCTAGAGGAGTGGAAACAGAAGACAAATGAGAACACTTGAATTCATCTAATAAATGTGAAGTATAGTTGTGTTGATGCATGACATAACCATCAGGATGAGAAGAAACTACGAGACCTAAAAAATAGTGGGGCAAACCCAAGTCTTTGATCTTGAATTGGCCATTCAAAATCTATTTCAATGCTATCATTTCAACAATAAGACTTAGTGAATAAGGAGTAGTTATTTTTGCTATCAATGTAGCCTTTGGAGAACAAGGCATCAGACAGTGTAGAAAACCACTGTCTGGAAGCCTGTTTAAGGCAAGACGAAGAAGAAGAAGAAGAAGAAGAAGAAGAAGAAGAAGAAGAAGTATCCTCACATAGATCACCATGGAGGAAGGTATTATTGACATCAAGCTGGAAAACAATCCAATGTCTTTTGACAACAAGATAAAATAGTCATTTGACAGTAGTAAGCTTGATAGCAGGAGAGAAGTGAAATCAAGCTGGAAAACAATCCAATGTCTTTTGACAACAAGAGAAAAGAGACATTTGACAGTAGTAAGCTTGACAGCAGGAGAGAAGTTCTTAGTATAATCAATTTCTTCCCTTTGAATGTCACCTCTAATAACAAGTCTTGCCTTATACCTCTCAAAAGAACCATCTGATTTCTGCTTGATCTTGTATACCCACTTGCAAGGGATAACTTTCTTATGGGAAGGCAAAGGGATAATGTCCCAGGCATAGTTGGCCTCAAGGGCCTTAAATTCCTTTAGCATGACCTCTTTCCAAGCAGGATGAGAAGCAAACTACTGGTAAAATTGAGGCTCAAGTATGTGAAAGTCATAGGTAGAAACCTTGGGATTCAGAGAAACAGATGAAGAAGGAAAAACAGAAGAGCAAACAAAATCATTCAAATAGATTGGAGCGTGATTGTCCTACCAAATCTCCTAGGAGGAGGAAGATGAGGAACAAGTATAGAAGAAGAGGGAGGAAAAGAAGGAGGGGAAGAGGAGACACCACGAGATGAAGAAACAGGTGCAAGGGAAAGAGAAGTAACATATGAAGTAGGAGTAAGAGTATCGATGAAATTAAATATAGGGAAGGAAAGGTGGAGGATGAAAAGAAAATATGTGTTCATGGAAGAAGACATCTCTAAATAAAAGTAAAGAATGATAAGATAGATTGAGAAGTATGTAACACTTCTTGCCACAGGGGTAACCCAGAAAAACACAAGGAATGGCTTTAGGTTGAAGTTTATCTCTACCTTGCTTAGAGATGGTAGCATAGCATAGGCAACTAAAAGACTTCAAGTGATTATAAGAAGGGGGATAGCCATGTAATTTTTCAAAAGGGGAAAGGTTTTGACGTACAGTATAGGGAAGCCTATTAATTAAATAAGTGGCTGTGAGGACACAATTTCCCCAGTACTTAAGGGGAAGATTTGATTGATATAAGTAGGCCCTAGAGATTTCCAAAAGATATTTTTGTTTTCTTTCAACAACTCAATTTTGTTGAGGAGTGTGAGGAATGGTAGTTTGATGAAAAATACCATTTTCAGAAAAGAACTGTGTGCCTAAGAACTGTTGCCCAACTCATAAGCATTATAAGACCTAAGACTTTGAACAGGAGAAACTGAAATGAACATTTACCATTGTAATAAAAGCCTTGAGCACAGAAAGTGCATTTCTTTTGCATGATAAAAGGTGAGTCCAAGTGATCCAAGTGAAATAATCAATTAAGGTCAAAAAATACTTGAACCTATTATAAGTCTGAGTATTATAATGACCACATATATCAATATGGATAAGTTGAAAAGGAGTAGATGAATGAATTAAACTGTCAGGAAAAGGCAACCTTTTTTGTTTTGTCAATGGGCAGACTTCATAGAAGGAAGTTTGTTTAGATGATACCTTGCCAAATAAAAAGGGAATTGATTTCATTCTAATAAATGGTATATGACACAATCTTTTATGCCAAAACAAATAATTTCTATTAAGATAAGGGGAATTACAAGAGTTATAATTAACAGCTGAATCAGGCAGAACACTAAAAGATGGCTTAGAAACATTACATTGAATAGAACTAGAAATATAAATAGGAATTGAACCAGCAGACAATGTAGAAGAGGTCATAGCTGGATGCAAGAAATATAATCCATTTGCAGCTTTATCAATTTTCAGTGGCCTCCTCGGAGAAAAGCCCTATAAAATGTAGGCAGAAATAGTAAGAGTTGCAATTTGCATTTGAACTAAACAAAAAGTTTATGAACGGATATTAGATTGAAATGGAAAGAATAAACTAACATAACATTATGTAAAATCATATCTGGCCTAAGTTGGGGAGAACCAGTAGATATAACTTTTACTTTGTATCCATTAGGTAGGATGGTTAGAAAAAAGGTGTGGTGAGTAATGTTAGGTTGTATAGAAGATATTTGTGAAGTGTCATGTGGTTGGTTGCACCTGAATCTAGCATCCAAGGATTTGAACCTAGAGGTGACACTACACATACATGAAATGCAGCAGAATGGACTCAAGGATGATTAAACGCACTTGCAAAATAAACAAAACCAATATTCTCTAAAGAGGGTCATAAGATGCTCAAATTTTTCTTTACTGAATCCATGACCATTGTTCTCAAAAGACTGCCTATTGGTATAAAATGTGTGTTGGATAGGACCTTCAGACTGAACACAAGAAGCAAACATTTTGAATTTGGTGAACTTGAAATCAGGAGGAAACCCATGGAGTTTTTAACATTTCTCAATTGTGTGGCCAGTTTTTTTACAATGTTTGTAGAACAATTGAGAGGAGGAACCATATCCTTTCTTTTGTTCAAACTGAAACCTTAGAGTTAAACTCCTACCATGGGGTTGCTACAAATAGGACTGTTATATGCATTGAAAGAGGCAAACTCATCTGAAAAACTGGTAATAGAAGCTGAAATTATCTTCTGTTTTTCATCATGTTGGAGCATGGAATAAGAGTTACTCAATGATGGAAGCGTTGGCATCATGAGAATGTTGCTCTTACAACTAGAGTATGACTCATTTAAGTCACTAAGGAATTGGTATATTTTCTGTTGTTCTATAAATTTTGGTAAAGCCACATATGTACACACTGGCCATACATAAGCAGAGTTAAGTTCATCCCAGAGTCCCCTGAATTTTGTAAAATAAGTGACAATATCTAAAGACCCTTGGGAATCAACACTAATTTCCTTTGTGATTGAATGTACTTTGAACTATTTGATGTCCCAAACCTTTCATTTATATCAGCCCAAATATTCTTGCAAGTGTCAAAACACATTACACTATTTGCTATGTCTTTAGATATGTAATTTATTATCCATTCAATGACCATGTCGTTGCACCTTATCTAAAATAAATAATAAGGTGAGTTAAATTCAGGTTTGGGAACTCTACCAGTTATAAGCTCTAATATGTTCTTAGCAGAGAGGGCAGTGAGCATATTTTTACGCCAAATGACAAAACCACTCCCATCGAAAGGGGGAAAACTAGACGAATATCAGGACTGTCAGATGGATGTACATAGAATGGGTGAGATGGGGGTATAGTGAAATCATCAAAACCATATAACATAGGGAAGGAACTAGCTTCTGGACTACCCATAAAAAACCCTAGATATGCAAAATCCTAAAATAGGAATACTGATATAAGCAAACATCACTAAAAACTCGCAAAAGTGATAAAAGAAAGATTACCGTTCATCTTTGCAACCTACAGAAGGCAATGCCTTGAAAAAGGGAAAAAATGGCAACCAAAAGCAGTAAGTTTGAGAAAACACTGGAGATATCAGTAGAACACCGAAGAAAACACTATAAAATTCTCAATAGACGATAAACACCATTGAATAAATACCGTAACTCTAAAACTTGACGGTTGATGCGTGGAAACAGACGAAGCTGGACGATATCCTCCATGAAAGTCGATGAGGGCACTATCGATCGAAAGATCAGATCGAGGTTCATCGATTCCATGGCTCTGATTCCATGTTAGGTTGAGAAATTGAGCTATGCAAGAAGAAATTCAGAGTGAAAACCCTAGAATTTAAGAGAGAAGAAACCAGACTCTTTTATTATTCTTAGAAGTTACATTGTCAAAAATGAATCTCACTTATTCTAGAGAGTTCCTTTCATTTATATATAAATCAACTAGTTAAGTAATACATGGGCTAAAGTGTAAAGTTATGAAACTTTGTGTTGGGTCATGAAGTGGGCTGCCCGATTAATACAGTGCTTGAGTCTGGGCTATATTGCAGAGTTGGGCTACGGTTAACGGACAAACATACTATAATTCTATGAAATATGTGTTATATCCCCAACGCACACAATAATAAGATTTAGATGAGTAGTTTAAGTGTAATAGAAATTTTAGGCACAATTGGCATGTAGACTACCACAATTTTTAAACTTAACTAGTACTAGTATAGCAACCACGCGATGCGCAGAGAATATGAATTGTATTGTGTGATCTAATTTGTTTGACCACATTATAATATATTGCTTGAATTATTTTTTTTGTTTTATCCCGTGAAACATGCTCAATAAAAAAAATCTTATAAAATTAGAAAAAGATTCATATAATCATTGGATAACTTTTTAGCTCCACACTTTACATAATCTACTATATTTATTATTATTTTATTTGATATTATATATTTTATTAGCTTGTTACTTGACTTAAAATTTTTATTAATTTTTTTAATATGATAGAGATATAGATATATATTTTCCTTACTCCTAAAACTTATTCGTGAAACTTTTTTCTATTGTTTATCTTCATTCGAATTCGTAGAAATTAAGTTTTTATTCTGCTTTGACTCTTTACTAAAATTTTTATTTTTAAGATTAGTTATTAAGTCAATTATCTTTTAAAATTATGATTTATTGCTTTGTATTCTTCCATTGCCTAATACTTTTTAGGTTTTACTTTTATCTATTAAGATTTAAGCTATGTGATATATCTATCTATCTATCTATCTATATATATATATATAACATTTTATCATTATAACTCAAAAATGCTTTCTGATTTGAAATTCTGATAAATCTTATCATTTTATATTTATATTATTCTTTCTCCTCTCAATTATCGTTATTGTTTTATTTATCGCTCAGTATGATTGAACTATCATGTGAATTTTTTAATAATTTGCCTTTAGATTTATTGTAGATACTAATATGGCGAATTGGTTAAACTAGCAAGTTTCATTGATGCTAATAATGAAAGGAATTAAATTGACTCATTTGGAGAAAACAAATACTAAATGCATCGAAACAATGACGGAAATAGAGATGAGCTATAGTACCCTTATGTTTTAATTTCATAGTTCCACTTTGACAAAGAAACTTTAATTTAGTAAAACAAATAATATTATTTGTCGTACTATAAAACAACAAAATTATTACCTCACTACTCTATATTAATTGCAGATCAGCTATTTCAATCTTATGCTTTCTCTGATAGTATTAGTCTGAATTTTCACTAAAAATTATCAAAATATAAAATATATTTAAAAGTTAAAAAGAATTAACTTATAGTAAATATAGATGTATATAACAAATTTATCTAAAAATATAATATAATTTTTTGGAAAAAGAGTATTGGTTAATAGTATTTTAGTTGACCGTGCCATTGCCTCCGGTTTATTTTATATTGTACTATGTCATTTTAGCCAAATAAATTGAATATAGAAGGTGAGACAAAAAAGGGACAACTGGGACATATACAACCAGACGTGACATTTTATTGTTTATTTAATGAATAAATGTGCGTTTGTTTTGAGGGAAGTCAATTCAAGATTAATAACGCCACATTGATTTCGTACCATATCAAGGTTTGTCTTCCTCAACAAACTCATTACTAGCCTTGCTAAAATATTTGTATTTATATCCATACTTGTCGTGCATCTGTGAGATCTGCTTATTTTCGAGTCCACCGAATAGTCCAAAGGCAGTGATTGAAGAGTGTAGAAAGTTGGAAAAGAACAACCCCAAAATCATGGAAATAGTAGGGAAGTTGCAGAACCAGTTTATGGAGTTCATGCGATCTCTCTATCGCGAGGTGAGCTTGTAGTCTTCAAGAAAGGTTAACCCCAGAAAATAATGCAATCTTTATCTCCTTTTTTCCCCTCTTTTTTTCTGGGTAATTCAGTAATTAAAGTCCCAAAGATGCAGTCTTTATCTTTGTATCCCCCTCTTTAATGTTTGTTGTTTTGATTGGGGTATGTCTTGGTTTGAGAATATTTCTGATGAGGGTTTTTTCCGCTGTTCGAAACACAAAAGGGATTCTTGGATGATCAGTTTCTTCAGCTTCAGAAACTGCAAGATGAGAGCAACCCTGATTTTGTGGTTGAAGTGGTCTCCCTTTTCTTTGAAGATTCTGAGAAACTTCTCAACAACCTGGCCATGGCTCTGTGAGTTGTAGTAGTAATAGTTTTTTCTTATGATTATTCTAGGTTAGCTTGCCTTTTCTTTCTTTGTTGAATTTGTCAGAAGATTGAGCTAAATTGGTTCGTAATTCTGATTTACAGGCAGCAGCAAGTTGTGGATTATAAGCAGGTTGATGCCCATGTCCACCAATTCAAGGGTAGCAGTTCCAGGTATCTGACTTCCATATTGTTAGGACTATTTGCTAATGTAGTAACCGGGCTTCAATTGATGCTTAAGCATTTCATTTGATTATTTCTACAGTATGTGGACAAGTAATAGATAGCTAAAAGTTTTAACTCAGTCAAGGATTGACCTAGGATTCTGCTTCTGTCGTTTGAATTTAGTTATGTAGGAATTTTGTGTACATTCATACAGGTGGGATCTAGCTCATTGTTTACTTAGAATCCCTATTTTGTTTTGCAGCATAGGTGCACAAAGAGTAAAGAATGCTTGTGTTGCTTTCAGAAATTTTTGTGAAGAGAAGAATCTCGAAGGGTGAGTTTTGCTTTATGCTCTTAAGTGTGATTCTTTCCTTCACGGAGTTGGATTCCGAGAAAAGTCATACTCCAACAACGCATGGCTGCTTGATTTAGTAAAGGAGTTCTTTTGAGAATAAAATTGTGTAGTCTACCATGTATTTTGTTGCCAATAGTTATATGCTCGTGGTCACTACTTTATTTTATGGCGTAGTTAAAATATCCATGGTTATCCTACCTTCTATCACAGTGATCAGTTGTTCATCCTGAGTCCGGATTTAGTTACGTATTGAGAGACTCAAAACATTCTTCTTGGATGGTGGCCTTTTAATATATATATATATATATATATATATATTCTATTTTCAGTTTAAGTAATTTGTGGTCCTCATGATTCCCATATAATTTCTGTATATCTAAATTTTATTCTTAAGGGATGATATACAAGTCGATCTTTGTAAACTTGACTAGGTCATGTAAAATGGGGTGGAGGTGGTATGAGATTTACTTATGGCGATATGGTGTATATCTTAGTTGTATGCGAAAGATATTCTTACAGACTTGACATTGATCTATTTGGGCATTATTTACTTTGTCATGCATGTCTACCACATCATAATAGCAAATGACCCTTCTTTGCTGCACCCCCCCCCCCCCCCCCCCCAAAAAAAAAAAAAAAAAAAAAAAAACCACCAACCCTTCCAATGAAACTCTTTCTTGTCCCCTCTTTCTGTTTAACAAATTTAGCCTTGTCGCTATAACAGGGCATAATAGGATGGGCACCATTTGAGAGTTCTGTAGAAACAGTTCGTCTCACTTTGTTTTTCCTTCTACATTCCTTGGGCCATCTATATTGTGCTTGCATACACTCTCACGCATGCATAGAAGACGACAGACTTCTTTCCCTCTAAATCCTTTATTTTATGTATTTGTTTGCTTATTTTTTCAGGTTGTTCTTGAAAGAGGATTTATCTCTAGCTTTAAAAGATAATTGGAAGTTTTAAACCAGTCCTTGTTCATATCTTAAGTTTCTTCAAGTATCTTTGGACTGCCAAACATTTCTACTATTTCTGAATTATCTTACTGCACCAGCATTTTTGTTATATATCTGTTCCCCCCTTCCCCCCCCCCCCCCCCCCCTCCTCCCCACGCCCCCACAACAAGAAGAGGACACCATTATGGAAATAATCTCCGCTAAAGCAACAATTAAACTTTCTTTTTGGTCACGTTTGTTCTAGACAAGCGTGCATTGTTTCTTGGGATTATTATAATCTTTTTCATACCGTGGTTTAACAGGATATGTCAGCTAGATTGAAGCATTAAATTGCATAATCTATGTCATTCTTGGAAAGCTAATCAATTTAGCTAGTATTTCCAGAAACTGGTATCTCTCTTAGTATGCTCGGTATTATATTCGAAGAAATTAGGGAAAGTACCTGTACTAAGTATAATGTGTACAGAGTCACCACCTAACTCAGAAGTTTGGACCAATGTTAGTGGTGTTACTGGGTTTCTTCAAATATTAGTTTAACTTTGTGTTCCCTCATTATAACTTTGAAACTTAAAATTGGTAAGTTCTGTTTGAGTTTGACTTACGTATTTGCGTAATTGTCATATATGACTGGCTCCATTCTTAACTTTCTTTAGTTTGAGTTCACGTATTCATTTTATCTTGGTAATTGGTAATTGTAATTGGAAGTCTGAACTTGATATTCATGATGTGTTTCTGACCATGGTACTACCCTTCTTTTATTTTCCTAAGCCAAGGGTTTTTCGGAAATAACCTCTCTGCCTTCTTGAAGGTAGGGGTAAGGTCTGCATACATTTACCCTCCCCATACCCCACTTGTGGGGGTTTTTTGTTGTTGTTTCAGACCATGGTAGCTAACAATTCTGTATTTCTGTAATAATTAAGGTTTTTACTTTCTTTTTCAATTTTTTGGTGCAGGTGTGTGCAATGTCTACAGCATGCGAAACATGAATATTTTCTTGTGAAGAATAAACTTGAAACTTTGTTTAGGGTAAGTACTCCACTAAGAATGCAAAGCTATCTGGAGTTCTTTTTTCCTTCTCAAGCAAAATAAATAAATATATATACTATCTGGATTGTGATAATAATACTAGAAGTGTGGCGTGTCTCACTGATTATATTGCTAGGTTTCCCCTATGTTTAACCATCGACTTGTCGGCTTCACAAATAACATCTTCATGTTTTAGTTGACTTCGATAAGCAAGTATGAAATGTAACTCAAAGGCAAATAAGAAATTTAACTTAAGGCGCGGTATTTGGCAACCAAATAACACACCAGCCTCATCATTTCTTTTCCTTTTATTTTTTGAATCCTTGATTCTCCTAATGATGCATCTTTCTAACTTCTTGCTTCCAACTGGTTGGTAATGTTGGCTCTTCTTGTCACCTTCATTAAGCAGTTGAATATTAGGTTCTGGCGTCGAAGGTTCTATTTAGCTTCAGTAAAAGCATTTTTAGTTCCCTAAAGTCCAATTATGTCTGAAATCAACTTGAGCTTTCACATTATCTTTGACTTTCTTAGATAATCAAAGACATTGACTTAATGTAGATAAAAAAATTCTTTCTAAAGTAAAAATGATCTCAGCATCTGAAAGTCTGCAAAATCAGCTCAAGAATTTGATCTGATTCTTTCTTTTTTGATAATGCAGTTGGAGCAACAAATCTTGGCAGCTGGTGGTACGGTTCCTGTCCTCTCGTAGGTTTTAATAACATGAAGGCAAGGCGAGAACAAAAAATAAAGTAGGGTGTTTTGCTGCTGCAGAGAGTTTCAAGATTTTTCATGAGCTGCTTTGACTGCTAGGTTCTAGTTGTTGAAGGTCTAAACAATTTCATGTGAATAACATATTTTACCATCTTTGTTGCTTCATTTTTTATAGGCTTCTCGATCAATCTTATTTTCTATGTTTTATAAACTCAATATTAATCATAATTCGTGTGCGGAGTGATTGTTTAACACCATTATTAGGCATTGTAGAACTTGAGATGACAATCTTGTAAGTACACTATAAAATGAAGGAGAATTGTGTTTGATGCCCAAATTGATGCTTTTGTTTGTCCTTTTTTCTTTGTGAGAATGTGGACTCTTGTTTACGAGCCAAGCAACCTGTGTATAGCACTAACATTTGAGCAGTTTGACAAATTTGTATATATAGAAATAGAATGGTGTTAAATATTCTTAGACATTTGGAACAGAAGAGAGTGTCACATAAACAAATTAGATGGATGATTTACTAACAGTTACGCGAATGGTTTTCCTACTTTTCTTACATAGGCAATAAAGCTTTCTTCACTCGTTCATTCAGTCTCTTGGGTATTAGGATGGAAGCAGAATAGACGTAAGAGTCAGAGTGAGGATATTTGTGGTAATTATAGTTAAACTAGTGAATTTCTTTCGCTCTTTGCGCAATCATAAAAGATCTCATTATATCTATGATTTAATTTCTTCTTGTACCCAAATATTGAAAGCAATTACAATGCATTTTGAAATCTAATTTTCTTTAATAAGATTGTATGGGTCAAAATTTTACCTCACGATAATGAATGAGATCAACACATTTATTAAAGCTTATTTATGACTAATAAATGGTATGACCATTTATTCACAAGATTATCAGGTGGTTATCCAATTTGACAACTAAGGCCATGGCCTGGCCGTCCTCACGAGGGCGTCCTCTCTATGTGGTCCCAACCCCTTGGCGCCAGCTGGCAAACCTCCTAACTATAAATATTAAGAGGAAGAACCCTAAAAGCGGGGCTGCTTCTCTTCTTCTTCTTGAGATCTCCTTCTAAAAGAATAGAGAATATATCATTGTAAGGCTCTGAACCTCTCCATGGAGAGGCAGACCAACATCATTAATAAAGATCTTCATCCTCCTTCCTTTAATCTATAACTGTTGTGTCTTGTATGTTATTCCTTTGATCTTTGGATTTATTACGATCTGCTATGATTGGCCCTCCACTTATTTTGATTGTTTTATGCTTCTAAAGTAAATGAAAACGTTGAGCAAAACAATTTGGCGCAGTCTTTGGGAATTTCATAGCAGAATCGGATAGTTTATCCTTAGACCGAAAAAGAAAAACGAACAACCTAGCTCGAACAAGCCCAAACGGCATATCGGACCATAGGAAGTCAAAAACCTCGAGATGAGCTTGCTTCCACATCCCCGCGTCTCCGAGCAAAGGGAAGAAGAAGAAGAAGAAGAAGCAGATCCCCCATCCCTATGGGGAAAATAGGCCTAAGGTACCTCACCCTCCTTTTCCACATGGGAACCTGCCCAAAGGGAGGACAGCATGAAAGCATACCATTAACCGAGATCTGCAACGGGTCGAGCAAACCGGTCGAAAAAACTACAAGCACAAGCTAGGCAAGATTTGAAACCAGAAGCAAATCCCAACCCCCAGCACGAAGCGAGTTATGTCACAAAACAATATCATAAAGGTTCAACCACGGTTGAACTGGGACTCAGGCTATGTGCCTTCGACTTCAAATATTACAAAAAGTTCAACTACGGTTGAACGTCAATTCAGGCTACACGCCTTCAAATATCATAAAGGTTCAACTATGGTTGAACGTCAATTCAGGCTATGCGCCTTCAATTCAGGCTACGCGCCTTCAAATATCATAAAAGTTCAACTACGGTTGAACGTCAATTCAAGCTATGTGCCTTCGACTCAGGCTACGCGCCTTCAAATATCATAAAGGTTCAACTGCGGTTGAAGGTCAATTCAGGCTATGCGCCTTCAAATATCATAGAGGTTCAACTACGGTTAAACGTCAACTCAGGCTACGCGCCTTCAAATATCATAAAGGTTCAACTACGGTTGAACATCAACTCAGGATATGTGCCTTCGACTTCAAATATTACAAAACGTTCAACTACAGTTGAATGTCAATTCAGGCTATGCGCCTTCAATTCAGGCTACGCGCCTTAAAATATCATAAAGGTTCAACTACGTTTGAACGTCAATTTAGGCTATGCGCCTTCAATTCAGGCTACGCGCCTTCAAATATCATAAAGATTCAACTATGGTTGAACGTCAATTCAGGCTATGCGCCTTCGACTCAGGCTACGCGCCTTCAAATATATTAAAGGTTCAACTACGGTTGCACGTCAATTCAGGCTATGCGCCTTTGACTCAGGCTACGCGCCTTCAAATATCATAAAGGTTCAACTACGGTTGAACGTCAACTTAGGCTATGTGCTTTCGACTTAGGCTATGCGCCTTCAAAAATTACAAAAGTTCAACTACGGTTGAACTGGGAATCAGGCTATGCGCCTTCAAAAATTACATAAGTTCAACTACGGTTGAACGTCAGCTCAGACGACATGCCTTCACCCTAAAGTTCAACTACGGTTGAACTGGGACTCAGGCTATGCGTCTTTGAAAATTACAAATGTTCAACTACGGTTGAACGCCACCTCAGGCCACGTGCCTTCACCCAAAAGTTCAACTACGGTTAAACTGGGACCCAGGCTATGCGTCTTCAAAAATTACAAAAGTTCAACTATGGTTGAACGTCAGCTCAGGCTACGTGCCTTCACACAAAAGTTCAATTATGGTTGAACTGGGACTCGGGCTACGCGCCTTCAAATACTACAAAGGTTCAACTACAGTTGAACGACAGCTCCGGCCACGTGCCTTCGCTTAAAAGCTCGACTACGAATTAGACTAGGATTCAGGCTAAGTGCTTCCACCATTGTGAATTACAAAAGAATTCAACTATAAGGCGAACAAGAACTCAGGCTACACTCCTCTGTTGCAAAAGCCACTAACTCAACCACGGGTGAATCAAAGCCAATGACACACGTCCCCACGGCTATAAGACGGACCGCTATCGGACGAGAACAAGCGCCCTCAAATGTCCAACCACGGACGAACCCCAGGCCAGGCCAAGCACTCCGCCGTTCAAGTAAGTACGACTAACCAAACTAAAGTATTGACCCGCGCAAAGTTAGGCCCAAGTCGAACTACAAGGCCTTGCTTCTCATTATCACAGCCAGTAGTTCAACTAAGCCCGAACTGGGACTAAGGCCATGTGCTGCCACTGCCCAAATATGGCCACAATCCACTCTCAACAAGTGGAGGAAAGTGACGACCAAAATAGTCTATCTATGGCCAAGGCCATCTACCCCAACTTTTCTTAAGGCAAGGAAACAATTCGACAGTGGTCGAAATCACCTAACCGGTTGAGACCATTAACATGCCAACTAGAAAAACTCTAATGCAAAGCCCTTGCAAACAGGCACAAAAAATATATAATGTATTCGACACAAAACAAACAGAAAAGAAGAAAACCCCATATATTCACAATATTTACACGGGGTTACCCTCAATTACAATGGCCCAAGGCCGGCCAAAAAAAAAAGAGAAAAAGAGAACAAAAACTAAACAAACATTACAAATTATTCCACTTGATTCACTCGGCGCCCCCCTTTAGCATTATCAGCGCCCTCGGTGCATTATCACCCCCGGAAGTAGACGGTTCAAAACCACAGTCGAGGCGGGCTTCACGAGCCTTTTGGCGTTCCTCCTCATAAGTGGCCTCAGAAATGACGCCGGCTTCCCACAACCGCCTGTATACGTCGAGCTGGGCCTCGGCATAGGTCCAAAACTCGTGATCAGGACTGAAAGAAGCGGCCTGATCCCTCAGGAGTTGATTCTAGGCCTCCAAGGCCGCAATCTGATCCGCTGCAGCACAAGCATCCTGCTCACAAACGGCAATGCACCCTTCCAACGACCGCTCCTGAAAGGCATTGGCGGCCCTCTCTAATCCACGCTCCCTCTCCTGGGCACGGCTGGTCGCCTGCAGTGTTTCAACTCTCTCCAGGGCGCCCTTTGCCTGCTTCCTTGAAGCGGCAGCCTCAACCTCTAGGGCAGCCACTTGCCAAGTATAAGCCTCAGCGGCCTCTGCCGCCACAGCTAGATTTTGGTGCTCCCTCTCAGCAGCCTCCCTTCTCTCAGTATCCACCCCTTCGTTCGCTTGACGGAGTTTCCCCTCAAGAGTGGTTACCCTACTAAGGGTCTGTTGCATATGAAGCTCTCTCCGTTCCAGCTCTTCTACCAGATCCCGGTTTCGCAGGTCGTTCCTTATGCGTTCACGCAAGCCGCGAAACCGGTCACGGTAGCGGCGGTACTTCCCCAATAGCCGCACAAAAACAGCCAAACTGACGTTAGGTCGCCTGCTGCTCTCCACCTCCACCAAAAATATCTATGATGAATAGAGCAAAAGTTAATACAAAGAGACATACTACGAAAGAAAACAAACCAAAGTTTTACACATATATACTCAGGGCGCCCACCTCGCCCATCAATCCAACGTCCGAGATGCCCCTCAGGGACGTGCTCTCCGCTTTCGAGCACATGACCCTGAACAGTGTCACCAGGTTCTCCTCCTCGAGAAGTAGGTTCAGGTCGTTAGGGATATTCAGATAACAGTAATCCCCTTCGGCCTGCACCGCTGGGCGGGTATAACCCTCCTGAAAAAGATGAACGTCCTCGGGATCCATATCAGACTCCGAATCGTCCCCCTCTCCTGAGACACCCCTTCCTTCTGCCTCCCTAGAAGTTGAGGCCTCCGCCGGCAGAGATGTCGAAGTGCCCCCATTTGCCACAACGTCGGCGCCTGCAATCTCCACCAAAAATGTTGCCGAGGAGCTACCTTCTCTCTCAGCAACAGCAACAGAAACTTGAATCGTCGAAGCGGCTGTATCACCTTGGCCTGAGCCAACCGGGGCAACCCCCACTGAGCGCTCACCCTATGGGGCAAGGTCCGCTGTGCCCTCCTCCTCCACCGATGGCGAAGAGTCCAAACTAATCACCATCGAAAGATCCAGGGTGAACGCCGCCCTGCGCCAAACCAGCAGCCTCCTATCTTCTTCTTCATCTCCATTCGGCGATCGCTCCGCTCCAGAGCGCACGACCCTTGGAGACTTATCAACTCGGGGCATAGGCTGCACCGAAGAATGTGCAGTAGATGATTCCACTGAAGTCGCCCTCAGGACCGGGCGAGGCTCCGGCATTGTAATCAATCGGGCAGTCGCCCCCGGCCTGCGGAAAGCAAACTGAGGAGCCCTCTTGTGCAATGGTCGTCTTGACCAACCAAATAAGAAGAGTAAGCCAAAGAAACTACAGGCTACGAAAGAAGATTAATAACAACAAATCGGATTCTCACCAGCAGCCGGCCAATGGCTATGGACCTCCCAAAAAGACGCCCACGCACGAATCCCGTCATGACAGGGAGCACATCCTCAACCCATGCGCGGATGCCAGAGAATGGTGCTGGTGGTGCACCTCCCACTACGGAACAAAAAGAAGATCAGTACGTGCGAACATAAAGCGGAGCAGTTGACCAAAGAAAATCAAGGCCACCGTAAAAGAAACTTACGTGCATGGTTCCACTCCTCTGGGGAGTCAGTAGCGTAGGACACCAGGTGCCCGGTTCTGATGTAGAAGAAATGCTCATAAGGACGGGTAGCGATCTCGTCATCGAGCTCTGTAGTTAAGCAGTCGGTCCCTCGAGGGACCAACCGAATCATGGTGCCACTTACCCTCTGAGGGGCGTACAGAGTCAACACATGCCCAAGTTTAATTTCCCTCTGTGCCAACTCTGTATATTTGATCAGCATCGCCAATAATTTGTAACAAGGAAGGGACGAGCTGACCAGGGCACACCCTGTAGTAGCGGAAAAAGTCCACCACCAGCATGGGGAGAGGAAGCCTAAACCCCAGCTTGAAAGGATAAGCATAAAAGACTCAGTAACCTGGGTGGTCGTCGTGCACCCTGTCACCGCTCCTGGTCAGGACGATGTCAGCGAAGCGAGGAATATCACATTGAT
Organism: Nicotiana benthamiana; assembly: GCA_034376525.1. Classification (NCBI taxonomy): domain Eukaryota; kingdom Viridiplantae; phylum Streptophyta; class Magnoliopsida; order Solanales; family Solanaceae; genus Nicotiana; species Nicotiana benthamiana. The sequence goes on along the minus strand of CM067323.1, from coordinate 99,477,676 downwards.
CCCTTAGCTGAGCAATGCCAACTTCCCCTATCAGTGGATACTCGTCGACTTGATCTTCTCCCTCGGGGTCGGTAAAATCTGTGGCCGGACCGCCAGGCAGGGAAATAATGTCAGTCACCTACGGGAATCGATCAACATTCGGCGAATCGGCGGTTCCCACCACCGTAGATGGGCCCTCAGCCGCCACCGGAGCTATATCAGAACGAGAACTGCTCGCCATTATTAGTATAACAAGAGATGAATGGCAAAATTCACTAGAAAAACAAGAAAATACGAAGATCCGACGAAAATGACGGAGAATGAATTAATAAGGAATAAGAGACTAAATAATCTGAAAGCAAGAAGGGTTATCTCTCTCAGAATTACACTTAAACAAATATCGGAAAAGTGAGAACTGAACAATACACCCCTCTTATTTATAGAAAAAGCATAAATAACCTTCACGAATCCCAAATGTCACCATTAACTACCTGACCAACCGCAAAATGGTTCAGGCCTACAGTAACGGGCACCTTTATGATAGATACCACTGAACGGTCATTTGACCGTCAATCGGCACGTCCCCCATGAAACGGTCGTGACGACCTCAAGATACCATGGGCACGCCCTATGCGTTACCATGTATATGATGTCCCCCTTATGCGCGGTAAGCGTGATTGTATTCTCTTCGGGCACGCGTAAAAATGGCTACGACCATCACCAAGGTAAAAATATCTATGACTATCTCCTAAGTAGAAATGGCTACGGCCATCTCCAAAGTAAAAATGGCTACGGCCATCTCCAAAGTAAAAGTGGCTACGGCCATCTCCAAAGTAGAAATGGCTACGACCATCTCCAGAGTAGAAATAACTACGGCCATCTCCAAAGTAATAATGGCTACGGTCATCTCCAAAGTAAAAACGGCTACGGCCATCTCTAAGTAAAAGTGTCTACGGCCATCTCAAGAGTAGAAATAAATGTGGCCATCTCCAAAAGATGTAAGTCCACGACCATCTCTAAATTAACAATGGCTACGGCCTTCTCCGAATGATTGAAAAAAGGCTACGACCATCTTTAAAATTAAAAAAAGGCTACGGCCGTCTCCGAAGAATAAAAGATTATGATTGTCCCTAGCGGAAAACGGTTGCGGTTATTGGTGGAATCCGCTCATCGAGCTCGACCTAAGCACAACCTCAATAAGCGGAGGGATTATCTGAATGGGTGAAAACTTGACCTCACGATAATGAATGAGGCAACACATTTATTAAAGCCTATTTATGACTAATAAATGGTATGACCATTTATTCACAAGATTATCAGGTGTTTATCCAATTTGACAACTAAGGCCACGGCCTGGCCGTCCTCATGAGGGCGTCCTCTCTATGTGGTCCCAACCCCTTGGCGCCAGCTGGAAAACCTCCTAGCTATAAATACTAAGAGGTAGAACCCTAAAGGGGGGTTTCTTCTCTTCTTCTTCTTCTTGAGATCTCCTTGTAAAAGAAGAGAGAATACATCATTGTAAGGCTTTGAACCATTCCATGGAGAGGCAGACTAGACCAACATCATTAATAAAAGATCTTCATCATTCTTCCTTTAATCTATAACTGTTGTCTCGTGTATGCTATTCCTTTGATCTTTGGATTTATTACTATCTGCTATGATTGGTCCTCCATTTATTTTGATTGTTTTATGCTTATAAAGTAAATGAAAACTTTGAGCAAAACAAAGATAAACTAAAAAAGTTCATAAATTCAACCGATATGATTTTTGGTAAAAGTTTGGAAGAGTTTGAACATATACAATATGAGATTTGAAAAATAAAATAAAATGAAGTTAAGTTCATTTTTATGCTTTACAAAATATATATCAATTAATGAAGATGTGATTCTCCAAACGTGAAGTTAGCAAATGATCTTGGATTGCTAATGGCTTGTCCCATCACCTCATTAATCATAGCAATAAACATATTTATGCTAAACCATTCTGCATGATGTTTGGATATAGTGTGTTTGTTTATATATTGTTTTAAAAATATAATGATGAAGATTTCATTCAATTATGTAATTAAGTGGTGCATATATAAAGGTGTAATTGAAAATTTTTGGATAAATCAGAAATCCATGATTGAATAAAGCTGTAACTGAAAAAACATCAGTAGTGAAAATGAATAGAAGAAGGGAAAAGGAGGAAAAAGTTGTGAAAATTTGAGGAAAAGGATAAATAAGAATGGTGGCATAAGAGATATGCCACATAAGCTTTTCAATTGCCCAACTTTATATATTTATATTATATTAAAAGCACGAAGGCCCTTAGCGAAATGCCGTTCGCCTTGTTTACCTTTTAAAAAGAGATTTTACCCTAGACAAAATGGTGATTCTGTTATGAAATAATATAAAGACAAGAACAATAATACAAGAACAAGAACAATAGAGAGAAAAGTAGAGAGAGTTCTTCTTATTGATACTTAGAGAATGTTAGGAGTTATTTACAATGGTAGAAGACCCCTTTATTTATAGGGAGGGGAATGATTTAGCTACCAAGAATAGAACTCTAGAATCTCTCTAATTATAGACATTCACCTTAAATAGGAGATTTCATAACACTCCCCCTTGAATGTCTATTCAACAATGTGCCTCGTTAAAACCTTAAAACCAAAACCCAATGGGAAAAATTAAAGAAAGGAAAAAGAGTACACATGTTTGAATATGCGCCTATTGGTTGCCTCGTTAAAAACCTTGCAAGGAAAACCCAGTGGGACAAAACCTTGTAAGGAAAAAAGAGTGCAACGCGCATTAACTCCCCCTAATGAGTACATCAATTTATATCCTTGAGCATTTGCATTCCAATCTTGTGCATCATCTTCAAAACGATCTTTGGTAGATGTTTGACAAATCAACCATATTGACTTGAATAAATATTCCGCACCTTGAAATCATCATTCTTGATAGATATGAACATCTTCATATAATGTCGTGGAATAACTCTTCAATATCTCCATAGATGCATTCTCAATGCCATCATGCTTATAGTTATAGCAAGATACATATGTGCACAAATTGTACTAAGGATGTGGTACTTTAGGACCAAGAATTGCATATGCTTCAAGCAACTTAAATCTTTCAAGTTAAGTCATATAAGCCATATAATAGACTTTAGATGCATATCAAGTTTTCCATGTCATGCTAGACAAATAAGATATCGAAAACTGATTATACATACCTTTGACTTTATACTTTCAAGCATTTGAACTATAGGTTCAAAACTACATGTCTTTCATATGGAATCAATTCTTCTTGAATTGTATCTCTTCCATTTAGTTACTTTCTTTGGGTCAGCAAATGCGTATAGCATGCTTTGCAATGTGTTGCAATTGAATTATCCCTTTTATGAACTTCAGGTTCATATCATGATATTCGGGGATTTACATATACAAATGATAATTCTTCCCATGTAACCTTTTCTCAAGTGTTTATCATGTCTCCCCCTCATGTTAGTAAAGCTAACTTGTTTCCTCAACTTTGGGAAATCTTCTTTGTGTATTATTATGTCAATATACACAGCACATTAATAATAAGATGAAATTATTTGGTTCCTGACCCTGAACCACTTGTGAGGGGAGAATATACTCTCGTATACAACTTATATCAAACTGATATATATAACTTTGTTCTCATAAGAAACAGTTTAGCTATTAAGTGGAAGCACTCAATAATTATCTTGCTAAACTAACTTTGATATAAACCAACTATCAAGATGAACTATCTTGAGTAGAGAATCTGGAAATTATGCTCGAAGTTAGATTACTGAGCAATTTACCTCGCAAGCACCGGCCAGGCTGCGGGTTAATAACAATTGCGCATGTAACCATTTCATAGATGCATCATATGTGGTATACATGGCAGGTGAATGGGCCCATATTCACCTCTGATATTTCCAGAATTTATGGGCTTCAACCCGAACTCTTTAGTTGGTCAGTTCATTAATGAGAACAAGTGATACAAGAGAATTCGTAAAGAACTTTCTAGTTCTTTGATATTCACCTGTGTGAGTTTGCACATCATACTTAAAATGAGATGGCTAATACGAATGCTAACTGAACAAATTATCAATATTGGTAAACTTCAAATTTACACCATGACATGTGCACTTATCAATAAACTTCAGGTTTATTATGACATGGGTTTTTATACCAATAGATATCCACTTTATTGTGGCATTCTTTCTTTTGTGTAGTACAAACTGGAGAACAAAGTGGGTAGCTTTTCATATGCAGATTACCCCGCTACAAGTGTAGTAGTAGGAGATATCAAAGCCTTCCTTTATTTATAATCTCAATATAATCAATCGCTTTCGCGTGTACTTTGGAAACTGAATAAGTTTCTTTGAGACTTACTACATCACAATACTCAATTGTGTTTCTCCAACATAGTAATAATTGGCTCTTCTAGAGCTCTCAATTAATTTTGTACTACCACAGATTCATCAACATCCATGTGGTGAATATCTTTCTTAAAGAGAAAGTTATACCATTATGGTCATGTCAAACTTATATGCAAGATATGTTTCTTGCATTATCGTTGTCCTTTAATAGTCATATTTCCAAAATACTTGGCGTACAATAGGTACGTGACCAACGATCATTCATGCCATATATCATCTCAAACCTCCTTCTAGGGGTGAGTGTGGTATATTTAATACCAATTTCATGTTCATATTCTTCCAATAATGAATATGTATTCGTGAATCAAATGTTGTCACATTCACTTCGAGGATATGTGATTTTGTTATCCTTTTCAAATCTATAAATGCGTCAGGCATTTGATTTGCTATTCTTTGCAAATGGATAATCTTTTGTGCCTCTTTCTCACAAATAGTGGTATGTGGATCAAGATGAGATAGTGATGCATTTTTCCACAAAATTTTCTGTTTGGTTTCACCAACCTGTCCCCCTAATTTTGGGAAAAGTGTCTCATCAAATTGACAGTCTGCAAATCGTGCAGTGAACAAATCTCCTGTCAATGTTTTGAGGTAGCGAATAATGGAGGGCGATTCAACCTCGACATATATTCCTAACCTTCTTTGCAGACCCATTTTGGTGCGGGATGGCGGTGCTACAGGCACATATACTGCGCATCCAAAGATTCTTAAATGGGATATATTGGGTTCATGACCCAAAACCAATTGCAATGGGGAATATTTGTGTCAATTCGTCAGTCAGAGACGAACTAGCATTGCTGTATGCAAAATGGCGTGAACCCAAACCAAAGTGGGCAGCCGACGAACTAGCATTGCTGCATGCTAAATGGCGTGAACCCAAACCGAAATGGGCAGCCTCGTTTTCATGAAGAATTCAAGATTATTCTCATCTATTGTCTCAATATGATATCCATTTTGAATGATATCTTTAAAGCTCAACAAGTTCCTTTTAGACTTGGAGGAGAACATTGCATTCTCTAAAATGGATTCTCAAAACTCAACAAGTTCCTTTTAGACTTGGAGGAGAACATTAAAACTCAAAATGTAAATTTAAAACATTCTTATATGTTATCTGTTGTAGTAATAAGTGACTTTGTAATCCAATATTTAATCAAAATAGTCTCGCCATAAATGCATAACAATAATAATTAAATAAACAATATACTGTTAATACCTTATTATCCACTAACAAAAGCAACAATGTATGTTTCATGATTTCTTATGAAACAACAATCACACATATTCATTATCTGCCAAAAATCAAATAAAGATCTTATACATTAACTCTGTTAACAATTTTTAATCTTACAACCATATATAGTTAAACTTTGTCACTTGTCTATCAATAGTTATAACAATGATGGACAGCAGTTGTTAATTTATCAAATTAAGTGAATCGCACATTCTATATACAATTTCGTTAAATAGCCAAACAGACACATATAACCATACAACATTTAACACATCAAAATTTATTTTTCAATTACAAATGCTATACAGTATATGCCATGTGTAACAACATGTATTATTGTACGGTCAATCTCCAATCAATTTATGTATAAACGTTATTTTTAACACAAACTAAGAGAGAGCAGATGAGAAACACAAAGCAAATAATTCCATCTTCTTTCATCACGGATCCATCACCGATTAGGTGGTCTATTTTCCCCTCAGGGTGCTCAAAGAAGTCTGCCACATCCAAGTGGGTGATGTCAAAATTGTCGTCAGAGACAAAATTTGTTTCAGGGCGTTTACTCTTTCGAGATGCTTAATAAAGGTCAACCAAATGTCTTGGTATACGGCAAGCCTTTGACCAGTGCCCGTTTCCACCGCGACGATAATATATAGTTTATAAACTATTTGCTTTTGGATTCTTATCGTATCGTGCTTGTGGCAGAGTGACCAACTTCAGGTTGTCATATCTCTTCTTTAAGCCATTCCACAAGATAGGTGGATCTTTGACGGTGAGATATTCAATCTTCAAACCTTCATCAAGGTGATGGCGCAAGAAAATCAAGGCTTTAGCATAGTTTTGGGTGGATGCACTATTTCTGTCTTTAATGGCGTCTCCAAGACCCATAGCATCCAAAGTGGGTTTCAGTATCCAACACCCATATTATATAGTTCTTGCCCGAAATTTCGAGGGCAACAAACTTTCTTTTCATATTGTCAGACATATGACACAATTACATTAAGAGCGTGTTCATACTTACGGGCTCTATTACAATTATCACATTCACTTCAGGGAATGGATCAAAATCATGTGCTTTTCCCAATCTCATATCAAATATTACTTTCATAAAGTGAAATATTATTTTGAGAATCTTTATTATTCTCATTATCACAATAATGACGATTATAATTTCGTCTATTGCCACGTCCATGGTAATAATTTTGTCTTCTTTCAGACTTACCACATGCTGCTACCACATTCTCTAAAGGGAATGGAGCAAATTCAATTGGACGGAATTCTTTGCCACATCCATATTCATTGATACCTTCATGGTAATAATTTTGTCTTCTTTCAGACTTACCATATACTGCTTCCACATTCTCTAAAGGGAATGGAGCAAATTCAATGGGACGGATTTTCAATTCTTTGCCCACAATCATACATGAATTTAATCATGGCAGGACATATATATTTTACCACTTCATGTGGTTATAATTTCTTACAAACTCCATTAGAGTTATAATCAAACTTTGTTGTCTATGTTTGTATATAAAATCAAATTATAGAATTTGAAAGAAAAGTAAATTACTTACCTTTAAGGTATACCAATAAATATTGTGGTATCAAACTTACCTTCCTTCTCTTTGTATCAAAAGCAAGAACTCGACCATCATCTCTAAGCCAATGCAGTGAATCATTCACGTAAACAGGTTTACTATAGACAACCGAATAGCTGAAACTATTGCCTAAGTTGATTCCTAATTGGAATTCATGCCACACGGCAGATGGTTTCGACGAAATACATAAAACTTATACCATTCCTTTTTGTCCGTATAGAAATTCTGGAAGAAGGAAGAAATCAAATTCAATTGGTTAGAGACTCGTGCTGATAACGTGTTATGAAATAATATAAAGACAAGAACAATAATACAAGAACAAGAACAATAAAGAGAAAAGTAGAGAGAGTTCTTCTTATTGATACTTAGAGAATGTTATGAGTTATTTACAATGGTAGAAGACCCCTTTATTTATAGGGAGGGGAATGATTTAGCTACCAAGAATAGAACTCTAGAATCTCTCTAATTATAGACATTCACCTTAAATAGGAGATTTCATAACAGATTCAATTATTTTCTTAGTAGTTATGAGTTTTTTCCTAATATTTAAAACTTTAAAATCAATTAAAATTATAGTTATTAAAAATTTCCTTATTTGAAGGAAGTTCTAATATTTAACAATTTAAAATTAAGTAAGCTTTTATTTATGTGAATTCTTTCCATATTTGAATTGAATAAAATAACTATTACCGTGTAATAATAAATATGTTTCTTCCATGTAGAATAAATAATCCTAATTCCACACAAAAAACGTTTAATAAACAAAATTAACTTTGTCATTATAAGTATGTTTCTTTCTCCGGAGATAAACAAACCAAAACAACTTTAATAATTATGGAGTGTAAAAGTATAAAAGAACAAAGCCAATTATTATATTCAACGGACAACAAAGATTTTGACTTTGAAAATAATAGTTAGCGTTAATTGGAAGAATTATTTTGAAAAGTAACATTTTGGTTAGTTGTCACTTTTTGAATTTGAAAAATAAATAGTTTTAAAGGATAAATATTATTGTCGATGTTCAAGAGAACATAACAAAAAAATAAGTATTTAAGATATATAACAACCTAAAATTATTGAGAGAGAGTTAAATAGAGTTAACTGCAGCACACTAAAAATTGATTTATGCCAACTTTTATATAGAGTTATATAAAAGTTGAGAGAGAGTTATATAGAGTTATTTGTACCTTTTGAAAAATTAATTTTTTCTTCAAAAAGGAAATCTATGTTTAAAATATTTGTCTAACATGTAGAACTAAACCTAATTTAATTTTAACATGAATTTCATGTTTTTGCTGCTTCTAGAATAATGTTAACGTAGTCTTTGTAAAACCCGTGAATTGCATAAAATTTTATTACAACATAGACGCGTAGTTCTTTACTAATTTACTGAAAATAATTACTATATTTTTTCTTATTGATTAGAGTAATAGCACAATTTTTATTTTCTCAACGAGGAAAAAAAAGGCATCTTTGGTCAGTTAGTTGACTTTATTTGTGTTTTTGTAATAAACTTAAGAATATGTAACTTTTCAAATAAATTACGAAATAACTTAAATATCCAAGAGTTAATGCATTCTTGCTAAAATCAAAATGAAGTATAATCTGTGAAATTGAAGTAACCATATTCTAAAATTTGTAAGGATTTTAAATTGAATACATTGACGGGCATGATTGAGGCTTATACGGGGTATAATTTCTCTATTTATCGTGTTAGCTAGATAGGTTCAACAATTCCTATTTTTCAAGAACTTCTATTTTTTCTATAATTTTTATCTTATCACCTAAACATCATTTCTAATAGAATATTTATGTAATGTTAAAATAATTACGGGAGTAATTATTTTTCTAACATTTAGGATTTTAATCTAAGAAATCATGTTATTTAATTGGAATACATTCATATAAACTTTATTTAGATTTAAGGTATTGAATTTCAAGAATTCGAGAATATTTTTTTAATATTAGGTTTAGGACAATGTTATTTTCGTAATAAAAGTTTGCTTTAGTAGTCCTTATTTTTTTATATTTTAATATATTTTTAGGAGTAACTTTTCAAGTTACGAGTATTTCTTTTAAATAATAAAATGTGTTGAATTATTTTTCTTATATTTAGAATTTTATTATCAGCTAAATTTTTGTTATTAGATCATACTTTGGAGTAAAAACACATGTCTAGCAATCACATACATAATAATCTCAATCAATTCCAATTATTGTAAAATTCACGTATCAAGCTTAACTAAGAAAATAAAATTATAAAATTAAAACAACCTTTTGACTGAACACATTGACGAATTATTGAGAACTTCTATGGAGCAGTTTCTTCTTATATTGAGTTAAGTACATAAGATCAACATTTATCATTTTTAAAAAAATAAAATTTTATTTTATAGCTTAGATACAATATTTCAATATAATACTTATACGACTTTTTAAAATTCTTTTATATTCCTAAAACAGCAGCCTGGGCTGTGAGAAAGATCTTTGAGACCAGATTAATGATAGCAAATACCCAGGGTATACAGGGGGACCTGAAAAGTCGACTGATCCAACTACAGAGGGGGAGAACGGTTCAACATAAACAAACTCTACAGACTCCAGTTCCCCCAAGCCCCTAAAGTACAATGGAAAAGCATAGTATTGCAGTCAAAACTACACCCAAGATTCAAATTTATCGTTTGGCTAGCGCTGCACAGAAGACTGGCAACAGTGGAGAGGCTAATGCTCATTGGGATACGGATTCCTCAACAATGTGTATTCTGCAAGCAAGTAGATGAATCTTTTGACCATCTTTTTATTTCTTGCCCGATATCTTGGGGACTATGGAATAAAATGCTCGTATGGCTAGGTTACAAGAGAACCATTGGTGATTGGAACAACAAATCGACTGGATTAGCAACATTGCAAAAAGGAAAAACGGGCATGCTGAAATAACAACTAGTGTGTTTGGAATGTTAGTATTGTTATCGATTGTCCGTGTTCAAAGCAACGAGAAACTGGAAACCAGTAAGAAGAAGAGACACAAACAGAACGTATGTAACGTTAAAAAAAAAAATTCACAGAAATGAAGAAATCCGAGACCACAGAATTCACTGTGTGTCCTTAAGGAATTTAACCCCCTCACTGTACCCGAGGTTGTGGATTATTTCCTCCCAGGATATAACGGATATACCTGTCGTAGGAGTGACGGTACCTCAAACGCCTACGACTTTGGCGAACTCAAATTCGGGAACGAAATCACACTATGACTCGATATGTTTCAGTTTGCAGAAAAAAAATGCAGAATTTTTAATGCTTCCAGTATTCAAAAATGAGGCATTGCCTCAGTATATATAGCCTCGAATTGTGACTGTTCGGAAAGGCTTGGTGCCTGTTCGGGAAAGGCCATGCCTTTTCCTGAAAAATAAGAACGTTGGGAAGTTTACAGTTAACAAATTAATATTTTTTCCCGCGGGAATTAAAATTAATTACAGAAAATGAAGATTGAATTTTAAATAAATTTGGTCCAAAAAGATTATCAATCAATCAGATCATTTGACCAAATCCAAATCCAAATCCAAATCCAAATCCAAAGCCAAAGCCGAAGCCGAGCCGAGCGACGACGACGGCGCGAGGGGAGTCCCTCTTCTTAACCCTTTAAGAGCTAGAAGAAGTGCTTTCTAATATAAGCACATAACTTTCCCTTTCTACCACCAATGTGGTAAAAAGCTCCTTTTCAAAGGAACTTTGCTTTGAAACTTCATTTTCCTTCTATTGTCTTCTTCCCTCCATTTCTCATTCACACCAACTTAGCTAGCTTTAATCATTAACTAGCTTTAACAATCCCCCACATGAATGGGGAATGGCTATATGATGAAAAACATGCATGAAAAAAAAAAAAAAAAACTGTGTGATTCGTAAGCAAGGATTAATTGCATCTGGATAAGTAGATTTCTCTTTGAACTTTCCGTAGTGAGCATATGTCGGATATACTCGGTCAATCGGTAGATTTGATATCTTTGAACCGTCGAGCTTTGGTGTATACCTAGACAACCACATGTCACACAATTAACCCTTTAACCGTTTTTGGTTCTCATTGTTTTGTTCGTTTCAGCCATGAACACTTCCTGGTTCATAAGTGCGTAGAGAGCTGGCCTTACAGAGTTCTCCTTGAAGCGGCTTACACTTCACACTTACATAGGTGATTCCTAAATGTGTCATCCCGTAGATACACTATTTGATATACCCCGTATCAAACTTAGAAACCATTAAAAAAACCTTAATGCTTTATCCTGGTACTGAACATTGTCTCATCACGAGAATGGACCAAAAAGTTATTGTGACAATGTTGAACCGTCATCAATGACTTTGTTTGATCTCTTTGAACCTAGATCTTGGGATCTCATGTCTTCTAGGTAGAGTTACCGCCACGATGACTTGTCCTCGGCCATAGTCCCATTCTCCTCGATGATCTTTCAACCACTTCTCTAGTTAGGCCTTTAGTTAGTGGATCGGACACATTATCTCTTGACTTAACATAGTCAATTTTGATAATTCCACTAGAGAGTAGTTGTCTAACGGTATTATGTCTTCGTCGTATGTGACGAGACTTTCCGTTGTACATAACGCTCCCGGCTCTTCCTATTGCCGCTTGGCTATCGCAATGTATGCATATAGGAGCCAACGGTTTGGGCCAAAATGGAATATCTTCTAAGAAATTCCGGAGCCATTCAGCTTCTTCACCGGCTTTGTCTAGAGCTATGAACTCAGATTCCATTGTAGAGCGGGCGATACATGTCTGTTTGGATGACTTCCAAGACACTGCTCCTCCACCTATAGTAAAAACGTATCCACTTGTGGATTTAGTTTCAGTTGAACCGGTGATCCAATTTGCATCACTGTATCCTTCAATAACTGCAGGATACCTGTTATAATGCAAAACAAAGTTTTGAGTATGTTTCAAATAACCCAAAACTCGTTTCATTGCCAGCCAATGATTTTGGTCGGGATTACTCGTGTAGCGACTTAGTTTACTTATAGCACACGCAATATCAGGTCGCGTACAGTTCATAATATACATCAAACTTCCCAACACTCTGGCATAATCCAATTGAGAATGACTTTCACCTTTATTCTTTGCAAGAGCAAGGTTCATATCAATTGGCGTCTTTGCAACTTTAAAGTCCAAATACTTGAACTTTTCAAGTACTTTTTCAATATAATGAGATTGAGACAATGCTAGACCTTGAGGAGTCTTATGGATTTTAATTCCCAGAATTAAATCGGCAACTCCTAAGTCTTTCATATCAAACTTACTAGCAAGCATGCGCTTAGTAGCATTTATGTTAGCAATGTTGTTACTCATTATTAACATATCATCCACGTATAAACAAACAATGACGACGTGGTTCGGAGTGTTCTTAATGTAGACACATTTATCACATTCATTTATCTTGAATCCATTTGACAGCATCGTATGGTCAAATTTTGCATGCCACTGTTTTGGTGCTTGTTTTAGTCCATAAAGAGACTTAACAAGTCTACATACCTTCTTCTCTTTCCCTGGAACTACAAACCCTTCGGGTTGTTCCATGTAAATTTCTTCCTCCAACTCTCCATTTAAGAAGGCTGTTTTCACATCCATTTGATGGATTTCAAGACCGTACACGGCGGCTAATGCTACTAACACCCGAATAGATGTAATCCTCGTTACCGGCGAGTATGTATCAAAGTAATCAAGACCTTCTCGTTGTCTAAACCCTTTAACAACTAGTCTTGCCTTCTATTTTTCAATAGTGCCATCAGCTTTCATTTTCCGCTTGAAAATCCATTTGGAACCTAAAGGTTTATTCCCTGGAGGAAGATCAACCAATTCCCAAGTATGGTTGTTCAATATGGATTCTATCTCACTATTGATTGCCTCTTTCCAAAATTGAGCTTCCGATGAAGACGTAGCTTCGTTGAACGTTCGAGGCTCATTTTCCAACAAAAATGTTAAAAACTCTGGTCCAAAGGAAGTAGTCGTCCTTTGACGTTTGCTACGTCTTGGATTTTCCTCATCAGGAATGTTTTCCTTTATTTCTTCCCGAGGTCGTTTAGATTCTTTGCTAGACGACGCACATTCCTTTTTATACGGATATATGGTTTCAAAGAAGTCAGCATTATCTGATTCAATTACCGTATTCACCTGAATGTCGGGATTTTCTGATTTGTGAACCAGAAATCTATATGCCTTACTATTTGTGGCATATCCTATGAAAACACAATCAACGGTTTTAGGTCCTATTTTTACCCTTTTGGGTTTAGGAACTTGCACCTTGGCCAAACACCCCCACACTTTGAAGTATTCCAAATTGGGCTTCCTTCCTTTCCACTTTTCGTATGGAATAGATTTTGTTTTGCTATGGGGCACTCGATTGAGTATTCGGCTAGCTGTTAGAATGGCTTCCCCCCACAAGTTCTGGGGTAAACCAGAACTTATTAACAGGGCATTCATCATTTCTTTCAGTGTTCTATTTTTTCTTTCCGCAATTCCGTTTGATTGTGGCGAGTAAGGAGCAGTTGTTTGATGAATAATGCCATATTCCAAACATATTTGTTCAAAAGGAGATTCATATTCACCGCCCCTATCACTCCTTATCATTTTAATCTTTTTGTTAAGTTGAGTCTCAACTTCAGTTTTGTATTGCCTGAACGCTTCAATTGCTTCATCTTTACTATTAAGTAAATAAACGTAGCAATACCGCGTACTATCGTCAATAAAAGTTATGAAATACTTCTTTCCACCGCGAGATGGAATTGACTTCATGTCACAAATATCTGTATGGATTAAGTCTAAAGGACTTGAATTCCTTTCAACTGACTTATAAGGATGTTTAGCCTACTTAGATTCAACACAGATTTGACATTTTGATTGATTGCATTCAAACTTAGGCAATACTTCCAAACTAATCATTTTTCGCAAGGTTCTATAATTGACATGTCCTAAACGTGAATGCCATAAATCATTTGACTCAAGCAAGTAAGACGAAGCAGAAACTTTATTATTATTAGCAACAACCATTACATTCAGTTTGAAAAGGCCCTCTGTGAGGTAGCCTTTTCCTATGTACATTTCGTTCTTACTTATTACAACCTTGTCAGAAACATAAACACATTTAAAACCGTTCTTCACTAGAAGTCTGGTAGATACAAGATTTTTCCTAATTTCAGGAACATGACAGACGTTGTTGAGAGTCACCACCTTGCCAGAGGTCATCTTCAGCAGTATCTTTCCATAACCTTCAATCTTGGCCGTTGCAGAATTTCCCATATATATTGTTTCGTCGGGCCCGGCGGGAGCATATGAAGCAAAGGCTTCTCTAACAGCACAAATGTGGCGAGTGGCGCCAGAGTCAATCCACCACTCTTTTGGACTTCCCACTAGGTTGCACTCGGACAACATAGCGCACAAGTCATCAACCTCCTCGTTTGTTTCAACCATATTAGCCTGACCCTTCTTCTTTTCCTTTTTCGGAGCACGACAGTCTGCAGCTTTGTGTCCGATTTTTCCACAATTATGGCAGTTTCCCTTGAATTTCTTCTTGTTGGGATAGTTCCTTGGTCCCGATGCCTTTTTCCTCTTTTTCATATTAGTTGGGGCAGTTTCAACTATATGTGCTCCCCCTATGGTTGATCTCCCATTTGCCTTTTTCTCCGCTGCCTTGTTATCTTCCTCGATTCTCAACCGAACGATGAGATCTTCCAATGTCATCTCCTTTCGCTTATGTTTCAAGTAATTTTTGAAGTCCTTCCATGAAGGAGGCAACTTCTCTATCACTGCCGCAACTTGAAACGCCCCACTAATCACCAAACCTACAACAAACAACATGTAAGTGACGGGGCACTGAATACTTTTGACAAAGGCATTAATTAAATTTATACCTTCAGCGAGGAGATCATGGATGATAACCTGCAACTCTTGAACTTGAGTGACAACAGACTTGCCATCTACCATTTTGTAGTCCAAAAACTTGGCAGCAAACTTCTTTAAGCCAGCATCTTCTGTTTTATATTTCTTTTCCAACGCATCCCATAGTTCTTTTGATGTTCCCACATTACTATAGACGTTGTAAAGATCATCCTCCAGTCCGCTAAGAATGTAATTCTTGCACAAAAAATCTGAGTGCTTCCACGCCTCAATTACAACAAATCGTTCATTTTCAGGTGTTGATTCCGGCGGAACCGGAATATCCTCCTTAATAAACTTTTGAAGGCTTAAAGTAGTTAGATAGAAGAACATCTTTTGTTGCCATCGTTTGAAATCAATCCCGGTGAATTTTCCGGGCTTCTCTGCCGGAGCCGGTGCTGGTGCAGTACGACTGGAGGACGCAGCATTGCTCGTAGAACCAACCACGGGGGCTGGTGTGGCAGTAACAGTAGCAGTAGCATTCAAATTTGGAGTTTGGTCTCCCATTTCTGTCGTAGGAAATAACAGAACACTTTAATAATCGGTGAAGATTTTATTTCTTCAAACCGAATCAAATTTACACAAACAGAATTAAAACAAACTTCAAATAGAATGTAATATACTGTATGTAGTATACTTGATGAAGTTTTTATATCTTCAAATCAAGTACCCAAATGAGTAGAAAGTTCTGAAAACTTTAATCTCAACCGGAGTAGAAAATCCGAAGATTTAGTCTCCAAATAACATACAAGTTCGTTACATGCAAACAACAAAATTACAAGTTTCTTTTATTTTCTGGACAGTCACAATTTTATGTTAGGAAAAACTGTATGTATCGTTCTGTAACGTTCTAATCAACAGCAGATGAACACGGAAATAATAAAATTAAATTCCTTAAGCTTGTTATCGATTGTCCGTGTTCAAAGCAACGAGAAACTGGAAACCAGTAAGAAGAAGAGACACAAACAGAACGTATGTAACGTTAAAAAAAAAAATTCACAGAAATGAAGAAATCCGAGACCACAGAATTCACTGTGTGTCCTTAAGGAATTTAACCCCCTCACTGTACCCGAGGTTGTGGATTATTTCCTCCCAGGATATAACGGATATACCTGTCGTAGGAGTGGCGGTACCTCAAACGCCTACGACTTCGGCGAACTCAAATTCGGGAACGAAATCACACTATGACTCGATATGTTTCAGTTTGCAGAAAAAAAATGCAGAATTTTTAATGCTTCCAGTATTCAAAAATGAGGCATTGCCTCAGTATATATAGCCTCGAATTGTGACTGTTCGGAAAGGCTTGGTGCCTGTTCGGGAAAGGCCATGCCTTTTCCTGAAAAATAAGAACGTTGGGAAGTTTACAGTTAACAAATTAATATTTTTTCCCGCGGGAATTAAAATTAATTACAGAAAATGAAGATTGAATTTTAAATAAATTTGGTCCAAAAAGATTATCAATCAATCAGATCATTTGACCAAATCCAAATCCAAATCCAAATCCAAAGCCAAAGCCGAAGCCGAGCCGAGCGACGACGACGGCGCGAGGGGAGTCCCTCTCCTTAACCCTTTAAGAGCTAGAAGAAGTGCTTTCTAATATAAGCACATAACTTTCCCTTTCTACCACCAATGTGGTAAAAAGCTCCTTTTCAAAGGAACTTTGCTTTGAAACTTCATTTTCCTTCTATTGTCTTCTTCCCTCCATTTCTCATTCACACCAACTTAGCTAGCTTTAATCATTAACTAGCTTTAACAAGTATACTGTCTGTGGCGGGAAAGAAACAAGATTAGATTCCATGGCAGGATCTCGGTTGTAAAGGATACATGCAAAGAGATAGCGATTCATGTGCACATTCAGGGAACCTCTCTTAAACACTGGAAGGATGTTTTGCGAAGACTGGATCACTACCCGTAGGAAAATGAAGAGAAGCTTTGTATGCTTTTCATGATTTAATGTATATAGAGCATAGGGGAGTGTTTCACTCTAGACTGTTTGAAGCAGTAGCTAGTCAGCGGCTACTGGAAAACTCTGTAATATTTGATCTATTGATGAAATGAAATTAATATTTAAAAAAAATTCTTTTATTCATTGAGATAGTGTACACGCACAACACGTATACCATAAGACTAGTATATATATAAAAGAAGTAAACAAATATTTTGGCTTGTTGCAATATAATGCCATAAAATTATTTTGATAACAAATTGTGTGATATCGTAACAAAGATTGGGAAGAGTTTGCTAGAGCCAATGCTTTGGTAGGCAACTTTCATCTTCTTACTTTCTGAATATATATGAAATCATCATTAATTGATCTTTGAGACGCATGGTGCAAGTGGCTTAGAAGAAAAATTTATATAGTGTTCGACGGCCTTACTTTCTCTTAAATAAGCAAAAAGAAGGTGGCTATGGCCTATGGACTCGAGTCTTTTTCACTTAATTAGTTGTCTAATCGCAATATAATCCCAACACCTTTAAGTAATTATATCAGTCTCTGCTTGTTATTACTTCAAAATTACCTCCAAGTCGCCATTCTTTTATTTTTAAATCCCACTATCTCTTTATTTCTTCAAATCCGTGCTATAAGGTCAAATTTGAAAATATGCACGGGCAACTAGTGCGCCACTAGTTTTAGTTTAAGATTTAAGATAAGACGCAAGTACGGTATTTACATCATTAATTACATCTGTTTAATTACTCAGAAGAAAAGAAAGGCCAATAATCCCTCCTTAATTTCCATGGTTACTGGTCACTTCACCGATGGCGCTAATTTTGATGTTCGCTTTTTTCCTTAGTACAATCAAGTCTGAAAATTTGAAGAAAAAGTTAAAATGATTTTTTTTTCATGCAGTCATCAGCTATATTTTTTTGTGTGTTTATTATCCGCAAGTCACTTTTTTGTCATTTGTTACATAATAATTATTTACTTTACTCTAGTTATTACAAAAGTCATCTTGGCCAAATTTCATAATATTTTTACTTGAAAAGTTTGTTATGCCCTTGATATTATAAATTCTTCCTTTTATATAACATCTTTTATGATATAACAATAACAACAACAACAACAACTATCCAGTATATCCCACAAAGTGGGGTTTGGGGAGGATAATATGTAGACGAACCTTACCCCTACCCGAAAGGGCAGAGAGACTGTTTCCAATCGACCCTCGGCTCAGTGAAGGAAAGAAAAAACAAAAACAAAGAAAAAAAATATACAAAAAAAAGTAAAAGAGCATTATTAACTCCAGTATAAATAGCGTAAATAATTATCTAAACATAAGAACCATCAATAAAATAGCATGCAATAATATCATACAGTAACTACCATAAATAACTACCATAAGGAAGACACACTCCAAAACACAATCATCTATGGATATCCCTGCCAAGCCTCACTCAACCCTGGGTGAAGAGTACAAAAAAAAAAAAAACCTACGAGCCCTTATCCTACAACCCTAATACTAGACCTCCAGACTTTCCTGTCAAGGGTCATGTCCTCGGAAACCTGTGCCATGTCATGCCTAATCACCTCTCCCCAATACCTTTTAGGCCTCCCTCTGCCTCGCCGAACGCCGACAATCGCCAGCCGCTCACGACTCCTCACCGGGGCATCAGGACTTCTCCTCGGCACATGCCCGAACCACCTCAGCCTCGCTTCTCGCATCTTCTCATCCACCGGGGCCACCCCCACCTTCTCTTATAACTTCATTCTTAAGCTTATCTAACATGGTGAGCCCGCACATCCACCTGAGCATCCTCATCTCCGCAACCTTCATCCTCTGATCATGAGAGTTCTTCACTGGCCAGCACTACGCCCCATACAACACTGCAGGTCTAACCACAGCTCTATAAAATTTCCCCTTGAGTTTCAGTGGAACTTTCTTGTCACACAGGACTCCTGATGCAAGCCTCCACTTTGGCCACCCCGCTCCTATACGATGAGTGACGTCCCCGTCAATCTCTCCGTCCCCCTGCATCACTGACCCAAGATATATGACACTGTCCCTCTTGGCGATGACCTGAGATCCAATCATCACGTATCTGCCTCTTCGCTCGGATCGGCGCTAAACTTGCACTCCAGGTATTCAGTCTTAGATCTGCTTATTTTGAAACTCTTAGACTCGAGAGTCTGTCTCTATACCTCTAATCTCTCAATAACAGCGACCGTCGTCTCGTCTATCAAGACTATGTCATCAGCAAATAGCATACACCATGGCACATCCCCTTGAATATGTCGGGTTAGAGCATCCATCATCAAGGCAAACAAGAGAGGGCTAAGCGCCGATCCTTGATGGAGCCCCATAACCACTGGAAAATGGTCCGAGTCGCCACCCACCGTCCTAACCCTAGTCTTAGCTCCATCGTACATGTCCTTGATTACTCTGATGTAGGCTTCCGGCACGCTCTTCGCCTCCAAGCACCTCCATAGCACCTCCCTTGGGACCTTGTCATACACTTTCTCCAAGTCGATAAGCACCATGTGCAGGTCCTTCTTCTTATCCCTGAACTGCTCCACCAGCCGCCTGACAAGGTGGATAGCTTCTGTAGTGGAGCAACCCGGCATGAAACCGAGCTGGTTCACAGATATAGATGTCATATCCCTCACCCTCGTCTCGATCACCTGCTCCCAGACCTTCATGGTGTGACTTATTAATTTGATACCCCTATAGTTGTTGCAGCACTGGATGTCCCCTTTGTTCTTGTACAAGAGCACCACTGTACTCCACCTCCACTCATCCGGCATCCTTTTGGTCTTGAAGATCGCATTGAACAACCTGGAGAGCCACTCAACTCCTGACCTACCCATGCACTTCCAGAACTCCACAGGTATCTCGTCAGGCCCGGTCGCTCGACCCCTACTCATCCTACGCAAAGCCCCCATGACCTCCTTCGCACTAATGCGCCTGAAGTACCCAATGTCTCTATGTTGCTCTGAATGCCCCAACTCCCCTAGCTCTATGTTACGATCCCCCTCCTTGTTAAATAAGTCTCTAAAGTGCGCCTGCCACCTCTGCTTGACTTGAGAATCCCCCATCAAAACTCTACCATCCTCGCTCTTGATGCACCTAACTTTGTCAAGTTCATGTGCCTTCCTTTCCCTTGCTTTAGCTAACCGGAATAACTTCCTGTCCCTGCCTCTCTCCCCTAGTTCCTCGTACATGCGACCAAACGCCGCGTTTTTAGCTTCCGTAACTGCCATCTTTGCTTCTTTCCTCGCCACCTTGTAGATCTCCCTGTTCGCTCTTTGTTCTTCCTCGTTTGTGCTCCCTGCCAGCTTAACAAATGCCGCCTTCTTTACCTCCACCTTTTCTTCGACTACATCATTCCACCACCAGTCACCCTGATGTCTGCCTGAATATCCCTTGGCCACCCCGAGCACGTTCCGTGCTACCTCCCTAACCAAGTTCGCCGTCTCTGACCACATAGCGTCCGCTGCCCCAGAACTTCGCCAAGCTCTGCCCTTAGCTAACCTCCTCTCCAACTCCTATGCTTTCTCCTTAGTCAAAACACCCCATCTAATCCGCGGTTGTCCCCGAGCTCCCCTCCTCTTCCTCTTAACCCAGAGATCGACATCCATCACTAGGAGTCTATGAAGAGTCGAAAGGGACTCTCCCGGAAGAACCTTGCAGTCCTTGCACATACCCCTATCGCTCCTTCTGAGGAGGAGGTAATCAATTTGAGTCCTCGCCACCGAACTCTTGAAGGTGACCAAATGCTCCTCCCTCTTCTGAAATGCCGAGTTCACAATCAGATGCTCAGAAGCCCTGGCGAAATCAAGTAGTGACGTGCCTCATCCATTCCTAACCCCAAAGCCGAAGTCACTGTGCACCTCACCATAACCACCAGCATCAGCCCCAATATGACCATTAAAGTCTCCTCCAATAACTAGCTTCTTAGATTGGGGAATACTACTCACCAGATCATCCAAGCCCTCCCATAAATGCCTCTTAGCCTCCTTGTCTAAGCCCGCTTGCGGCGCGTAAGAGCTGATGACATTGAGGACGCAACCCCCAATAACCAACTTAATTGACATTAACCTATCATTCACTCGCCTAACCTCGACCACAGACTCCCTTAGATCTCTATCTACCAAGATATCCACTCCATTCTTACCTCTCACGACCCCAGAATACCACAACTTAAACCCGTCTACATTCCTCGCCTTCGTCCCTTTCCACCTAGTCTCCTGGACAGATGCTATGTTAACCCTCCTCTTCTGAAGAACCTTCGCCAACTCAATGGACTTACCCATCAGAGTGCTATGTTCCATGACCCAATCCTAATCTATGAGCGTCCGCTAACCTCTTCCCACCCTTACCTCTCGCCCTATCCCCAAGACCACTCCCTGCCCCCTACTTACCCCCGCCACTGCCCCCACCCCCCGAGGACATGAGCTTACACTATCATCCCCCGCCGCGGCCACTATCCCTCCAACCGACTATGGGTAATAGTGACGTACACACGTACTACAGCGGAATACGCAAAAAGATGCAAACTAGATAGCAACAGAGTAAACCTCACACGGAATGCTAGCTAAAATACGTAAAAAGGTGTACAAAGTAAACAAGAGAGCGGGAGGTACCAACTCCCGGTGGAAAAACCTGAAAGTAGGCTTTGATGCGCCCAAGGTCCACTGCTACCGACTCTTGCACGTCCCGGCCGGTGTTGTTTAGCTCTTCACTCCCAAACATCGTGAACTAGCCTCGCCGCCGAAAATCCTCGCCGGAAAAATAGGGTTCCTGTCCAAGAAAACAGAACACACCCACACACACCCACAAAAAGCAGAAGAGAGAATAGGAGGAAAAGAGCAGGAGTCGCCGGAAATATTGTCAGTGAAAAGCAAGAATTCAAAAAATCTAGAAAACTCTAAACGAAACAAGCTTCAGATAGCCAAATATAGGCTAAATCGGACAGACTTGTGCAGTATAGCAGCAGGTTAAAGTTTGCGTTGAAGCTATTTTCTTATAAGAACAGGAAAAGCTTATTAATGGAAGAGCTAAAGCAGATCGGGGGAGGACTATAAAAACCAAAGCAGCCAGAAAAAATAAATCTGCGTTGATCAGAAAAACTAGAACTGTAACAGCAAAGAAAAGAAGAATTAAAAGAAAATTAACTTACGAATGAGAATAAAGAGCAGAAAAGTGAATATCGAAAGCAGTAGCAGCAGATGAATCCAAGTTTAATAAAGCATCGTAGACAATAGCAAGAAGAACAACAGTAGCAACAGAGCAACAACAAAATAAAAGCAGATTGAGCTGAATCAACCTCTTAATAGCAGAAACAGTGAGTCAAAAACAAAATAAAATTATTTTCTGTTTCAAAATCTACTTTGACACTCAAGAAAAGGAAAGAAATTAGTGTGAAACTTTTATTACAAAAGGAGGTCATCTCTGACAAAAACCCTTCCGGCCGCTCCATCGCCTGATCCCTCGCCACAGTTATGTCCAAAACGACCCTCAACCAGCAGCTCCATGGCTAGTTCACCTGCTCGTCGTCCCCCTCTCCATCACGACCACCAACGACTATCCATGAACAACCAGCCATAAACAGACCCATTCGGCCGGTAACCTCCAAATCAAAACGAGAAGAAAATATACTATTTTGTCCCTTCAGTTTTTTCTGACTTTTTGTCTCAACCATGGAGGTGTCGTTCTCTGAATTTCGTCCAAAATGAATGTTATTTGAGTCGTTGTTGGTTCGAGTTTTACTGTTGCTGTATGAGGTCCGTTCGTCGTTCTGATTTGGCTCGCGGCCACTATTCGAAACTGTTACTGCTGTCCAGGTACCATTTTTGTTTCATATCATTGTAATCATCAGATATATGTCATTGCACTGTAAAATCTGCCTCAATTTTGTTTATGCTTGACTGAATACTCTTTTACTGTTTAAGTATAGATTTGAATAGGTGCTTCAAAATAAATCTGATATGAACTGAACTCTTGTCAGCAAAATCAATTTGTGAATCGACGCTATTTGTATATATTCTCTACAGTTTTACTAGCTCGTGTTGTTTAGAAGATACAGAAGCACGAAAATTGATTCCTGGTTAGGAATTTCATTCATGAACGTGGAATCTTTGTAATTGTGTTAAATAGAGTTTCTTAGACCATGAATGGGTTCAGGATAAATTTATGTGTGTTATAAAATGAAAGAAATTTCTCTAAATTAGTTGTTTTTTTACTCTAAATTAGAAAATTCAAAATTTTTTATTTCATGTTCCATCATTTTTCAAGAAAAAGCAAAAAAAAAAAAAATGTTTTCTCTAAATTAGTTGTTTTTTTTACTCTTGCCCGTATCTAAACGGCCCGAACTACGCATACCTGAATATCATCTTTCGGGGTGTGATACATAGGTAAGCCACATAGGGTCCGGTCTTCTTTGTAAATTTTAGGTTCTTGGCTTCACGGGGTCTTAGCCAAATTTTACATTTCTAGCCACCTTTTGGCCAAATAAACCATTTTGCAAAAATACCCTCAATCATGTCTTGTGTGCGTCTAATAGGGAATGTTTTCATCTTACATAGTGTTGGTTTAAGTTTTATCATACATGTGTAGATTTACTTATCGGTGTTTGAGCAGAACAGAGCCCAGGACATCTAGTCAGGATTGTGCGTTCAGGAGTGGATTAAAAGAAGATTTCCTTTTCTTATGTTTTGACTCTGTTTTTCCTTTTATGTCTTTTTTTTACCTTTTATTTTTGAATAATAATGTCGGGTTTTATTATTATTATTGTACCTTTTTATTTTGCAAAGGTGTGTAATAAATCAAAATCCAAAAAAAGAAGAGATGTTGCATTTCATATTTTCGTTATAAGTTTTCTTTAGAATACTAATTGTAGAAATAAAAAAATAGTTTTGAGGTAGTTTTTCCTTTAGGCAATTAATACTAGGACTTAAAATAGGTTGTTTCTATATCTCCTTAGTATATTAAGACTAAAAATCAAAAAAAGAAAAGAGAAGAGAATGTTCTTTTAGTACCTCTTTAAAATTTTTTCTTTAAGGTATTAATTCCAAAAAAAAAATCCAAAAAGAT
This sequence comes from Nicotiana benthamiana, assembly GCA_034376525.1. Classification (NCBI taxonomy): domain Eukaryota; kingdom Viridiplantae; phylum Streptophyta; class Magnoliopsida; order Solanales; family Solanaceae; genus Nicotiana; species Nicotiana benthamiana. The sequence goes on along the minus strand of CM067323.1, from coordinate 99,453,469 downwards.
TTCTTTTGAGGTTCTCCTTCGGGAAGCTAATGAAAATAATATTTTTTTATTTTTGTAAGAACTTTAAAATGTTGTACATAGAAAGAAACAACGTGCTTTATCTATTGTTTTATCTTTGGAAGCTCTTCTTTAGGTAATTAAAAATTGAAATCCAAAAATATTGTGTTTTATCTTTCCATTGTTTGTTTTGAAATATCGCATCAAGATGTCAAATGAAAATTCAAAACATTTTTCAGTATTTTATTCTTTAGATTTTCTTCCTAAAAAGAATCAAAATTTCTTTTTCTCTTCTAGGGGTTTTCCTTGATAATTTCCTGTAGAGTGTTTGTTTAAAAAAAAGAAAAAAAATATATGCTCGTTAAGCTTGAGTTTGGAATAGTATATAGAACATTAAGTGTAGAAAATTCAAAAAAAGATTTGCTTCTTTTATTTCTCTTTACTTTTAAGAGTAGTCATTAATGCAAAAAGTGTTAGTTTGTTTGTTTTATCCTCGATCTTTTCGAACTACGCAAAGATCTGATTCATGCGGGGTCATGATACGTAGGCAACCTCCATAAGGTTCGATCGAGTTATTTTTTTTATTTATTAAAGGAAAAAGAAAAGAAGAAGAAGAAAAAGGAAAAAGAAGGAAACAAAAAAAGGTAAAATTATGGGATGTGAGAAATGAGAGGAAAGAAAAGAGTGATAACTAAAAAGAAGGAGGAAGAAAAATGATCAAGCAAGTGCAAGAACATCAAAGAAAAGAGAGGATTGAAATGAAAAAATTAAGATGATGCCAAGTGACCTTGTGACCCTCGAAGTCATTTTTGAACCGTTAATTGTTGCTAGGTGCGTTGCACGAAATGTGATATTTTTCACTGTTAAATGCCCTAACGCTAATATGATGACTTCATTTTCTTCTCCTCATAAAAGAAGAAGGGTGGCTGGTTTGTGGTTCTTAAGGTAACTCGTCCACACAACATAAGGTCGAAGGGCAAGGTAGTCATGGCTAGCAACAACTTGGACACAAGAGGTGTTGACCCCTCAAGGGAGTCTGTGGAGTCGGAGTCTGAATTGAAAGAGGAGCTCTAAAGGATGAAGCAACAGATGGCAGAAATGTATCAGTCTTGGATCAGGGAGCATCCTACATCTTCATTCCCCACTAACTACACTGGAAATCTTGCAACTATCCTACTAGTAGCACAAATCCATATTCCCATTGCTGCTAATATCTCCCTACAACCTTTTCATACTCCACCAACCAAAACCCCCTCATATACAGCTCATTTGGCCACTCATGCTCTTGCAACTCCTCCCCCAGTTATTTTTCCTCGATCCTCTAACGAGACTGTGTTCAAAGTCCCTGATGCCCAATACTGTGCTCCAGAACCAACTTTCAAAGTCTCGGATCCATACTCTCACGCTCCTCATTTTGAGGCTCCTGGAGAAACTGAAAAGTCTGGTAAGACAACAATGCAAGATGAGATATCCAGGAAGGTGAAAATATTAGAGCAGCCTTTAAGAAACATGCAAGGTATATGGAGCAAAATAAGCGTGGCATATAAAGACTTGTGCTTGTTTCCTGATGTCCAATTGCCTGCTGGGTTTAAGATGCCGAAGTTTGATTTATATGACGGGCACGGAGATCCCATGGCTCATTTGAGAGGTTACTGTAGTAGGATGAGAGGCACCAGTGGGAAAGACAAATTATTGATGGCGTATTTCTGTCAGAGTCTGAGTGGGGCAGCTCTGGAGTGGTACACCCGCCAAGATGCTAATTGCTGGTAAACTTGGGATGATATGGCTCAGGCCTTTTTCAGGCACTTTGAGTATAATATGGAAATCGTCACGGATCGCAGGTCCCTTGCCAAGATGGAAAAGAGGCCTAATGAAAGCTTTAGGGAATACAGGATCAGATGGAGAGAGCAAGCTGCCAGAGTCGATCCCCCGATGAAAGAAAAAGAGATGGTCGACTACTTACTTCAAGCTCTAGAACCAACTTACTTTGAGCATTTGATCTCGACTGTGGGTAGGCCTTTTAATAATGTGGTAAGAATGGGAAAAATGATAGAATATGGGATGAAGTCTAGCAAGCTCATGAGTTATTCTGCTTTAAAAGCCACAACACAAGCAACTCAGAGCGACACCGGAAGCTCGCTGGGTCAGAAGGAACACGATGATGTTGCCATGGTTGTTTCAGAGTCACGACATGGACCAAAGGATCCGCCTCACCAATACACCCAGCCTCATCTTCAACCCAAACCTTTCCCCGAGCTCCACATAATCCACCTCTATGTTATCCCCTGATCAATGTCCGGTCATATGTCCAACCACCAGGTCACTCCCTACGGCGAGCGCCAGCACCGTATAATATATTCTTGCCTTCACAACATTTTCGAGCACCCAAAAACCCAAGAAAACAGGGGCAGGGAAGAGAACAAAGGAAAAGAAATAGCTTCACGCCAATTGGGGAGTCCTACACAAGCTTGTTTGAAATGTTAAATCATTCTGGCCTGAATGAGCCGCTCCTCGACTATACTCCAGACCAATATGAAAAAGGATTTGATCCTACTATACGATGCATGTACCACTCTAATGTCCAAGGGCATAGCATTGAAGATTGTCGTTCTTTGAAAAAGAAAATAGAAAGAATGATTCAAGAAGGGGTAATTGTGATCAAAGACAGTGACAGGGAGAATGTGAATCCTCTTGAGAGCTTGTTGACTGAAGTTGATGATATTGAAGTTGGTAATGGTCTCGGCAGTATTGACACAGAACTCAGTGGCTAAGATTCCGTGCTTGGTTATTGGAAATACACTCCATCTCTTGGTCAATCGGAGAGGAGCTTGGTGGCTTAGTTTGTTGTCATTTCTGTTGTCCGGGTTATTTCAGGGTTGTAATCCGGATATTGTCTTGTGACTCAAACTCTTCTATCCTTTTATTTTGCCTAGTTTGTTTAGTCGTAGTAGCTCGTTTAGTGTTTTCTAGGTTTGTTCCAAGGTTGTAACCCCAGTTTAGTTTGCCTATTTTGTTGTTCGAACCGTTTCATCATCTGTCTAATGCAATTTCTTGTCTTTTGTTATTTCTAGCCATTTTTCTTTGTTTAGTTCTTTTCTATCCTTTTGTTTAATGCTTGTTATGGTGACATGACATGCACGTGTAATTCTCAGCCTGATCTTAAAGGTTAGTTTTGTCGTGAAGCATTGAAAAAATTTTGAAGCTGGCAGAGGCACTTGAGGGAAATAAGAACAGATTTGGGAACTTTGAGATCATTTGAAGCCCGAACCATGTGAAACTGGGCAAGTAAAACATGAAGAAACCATAAGCGCAAGTTAGCCAAATTGACATGGGGTTGTTCGTGGTAATGAGAGTGAGAGTGTTGTCCAATGACGCTTTGTAGTCACAGATGGTTGTTTAATTGTACAATTTGCACTTGGCATATTTTGAGATTGGAGTGACGAAGGCATTTTGTTCTGCTATCTAAACACTTTATCCCTTGTCATCCCTTTCGAGCGTCGTTTAGTTTCTTTCACACCCCTCTTTCGGAATCAATGGCACAACTAAGAAATGCAAGTGCCGAAAATGAGCATATAAAAAGAAAAGAAGAAGAGGAGAAAAGAAGAAGAAAAGAAAAGAAGAAGAAAAGGAAAAAGAAAAGAAAAGAAAAGAAGAGTAAAGAAAAGAAAATAAAGAAACAAAGAAAGAAAGAAGAAAGAAAAAGAAAAGAAAAATCACAACAACAAAGTAATTCCTATGACGTGAACTATGTTTGACTTGATCCCGAAAGGGTATGTGGGAAACCTTCCTTTGAGGTCAGTCATACCAAAACAAAAAATCCAAAAGTCCCAAACAAGAAACTGGGGCAGAAGTTGTGGTTGTCGTGAGTAATCTAATTCCAAAAGTTTAAATTTTTATCCCATTTTGAATTGTTTTGGGCCTTTTATACCATTTCTTTCTAACCCCGTCCAAAAGCCCACATTACGGTCAAAAGAAAGACCTTCTGATTAGTCTTCAAGAGATGCCAAGTCAAGCAAGTAGAGGTGATTCATGTCATGGGCAACACTCCGGTCCAAGCAGGAAAGATAAATGAAAAATGAGAGAGTATTACCTGTGAAAATACCCACGGGTTCCGCAAGGTGATGAAAGCTGAGAGAAATAAAAAATGAGAGAGTCTTATTGGTGAATACATTCATGGGCACCTTGAGACGACGATAGGTTGAGAGAAAAAACAAAATGAGAGAGGCTTGATGGTGAAAACCTTCGGGCACAACAAGTGGAATAAGGATTGCGAATCTGATTGGTTAAGTGGGAGAATTGAAGCCCAGTTTCACGGCAAAAACGTGCAACAAAAGCTGAACATCAGATTTGCTTAACAGAATAGGCCGCAGGTGCATTTCAAGGTCATTAGAGTCGGTGTCCACATCCGATTGGTTTTTACTTTGTAGTTTTCTTGTTTGGAATCATCTCTTTCTATTGTCCTTTACTCTGTTCCTTGGGTCTTGGTTATTTCCTCTTCCTGAGTCTGTTTGGTCAAAACAAGTGAGAAATGACTTCAAGATTTGCCACCAACTTTCTAGTTGCACAAGACAAGATCTGGCTAGTAAATCAAACTGTCATAAATCAAGAAAGAACAACAAGAGCACTGAGTTGGTAACAAGCAACATGCTTTGGGATTCGTGTGAAGTACAAAGGGTTTGGTAAATGTCGGTTTATGAGCAATGCAATAGATAGAGGATATTGAGTCTGAAAGGAGAAGAGGTACTTTCAGTGATAAAGATGACAAAGGAAAATGAACAAGCAAGGTCTTCGAATGGAAGTCAGTTCTCATGGCAAGTGAATGAGCAAGGCCAAGGCCGGTGGTTTAAGACAAGAAAGAACAACATGCGCAATGAGTGGGTGGCAATTGTTGTAGTTTGGGGATTATGTGAAACACAAAGGTTCGGCAGATATCAGTTCATTAGTAATGCAACAGATGGAGGATATTGGGTTTGAACGGAGAAGAGGTATTTTTGTGATAAGGGTGACAAAGAAAGAGGTCAAGGAACAAGCAAGGTCTTTCAATAAATCAAAGTTATCATGGCAAGTGAAGGAGCAATCGCAGCAAAGTCAAGGCCACAAACCAACCACCATGTTTAAACTCACAAGTTTTCTTTCTCTGTAACAGAGATGGAAGCAATGTTCATATCAAAGTCTGGAAGGTTGAAATTTTCAGGTGTAATGCCCAATTCTGCTTACGCAAAGGTTATTGAGAAGATCACACATCGCCACTAGGAGAAGCATTTCCTAGTCTGGGTTTTCAAGTTATATTTTGTTGTAGGGGAGCACTTCCTAAATTGAGATTTTAGCCCGTAGGAGACGCACTTCCTAGTTTGGATCATATGAGTTTGAGTCACTGATGGTTTTACCCCTAGGAGACACACTTCCTAGTCTAAGTCTTTCAAATTATGCTTGGCTCTAGGAGACGCACTTCCTAAGTTGAGATTTTACCAATAGGACGCACTTCCTAAATTGATAGTTCATTTATAGGAGACACACTTCCTAGTTTGAGTAATTGAAGTTTCACCCCTAGGAGACGCACTTCCTAGTTTGGTTCATTCAGGTTTTATTTTAGCAAACATTTGCTGGTCAATTTTTTGGTTTTAGTCGTAGGAGACGCACATCCTAGTCTAGTATACAGTTTACTCTCATCATTGCATCAGTAGTATAAGTGATTTATAATTTTGCTAACAACTCACAAATCTTCCTAGTGCAAACCAGGGCTGAAATTTTCGTTTGTTTTGTTTGTTTTTGGTTGCAGGATCCCATATGGAAAACAAGGAATACAGAAAGTTTTAGCAGGAGCCTGCCTGAAGAACAGAGGTGATACAATTCAAATTTTAGTTTTCAATCGATTTCTTTGTCTTTTTGAAGTCAGGAGCCCGCCTGGAGAACAAAGGTATTACAATTCAAGTTTTAGTTTTCGAATTCGTACTAGTATCCGGAGCCCAGTTTTTCAAACTGGGGCAGAAAGTTTTCTTTGTTTTATCAATTTTTGTGAAGTCAGGAGCCCGCCAGGATAACAGAGGAATACATTTCAGTCTTTAAATTTGAAGTTTTTGAAACATTTTAGTTTTTAAAGTTTTCAAGTTTTGAGATCCGGAGCCCTCCTGGATAACAAAGGAATACATTTCAGTCATTCAATTTTACAGCTACATTTCAGTCTTTAAATTTTTATAGTTACATTTCAGTCTTATCACAATTCAAGTTTTAGTTTTCAATTTTTTATAACAAGCACCCATTTTTCCAAACTGGGACAGAAAGTTTTCTTTGTTTTGCCTATTTTGTGAAGTCAGGAGCCCGCCTGGATAACAGAGGAATACATTCAAGTTCAGTAGTTTGCAAAAGGGAAAACATCTCAGTTTACAATTCGAAACGGTAACAATGGATTTTACCTGGAGAGCAAGGGAAGACAACTGAAGTTTCAAGGGAAAGTAGTGTCGACAGAAGACAACTCAAGTTTCAAGGGAAAGCAGTATTGACAGAAGAAAACTCAAGTTTTAAAGGAAAGCAGTTTCGAAGGAAGACAGTTCAAGTTTCAAGGGAAAATGGTTCAAGGTGCCGAGCAAGTTTGACCTCGAGGCACACGATTCGAGATGGCAGATATAATGAGTCTCAATCCAATAAAAAATAAGAAGAAAAATAACAAAAACAAAGTGAGCTCCAAAATTCAGAAGCAGGAAAAGATGTGAACTGCTCAAGACGTGGTTGAAGTCATGATCACTACATGTCCGGTCTTGATCTAAAAGCTGAAGAAGATTGAACCAACACCTGCGGCTAACAAGCATCAAGATTCAGATCAGGGTCCCATGAAGCACCAACAAAGACTCAAGATCAATCTTCAAAAGACTCATAGATAGGAATCTTGTAATTCGTAGCTGATAGGCTTAGTTAGTATTTTTCAATTTTGAATTTGATGTAATAACGGGACAGCAGACCGCAGCCTCGGACGGAACCTCGACACTCAACCTCGGTACTCCATCACTCCCGAATTACACCTAACCTGATTACTTTATAGCCAAGGATATATAGACAACCTTTGAAGCAAGGTACGGTTAGATAGTTTTTCAAAAATGGCTTCTCATGGAGTTTCAAATGTGCATAAATTCCTCACAGTGCTTACTTTATCTTTGCCCGAAAACTATTCGTGTTTCCGAGCAAAGATGGCAGCTGTAAACACGCGATTTTTGCCCTACATGAATAGTTTACACGATTTTTTCAAACTGGGGCAGAAAGTTTTCTTTGTTTTATCAATTTTTGTGAAGTCAGGAGCCCACCTGGATAACAGAGGAATACATTTTAGTCTTTAAATTTGAAGCTTTTGAAACATTTTAGTTTTTAAAGGTTTCAAGTTTTGAGGTCCGGAGCCCTCCTGGATAACAGAGGAATACATTTCAGCCATTCAATTTTACAGCTACATTTCAGTCTTTAAATTTTTATAGTTACATTTCAGTCTTATCACAATTCAAGTTTTAGTTTTCAATTTTTTATAACAAGCACCCATTTTTCCAAACTGGGGCAGAAAGTTTTCTTTGTTTTGTCTATTTTGTGAAGTCAGGAGCCCGCCTGTATAACAGAGGAATACATTCAATTTCAGTAGTTTGCAAAAGGGAAAACATCTCAGTTTACAATTCGAAACGGTAATAATGTATTTTACCTAGAGAGCAAGGGAAGACAACTGAAGTTTCAAGGGAAAGTAGTGTCGACAAAAGACAACTCAAGTTTCAACGGAAAGCAGTGTCGACGGAAGACAACTCAAGTTTCAAAGGAAAGCAGTTTCGAAGGAAGACAGTTCAAGTTTCAAGGGAAAATGGTTCAAGGTGCCGAGCAAGTTTGACCTCGAGGCACATGATTCGAGATGGCAGAAATAATGAGTCTCAATCCAATAAAAAATAAGAAGAAAAAGAACAAAAACAAAGTGAGCTCCAAAATTCAGAAGCAGGAAAAGATGTGAACTGCTCAAGACGTGGTTGAAGTCATGAGCACTACATGTCCGGTCTTGATCTAAAAGCTGAAGAAGATTGAGCCAACACCTGCGGCTAACAAGCATCAAGATTCAGATCAGGGTCCCATGAAGCACCAACCAAGATTCAAGATCAATCTTCAAAAGACTCATATATAGGAATCTTGTAATTTGTAGCTGATAGGCTTAGTTAGTATTTTTCTATTTTGATTTTGATGTAATAACGGGACAGCAGACCGCAGCCTCGGACGGAACCTCGACTCTCAACCTCGGTACTCCATCACTCCTGAATTACACCTAACCTGATTACTTTATAGCCAAGGATATGTAGAAAACCTTTGAAGCAAGGTTCGGTCAGATAGTTTTTCAAAAATGGCTTCTCATGGAGTTTCAAATGCGCAAAAATTCCTCACAGTGCTTACTTTATCTTTGCCCGAAAACTATTCGTGTTTCTGAGCAAAGATGGGCAGCTGTAAACACGCGATTTTTGCCCTACATGAAGATAACTCCTAAAAATAAACCAAAAATATTTTTGTATGGATTTTAGAAGTTTTTCTTTATTTAGTTCCATTTCATGCATTTTAATATTATAAAATCATAGAAAAATCACAAAAAAGTGTCACGTTTTAATTTTATGTCACCTTAGGTCCAATTTTCGTATAGGAATGAATTTCATAAAGAAAAATCACAAAAAATGATCATCTTTAGCTTTTAATCTTTAAAATTAGCATTTTTTTAGTTTAAAATAAAGAGTCGTGATGTCTCCTACTGTCGAAGCTAGGCAAGCCAACCTTTATAATCATTTGCACAAACTTAATCTAAAACAAGTTAAATACTAGAATAATTAATTAAAACTTGTGGAAGTCTTTTAATAACAGTAATAAAAACAAGGTGCGGAACAACTAACAACATGTCTCTACCCAGTATCTGGTGTCACTGCTCACGGACAACTAAAGAGTACTAAAAGCAATAGTCTGAAGTAAATACATCATATGTCTGTTTGATACAAATAAACAAACTAGAAAAGATAGCGGAGACACAAGGCTCGCGAACGCCAGCGAACTACCTCAGAGTCTCTGGACTGAAGGATCGCCCCTTGACTACTGCTGCGGTCCGTAGGCTGCATCCTGACCTGTGCACAATAAGGCACAGAAGCGTAGTATCATCACAACCAACCCCATGTGCTGGTAAGTACCTGGCCTAACCCCGGCGAAGTAGTAATGAGGCTAGACAGGACCTACCACAATTAACCTGTGCAATATTGATATACAAGTTAGAGAAAGAAACAACAGCAACATAATACAATTAAAGCTGGGGGTACAAGATAAAGATGGAACATCAGTAACAACAATAACTCTATCTGAGCTTCTCGTGATCTACTCATCTACAGTAGACGGTGCGCCACACGATCCCATTATGCAATATATAAGTGGACGGCGTGCCACACGATCCTGCGACATCTCAGGCCGATAAAAATAAGTGGGCGGCGTGCCACACGATCCCATATTGTAAACGTGCCACACAATCCCATAATGTATGTATAAGTGGACGGCGTGCCACATGATCCCATAATATATGTATAAGTGGATGGCGTGCCACACGATCCCATATCATAATTGGATAATTACAACAATCTCCCCAAAGGAGGCCCCATTAGGGAAGTTCATCCACACAACAGTTAAACCCGTCAAGGGTAAAACTACAACCCAAAATATCCTGACAAGGGAGGATTACATAATAATAACTTACTCGTCCCGGCAAGGAAAAACAATTCAACAACAAGTCTCGGCAAGGGAAAATTACTACATTTCCTTCTTTGGCTTATTAACCTTTCAACAATCATTTCATAATTTATTTAGCGGCCAATAACTCAATTATTTCACATGTTTCAAATTTTAAGGCAATTACGACTCACGGTCATGCTTGACACCGGTGTATAGATACTCGTCACCATGCCTATACACCGTACTCGATCATTTAGCAAATAGCAATAAATACTCTAATCCTATTCCCTCAAGACAATGATAGATCAAACACTTACCTCGAAAGCTTCCAACTCAACTCACGCTTCTAGAATAACTTTACCCCTCGAATTCGCTTCAAAATCGGTCGAATCTAACCACAATTTACTCAAATGTATCAACAAATGCTAGTTAAATCACTTTGGATGCATAAGAATGAAATTCCCAAAGTTTTACTCAAGAATTCCAAAAATGCCCCCGGGCCCACGTGGTCAAAACTCGAGGTTAGAACCAAAACTGCGTTACCCATTCCCCTATAAGTTCATATATGCAATTTATTTTGAAATCGAACCCCAAATTGAGGTCCAAATCCCCAATTTTATGAAAACCTAGGTTCTACCCCAAATCCCCCATTTTTAACCATGAAAGCCTTGATTCAAGGATGAAATCATGTTAGAAGATGATAAAGATTGAAGAAAACTAGTAAAGGTTGACTTACAAGTAGGTTGGGGACAAAGGGGTTCGAGAGAAATCGCCTATGATGGTTTTCAGTTTTGAAAAATATGAAAAGTGAGGTTTGAATTCGTTCAAGTATCAGTTGCAGGGGTGCAGATGTTGCAAATGCGATATTAACTTCGCATTTGCGAACTGGGGAGAAATTATAGGGACCTCGCAATTGCGAGAAATAGTTCGCAATTGCGAACTAGGCAAGGAAAAGAGAGAACTCGCATTTGCGTGATTGGACTTCGCATTTGCGAAGTCTGGCTGCCATGGGGGAATGTAGCATTTGCAATAGAAACATCGCATTTGCAATGACAGGGCCAAACATGGGATTTTCTTACTTGTGAACAAGTCTTCGCAATTGCGAAGACTGCAGACACTAGCAGTGGAAATTCAAAAAAAATGAGCCTAACACCTATCCGAAACTCACCCGAGCCCTCGGGGCTCCAACCCAAATATGCACCCAACCATTAAAACATCCTATGGACTTATCCATGCGATCAAACCTCCAAAATAACATCAAAATCAAAGAATCAACCTCCAAAACTCATGATTTTCATTTCAAAGTTCTAAACTTTCAAGTTTTACCACTTTTAGTCCAAAACACGTCAAACGACGTCCGTTTTCAACCAAACTTTACAGATAGCACTTAACGCCCATTTAAGACTTGTACCGGGTGTCGGAACCAAAATACTAGCCCGATACCATCACTTTTGATTAAATTTTCATTTCCATTTTTACCTTAAGCATTTTCAAAATTATTTCACAGAAAAGCTCCGTACTCGGGCCTGGGACTTCGGGTTTGGATTCCGGTAATACGCCCGGGTCCCAAATTTTGTTACGGACCCTCCGAGACCGTTACATCACGGGTTCGGATCCGTTTATCCAAAATTTGACCAAAGTCAACTATTGCAATATTAGTATCAAACTTTGTAGTTTTTTACATAGAATTCAAATATTTTCACATAAAAATTTTCCGGCTTTACGTCTGGACTGCTCTCGCAAATTGAGGCAACCAAATAAGAGGTTTTCAAGGCATCAGAAGCACAATTAAAGGGAGAATTACAGTGATGACCCTTTGGGTCGTCACATCCTCCACCTTTAAAATAACTGTTCGTCCTCAAACGGACAAAAGAAGGAAGTACCTGAGTCGGGGAATAGATGGGGATAACGGCTCCACATATCAGACTCGGACTCCTCGGTCGATGCCTCAGGAGGCTGACCTCTCCACGGGACACGCACTGAAGGAAAACTCCGCGACCTCAACTGTCGAACCTGCTGGTCTAAAATAGCAACCGTCTCCTCCTCATATGACAGATCCTTGTCCAACTGGACAGTACTGAAATCTAACACGTGGGTGGGATCATCGTGATATTTCCTAAGCATGGATACTTTAAAAACCAGATGCACGACTTACAAGCTAGACGGCAATGCAAGTCTATAAGCCACATTCACCACACGGTCCAGAATCTCAAATGGGCCAGTATACCTAGGGCTAAGCTTGCCCTTCTTCCAACACCTCATCATGCCCTTCATAGGCGATACACGGAGAAATACTCGCTCACCAACCATTAAAGCAATGTCCCTGACCTTATGATATGCAACACTCTTCTGCCCGGACTGAGCTGACCGAAGTCTGTTCTGAATGATCTTGACCTTATCCAAGGTCTCCTATACCAATTCTGTACCTAATAACCGAGCCTCTCCCGTCTCATACCATCCAACTGGAGACCGACACCGCCTACCACACAACACCTCATACGGGGCCATCTGAATACTGGAGTGGTAGCTATTGTTGTAGGCAAACTCTGCTAACGACAAGAATTGGTCCCACGAGCCTCCAAAGTCAATAACGCATGCTCGGAGCATATCCTCAAGAATCTGAATGGTCCTCTCGCACTGACCGTCTGTCTGGGGGTGAAATGTTGTACTCAACTGGACCTGGGTGCCCAACTCATGCTGCACTGCCCCCTAAAAATGCGAGGTAAACTGCGTACCTCGATCCGAAATAATATATATATGGGCACCCCATGAAGGCGAACGATCTCCCTGATATAAATCTCTGCATACCTCTCGGATGAATAAGTTGTGGCAATTGGGATGAAATGCACTGACTTAGTCAGCCTATCAACAATAAACCATGTAGCATCAAACTTCTTCCGAGTCATCGGAAGGCCAGTAACAAAATCCATGGTGATTCTCTCCCACTTCCACTCGGGAAGCTCAATCCTCTGAAATAATCCGCCGGGCTTCTGATGCTCGCACTTAACCTGATGACAATTTAGACAACAAGCCACGTATGCAACAATGTCTTTCTTCATTCTACGCCACCAATAGTGCTGTCTCAAATCATGATACATCTTTGCGCCGCCCGGATGAATAGAATACCGAGAACTGTGGGCCTATGCTAAGATCGACTCTCGAATACCATCAATATTGGGCACACAAACTTACCCCCGCAACCTCAATATGCCATCATATCTGGCAACTCTCCTCTGCACCGTGTCTCTCAGGATACACAAATGGGGATCATCAAACTGCCATTCCCGGATACGCTCCTTCAATGACGAGCGAGCAACTGTGCAATCTAACACCCTACTGGGCTCAGAAATATCTAATCTCACAAATCTATTGGCTAGGTCTTTAACATCCAACGCAAGCGGTCTCTGGATGACAGGAATATATGCAAGACTACCCATGCTGGCGGACTTTCTACTCAATGTATCGACCACCACATTGGCCTTCCCTAGGTGGTATAATATAGAAACATCATAATATTTTAACAACTCCAACCACCTCCACTGTCTCGAATTCAACTCTTTCTTCTTGAACAAGTACTGAAGGCTCTTGTGATCCGTGTACACCTCACACGTCACACCATACAAATAATGCCTCCAGATCTTCAAGGCATGAACAATGGCTGCCAACTCTAAGTCATGAACTGGATAATTATCTTGTGGATCTTCAACTGCCTCGAAGCATATGCTATGATAATACCGCTCTGCATCATCACTACACAATCATCACAATATACAGTATAAGGCTTGGATCCCATGGGCAAAACCAATACCGGTGCCGTAGTCAGGGCTGTCTTGAGCTTCTGGAAGCTCGCCTCGCACTCATCAACCTGAACTGGGCACCCTTCTGTGTCAACCTAGTCATCAGGGCTGCGATGGATGAAAACCCCCAAAATGCCTGTAGCAACCAGCTAACCCCAAGAAGCTCCGAATATCTGTAGTTGAAGCTGGTCAAGGCCAGTTCTTGGCTGCCTTTATCTTCTTCGGGTCCACCTGAATACCCTCTACTTATACGACATGACCCAGGAATGCTACTGAACCAGAGTTCGCACTTTGATAATTTGGCGTACAACTGGCTATCCTTCAGAGTCTGAAGAACCACTCTGAGGTGCTGCTCATGCTCCTCCTGACTGCGGGAGTATACCAAGATATAATCAATGAATACAATCACAAATAAATCCAAGTAAGGCGTGAACACTCGGTTCATCAACTCCATGAATGCTGCCGGGGCATTGGTCAACCCAAACGACATGACCAAAAATTCATAATGCCCATACCGAGTACGAAATGCTGTCTTAGGGACATCAGACGCCCTAATCCTCACTTGATGTTAACCAAACCTCAAATCTATCTTCGAAAACACCCTGGCACCCTAGAGCTGGTCAAACAAATCGTCAATCCTTGGCAATGGATACTTGTTCTTTATCGTCACCTTGTTCAACTGCCGGTAATCAATGCACATCCTCATCGACCCGTCCTTTTTCTTCACAAACAACACTGGTGCATCCCAAGGCGATACACTGGGTCTAATGAATCCTTATCAAGCAAGTCCTGAAGCTGCTCTTTCAACTCTGGCGGGGCCATGCGATACGGCGAAATAGAAATAGGCTGAGTGCCAGGAGCAAGATCAATGCAGAAGTCAATATCCTTATCGGGCGGCGTACCCGGCAGGTCTGAAGAGAACACCTAGGGGAACTCCCAAACAATAGAGACAAAGTCGATAGATGGAACCTCTGCGCTGGAGCCGCGAACATACGCCAAATATGCTAAGCACCCCTTCTCGACCATACGTTGAGCCTTGACATACGAAATAACACTACGGGTGGCATGACCTGGGGTCCCTCTCCACTCAAGTCGGGGCAAGTCTGGCAAGGCCAAAGTCACGGTCTTGGTGTGACAATCAAAGATAGCATGATACGGAGACAACCAGTCCATCCCCAATATAACTTCAACGTCCGCCATGTCTAAAAGCAATAAGCTGACATGGGTCTCAAGACCCTCAAATACAACAACACATGGACGGTGCACTCGGTCGACCACTATTGAATCACCAACCGGTGTGGACACATATACAGGAATAACCAAAGCCTCACTAAGCATGATCAAATAGGGTGCAAAATAGGATGACACATAAGAATAAGTAGATCCCGGATCAAATAATACTGAAGAACCCCTATCATAGACCAGTATAGTTCCTGTAATCACGGTATCAGGCGACTAAGACTCCGGCCTGGCTGGCAATGCATAACAATGGGGCTGGCCCCCACCTCCCTGAACTGCATCTCTGGGATGCTCTGCTGCGAACTGACCCCTGCCTCTGGCTGTCTCAGCTCCACCTCTACGCTCCCTAACTCCACCTCTATGGCTTCTACCCCCGCCTGTGGATCATCTGCTGCCTGAATCATGGGACAAGGACCCTGCTGCTGTGAATTGCTGGAAGCTCGAGGGAAATACTTGGCTATGTGTCTCGTGTCGCCGGAAGTGAAGCAAGCTCTCGGCTGCTGAGTATACCGTAGTGGTGGTGCACTGATAGGAGCTGATGGTGAGCTGAAGAGCTGCTGGTCACAATACTGTGGCTGAGAGCTATGACCACCTGGAGCACTATGTGAAGCCTGGAGTGCTGACTGGAAATGTCTCAGGGGATGGCCTCTGTCATGAAAGTCCCTACCTCCAGATGAGGCACCACTAAATCTACCAGAATATCGAGGCCTCTTGTCTGAACCCTGACTACATCCTCGAGTCAATGCCATCTCTACTCGGCGGGCCGCATTGGTCGCGTCCTGAAAAGTAATATCACTGGCAACCCCCACAGCCATCTGTAGGTGAATGGGCTGAATCAATCCATTAGTGAATCTTCGGACCCTCTCTTGATCTGTAGGGAGTATCATTACTGCATGGCGTGCCAAGTCAATAAATCTGGTCTCATACTGGGTAACTGTCATAGAGCCCTGCTGAAGATGCTCAAACTGTGTGCGAAGTGCCTCCCGATGAGTGACGGGGAGAAACTTCTCCAAAATTAACTCTTCAAACTGATCCCAAGTCAGAACTGGGGACCTTGCTGGCCTAGATAGACAATAATCTCTCCACCAAGTCTTGACGGACCCCACAAGTATGAAAGTGCAAAAATCGACCCCATTGGTCTCCACTATCCCCGTAGTCCTGAGGATCTTATGACAACTATATAGAAAGTCCTGGGGATTCTCCGATGAAGCACCGTTTAAAGTAGTAGTGAAAATCTTGGAGAATCGATCAAGTCTCCACAAAGCTTAAAGTAGTAATGTCAGTCTGAGCTGCCACTGCGGGCTGAACCAAGGGAACCTGAATATGGAGAGCTACCTGCTCCTGAGTACGTGTAGCAGGAGTCTGAAGCCCTCCTCCAGCCTTAGAATTGGCTGGTGCTACCGACAGCAATCCCGCTCTGGCCACACTATCCATAAAGCCTGCTATGCGGACAAGGGCATCCTAAAGATCCGAAGAAAACATCACTCCTCCTGGGACCTGAGCTGGGCCCACTGGAGCTGGGCGAGCTGGAACCTCCTCATCAAAGTCAATATTAGGCTCCACCTCTGGAACTGCTGCCTGGGGTGAGCTCTGTCCCTACCACGGCCTCTGGCACGGCCTTGGCCCCTGCCCCTCACAGATGATGCTGCTGGGTGCTCAGGCTGCTGCGCAGAAGAAGAAGACACACGTGTTCTAGTCATCTGCGAAAGAATAGAGCAGAACGACAATCAATATTTGAGAAACAGAATCACACGACAAGAATGAACAAAGTGAAGCTTTTCCTAACTTTGTAGCTTGTGGGGGATAAATACAGACGTCTCCGTACCGATCCCTCAGACTCTTCCGAGTTTGTCCGTGAGTTGTGAGACCCAAGTAACCTAGTGCTCTAATACCAACTTTGTCACGACCCGGATTTACCCACCATCGGGAGTCGTGATGCCCGCCTACTGTCGAAGCTAGGCAAGCCAACCCTTATAATCATTTTCACAAACTTAATCTAAAACAAGTAAAATACTAAAATTATTAATTAAAACATGTAGAAGTCTTTTAATAATAGCAATAAAAACAAGGTGCGGAACAACTAACAACATGTCTCTACCCAGTATCTGGTGTCACTGCTCACGGAGAATTAAAGAGTACTAAAAACAATAGTCTTAAAGAAATACATCATATGTCTGTTTGATACAAATAAACAAACTAGAAAAGATAGAGGAGACTCAGGGCTCGCGAACGCCAGCGAACTACCTCAGAGTCTCTGGACTGAAGGATCGCCCCCTGACTACTGCTGCGGTCCGTGGGCTGCGTCCTTACCTGTGCACAAAAATGCAGATAAGCGTAGTATCAGCACAACCGAGCCCATGTGCTGGTAAGTACCTGGCCTAACCCTAGCGATGTAGTAATGAGCCTAGACAGGACCTAACACAATTAACCTGTGCAATATAGATATACAAGTTCGAGAAAGAAACAATAACAACATAATACAATTAAAGCTGGGGGTACAAGATAAAGATGGAACATCAGTAATAACAATAACTCTATCTGAGCTTCTTGTGATCTACTTATCTATAGTGGACGGCGTGCCACACGATCCTATTATGCAATATATAAGTGGACGGCGTGCCACACGATCCCGCGGCATCTCAGGCCGATAACAATAAGTGGAAGGCGTGCCACACGATCCCATAATGTATGTGTAAGTGAACGACATGCCAAACGATCCCATAATGTATGTATAAGTGGACGGCGTGCCACACAATCCCATAATATATGTATATGTGGACGGCATGCCACACGATCCCATATCATAATTGGATAATTCCAAATATCTCCCCAAAGGAGGCCCCATTAGGGAAGTTCATCCAGACAACAGTTAAACCCGGCAAGGGTACATCAACAGCCTAAAATATCCCGTCAAGGGAGGATTACATAATAATAACTTACTCGTCCCGGCAAGGGAAAAACAATTCAACAACAAGTCCCGGCAAGGGAAAAGTATTACACTTCCTTCTTTGGCTTATTTACCTTTCAACCATTTCATAATTTATTTAGCGGCCAAATAATTCAATTATTTCACATCTTTCAAATTTTAAGGTAATTATGACTCACGATCATGCTTGACACCGGTGTATAGATACTCTTCACCATGCCTATACATCGTACACGATCATTTAGCACATAGCAATCAAATACTCTAATCCTATTCCCTTAAGCCAAATTTAGATCAAACACTTGCCTCGAAAACTTCCAACTCAACTCATGCTTCTAGAATAGCTTTACCCCTCGAATTCGCTTCAAAATCAATCGAATGTAACCACAATTTACTTATATGTATCAACAAATGCTAGTTAAATTAATTTGGATGCATAAGAATGAAATTCCCAAAGTTTTACTCAAAACTTCTCAAAATGGCCCCAGGCCCACGTGGTCAAAACTCGAGGTTCGAACCAAAACCGGGTTAGCCATTCCCACACGAGTTCATATATGCAATTTGTTTTTAAAACGGATCCCAAATTGAGGTCCAAATTCCCAATTTTATGAAAATATAGGTTCTACTGCTATCCCCCATTTTTAACCATGAAAGCCTTCATTCAAGGATGAAAGCATGTTAGAAGATGATAATGATCGAAAAAAACTAGTAAAAGTTAACTTACAAGTAGTTTGGGTACGAAGAGGTTCGAGAGAAATCGCCTATGGTGGTTTTAGGATTTGAAAAAATATGAAAAGTGAGGTTTGAATTCGTTTAAGTATCAGTTGCAGAGGTGCAGATGTCACAAAACGATATTAACTTCGCATTTGCGAACTGGGGAGAAATGGAAGGGACCTCGCAATTGCGAGAAATAATTCGCAATTGAGAGCTGGGCAAGGAAAAGGGAGAACTCGCATTTGCGAGATTGGACTTTGCATTTGCGAAGTCTGGCTGCCATGGGGGAATATCGCATTTGCGATAGAAACATCGCATTTGCAACGACAAGGCCAAACAGGGGATGTTCGCATTTGCGAACAAGTCTTCGCAATTGCGAAGACTGCAGACACCAGCAGTGGAAATGCAACAAAAATGAGCCTAACATCTATCCAAAACTCACTTGAGCCCTCAGGGATCCAACCTAAATATGCACCCAACCTCTAATACATCCTACGGACTTACTCGTGCGGTCAAACTACCATAATAACATCAAAATCAAAGAATCAACCTCCAAAACTCATGATTTTCATTTCAAAGTTATAAACTTTCAAGTTTTACCACTTTTAGTCCGAAACACGTCAAACGACGTCTGTTTTCAACAAAACTTTATAGATAGCACTTGACACCCATTTAAGAGTTGTACCGGGCGTCAGAATCAAAATACGAGGCCAATACCATCACTTTTGATCAAATTTTCATTTCCATTTTTACCTAAAGCATTTTCAAAACAATTTCACAGAAAAGCTCCGTACTCGGACCTAGGACCTCGGATTTCGATTCCAGGAATACGCCTAGGTCCCAAATTTCATTACGGACCCTCTGGGATCATCATATTATGGGTCCGGGTCCGTTTACCTAAAACGTTGACCAAAGTCAACTATAACAATATTAGTATCAAAATTCATAGTTTTTAACACAGAATTCTTTTCCACATATAAAAATTTTGGGCTTCACGTAAGGACTGCGCATGCAAATCGAGGCAACCAAACAAGAGGTTTTCAAGCCCCCAGAAGCGCAAGGAAATGAGAATTACAGTGATGACCCGTTTGGGTCGTCATAGACTATCCATGAACGACCAACCATATACAGACACATCCGGCCTGTAACCTCCAATCAAAACGAGAAGAAAATATACTATTTTGTCCCTAACCCCAAAGCCGAAGCCACCTTGCACCCCGCCATAACCACCAGCATCAGCCTCAATATGACCATTAAAGTCTCCTCCAATAACTAGCTTCTCAGATTGGGGAATACTACTCACTAGATCATCCAAGCCCTCCCAAAAATGCCTCTTAGCCTCCTTGTCTAAGCCCGCTTACGGCTCGTAAGAGCTGATGACGTTGAGGACGCAACCCCCAATAACCAACTTAATTGACATTAACCTATCATTTACTCGCCTAACCTCGACCACAGACTCCCTTAGATCTCTATCTACCAAGATGCCCACTTGATTCTTACCTCTCACGACCCCAGAATACCACAGCTTAAACCCGTCTACATTCCTCGCCTTCGTCCCTTTCCACCTAGTCTCCTGGACACATGCTATGTTAACCCTCCTCTTCTGAAGAACCTTCGCCAACTCAATGGACTTACCCGTCAGAGTGCCTATGTTCCATGACCCAATCCTAATCTATGAGCGTCCACTACCCACTTCCCACCCTTACCTCTCGCCCTACCAGCAGGACCACTCCCTGCCCCCTACTCACCCCCGCCACTGCCCCCACCCCCCGAGGACATGAGCTTACACTATCATCCCCCGCCGCGGCCACAATCCCTCCAACCGACTATGGGTAATAGTGACTTACACACGCACTACAGCGAAATACGCAAAAAGATGCAAACTAGATAGCAACAGAGTAAACCTCACACGGAATGCTAGCTAAAATACGTAAAAAGGTGTACAAAGTAAACAAGAGAGCGGGAGGTACCAACTCTCGATGGAAAAACCTGAAAGTAGGCTTTGATGCGCCCAAGGTCCACTGCTACCGACTCTTGCACGTCCCGGCCGGTGTTGTTTAGCTCTTCACTCCCAAACGTCGTGAACTGGCCTCACCGCCGAAAATCCTCGCCGGAAAAATAGGGCACATGTCCAAGAAAACAGAACACACCCACACACACCCACAAAAAGCAGAAAAGAGAATAGGAGGAAAAGAGTAGGAGTGGCCGGAAAAATTGTCGGTGAAAAGCAAGAATTCAAAATATCTAGAAAACTCTAAACGAAACAAGCTTCAGATAGCCAAATAAAGGCTAAATCGGACAGGCTTGTGCATTATAGCAGCAGGTTAAAGTTTGCGTTGAAGCTATTTTCTTATAAGAACAGGAAAAGCTTATTAATGGAAGAGCTAAAGCAGATCGGGGGAGGACTATAAAAACCAAAGCAGTCAGAAAAATAGATCTGCGTTGATCAGAAAAACTAGAACTGTAACAGCAAAGAAAAGAAGAATCAAAAGAAAATTAACTTACGAATGAGAATAAAGAGTTGAAAAGTGAATATCGAAAGCAGTAGCAGCAGATGATCCAAGTTTAATAAAGCATCTTAGACAATAGCAAGAAGAACAACAGTAGCAACAGAGCAACAACAAAATAAAAGCAGATTGAGCTGAATCAACCTCTTAATAGCAGAAACAGTGAGTCAAAAACAAAGTAAAACTATTTTCTGTTTCAAAATCTACTTTGACACTCAAGAAAAGGAAAGAAATTAGTGTGAAACTTTTATAACAAAAGGAGGCCATCTCTGACAAAAACCCTTCCGGCCGCTCCATCGCCTGATCCCTCGCCACAGTTATGTCCAAAACGACCCTCAACAAGCAGCTCCATGGCTAGTTCACCTGCTCGTCGTCCCCCTCTCCATCACGACCACCAACGACTATCCATGAACAACCAGCCATAAACAGACCCATTCGGCCGGTAACCTCCAAATCAAAACGAGAAGAAAATATACTATTTTGTCCCTTCAGTTTTTTCTGACTTTTCGTCTCAACCATGGAGGTGTCGTTCTCTGAATTTCGTCCAAAATGAATGTTATTTGAGTCGTTGTTGGTTTGAGTTTTACTGTTGCTATATGAGGTCCGTTCATCGTTCCGATTTGGCTCGCGGCCACTATTCGAAACTGTTACTGCTGTCCAGGTACCATTTTTGTTTCATATCATTGTAATCATCAGATATATGTCATAGCACTGTAAAATCTGCCTCAATTTTTGTCTATGCTTGACTGAATACTCTTTTACTGTTTAAGTATAGATTCGAATAGGGTGCTTCGAAATAAATCTAATATGAACTGAATTCTTGTTGAGCAAAATCAATTTGTGAATCAACGCTATTTGTATATATTCTCTACAGTTTTACTAGCTCGTTTTGTTTGGCAAATACAGAAGCACGAAAATTGATTCCTGGTTAGGAATTTTGATTCATGAATGTGGAATCTTTGTAATTGTGTTAAATAGAGTTTCTTAGACCATGAATGTGTTCAGGATAAATTTATATGGATGTAATTAAATATTTGGGCTTTTTCTAGTTGTTTTCCCCCTTTGCACGCTAATGGTTGCTAGTTGTCACGCAAAAGTAATGTGATATACTCTATTTTTTGGACGTTTTGTTTATGTTAACTTGTTATATTATCATATGATTTTAAATGCCAGAAGCGTTCATTTACTAGTTATCGAAAAGGTGGGGTGTGGATGTTAACTATTTATCCAATAATAAATGAGACGAGCCTCGTAAAAAATGAAACAAATGCGGGGCCCTCGATAATTATTTATAAGAATTGATTAGAATATGGGAAGGCCGTTTAGTGAATTTCACGGCTTTTCCCAAAATAATAACACGTTAGAATCTTTAGACACGTTTAACTAAAATTTCTTCTTAAACTCGGGTGTGCATTGATGCAACCTAAATCCAAATCTCGACGAAGTTGAAATATGTTGATAACCGCGGGTGCCTTGATGACGACGGGGTTAGAAACGCGTTTTCATAACGTCGTAATTCTTATAAAATAAATAATGATCGAAAAATGGTTCAAAAATGGAGACGAGCCGCACCGAATAAAATAAATATAGAGCGCTCAGTAACTTGTTATTAAAAATAATTAGAATTTGGAAGGGCCATTTAGCGAACTTCAACGGCATTTCCCAAGCAATATTACGCTAGAACCTTTAAGTGTGATTTAATTAAATTACTTTCTTAAACTCGGGTGCGCATTGATGTGACCTAAATCCAAATCTCGACGAAGTCGAAACGTGTTGACGACCACGGGTGCCTCGATGGCGACGTGGTCAGAGACGCGTTTTCACGACGTCGCATGTATTTTAAAATAAATAATGGTAAAAGTGGTTACAAATAAAAGGCACATAAGCTAGCATGTATCAGATAAAATCAAATGCAACAGTTAAGCGACCGTGCTAGAACCACAGAACTCGGGAATGCCTAACACCTTCTCTTGGGTTAACAGAATTCCTTATCTGGATTTCTGGTTCGCAGACTGTAACATAGTCATATTTTTCCTCGGTTCGGGATTCAAGTGGTGACTTGGGACACCATTAATTTCCCAAGTGGCGACTCTGAATAATAAATAACTAAATTCCGTTCTGATTGTCCTTTAAGTAGAAAAACGTCTTTACGCTCCCTTTGCGGGGGTGTATAGCAAAAGAAGGAGGTGTGACAGAGTGTTTCAGGTACGTGGGGCAAGAGTGGCAGTTAGGTCCGGTAAGCATATTGATGGATACTAGGAAAGAAGTCGTGGGGAGGAGTTATAGTTGAAGAAGCCAGATGAAGGTTTTGAGCTTTGGTAGAATGTTAAATTTCCAGATCTAGGGTATGTTAGGGACATACGGTTGTTCAAGGAGGGAGATTTGTAGATAAAGCTTATATGCAGATGTAGTGGAGAAGCCATGCTGCGAAAAAACAAAGGAGAGTGTATCAACTTGGTTAAGGGATGGGTGAAAATATGTATTATCTATGAGTCGTAGGATGTGTGGGGGCAACTAGAATGAAATTAGAAAGGTATTCCATTGACCTTATTGAAGGATGGAGTAAACAATGATAGTAGATTTGGATGAAGTGAGGGGGCCTTGGATAAGGCTTTGAAGGGGGCAGTTGTTAGGTAGCCAAGTATCATTTCATACATTGATGAGTGATCCGTTGTCGATTTGCCATTGAACAGCGGGTGTTGAAATGGAATAACCTTTTACTAAGGACTTCCATATAAAGGAAGCATGGTTTATTGTTATAAGAGTATTGGAGTGCTATTGTCGATGGTGATATGTAGCACAACAGACTTGCGGCCAAAGGATATTGGGTTGCTGGTGAAAATGCCAAGCTAGACTGATAAGAAGGGCCATATTTTTGCCTTTAGTTTATTGATGACCCAAAGCACCTTGTCGTTTGGGGAGGGTAACTTGATGTCAGTTAAGTAGATGAAGATGTTTCTTTTCTGTAGTAGTGCCCTAGATGAAGTTTCGTTCAGTTTAATCAATTTGGCGGAGAATTTTTATAGGGAAAAGATTATTTTGCATGGCATAAGTTGGGATGGAGTCTAGGACAGATTGGATAAGTGTTGTACGACCCACCATGTTAAAAAAATTTGTTTTCCATCCTTGTAATCGAGTGCGCATGTGATAAAGAAGATATTGGTAATCGCTAATCATGGGTTGAAGGTTGGTTTTGGGTAGTCCAAGGTATTTACCAACAGTGGAGGATGTACGCATGCGAAGAATAACAAAGATATGTTGTCGAGCATTTTATGGGGTATTTGGGAAAAAATATTTTTTGATTTAGCATAATTGATTTGTTGGCCAGCTAGAATGCCAAAGCGCTGGATGATGGAGTGAATGATGGATGTGTTCTTAACATCTTCTTTGGCAAAAAGAACTAGGTCATCAGCAAATATTAGGTGGAAGATAGAGGGCTCATGTCGGGATATCGGAATGGGGTCCCATTCTATTGCTTCTGTGGCATGTAAAATAAGACGAGTAAGTATTTCCATGCAAAAAATGAAGATATATAGAGATAGGGGGTCACCCTATTGGATACCTCTAGATAGTGAGAAGAAAGGTATGGGTTTGCGTTAACCACAATGGAGATGGAGGAGGTGGATATGCAGTTCATAATGAGTGTGATTAAGGATGGTGGGAAGTTAAGGCTAGCGAGGGAGTAATGTATGAAGGACCATTCAAGGTGGTCAAGTGGTTTAACAAGGTCAATTTTCGTCAACATATGACCTATAGTTCCTTTGCGTTTGTTGAAAGAGTGCACTGCTTCTTGGATAATAATTGCATTGTAAATGGCTCGACGACCTGAGATGAAGCTACTCTGTCAACGCTAATTAAGTGGGGGGGGGGGGGGTAGGGGCGAATGCGATTGATAATAATTTTCATAATTTTTTCGAAATGGTGTTGCAGAGGCTGATTGGGCGAGATTGGGTGATACGCGCCGAGTTTTTGAACTTAGGAATCAAGGAAATATAAGTTTTACTAATTTCAAGTGGAATAAAGGATGTGGAGAATATGTCCTTAGAAAATCGGGTGATGGCTCATTTGGCTTTTAATATTTCATCGTCAGCTAGTGAGTGACTTGGGTTTCGAGAATTTTCTGAGATAAGTGCTTGCGGTGCATGTACCACTATTTGTTTTAAGGTGAGGAAAAGTTCAGTTGTGTAGGTCCGTTGAAAATGCGTTGTGAAAATGTTACTTGTGAGGGTCGGGTCCAATACCCAATTACCAACAGTGTCATGTAGGCCCAGAATGCATTTTTCTGGCGACGATGGGCAGTACTAAGGTGGAAAAATTTGGTGTTGGCATCACTGTCATAAAGATTTTGTATACGTGATTTAAGTTTTCAAAAGTTTTCTTCGTTTTATAGGAGTATATTAAATTGTTGAATAAGTGTATGTTCGAGGTATAAATGGTAAGTTGTTTTAAGGTGTGTGGCCATATTTTGGAGTCCATCATTTCTAGCTTGAATAATGTTTATTTGGTGGAAGATATTCCTGAAGTAGGAATGGTTCCAACTTTTAAGAACTTCAGTAAAGTGTTGGAGGGTAGGGATTTAATCATTGGTGGTCGACCAAATATTTTGTACTATGCGAATGAAGTCAGAGTGGGTGAGCCACATGGTTCCAGATTTAAATCTCATGGTGCAACAAGAGGTGGCACATACATGTGGCACGTACAAGATTTAGTAGAAGAGGACAATGGTTAGAGTACGTGCAACGGAGGTGTAATACAAACGAAACTTGATATAGATGCAACCAATCTGAGATTGCTAAAGATCTGTCAAGTTGTTCTAATATAAGGTTGCACATGAACTTTCTTTTATTAGTGTAGGTAAGATGTGTGCCAATGAAACCAAAATCATGCATACCTATGTGATGTAAGCATTCTAGAAAAATAATTTATTCTTGTATTATTGACTGGATTTCCTCCAAAAGTGTTGGAGCTATTGGTTATTTCATTAATGTAACCACAAAGAAGCCAAGGGGTAGTAACAGTGTTATGATTTTTTTTGAGATTTTCCCATAATCAATGTTTGTTGGATAATGATGTACTGGCATATTTAATAGAAAAATCCAGATGGGAGATGATGGACTAACCTTGATGGTTGCATGTATTTCTTGGTCGGTGACAAGTATGTAAAGAAAATAGTAGAAGAAGAGTATTATTCGGACACCTTCTGCTAGCCCAAGATCGTTAATTAATATTGGAGGATTCAACTAAGGAAGATGAAGCTTGAAAAGAGAAGATACATTTTAGATAGGAGAACTCTTTTTGGAAAGAAGATTTTCTTGATTTTGGCTTCCTTATAAATGAATAAGACACCCCCTATTAATACTAGCCTATGGATGATTCTAGATATGATTCTAGATAATGTACAAGGAAGATTCTAGCAACCTTATCTTCTAACAACACTCTAGATTATCTAGATATTCCCATCTTCCCACAATATTCTAGAACATCTATAGATACATCTCTAGATAAATATCAAGATACACTAGGACATTCTAGAGAATTCTATATTTTTTCAAAAAATGAATTTTATTTTCTTGACACTCCCCCTTAAAGTGATCTTTCGGAAACTACTCCAATCTTGTCATGGAAGAACTCGAACGAAGCTTTAACAAGTGACTTGGTGAAGATATCAGCGATATTCTCCTGACTTCTCACTTCCAAACACTGCTCATCATCCGGTATTAATAGTTCCATCAAGAATCTTTTTCCCGAATAAAGTGATGTTCCACCTCAATGTGTTTAGTTCTTGCATGGAATACAGGATTGTTGCAAGCTTGATGGCACTTTGATTATCTCCATAGATCACATTTGGCATTGATATAGGTAGATGCAAGTCTTCAGCAAGTCTTTGCAGCCATATACATTTTTGAGCAGTGAGAGCAGCTGCTTTACACTCTTCTTCCGTGGTTGACAGAGATACCAAGTCTTGCTTTTTGTTACACTAAGAAACACTTGTTCCACCACAGAGGAAGATATAGCCCGAAGTTGATCTTCGGTCATTCAAATCACCACCAAAATCAGCATCCGTATAACCAGCTAACACCAAATCATTCTTCTTCTGGAAGAACAAGCCCATGTATGATGTTGAGTTGATATATTTTAGATTCCTCTTTCCAGCTTCTAAGTGAGGCTCTCTTTGCCTTCGCATAAATCTGCTGACATATCCTACTAAGAACGCAATGTCCGGCCTTGTAATAGTCAAATACAAAAGACTTCCAACAAGAGCTCGAAAAGGCTTGGAATCTATAAGAAGTGAGCCTTCGTACTGCCTTAACCTTGTACTTATCTCAAGAGGAGTAGAACATGTTTTGCTTAGCTTCAATCCAAGCCTGTCAACAAGTTTCTTGGCATATCCTTCTTGAGTGACAAAAATTCCTTTATTCATGTTTGTCACCTCTAAACCAAAAAAATGTTGTAGCTCACCCAATGTCAAATCTTATGGAAAGCTCATCTTAAAGCCTAGCAACTTCATCTGAATTGTTTTCTGTTATTATCATATCATCCACGTACAAAAGAACAACCATATGCAAGTCTCCTTATTTTTTAACAAATAAGCTTGGATCTGATTGTGACGCATCATAGCCATAGAAGTGTAGATACTGAGCAATGTTTCCATACCATGCTCGTGGAGCTTGCTTGAGGCCATAAAGGGCCTTCTTAATATTGCAGACATAATCAGGATGTAAGTTAGAGACATACCCGGGTGGTTGCTCCATATAAATATCTTTGTCAAGCTCTCTATATAAGAAAGCACTCTTCACGTTAAGTTGCCATAACTTCCAACTATGCGAGGCTGCCAGGGCTAGCACAACTCGAATAGAGATCATCTTAGCCACCTGACTGAAGGTTTCTTCATAATCTTCACCGTACTTTTGAGGAAATTCCCGAGAAACTAGCGTTGCTTTATATCTATCTATGCTAACATCTGCTCGTCTTTTGATTTTGTAAACCCATTTACAAGAAATGGGTTATACATCCTTAGGCTTTGGTACAAGGCTCCAAGTTTGATTTTTTGTCAGTGCCTCCATTTCATCATCCATAGCAACCTCCCACTTTTGACTCCTTTAGCTTCTTCCAATGAGGAAGGCTCTTCATCATCGATTGGCCTTGCTAAGAAACATGAGTACATACTGATAAAAGTTTCATCTCTGATGCGAGATGGCTTGATAATAGTTCTTTTTAGCCTTCCCGAACAACTTGAATCATCTTCTTCCTGAGTTTCATGTTGTTGAGGTCCAGGACTCCCCCTTTCTCTTAACTCCTCGACATCCGTATTATCTAGAGAAACACCCGCAATGGGAAAGCTTGAATCTCCATTATTTAAGGTTTTTTAACTTGCTCCATCCAATGCAGCTCCATAATACAATGACACTTCGCCAAATATGACATCCCTTGAGACAACAAAGAGATGAGTTTTAGGATCTATGCACTTCCATCCTTTTTTCCTTTCATCATATTCGACAAATATGCATTTTCTTTCCTTAGAATCTAACTTGCTCTGTTGGGAATCCGAAATGTGAACATAACAAATAGATCCAAAAACCCCTGAGGTGTTTCATGTTAGGCTTTTCTCAGACATTAATTCATAGGGAGACTTCATATTGTTTAGAGAAAACAACATCCTATTCATCACGTACGTTGCACATTTTATGCCTTTAGCCCACAATGCTCTAGAATTCTTGGCATGAAGCCAAATTTTGCATGTCTCAATTAAGTGTCGGATCTTCCTTTCAGCCACTCCATTTTGTTGTGGTGTATCAGTGCATGTCAGCTCTCTTTTAATGCCATGCTGACGATAAAAGGAAATAAACTCATCTGATGTGAACTCACCGCCATTATCAGTTCTCAGCCGCCTTATTCTAGAATCCAGTTCACCTTCAATTGTTTCTTTGAACTTTACAAACTTATTTAAAACTTCTGACTTGTGCTTCACAAAATAAATCCAGGTGAATATAGTAAAATCATCAATAAAAATTAGCATATAAGAATAGCCTTTCTCGTTGGCCCCATCAAGTCATTGTGAATAAGTTCTAGTAGGGAATTACACCTTGGCAAGGATCTGTCTAATGGAAGACGATGTGCCTTTCCATATTGACATCCTTCACAAACCTCTCCTCCACCAGAGTTTTTTAAGTTAGGAAAATCTTTTACTAGATTCAACTTTATCATGACTTTTAATTTGTCCATGCTTAGATGTCCAAGTCTAGCATGCCAAAGATGTGTATTATCATTGCTACTCATATTCTCAATATATGAATTAGAGGCAGATAAGATATATAAATCGTTAAATCTCTTACCCGAGTGAACGATATCTCCCTTGAGCACCTTGATATTTCGGAGGAACTTCACATCACGTGGGCCAAGTAGCAAATAGTTTCCAGCATCTACAGCATTTCCTACTGAAAATAGATTTTTCTTTATTCCTGGAATATGAAATACACTGTTGAGGGTGAAAGTGTCTTTTTGCTTCTCGTAGTTCACAACAGTGCCTTCCTTCTCAATATTATGGACTGTATTATCTGCTGTAACAATGACATCACGTCAGTTGTATTCGCGAAAGGTGGAGAATTTGGATTGATCCCCAGTAAGATGGTGCCCACATCCTGAATCCACGATCCAGTCTCTTTCAAAATTTATTGAAGCCATGGCATTTATTTCCCGAGTCTCTGCTGCGAAGCACTTCCCCCAGTCTTCTTCCTTTTCTTCTTCTTCAACAACTTTCTTGGTTTGAGCCATATTGCTCTCTTTGGCTCGACAATATCTTTTTATATGCCCAACTTTCCACAACGGTATCATTTTAAAAGCCTTTTACCGTTACTAGAAGACTCAACCTTCTTTCCAGACGAGCTTGAACCACTTGAAGACTGAAAGTGCTTGCTATCTCTTGATTTCCCTTTATAGTTTCTCTTACTGGCAACAAAAGCATTTTCTTCCCCTTATTTGATAGGTACACCAGCCATCTGTTTGGCTAGTAGCCCTTGTGACGACAACAAATTCTCAAATTCTTCCAAAGATGGTTGTCGAACCCATCCTTGAATCCATGTAACAAATGGAATATATTCTGGCTTTAAACCACGAATAATGATGTGCTTCAGAGATATCCTCGTCCGGATTCAATAGAGAAATTTTTGAACACAAATTTTTAACCTTCAAAAAGTACTCGGCGATTGAGAGATTGCCTTGAGTGGTGTTAACTATCTCATTCTCCAAAATCTGTAGCCGAGCTTCATCCTTCTTGTTGAACAGACGATCGAACGTTCTCCATATTTCATGAGCTGATTTACACCTCATAATATGATCAAATAAATTATGAGAGATGGATCTTTTTAGGATAGACTCTGCCTTAGCATTAAACTGCTTCCACTTTTTACATACATTGCTATTTTCTGGTGTATCAGCAGGAGGACTTGTGTTGCTCCCATTGAAAATTTCCTATATATCCTCACCAACAAGGTATGATTCCATACAAGTCTTCAATACCTTGTAGTTGGACTGTTCAATAACTCCAACTCCAGTCCATTAGCACGACCACCCAAATCCATTTGGAGAAACCAGTTGAATCAACCACTAACCCAACCTTTAAATTTAGAAGCTGACTTATGGCTTTAATACCATGTAAAGAATATAACAGAAGAAGAGTATTATCCGGAGACCTTCTGCTAGCCCAAGATCATTAACTAAGATTGGAGGATTCAACTAAGGAAGAGGAAGCTTCAAAAGAGAAGATATATATATATCTGATAGAAGAACTTGTTTTGGAAAGAAGATTTTCTTGATTTTGGCTTCCTTACAAATGAACAAGACACCCCCTATTTATACTAGCCTATGGATGATTCTAGATATGATTCTAGATAATGTACAAGGATGATTCTAGCAACCTTATCTTCTAACAACACTCTAGAATATCTAGATATTCCCATCTTCCCATAACATTCTAGAACATCTATAGATATGTCTCTAGATAAATATCAAGGATACTACACTAGGACATTCTAGAGAATTTATATTTTTCTAAACAATCAACTTTATTTTCTTGACAAAGTAGTGAGTCAATGTCCGCCTCATCTCCTATCCACATAAGTACTATTCCACCAGAAAAACCTTGTTCCCTTACCTAGAGTAGGCCAGTGAAGACAAGTTTATACATGAGAGGTTCATGTTCGTATAAGCGTGTCTCAGTGAGTGCGAGGATAGTAGGATTGTTCCATTGTAATACGGCCATGATATTATGCTTTAAAGTTAAATTTCTGGCACCCTTGCAATTTCATAAGAGAAACTTTATTCTATTGTTAGTAAGGATGGGGGAGCTCCCTCCCGGAGCAAGAGACATTGTAATATGTGAGGTCATGGGCGGAAACATCTTCTCCTCCATGGACGGGTTGAGTTGAGTGGTTGGTTAGAGCAGAATATGTTCCTCTTCCCCTGGTGGCAAGGTCTGTATGTTACTCAGGAATATGAGTACATATTCTTTCGGTGTATTCACGAGTCGAACTCGGATATTTTGGGAGACTTCGCTGACTTGCTGGTTGCCTTTCACAAAAATCTTTTTTTCTTGTTTTTCTGTGTGAGTAAGTGTTAGAGAGGTAAGATTCCATGATAGTCTCTTGGGTGTTTGGTGGCAGGGTTTCGAAATAAGGAGTTTGTTGGTGGTGCATAGGGGACAATGGCCATGGTTGGATTATGGAGTTGTCTATGTTTTCGAGCAGTAGGGTGTCTTCGTATGGCGACGGAGTTCGAATTAATAAGTTCAAGAAGTTGGCTAGTTGTTATGAGAGTGTCTGGGAGGAAGGGTGTGTGAGTGCTAGGTTGTGTTGTAGATTGGCTAGTTGATTGGATAATTCTAGCGCGAAAATCTCCTGAAGTTCGAGCAGTTATAGGATAGTAGAGTTCTGGATATATAGACGGTTTGTATCCTCTAAGAGTTGTATGATGGGGTCTGCTTCCTGTTGTGTGTGCATATTCGTAAGTTGTTGTTGTGGAAGTGGAAGGAGGGTTGCAGGGGCTTGTTCTAGTATGTAAGGGTGAGCATAAGTGTAAGTGGTCTGCGGAATTTGGGTCAACGGGTAGTAAGACTGGGTGTAGATTGGATACTGGCTGATGTTGTAGTGTATTATTGGAAGGCAAAGTGCTTCCTGTTGCGGGTGTCTTCAATGGGATAGTGGTGGAGGTGGTGACTATTGCGGTGACGGTGATAAGGGGATCTGTCGTGGTAGTAGTGTGGAAATCTCGGCATTTTGGACGGTTTGAGTAATAACTATCTAAGGTATTTAGTGAGGGAGTGATTTGGTGTTGGCAATTATATATAACCTGTGCAGCAGTAGAAGTATTGTGTTCGATTTTCTTTTGATTTCATGCACCTTGGAAATAGTAATGTGAGTTTCAGCGGAGGAAGATGGTGTAAAGGTTGCTCGGAGATGCATGTTGTCGGAAATCTTAGGAGTAGGTTTAGTAGTAGAGTTATCAGATGGTTGTTGTATACTTTATGTGTTTGAGGTGGTGTATTGTAGTGTGATTCGACAATAGGTTTTGCAGTGGATGAATGTGTCTTGAGTTTAACAAGATTTCAGGGTAAAGGGGGTTATAGGGGTGATGCTTGCTGGTGTTCTGGAAATTTATTCTTTTCATGAACAATAGCCTTTGGTGCAGTAGTTAGGGAGCGGTTTTTGGATGAATGGTATTTTTGAGTTTTAGAATTGTTTTTCTTTTTTTTTTTTAATTAATTTTTGGAGTTAAGTTTTTGATTGTGGGGTCTACGAAGGTTTTCTTAACAGTAAATACGATTGGTTGGGAAATAGGTGACTGCGGCGGTAGGTTGGTAGTAGATTCATCTGCACAAAGGATCTCAAATAAATTTTGTATGTGAATATGATTGGCTGTCGGGGTGGTGGAAAATGACGTGAATACTGTATGTGGCAAAGTTGTCGAGGGGGTGGGTCAGGGGTAAGACAATAATTGGGAGTTGGAACAATAAGTGGGGCAGTTGATGCTTTATTGTGCTTTGGACTTTAAAAAGTGGTATTGCTTTGAGACTTAGTATGTGGGTGAGGGACGGTGTTTGTAGGTGGGATACGGGTGTGAAGATTTTCCATTTGGTTAGAAGAGGGAGGAGAGTGTCTATTGGATGGAGGTGAGGAAGAAGAGGTGTGCCTACGACGTGGGTAGGTAACTGTTTGCCATGTCGATTGGGATGGTTGTGGGGGTGGTTCTGCACAGTGTTGGTGGTTTAAGTAAGGGGGTTTGGGGTCGTGGTAGGGGTCGTGGAGTTTGCCGAATATTGAGATGTACAAGAGGATAAGTGGCCAATACAACCACAAGTGGAGTACATGGGCGTAGAGGATTCATAAGAAATTTTTGCAGGTGTGTACCAATGAGAATTTCTTTGGGGAGTGGTTTTTTGGGTTGGTGCATGGACACATAAGCGAGCATAGCGTCCTCTACAGGTTATGGCGGTGCAATTATCTATTTTTAATGGTGTGTCCATTTGTGTGCCTATTTTTCGCAGAATATCAAGGTCATAATATTCGGTAGGGAGTTCTAAAAGTCGATCCAGGATAGTGGAGAAGTTGTTTGTTTCATCTATTACTGAGAATTTAGGTTCCCAATTGCGGACAGTAATGTATTGCGAGCTAATAAACCAGGGGCCATTATGAAGGACTTTGTGATAGTTGTTAAGATGGGTGAATCATATAAGAAAATAGTCATTGCCAAGATGAATGAGGTTAAATGGTTCAATGGGCTACCAAATCATTTGGAGCCTGTTTTTTAGGAGGTGGTATCCTAGTTTCCTACCAAGTGGTTTGACAATGCCACATTGTGTCCAATTGTGGTATAGGCGATTTTTATTAGCAGTGGAACAACAACAACAACAACTACCCAGTATACTCCCACCAGGTGGGGTCTGGGGAAGGTAATATGTAGACAGCCTTACCCCTACCCAAAAGGGCAGAGAGGCTGCTTCCAAGCGACCCTCGGCGCATAGGACATAACGAAAAGCTGCATTGGAAAACGAAGATAAAGTTAGGAACCAAGACAAGACAAAACACAATAACAAAACAAAGCATAAGTAATCCTGCAGAAATAACGTAAATGATTGTGTAAACATAAGAAACATAAATACCGTCGCATGCGACAATAACACGCGACAACTATCATATTACCAACCAAGAGGGGACCTACGCTAAAACACTAGTCATCTACGGGTAACCCTACTATCCCACACCCAACCCCGGGTGGGGCGAACGAAGGACTCTAAGAGCCCCTAGCCTGCAACCCTGATTCTAGACCTCCAGATTCCCCTATCAAGGGTCAAGTCCTCGGTAACCTGCATACTAGTCATGTCCTGCCTAATCACCTCTCCCCAATGCTTCCTAGGCCTCCCTCTACCCCGCCGACCACCAACAATCTCCAGCCGCTCGCAGCTCCTCACCGGGGCATCGGGACCCCTCCTCCGTACATGCCCGAACCACCTCAGCCTCGCTTCCCGCATCTTCTCGTCCACCGGGGCCACCTCTACCTTCTGTCGAATAACTTCATTCTTAATCTTATCTAGCCTGGTGTGCCCACACATCCACCTAAGCATCCTCATCTCAGCAACCTTCATTCTCTGAACATGGGAGTTCTTCACGGGCCAGCACTCTGCCCCATACAACATCGCAGGTCTAACCACGGCTCTGTAGAATTTCCCCTTGAGTTTGTGTGGGATTTTCTTGTCACACAGGACCCCAGAAGCCAGCCTCCACTTCTACCACCCTGCTCCTATCCGATGGGTGACGTCCCCGTCAATCTCTCCGTTCCCCTGAATCACAGACCCAAGATATCGGACACTGTCCCTCTTGATGGCCTGAGAACCAAGCATCACATCCCTGCCCACCCCACTCGGCTCGTCGCTGAACTTGCACTCTAGATATTCTGTCTTAGATCTGCTTATTCTGAAACCTTTAGACTCGAGGGTCTGTCTCCATACCTCTAACCTTTCACTAACACCGGCGCTCGTCTCGTCTATCAATATTATATCATCAGCAAAGAGCATACACCAAGGCACATCCCCTTGGATATGACGGGTTAGAGCATCAATCACTAAGGCGAACAACAGGGGGCTCAGCGCCGATCCTTGATGGAGCCCCATTACCACAGGAAAATGGTCTGAATCGCCACCCACCGTCCTCACCCTAGTCTTAGCCCCATCGTACATGTCCTTGATAACTCTGATATAGGCTTCTGGCACACTCTTCGCCTCCAAGCACCTCCATAGCACCTCCCTCGGGACCTTGTCATACGCCTTCTCCAAGTCGATAAGCACCATATGCAGGTCCTTCTTCTTATCCCTGAATTGTTCTGCCAGCCGCCTGACTAGGCGAATAGCCTCAGTGGTGGAGCGGCCCGGGATGAAATGTGGATGGTTGGAAGGGTTTTCGTTTTCGTCGGAGAGGTCAAGCTGTTGGAAGGTGTGATTAATAAATTGGAAGGTGTTGTCAAAGGTGGGAAGAGGTGATGCAGTTAATTTGTCAAGGTAGCTAGTGGATGTAGGTGATGAGTGATGGGGAACTGGAACATATGGAATTTGTTCTAATACTATTTCAGGTGTTATTGCTTGTGATATTGGAGAGGTGTTTAGGTTGGTATCTGGTGTTTGTTGAACTAGTGTCTCAGGTTGAATTGATGGTATGGTTTGAGAATCAAATATGTCTGGGTAATTGGTAACTGCGATAGAGTAAGTCTGCTTCTTGGTCATTCATTTCTCTGTTAGTCAGTGGTGTTTGACATGGTGGGTTAAGCTATGGCTGTTTGTGTGTTGTAGTTGCAGGAGGTACAAAAAACATAGGGATCAGAATCAACATTGAGAGGTACAACACAGTTTGTCGAATATGGCTTAGAATGAATTTGTTATCGACAAATTTCATAATGATGCTTTTATATCTTTAAAAAAATTAACATTAAGGAAATATTAA
Source organism: Nicotiana benthamiana (assembly GCA_034376525.1). NCBI lineage: Eukaryota > Viridiplantae > Streptophyta > Magnoliopsida > Solanales > Solanaceae > Nicotiana > Nicotiana benthamiana. Next base: position 99,417,600 of record CM067323.1, on the reverse strand, counting down.
ATGTAAGAATATATTATAAAAATAATAAATAAAATAATATTAAGTTATTTTAAATAATATTATATCGCATATGATATAGAAGGTATGTCATAAACGAGAGGAGTTATAGTGTCAATGGCATAATAGACTTCTCAAGTAAAATTTTATAAAATCTGGTCAAAGTGATTATTGTGATAATAGTAAAATAATTTTAAGGTAGCAAAAGAAAAAAAAAGTAACTTTTGGATAATGAACACAAAATTAATGACATTTACATAATAGAAAGTAATTTTTGATTAATAAACACAAAATTGAATGACCACCCATAAAACTGTAACGATTTTTTACTTAGACAACTTAGTTGAATATGTGACGCATATTCAAATATACCTATTATACCCTTAAGTACTAACCAATCAAAATAATTAAATGCTTAATTCACACTCCGAAGTGATGAATAAAACAAAGAAACATGATTTTTAGCCCAAATAATTACGCATTAAAAAGAATAGAAATTTCATAAAGCACTATCTTTTAATAGTAATTAGCCATCTATAGATATCATTTACTATATTACGGATTATAGATACCTTTTTGTGGTTATAAGATGTATTTGATGTATTTAAGCTATTGTATTTATGAGTACAGTAGCAAAAATAGGCTTGAATCTGGGAAGTCAAACTAATCAATTGTTGTATTCGAGTGTATTCGGCTGTATTCATGGAGTGAAACATGAGATTACAGCTGAACAGATTATTGTGTTCAACTGTATCCACGGCGTGAAAGAAAGGATTACATTGTTTTTAAAATAGAAAGTGAATCAACTAACATAATAGACTCCTAATATAACTCAACCAGGTGCCGTGAGCCAAAACTATCTACAAGGGGAATTCCACATGTTCTCAAATAGCTCGAATTTGAAGGTGTTAGATCTTAGAGATAACAACTTTACTGGTTCAATTCCAAAATGGTTGGTAAGTCTTGAGATAACCACCTTACTCTTGAAAGGAAATCGTCTTCAAGGCATCATTCCTACACAATTATGCCATGCAAGTCAACTGAGAATGCTCCATCTTTCTCATAATAATCTCTCAGGACCTGTACCTCATTATTTGGGGAACATAATGAGACAAGGAACGAGTTCAGATGTATACCCCTACACTCCATCATTTGACTATCCAGGATCTGAGATGTGGGGTAGAGATGCCACGGTATTTGTAGAAGATTCAATGGAGAGATCGACGATTTCCTTTCAGAAAAACTATGGATGGGTTGGAGCAGATTTTACAACCAAGTATAATACCTATTCCTATGAAGGTAGCGTTGTTGATTATATGTCTGGAGTTGATCTTTCTTGCAACCAGTTAAGTGGTGAAATACCTAGTGAACTCTGTAATCTTACTCAGATTCGTGCACTAAACTTGTCACACGACCACATCAGTGGAGCAATACCATCAGAGTTCTCGAATCTCCAGAATATTGAAAGTCTGGACCTATCATACAACAACTTAAATGGGACGATTCCCCCTCAACTTCTAGAGCTAAAAACTTTAGCAGTTTTTAGCGTGGCACACAATAATCTAACATGTTTGACTCCACAGCATAAAGGGCAGTTTGCAACTTTTAATGAAAGCAGTGATGATGCGAATCATTTTCTTTGTGGTCCTCTTTTACACAACAGTTGCCTGGAGACTTTACAGATACTGATATCGCCTCTTGTGCCGAACTGCTATGAAGACGAGGATGCTTTTCTGGGATATGGAGTCGCTCTATATTTCCTTTCTTGTGTCGTATGCAAATTTGTTGCTCCTGGTGGTTGTAGTCCTCTGCGCAAGCCCATATTGGAGAAATGTTTGGTTTTCTTTCATTGAGTCTTTTATGTACTCTTGTTACAATTATTTTGCTTCCAATATGTAAACCTTATTGTAAGGTCCATCACTTCAATTACATGATAAATAATACTCAGGTAAATCATACTATATATGTTTTGAGTTATTTATATCTGCCTACCTTCTTGCTTCTTAATACTTGTATGTTGTTTTCGAGTTGCCAGTATCTGTCTTCTGCATACATGCCAAAATGATTATAATTAGCTCTTGCTTGTCGTTTGATACTGTCATATGAAAACCTATATGTCAGTTGGAAGAAGGTTAAGATTGAGAGATTTTGGATAGAGCCTTTTGATACATTGTCAAAGCCTCAAAGGCATAGTGCAGAAAAGGTTTTCTGAGAAGATGAGTGATAACTGCATGTATATTGCTCCATAGAGGAAATTATGACGTATGAAATACACATCTTTTTACTTCATTTATGCAATAAGTACACTACTGTTTGTTTTTTATATTTCCTAGATGAGACATTTTAGCTCGTTTGACACCACTTCTAGTCTGATAAGATCTGTTAACTCACTAGGTTTTCTCACTTCTATTCGACTTTAGCCACTAGCACAAGATGTAAAAAGTACTAAAACTTGTATGTACTTTACATATATTCCATCCTCATAGAAATTAATTAAATATTCATGGTTTTTTAAGAGGAGAAAATAATTTTTTCCCTTCATTTATTCCCTTTGGAATAATTTTAGAAAAATGACACTCTATAGTCACTCTCAAAATAATAGCCGAAAAAGTGTATTGTTTTGTATAATTTTGTGTATATGTATACATTCTGTATGTTATATATAAAAACTATACAAATTTAATATACTTTTTCTGCTATCGAATATAAATAATTTTTTTGGCACTGGCTAAAAGTGATAATACTAAATATCCATTACAAGACCCAAGGATGTAACAGATCATATTGGGTTCTATATGGTCCAACCCAACATCTGATAGTTCCACTGGCCTGAGAGGTATTTGACGTTAAAATAGCACGGTCTAGCTAGTTTTCGGACTGGTCATTCAAAAATAGCCAGCGTTTGCCAAGTCATTGAAAAATAGCAACTATTTTACTGCAACAGAGACCGGTCCAGCATAATATACTGGAGTTCGGTACACCATTGCATGAAATTCCAACTTATTATACTGGAACGGTATACTTGTTGGCTCCAGCATAATAAACTAGAGTTCCAGTATATTTTGCTGGAACTTTAGTATATTATACTAGAGTTCCAACAAAGTATATTGGAACTCCAAACTCCAGTATAATATGCTAGAGTTCCAGTATACTTTGATGTAACTCTAGTATAATATACTGAAGTATTTTCCTGATTCTGAATAGTGTTTTCATTCATATTTATCTTTACATAAAAAGTGGCTAATTTCAATGACTTTTGAAACTGTAACTATTTTTGAATGACCACTTGTAAATCTGGCTATTTTTGAATTTCTCCCGTGTTTGACATTGCGACATTGCCCAAGGCGAGGTAAAAATGATAAAAGATAGCCACTCTAAAAGATAGCCACTACTGAACGTTAGTTTTCTATTTTAATTTATCGGGACAAAAATATTTTGAATTGTCCTGAAGTTTAGATTTTTAATTGAAATTTTCACGAAAAAATAAGTAATAGCTAATATCAAAATAACATCTCTAAAAATGTTCTTTGTGGAGAGAAATTCATTTAAAGCCCATCGGGCCAAACATATATCATCTGGTAGCCACACATTGACCCATACAATTCATAGCCTAAAAACAATAACAACTGGTAGCAGTCGCCTCACATCCCTATCTTCCTTACTATCTTTCTTCTTCTCTCTCATGCCAGCATCCTATGGCTGTGAGTTCATGGACGCTTTTCTCTTTCTCTCTCTCTCTAAAAAGTCTCTTCCGTTTCTTTCGTCTCCCTTTTCTTTTATTTCGGTCCCTTCTTCAGTTCTGGAAAATCTGAAAGCCAATAATAGTTTTTATCTTATATTTTAATGGGAGATTTTCATTCTTATACCATATAGGAAACTATATTACAAAATATGTTCATAATTTGCATATTACTTGCTATGCTAATAGTATTTCTACAAAATATAGATAATTTATTAAATAAGGAATCATTGTAGCTGTAGGCTTCCTTATTTAGGGGCGCTAATATTGGGGAATTAAATATTCTTCCAGATATTTTACAACCACTTCACTCACGTATCAAACCACACCCTACGATTTCCTCTCCAATCACCCATGATTTCCTCTTCTAAAACTAGCAAAAATCTATAACCCCTCCACAATTGACAACCATTAAAAAACTTTGAAGCTTTAAATTCGAATTTGAGTTTTCAAATAATATTTGTTTGTTTGGATTGGATGTTGTTGCTAAGAATAGAGAATTCTTTCTACGTCTCTCTTTATTTCTCAATCCCAAATTTCAGTAATACAAAGCAAAGGAAAAGAGAGTAGCAATTCCATCATTGACAACCATTAAAAAGCTTTGAAGCTTTGAATTCAAATTTGGGTCATTTTCTTGGATTGGGTGTTGTTGAAAATAATTGAAAATATGATTTGGAGGTTTTGTTTGAAGATTAGACTTGGTTTTGGCTTAATTTCAGATAGAAACTCGAAGAAGAAGAAGACATGACATATATTGTAAAAATTGTAGAAAAGTTGTATACTGTTGTTTATTATTTTTCTTTTATTAATTTACCTATTGTATGAAAGTTGAACAATATTATATGAAAATTGTATTTAGGTAGTAGTATATTGTAGTTGTATATAACTTAGTAGAAATAATATACGAAAATTATAGATAATTTGTAGATAAGTTGTATAATATATAATTAGTTATATTAAAATTATTTTTACTATGTATAAATCAGTTACAAAATATATAAATGACATATTGTATAAAATTTGTCTATAAGTTTTGTATTATTGTAGTTGTATTTAATTGGGTGGAAATAATATGCGAAAGTTGTAGATAAGTTGTATTCCTCTTTAACGGGAGATATTGGCATATCAAGTAGCTTTAGTGTTCCATACGAACATGCATGAAAATAAAAATAAATTCTGTTATGTATAATTTGTAGAAATTTTGTAGAAACATTGAAATTCTGTATTTTTATATTAATTTTTCAAATGATATGTAGTTTTATTGTAGAATAAATGTAGAAAATAAGCCATTGCGAGTCTTATTAGACTCATTCCCACATTCAACTTATTCTACAAATTCACGCCTCTTTAAATACAATACAACCTTAAGTTCTTGAATTTAAAGGTATAGCAATATATATAACTTAAAAAACATCTTCTCCTCTACACAAGTTAACTCCAAAATAGATGAAGTTCAATAACAAGCTCCCACCAAAACTTTTAACATCAAAGCACAAAGCTCAAAAATAAATAAACAACAGAATACATTTTTCTACAGTTTTTCTACAATTTCTGCAATATAATGTATTTCATGTCTTCTTCTTCTTCTTCTTGGAGTTTCAATCTGAAATTCAGCCAAAACCAAGTCTAATTTTTACCAAAACCCCTCAAAAATTGAGATATAAACTCCATACCATATTCTCAATTATACATCTTCTCCTCTGCACAAGTTAGCTCCAAAATAGACGAAGTGGAATAACAAGCTCCCATCAAAACTTCTAACATCAAAGCACAAAGCTCAAGAATAAATAAACTCCAAACCATATTCCCAATTATACATCTTCTCTTCTGCACAAGTTAGCTCTCCAAAATAGACTAAGTGGTATAACAAGCTCTCGTCAACACTTTTAACATCAAAGCACAAAGTTCAAAAATAAATAAACTCCAAACTATATTCCCAATATACATCTTCTCCTCTGCACAAGTTAGCTCCAAAATAGACGTAGTGGAATAACAAGCTCCCGTCAAAACTGTTAACATCAAAGCACAAAGCTCAAAAATATATAAACAACAGAATATATTTTTCTACAATTTCTGCAATATAATGTATGTCATGTCGAGTTTCAATCTGAAATTCAGCCAAAATCAAGTCTAATTTTCACCAAAATCCCTCAAAAATTGAGATATAAACTCCAAGACATATTCCCAATTATTTGCAACAACATCCAATCAAAAAAATAATGATTTTTGAAACTCAAATTCGAATTCAAAGTTTCAAAGCTTTTTAATCAATTATGGGATTGCTGCTCTCTTTTCCTTTCCTCTTATATTATTAAAATTTGGGATTGAGAGATAGAGAGAGATGTAGAGAGAATTCTTGATTCTTTGCAACAACATCCAATCTAAACAAATAGTGTCTTTTGAAAATCTAAATTCGAATTCAAAGTTTCAAAGCTTTTTAATGGTTGTCCATGGTGGAGGGGTTACATATTTTCGTTGGTTTTAAAAGAGTATATCTTGAGTGATTGAAGAGGAAATCATGGGGATTTGGAGAGAGAAACTTGGGGGAGTGGGAATATATGGTTGAGTAAAATTAGGAGATTAATTAATACCATTAAAATCTTAAAATTGTACATAAATGACAATTAGGTATATAGAAGGTAATTATATTAAAAGTTAAGCATAAAGGGTTATATAGTTTACTATATGGCATAGGAATAGAAAAAATTTCTATTTTAATTCTTGTTTGCAATTCATGATTTTTGGCTATATCTAGGTTTTGAATGCAAATATGCTATGATCCCAATTTATTATCACCGCAAACTTATGATCACATATATATTATGGACGAGAAAGCATGTATCGTGTTGTGGACCACACATTTGAAATGCTAATGAACTATTAGAATGTTGTGTTTTGCAGAATACTATATTGGATTTGATGATCTATTTTTTTTTTCAATTTCATATTTGTGCTGGTTTTTCTAGATCTCCATTAGTTTGTGTTTTGTGAGATAATAAATTGATTGATTCACAATTTTTACTTTTTTTTATAATATTTTGGTTTTCGGATACCGTGAGGCCATGGACGCCGGTGTCCTCGTCGTTGAAGAAGCAACTCCGCCAACCACGACTCTCATGGCCTTGGCTTCTTTCTCTGATTTTGTCTTATAACTTTTGTGAATATGAAGTTAATACTTTGAAGATCTTTGCCTGAGACTTTAAACTCTGGCGATCTTGTTACCATTTTCGGTGACTGATGAGGCCATAAACGCTGGTGGCTGGTCTCTTAATGAGAGGAAGATGAGAGGAGATAATTTTGCATAAAGTTGAAATATATTCAAAATAGGCTGTCATTATACAAAACTTATGCAAAATAGACAATAGTTATATATTTTATAGACAACAAAGTATCATTATACAAAATATATACAAGAATAGAATATCATTATACAGAATATATACAAAACAGTCTTTCAGTATACAATAAATATATACTAATGATACATTAGGGATACACTAAAAAATAGAAGATACACTTTATATACAACATTTATACAATGTAATAATATATATACAATATTTATACATTTTATATTTGTCACTATACAAAATATATACAAAAGAAATTATCACTATACAATGAATATACAATTATGATACATTAGGGATGCGCTAAAATATAGAGGATACACTATATATGCAAAATTTATGCAATGCAATAGTATATATACAATTTCTATAAATTTTATAAAAATTTATATAGTATAAATTTTATAATATACACTGAAAAATACAAGATACACTTATAAACAAAATTTATACAATATGCATATAAAATATTTAATACGTTGTGTGTGTGTGTGTGTGTGTGTGTGTATATATATATATATATATATATATATATATATATATATATATATCATCTAACTACCCCATTACATCCAGACCAATCATTGATACTCACTGTAAAAGTTCTTCATTCACAAAATACTAATATGACCGAAGAATAAGAAGAAGAAGAATGTGATGAACCAAAAGGTCATTACTTGCTTTTAAACTATATTCTGTATTTTCAAGGCCTTACAAATCTCATTTAGAGTCACCTTGATTTACGTGTGTTTTCCGGAGGCGTAGCCAGAAAGCATAAATATGAAAATCCGTGAAAAATGGTAAAATTTGGTTATAAAATGAGTCAATTTGACTTTAGTCAACGTTTTGGATAAACGAATCCGGATCCATGATTTGACAATCCCGAAGGGTCCATAGGAAAATATGGGACTTGGGCGTATGTCGAATTTCGAGGTCCCAAGCCTGATAAATGATATTTTTAAAGGAAATTAATTTTTGAAAATTTTAAGGAAATTTAAAATGAAATTTGATTTAAACATGATGGTATCAGGCCCGTATTTTGGTTTCGGCACCCGGTAAAAGTCCTATATATTATTTAAGACATTTATATAAAATTTGGTTAAAAATGGATGTCGTTTGACATGATTTAGACCTAAATTGCTAAAGTTGATGTTTTATGATGTTTAGGAATTTTTTTTTTGATTTTGAGGTTTAATTCGTTGTTATTGAGGTTATTTTGGAGATTTAATCATACGGATAAGTTCGTATGGTATTGTTGAGTTAGTACGTGTGTTTGGTTAGGAACCCCGAGGGCTCGTGTATGTTTCAGATGTGATTCGGAAAGTTTTAGACATAAGAAAAAGTTGCAGAATTTCTGTTGCAGGTGCTCAGGCCTGTTGTTTATCATGATAGCGTAGTAACTTTCGCGATCGCGTAAGGTAAATATGGACTGGGGTAAAATTGTTCTTCGCGAACGTGAAGCCACAGTCGCGAACGCGGAGTACAAGAGATTGCTCATCGCGAATGCTATCGGTGTGACGCGAACATGTAATGTTAACTGGAGGTGGGTCGGGGTGTTGCCGATTCTTCTACGCGAACGCATACGTTAGTTCGCGAATGCGAAGGTCGAGGGGGTCAACCTTTCGCGAACGCTTAAGTCCACTTAGTGGCAGCCCTTCGCAATCGGAACAGTGTTCTCACGAACACGATGAACACTGTCCTCCAGCACTTAAAACAGTAGTCATTTCGGGATTCATTCAAAATTTCATAAATTCTTCATCTTAACTCAAAATTGGGCATTGTTGAAAGAGTATTTCACCAAAAATTCATAGGTATGTAATCTTAAGACCCATTTTCTTCAATTTCCATTAACACCCATTAGATTTCTAGGCCTAAAACATGTGATTAAGGGTAGAAAATTAGGGATTTGGGCAGAGTAAGGGTTTTTTGGATTATTTTTTATTTAAACCTCGTTTTTAGGTCGGAATTGAAAATAAATTATATATTCAGGCTCATGGGTGATCGGGTTTTTGTTCGAACCTTGTGTTTTGACCAAGCTGCCAGGGTCGATTTTTGAATGTTTGGGAAGAATGATTAGGAAGCTATAATCAAATATTGGAAGTGGATTATTTAGCATTTATTGATGTTATTAAGTCGATTATATATAGATTCAATTGGGTTGGAGCCAAGCTTGAAAGGAAACGCGGTATTTGAGGCTTGAGTTGCCGTGGAAGTTCGATGTAAGTGTTTGCTCTAACATTAGCTTGAGTAATTAGGAGTTGAGTCATATCTTCTTTGCGGTATTTGTTGAGTACGATGTATAAGTATGGTGACGAGTATCTATACATTGGTGTCTAGCATGACCGTGAGTGTTTATATTATGAATATCTTGATTTCGTTGTATTTTTCATGCATTGATGATGATTTTTAGTTGTTGTGAAAGTTTGTGGAAGGAATTGTGACCTTTGAACATTTGGAGCAATTGCTCAAGTTATATTACGAATCGTGAAAGTATATGAGACGATTGAACCCTTTGGAGCATTCGCACAAGTGCTAAAGTTAGTTATGAAGTAAAAGTTAAAGAAAGAGAAAGTGTTGTTAAAATGTTCCCTTGTCGGGATTTAATTGTTTAATTGTTGTTCCTTGCCGGGATTACTATATGATCTTGTTTATTCCCTTGCCCCTTGTTTGTGATTGTTGTTTTTGTGAGGAAGGGTGTTAAAGCACGAAGTGAACAACCATTTGCTGTCACGACTCAGATTTTCCACCCTCGAATGTTGTGATGATGCCTACTAATGTGAGCTAGGCAAGCCAATCCTTTTAACTAATTACCTCATTATTCAATTATTTCTTTTTAACAAACATAAGGCGATAACGTATAAATAGTAGAATTTTTAAATTAAGTGGAAGAAAACAATAACATATCTGAAATCTGTATCTATTACTTCTTAAGACTCAATCACCCAAAATCTGGTGCCACGGCGTCACAGACGATCTAAGATTTACAATAGACAATGTTTGAATAAAACAACGATACACTATTTCTAAATTAAAAGATGAAACAGGAAATAAAAGATAGAGGAGATGCCAGGGCATGCAGACGCCTGCAGGTCTACGTTGGATTTCCGCGTGGAATGAAGGTAACCTCCAAACTACGGTCCAAGAGCTGCTCCAGGATCTGCATATAGTGAAGAGTGTAGTATTAGTACAACCGACCCCAAGTGCTGGTAAGTGCGTAGCCTAACCTCGGCGAAGTAGTGACAAGGCTAGGACCAGACTACCAAATAAACCTGTGGAGTTCAATATATACAATGGAAAAGAAATACATAAATAAACAGTCATGTATGGGAAAGGGAGAATGCTACGGGGGAAATATCAATTCCGAATATAGAGACATCAGGTAAACAAAAGAGCAATATATCTCGTATATCAACAAGATATCATAAATCAATAAATGCACGACATCACCCTTCGCGCTTTTACTCTCGGCCTCACCAAGGCATTTAAGTACTGAAAAGGTCACGGCATCACTCTTCATGCTTTTACTCTCTTTCCTCACCATATAATCAATATAATTGGCATGGAATGGTACATCGTGCGGCACAGAATCACCCTTCGTGCTTTACACTCTTTCCTCACAATCATTTAGGGCATCACCCTTCGTGCTTTAACGCTCATCCTCACCCAAACAATAATCACAAACAAGAGGGCAAGGAAAATAAATGAAATTTGCAATAATAATCCTGGCAAGCGATGGTTCCACAATTACGTCCCAGCAAGGGAACAACATCAATAACACCAACATCCCGGCAAAAGAGATACAAATAAAGCAACAATATTCCGGAAAGGGAGGCAACATAAATATCTCTTCTCCTTCTCACTTTTACTTCACAATTCACTTGACACTCGAGCCAATGCTCTAAAGGTTCTGTTATCACTTATACTTCCACAATTCATTGTCTAACTTAAGCCAATGCTCCTCATTGTTCATAGGTCACAATTCCTTCCAAAAACATTATAAAACAAATAGAAACCATCACCAAGGCACGAAAGATACAACAAAGTCATGATAATCACAATATTAGACTCACGGGCATGGTAGCCACCAATGTATAGATGCTCTTCACCATGCCTATACGTCGTACTCAACAATTACCACATCGAAAATAGGACTCATCTCCTAATCCCTCAAGCTAAAGTTAGACCAAACACTTACCTCGATGCCACGAACACAATTCACGTTTCAAATATGGCTTTACCCCTTGGTTCCAGCACCAATTCGCTCGTATCTAGTCACAAGTTACTTAATTACATCAATAAATGCCAAATGAATCAATTCGAATACATGAAAATGAGTTTTGCAAAGTTTTACCCAAGAAGTCAAAATCACTGTCACACCTCCTTTTTCACTACACTCCTCAAGGGCACAAAGGCGTTTTTCCACTTAATGGACAATCAAACCGGTATTTAGTTTATTAATTATTCAGAGTCACCATTTGAAAGATTAATGGTGTCTCAAGTCATCAGTTTTAATCCCGAACCGAGGAAAATATGACTCTATTAACAGTCCACAAACCAGAAATCTGGATAAGGAATTTTGTTAACCCGGGAGAATGTGTTAGGCATTCCCAGGTTTCGTGGTTCTAGCACGGTCGCTTAACCGTTGTATTTGATTTTATCTGATTTTAGTACATGCTAGCTTATGTGCCTTTTATTCTTAAACCTCTTTTATCTTTGTTTAGCTTAAAAGAATTGAACTAATTTTGTGATTTTTTATGTTTTGTTCTAAAACAAATTAAACTCTAATTAATACTAAAATATAAAATTAAATTCAAATGTATATGTATTTTTTTTTAATTTCATATGATTTATCATGCACAAATAAAATGCAAACAATTAACACAAAATTCACAAAAATTGTAAAAATAAGGAAAAAAATTTTTGTTTAAATTTTGTGGGAATAATTCATATATGGGGCAAAAATCACGTGCTCACAACTACCCCTCTTTACTCGGAAACATGAAAGGTTATTGGGAAAAGATAAGTGAGCAAATACGAGCGATTTTTGCCTGTTCAAATATTTCGTTGTGAAGCATTTTGAAAAGTTTTGACCGCACTCTGCTTCAGAGGTTGCCTACATATCATAGGCTAAACAGAAATTAGGTCAGTGCAGTTCGGGAGTGTCTGATAGCTGGGACTACCAGGAGCAGTGATTTCACTACGACTGCTGCTGCTACTGCTCGCTGACCTTCCTTATTACACCATGTCAAAAAATAAAGAAGCTAGACTAAACTATGATCTATGAATTACAAAAGTCCTATCTGAAGTCTTCAAACTTGCATCTTGCACTTCCTTGTTGCCTTGTTGTCTTGTGTTCCCTTGGTGAAAATCATTGTTGTTACATCGAATCGTGAGCTCAGATGTTGTTTCTTCTCTCCCAACTGGTGAAAGTTGAGTAATAATGAACATGAATGTGTTCCTCTGTTATCTGGGCGGGCTCCTAATTGCTAAAACTTGAACTGTACGTCTCTGTTTTCCAGGCAGACTTCTGACTTTTGACTTTTAAAATTAAATGTATTCCTTCGTTATCCAGGCGGGCTCCAGACTTCTGAATGTTGAGATTGACTGTATTACTCTGTTATCCAGGCGGGCTCCTGACTACTGAACTTGAACTTGAAAGTATTCCTCTATTATCCAGGCGAGCTCCTGACTGCTAAGTTTGAACTTGCATGTATTCCTCTGTTATTCTGGCGGGCACCTAGCTTCACAAAATAGGCAAATCAAAGAAATTTTCTGCCCCAGTTTGGGAACTGGGTACATTTCACCGGATAGTAATAAGAATTTGACCAAAACCTAACTTGAAATACCTCGGGCTCCTGATTTCCGAAACATAAATTGCATACCTCTATTTTTCAAGCGGGCTCCTGACTTCAAAAAGACAAAGAAATCGATGGAAAACTAAAATATGAATTGTATCACATCTGTTCTTCAGGCGGGCTCCTGATTACTGCAACTTAAATTGTATGTCTCTGTTCTCCATTCTGACTCTGAAATTTGAAATGCATATCTCTGTTTTCCAGGCGGACTCCTGAATTTACAACAACTTAAAATATAACAACCTCCATTCTTCAGGCTGGCTCATGACTTTGCCTACAACTTAAAGTATAACAAATCTCCATTCTCTAGGCGGGCTCCTGACTTCAACTACAACTTAAAATATGACAACCTCCATTCTCCAGGCAGGCTCCTAACTTCAACTACTTAAAAATTTAATACCTCCATTCTCCAGGCGGGCTCCTTACTTCAAACCTTGACTGTATTGCTCTGCTCTGTAGGCGGGCTCCTGACTACTGAAATTTGAAGCGCATGTCTCTGTTGTCCAGGCAGAATCCTGACTTCAAACTTGAAAAGTATGTCTTTGTTCTCCAGGCCGACTCCTAACTTCGACAAAACAAACAACCAATGAAAATTTCTGCCCCAGTTTGGAAGCTGGGTGTATGGGTGAGTGTTACACTGAATCATATTACCATATATTAGTAAGAATTGAAAGCTAAATCCTATTATCCAGGGAGGTCTTGACAACTCCTTAACAGTTGCAAATCTAAGGTATTACGCTCACTACGTCATGTTATCTACAAGTGTTTTAAAGTAAATCCTATTATCTAGGAAGGTCCTGACAACTCCAAACAATTACGAACCTAAGGTGCTACTTCTCACTACATCATGTTATCTTACCAGGGTATTTGAATTACGTCCTATTATCCAGGAAGGTCCTGACAACTCAAGTTTTATCCTAAAATGCAAACTTTGCTACCAAATTATATTCCCCTATGATATTCATAATTATCTTGTGTTTTTATTCATACCACACTTTGCGGTCAAACGTGATTACTCCTTTCTTTCCCTTTATGGAGAATTCCTCCCGAACAACCAACTTTTCTGCCCCTGTTTCAACCAAAGAAAATTTTGTTAGTTTAAAATGGTGTTTAGTTTATGGCATTATTGCTGAACAATCCTTCCACTGCCTTGCTTTGTGTTGACTGACTTCCTCAAACTGACCCGGAACTGCTTGACTTTTTGACTGACTTTCAAATTCCCCAATCCCTGACAACCTGTATGCTTTTGTACTTGTGCTATTGTTTCATTTTTCCAACCCTTTTTGCCTAAACCTTTACAACTCCCATAACACATCCCAATTTCTCCACCGATGCAACTTCTGGAGACTTCCCTATTCCATCTTATATCACATTGTTGTCGACATGCTCCGACCACTTTATGTATTACCACTTTCGAAAGCTAGTAGTGAGCTTTGCAATCCTTTCCCTTTTGCTTTGAAAAAAAATGACATTGAAACATATTAGATAGGCAAAACCCCTAAAAAAGAAAATGAAATGAAATGATTTATGCGTTAAGGATAAGAAGAATCCAAAACTGGATGACTATTAAAAGGAAAAGAAGAGAAACTTATCTGACCAGAACAACTGGCACCAATGATCATGACATGCATTTCGGACTAAATGGCCCAATCGATCCAACTAACCAACTTTCAGTTGCCATACCTGCGATACCTCGAAATAGTTTTTCACCAACAGAACTTTTTCAGTTAGCCTTTTCTCAACTCACTTTTGCCTCAGGGTGCCCGTGAGGGGTTTCACCACTAAAACTCTATCGTTTTATTTTTCTCTCAACTCCCATCGCCTTATGGAGCCTGTGTAGGTTTTTACCAATAAAACGCTCTCATTTTTGTTTTTGCTCAAACCAAAGTGTTGCCACTACCATGAATTAACGCTACCTGCTCGACTTGGCATTACTGAAAAGTTGATCGGAAGGTCTTTTTTGGATCGTAATATAGGCTTTTAGATGGGTTAGAAAGAAAGGTATAAAAGGCTCAAAAGAATTTCAAAATGGGTTAAAATTACAACTTTCGGAATCTAATTTCTCAGAACAAACTGCAATTTCTGCCCCAGTTTCTTGCTCGGGGACTTTCGGATTTTTATTTTGGTATGATTGAACCTTGGAGTAAGGCTGCCTACGTACCCTTTCTGGATCAAGTCAAACGTAGTCCACTTCATAAGAATTACTTTGTTTGTTGTCATCTTTCTTTTCTTTTTCTTCTTCTTTCTCTTCTTTCTTTTCTTTCTTCCTTTTCGCTTTTTTGTTGTCTTGTTGTTTTGTTTTTTTTTCTCTTTTCCTCTTTTTCTTTTCTCATTCTTATTTTTTCACTCTTTTCATTCTTTTTTCTTTCCTCTTTTTCCTTTACTTATCTTTCACGGTTGGGTTTCTGATCTTTGCCACCGATTCCAAAAGAGTGGTATGAAAGGAAATAAATAAGGCTCAAAGAGGATGACAAGGGATAAAAGTGTTTGGATAGCAGAACAAAGTGCCTTCGCCATTTCAATCTTTAAAAAATGCCAAACACAAACAAATACACTAAGAAATAGAGAAATCATACATTATATCTCTTGACCGTGTCGGAATTGATGGCCATTTCTACACATTTCCCTTCTACATCTGTCAAATACAGTGCACCATTAGACAACACTCTAGTTACCACAAAGGGCCCCTGCTAGTTTGGGGCAAACATTCCTTTTGCTTCAGCCCGATGAGGCAAAATCCACCTCAGTACTAACTGTCCGACTTCGAACTTCCTCGGACGTACTTTCTTTTTATATGCTCTTGCCATTCTTCGTTGGTACAGTTGACCATGACTCACTGATGCCAACCTCTTCTTGTCAATCAAACTCAACTGCTCAAGGCGGCTTTTCATCCATTCATCATTATCGATCTCAGCCTCTGCAATGATTTGAAGAGATGGTATTTCCACCTCTGCGGTATTACTGCCCCGGTTCCATACACCAATGAATAAGGAGTCACCCCCACTAAAGTACGAACAGTGTTGCAGTATCCCAACAATGCAAAAGGAAACTTTTCATGCCACTGTCTTGAACCTTCCACCATCTTCTGTAATATTTTCTTTATATTATTATTAGCCGCCTCAACCGTACCATTGGCCTTAGGGTGGTACGGAGTAGAATGCTTATGGGTAATCTTGAACTGCTCACACATTTCCTTCATCAGATGACTATTGAGGATTGCCCCATAGTCTGTAATGATCACTTTTGGTATCCCAGATCGACTTATAATGTTCGAATGCACAAAATCCGCCGTAGCCTTCTTGGTTACACACTTGAAAGTTTTATCCTCTACCCACTTGGTAAATAGTCTATAGCTACTAAAATGAACCTAGCGCTACTAGTTCGATTGGCCCAATAACATACATGCCCCATGCAACAAAAGGCCATGGTGCGGACATCGTATGTAGCTATGATGGCGGAGAATAAATCAAATCTCCATGCACTTGGTACTAATGACATTTGCGTATAAAACCAATACAATCCTGCTCCATAGTAAGCCAATAATAACCTGCCCGTAGGATCTTCTTTGCCAAAACATATCCACTTATATGCGGTCCACAGACTCCCAAATGTACCTCAGTCATAATAGATGTGGCCTGCCTTGAATCCATGCATCTCAATAGCCCAAGATCTGGGGTTGTTTTATATAACACTCCTCCACTAAGGAAAAACCCGCTTGCCAACTGCCGAATTTCTCTTTTCTGATCATCGGTGACCTGTACTGGGTATACCCCCATTCTGATATATTCCATGATGTTGTGAAACCATGGCTCACCGTCAAGTTCCTCTTCTACCATATTACAATAAGCATGCTGATCACGGACCTAAATCTGCAGAGGGTCCACATAAGCCTTGTTTGGGTGATGTAATATTGACACCAAAGTAGCCAAAGCATCAGTGACCTCATTATGAATTCTTGGAATGTGCCTGAACTCTACAGACTGGAACTGTTGACAAAGCTCATGCAAACATTGTCGGTATGGTATTAGCTTTATATCTAGTGTTCCCCATTGTCCTTGAATTTGGTGTACCAGTAGGTCCGAGTCACCCATGACCAAGACTTTCTGGACACACATATCTACATCTAATATCAATCCCAAGATACACGCCTCATATTCTGCCATATTGTTCCTACAATAGAAACGAAGCTGAGCTGTAATAAGGTAGTGTTGACTTGTTTCAGAAATAAGTACCGCTCTTATTGCCACGCCTTTCATATTTGCAGCCCCATCAAAGAAGAGCTTCCATCCCGGCTTCTCCACTTGTTCCAACTCTTCATTGTGCATCACCTCTTCATCAGGGAAATAAGTTTTCAAAGGTTCATAATCTTCATCGGCTGGATTCTCAGCTAAATGATCAGCTAATGCCTATGCTTTCATCGCAGTCCCTGTCACATAAACAATGTCAAACTCTGTAAGTAGGATCTGCCACTTTGCAACCTCCCTATAGGCATAGCCTTCTAAAAAATATACTTCAATGGGTCCAAGCGAGATATGAGGTAATTAGTGTAGGACGACGAATAATGTTTCAACTTCTGTGCCACCCAAGTTAGGGCGCAACCCATCCTTACCAGATGAGTATACTTAACCTCGTAAGATGTGAACTTCTTGCTGAGATAATAGATAGCATGCTCCTTCCTTCCCGTAACATTATGTTGCCCCAGTACATAGCCGAATTAATTATCTAAAATCGTCAGATATAGAATCAAAGGCCTCTCTGGTTCTGGCGGGACCAACACGGGTGGGTTTGATAAATACCCCTTTATCTTATCAAAGGCCTCCTAACATTCATCACTCCATTTGACTGCAGCATATTTCTTTTACAATTTAAAAATTAGCTCACAAGTTGTCGTGAGTTGAGCAATGAATCTACTGATATAATTCAATCTTCCCAACAAACTCATCACCTCAGTTTTATTTCTTGGAGTTGGCAATTCTTGAATAGTTTTGATCTTTGATGAGTCTAGTTCAATACCCTGGTGGCTAACTATAAATCCAAACAACTTTCCAGATGGAACCCCGAAAGCACATTTTGCAGGATTGAGCTTAAGATTGTACCTGCGAAGCCTTTGAAATAACTTTCTCAAATCCCTGACATGGTCGGGCTGCTCTCTAGACTTCACGATCACATCATCCACGTACACCTCAATTTCCTTATGTATCATATCATGGAATATTGTTATCATGGCCCTTATATAATTTTCCCCAACATTTTTCAAACCAAATGGCATGACCCAATAACAGTACGTTCCCCACGCGCGTGATGAATGTTGTCTTTTCTGCATCTTACTCGTCCATTAGAATCTGATGATAACTCGAGTAAAAATCCATGAAATAACTAATCTCATGTTTGGCATCATTATCAATCAGTATGTGGATATTTGGAAGTGGGAAATTGTCTTTTTGGACTTGCCTTATTAAGATCCCAATAATTGATACACACCCTGGTCTTGCCATCATTCTTCAGTACTGGCACAACATTAGCTAACCAGGTAGAATACCGTGTAATCTGAATGACCTTTACATCAAACAACTTGGTAGTCTCTTCTTTGATCTTTACACTAATATCCTTTTTGAACTTTCTCATCTTCTACTTGACAGGAGGGAGTGGCGGATCAGTGGGAAATTTGTGAACCACTAAATCGATGCTTAGACCCGGCATATCATCATACGATTATGCAAAAACATCCTTGTATTTGAACAATGCTTAATTTATCTCCTCCTTGAGTTGTGGCTCCAGATGAACACGTACTTTAGTTGTTTGCACATTATCTTGGTCCCCCTAGATTAACTGCTTCATTGTTATTTAAGTTAGATTGGGTTTTCTTCAATGTGACTTAAGTCTTTACTAATTTCCTCAAAAGACTCATCATCGTCACATTCCACCTTATCATCACACTCGATTTATTGTATTATTATTTTTGAGTTAGATTGGCTTTTAAAACTAGGCCGAAGATTCCTCATGCATGTCATGTCATTGATGTCATCATAAAAAGAACTGTACAGAAAAGAAAAGAAAGAAAAAAAATAGAAACAAAATTAGGAATAAAGAAAGAAGAAGAACTGCATTTCATTAAATGTAAAGATGGTAGGGTTTTAACTCATCCAAATGGGCAGAACATAGCAACTGAATTACAAATCCTGGAATAATCCAGGTGAATAAAAGGAAAACAAAACCACTACTATGACAACCTGACCCATCGTTATGTGAGTTACCATCCAATTTTCCATGTTTTATGCTTCTATATGTTTCATTATATGTGTTTGAAGATTTTGAAGTAATTCGGACAGAGTTTGGCTAGAAATGAGACAATAGTCTATTTACGAGAAGGTTAGTTTGGAAAAGTCAACCGGATGTTTGCTTATGCGTTATAAGGCTTACAATGGATTTCCGACAATTCAAATAGTTTTGGGTTGTTATTTATGACCTAGAAGTGAAATCAGAACTGAATTTGGAGGTCTGGTGTATAATAAGGCTTGAATTGGCTAAGTTTGTTTTTTGGCGAATTCCGATTGATAGGCGAGATTTTGATCTGGGGGTCGGAATGGGATTCCAAGAGTTGTAGTAGCTTTGTTAGGTGATTTTTAATATGTGTGCAAAATTTTAGGTCATTCAGACATCATTTGGTCGGGATTTTTATCGAATGTAAGTTTTGGAAGTTTTAGTTTAACTTAGGCTTGAATCTGTCGTCAATTGATGATTATTGTGTTGTTGGATGTGTTTTTATGATTGGAACAAGTTCGTACAATGTTTTAGGGTATGTTGGTGCTTTTGGTTGAGGTTCCGAGGGCCTCGGGGTGGTTTCGAGTGGTTAATCGGATGATATTTGGCTCATGGAAGGTGCAGAAATGCAGCAGAATTGTTGCTGAAGAATTCCTCTATGCGATCGCATATGTGGCATTGCGATCACATAGAAAGCTAGGAGAGGAGCTTACTTGCTATGCGGTCGCATTAAGGTCCATGCGATCGCATCGGTCTGGGAACTTGAGCTGTGCGATCGCACAAGGTTGATGGGATCACATAAGGTAGTTTGGCCTGGGGTCCTTGGTAGAGGTTTGGTCTATGCGAACGCGGGGGTCTAATGCGATCGCATAGGCTTATTTTAGGAAGGTAGAAATTTTTTCTATGTGATCGCAATGGTTGTGATGTGATCGCATAGGGCAACAACTGGGCAGAGAGAATGGTTTTAAAGTGTTATTTCATCCGTGACCTATCTCACTTTTCCTCCATATTTGCACCACCTTGAGAGCTTCTTGGAAGATTTTGAAGGGGATTTTGATGGGAAGTGGTTGGAGGTAAGTCTTGAGGCCTAGAAACACCATTTAATTGAAGACTCATCCTTTGATTCTCTGAAATTTTGGTAAAATTGAAGAAAGTAGGGCTTGGTTTTTGAAATGTCAATTTTGGATTTGGTGGCCCGTTCGAACTCTGATTTTGATGAACTTTTTATGTACGGAGTTAGGTGATGTGACTTTCGTAATTTTTTGATAAGTGGGACCAGGGCTCAGGTTTTTCCAACTTCGTGTTTTTGAGTGTTTTTTTGAGTTCTTTCAATTGGGTTATGTCCCATTAGCTTATTATAACCTATGCCTTGTGGTTTTGGTCAGATTCTGCACTAGAGGAGGTCGATTTGCGAGGAAAATGCAAGGCGAGCTAGGATTTTGGCCAGTTTGAGGTAAATAATGGTTATGAATGATATACTGAGGGTTTGAAACCCCATATTTGCACTATGCGCTGCTATGTTGAGATGAAACACGCGTCGTGTAATGAGCGTGGTGATATTTTTGCTGGGGACTGGGACATGGTCCATCACGATTGATGACTTACTGTACTTCTCGACTAAGCTTATATCCGTATATTTTGGGCTAGTTTCCATGTTTGGGGCCTTGTGCCGTTCTGTAGAACTCTTAGGTAGCATGTTGAGCTGATTGACCTTACATTACCTACTGAACACACACTATCTGTCTTGTCCTTAACTGTAAATCATGAAGTGAACCGGACATGGTAACTTGCACCCTAAATGAGTAACACCTAGGATGGAATACCCAGTATTAGCTGAGTGGGCCTGAGAGGCCAAGTCTATATTGACAGAGAAGGGTCAAAGACACCGTAGTGAGGGTATTTTATTTATCTACCAGATCGGGCTGCACACCGCAACAATATATATACATACATGTGTTGGATCGGACTGCACGCCGCAGTAATATACTATATATATGGATTGGACTGCCTGCGTAGTGATATATTATATGGATCGGGCTACACACTACAGTATTATAGCGCTTGGGATGAAGGAGCCCCTCCGGAGTCGGCACATACCCCCTGTGAGCGCAATCGACGATGTTTATTGGATCGGGCTGCGCACTGCAGTATTCTATATATTAGATTGGATTGGGTTGCGCGCCGCAACAACGTCAGTAAATTGTCAGACATAATAGAGGAGTTTTATCAGTTTCTTTGCCATGTTTAGCATTTATTTACTGTCTTCACTGCTGATTTTAGAACTGCAAAGTGTTCTTACCGGATTTCTTACATTCTGTTGTTATTTATTGCTATTACTCACTGAGTTGGAGTACTCACTCTACTCCCTGCACCTTGTGTGCGGATACAGAGATCCCAAAGGCTTAGCTGTGATGATTTGTTACTGTCTAATTCAGTACCGGAGTTATCGAGGTAGCTGCTGTTGTCCGTAGGACCTGATTTATCCTCTTATATGTCTTTTACTTCCGCATATAGATTTCCTTGTATATGATACTGATAAGTTGTATTTATAGGCTCTGACTTGTGACACCTGATCTTTTGCATTGTTATTACTTTCAGTTTTCGCAGTGTTTCTATTATTATCAAATTGAGAATTTTATGCTAAACTTTGTATTTTAAGTTAATGATTTGGCTAGGAATGTTTAAATGGTCGGGCTTTCCTAACAAGGTGTTGGGCGCCATCACGACCGAGGTTAGGGTCGTGACAAGTTGGTATCCGAGCCTAGGTTACAAGGCCTCGCGAGTCATGAGCCGGTTTAGTAGAGTCTCGCGGATCTGTATAGAGACGTTTGTACTTATCCTTGAGAGATTGCAGTACCTATAGGAAAAAATTCATAGTCTTGAAATTCTTGTCTTGCGACTTTGTTGATCCAAGGGCTAAACTTCTGTATTCTACTCTTTCGTAGATGGCGAGAACGCGTGCTATCGAGCGTGGCGGACGACCAACATTGCCACATAGTAGAGACCGATGATGCAACTGTGGTTGTGGTCAAGGCAGAGCAGCAGAACCAACAACAATTGACTCACCAGTTACCCCTATTCAGGATCAGCCTCCAGCTGTAGAGGTTCCAGATACACCTACTCAGGCACCAACAGTGCCTATTGTGATTTCGGGTCTTCAGAAGGCCCTGGCTCATATCTTATCGGTTTGCACTGGCATGGCTCAAGCAGTCTCGGCCACTACTACCGCAGCTACATCCCAGACCGGGGGATGGCCATCAGACCCCTGAAGCTCGCACTGCGGAATAGGGTGTACAGGGTTTGCAAACCTCGGAGGCACCACTAGTTCAGCAAGTTGCCCCTGTCCAGCCAGTTGTTCCAGTTCAAGGCGAGGGGGGCCAATGATTCCAGATGATGTGCAACCTCGTCTTGAGAGGTTCAACAGGCTTTCACCTCCTATATTCAGCGGTATTTCGGGCGAGGATGCCCATGGGCTTCTCGACAAGTGTCGACTCATGCTTCAAACACCAAGGATCTTAGAGACTAGTGGGTTATCTTTTACCACTTTTCAGTTTTCGGGAACAACCTTTACCTGGTGGGAGGCATATAAGCAGCGTAGGCTGGCAAGTGCAGCACCATTGTCGTAGCAGGAGTTCTCTACTCTCTTTATGGAGAAGTGGGTATCTCAGTTGCAGAGGGAGGAGTTGCGAAGGCAGTTTGAGTGGCTTCGTCAGGGGGATATGCCTGTGACACAGTATGAGGTGAGATTCGCAAAGTTAGCTCGGTATGCCCTGTGGATGGTTCCGACGGATTAGGAGAGGATCAGAAGATTTGTGGACGGACTCATTTATCCCATCTGTATTCTGATGACTCTTGAGATGGCTTGCCATCAGGAGAGAGAGGAGAGGGAGGCCAAGTGGCCTCGAGGGTCGGGTAGCTCCAGTGGTGCTCTGTCGAAGGGCCAGTTTCAGCATAGCAAGAATCATTGCTTCAGAACTCCCCATCCAGCTCGCTCGGAGTATCGGGGTTCATCTTCTGGTCGTGGTCATCAGGGCTCTCAGTAGGGTCAGCCATCTCTGAGTGCACTTCTAGCGTAGTGTTCGTCTCATTCCCCATCTGTTCAAGGTTATTCTCGGCTGAGTTCTTCAGCCAACTACTTTAATGCGAGGGGTTCTCTTCAGTCCCAGCGCCCAGTGCCAAGGAGCTGTTATGAGTGTGTCGTGTTTGGGCATATGCAAAGGGAGTGTCCCGTTCATCCAGTTCATCTCAGCAGAGAGGCCTGCCCTCATCTTCTGGCCCAGTGCCTTCAACACCCGCCCAGTTAGCTAGGGATGAGGGTCAGGTAGTTAGGGGTTCCCCAGAGTGGGAGGCCGATCCAGTGGTGGTCAGGCTCATTGCTACGGTCTTCAGGGCAAGTAAGATATTGTTGCCTCGGATGCTATTATCACGGTATTATTTCAATCTGCCACAGGGATGCCTCAGTCCTATTTGATCGTAGATCCACTGATTCCTATGTATCTTCATACTTTGCTCATCATTTGGGTACCACCCAAGAGTGTCTTGCGTTACCTGTGCACGTATCTACCCCGGTGGGTGATACTATTATTGTGGACCACGTGTATCAGTCCTGTCTTGTTACTATTGGGGGTCTGGAGACCCGAGTTGACTTGCTGCTATTGAGCATGGTAGATTTTGATGTTATTCTGTGCATGGATTAGCTATCACCGTACCATTCTATTCTGGATTGTCACGCCAAGAAAGTCATTTTGGCTATGCCGGGTATTTCGAGGAACGGGTGGCGTGGTACGACTGATTATGTACCCAACAGGGTAATCTCTTTCTTAAAGGCCTAGCGAATGGTTGGAAAGGGATGTTTATCTTATCTAGCATTTGTGAGGGATGTTGGAGCTGAGGCTCCTAATCTCTATTCGGTTCCCGTGGTTAGGGAATTTCCTGATGTATTTCCAGTAGACCTGTCAGGGCATGCCGCTAGACAGGGATATTGACTTCGGTATTGATTTGGTGCCGGACACTCAGCCTTTCTCTATTCCTCCCTATTGTATGGCACTAGCAGAGATAAAGTAGTTGAAGGAGCAGCTGCAGGAACTCCTAGATAAGGGATTCATTCGCCCGAGTATGTTGTCGTGGGGCGCACAGGTGTTATTTGTAAATAAGAAGGATGTCACAATGAGAATGTGCATTGATTACACACAGTTGAACAAAGTGACAATGAAGAACAAGTATCCACTACCTCGCATTCAGGATTTGTTCGACCAGCTTTAGGGGGCAAAGGTATTCTCTAAGTTTGATCTTCGTTCAGGCTATCACCAGCTAAAGATTAGGGATTTTAATATCATGAAGACAGCTTTACGGACGAGATATGTGCATTATGAGTTTCTGGTTATGTCATTTGGGCTGGCTAATGCCCAGCCGCATTCATGCACTTGATGAGCAATGTATTTCGGTCGTATTTCTTTTGTGATTGTGTTTATTGATGATATTCCGCTGTACTCGCGTAGCTAGGAGGAGCATGCGCAGCACTTGAGGGTTGTATTGCAGAGGTTGAGAGAGGAGAAGCTTTATGAATAGTTCTCCAAGTGTGAGTTCTGGATCAGTTCCGTGGCTTTTTTGGGACACGTAGTGTCCAGTGATGGTATTCAGGTTGACCCAAAGAAGATCGAGGCGGTGCAGAGTTGGCCCAGACCGTCATCAGCTACTATGATTCAGAGTTTCCTCGGTTTGGCGGGTTATTACCGCAGGTTTGTTCAGGGTTTTTCATATATTCCTTTGCCTTTGACGAATGATGCGGAAGAATGCTCCATTTGCGTGGTCAGATGAGTGCAAGGAGAGCTTCCAAAAGCTCCATTCAGCTTTGACTACATCGCGATACTAGTATTGCCATCAGCTTCAGGCTTTTACTCGGTGTATTGTGATGCTTTGAGAGTTAGGATCGGATGTGTATTGATGTAGGAGGGTAGAGTTATTGCGTATGCTTCGCGTCAGCTAAAGCCCCATGAGAAGAACTACCTTGTTCATGACTTGGAGTTGGCCGCTATAGTTTATGCTTTAAAGATTTGGAGGCACTATCTATATGGTGTATCCTGTGAGGTGTTCATGGACCATCGCAGTCTTCAATGCTTGTTTAAGCAGAAGGACCTCAATTTGAGATAGCGGAGATGGCTTGAGTTACTCAAGGATTATGACATTACCATTTTGTATCATCTAGGGAAGGTCAATGTAGTGGCCGATGCTTTAAGCCAGAAGGCAGTGAGTATGGGTAGCTTGGCGTGCATTCCAGTTGGGTAGAGGCCCCTTGCAGTTCATGTTCAGGCCTTGGCTAATCGGATGGTGAGATTGATATTTCTAAGCCCTGTCGGCTGTTGGCTTGTGTGGTTTCTCAGTTTTCTTTGTATGATCGCATTAGGGAGCGCCAGTATGATGACCCGTATTTGCTTGTCCTGAAGGACAGGGTCCAGTACGATGATGCTAGAGATATGACTATTGAGATGATGGTGTGTTGCAGATGCAGGGCTGGATTTGCGTGTCCAATGGGATGGGCTCCGAGAGTTGATATTAGAGGAGGCCTACAACTCGCGTTATTATATTTATCCGGGTACCGCAAAAATGTACGGGGACTTGAGGAAGCATTATTGGTGGAGGAGAATGAAAAAATATATTGTGAGTTATGTGGCTCGGTATCTCAATTGTCAGCAGGTCAAGTTTGAATATCAGAGACCCGGTGGTGTACTTCAGTAGATGGATATTCCGGAGTGGAAATGGGAGAGGATTACTATGGACTTTGTGAGTTGCCTCCCTCGTACCTCGAGGAACTTTGATTCTATTTGGGTGATTGTGGATAGACTAACCAAGTCTGTGCACTACATTTCGGTGTGTACCACCTATTCTTCAGAGCGGTTGGCAGATATTTTCATCTAGGAGATTGCACGGTTGCATGGGGTTCCGGTTTCTATTGTTTCAGAAAGGGGTACTCAGTTTTCTTCTTAGTTCTAGAGGACTTTCCATCAGGAGTTGGGCACTCAGATACATATGAGCACGACTTTTCATCCTCTGACGGACGGGCAATCCAAGCACACTATCCATATATTGGAGGACCTGTTGCGCGCCTGTGTTATTGATTTTGGGGGTTCTTTGGATGAGTTCTTTCCACTTGCAGAGTTTTCTTATAACAATAACTATCAATCCAACATTCAGATGGCGCCGTATGAGGCTTTATATGGGAGACTGTGTAGATATCCTGTTGGCTGGTTTGAGCCTGGTGAGGCTAGGTTATTGGGGACAAAGTTAGTTCAGGATGCCTTTGGGAAGGTGAAGGTGATCCAAGAGAGACTTCGTACACCCCAGACGCATCAGAAGAGTTATGCGGACCGGAAGGTTCGAGATGTATCTTATATGGTGGGCGAGAAGGTCTTGTTGAAGGTTTAGCCTACGAAAGGTGTTATGAGGTTCGAAAAGAAAGGGAAGTTGAGTCCACGGTTCATTGGACCTTTTGAGATACTTAGGAGGATTGGGGAGGTATGCTTGCTTTGCCACCTATCTTGTCCGTAGTTCACCCGGTGTTCCATATTTCCATGCTCGGGAAGTATTTTGGGGACACGTCTCATGTATAAGACTTCAGCACGATCCAGTTGGATGACGACTTGACCTATTATGTGGAGCCAGTGGCTATTTTGGGTCGTCTAGTTCGAAAGTTAAGATCAAAGGACATAGCTTCGGTAAAGGTGTAGGGGAGAGGTTGGCCCATGGAGGAGGCCCCTTGGGAGACCGAGCGGGAGATGCGTAGCAGATATCCTTGTTTGTTTAAGACTCCGGGTATGTTTCTTGACCCACTCAAGGACGAGCATTTGTTTTAGTTGAGGCGGATGTGATGACCTGGCCCGTCGTCACGTAAGTTTCCACCTCATTTTCCCAGTTTTATGCTTCTATATATTTCATTATATGTGTTTGAAGAGTTTGAAGTAATTCGGACAGAGTTTGGTTGGAGATGAGACAATTAGTCTTTTTAAGAGAAGGTTAGTTTGGAAAAGCCAACCAGATGTTGACTTTTGAGTTATAGGGCTCGGAATGGATTTCTAACGACTCAACTAGTTTTGGGTGGTGATTTATCACCTGGGAGTGAAATTGAAACTGAATTTGGAGGTCTGGTGTAGAATTAGGCTTGAATTGACTAAGTTTGCTTTTCGGCGAATTCCGGTTGATATGTGAGATTTTCATCCGGCGGTCAGAATGGGATTCCGCGAGTTGTAGTAGCTTTGTTAGGTGATTTTGAGTATGTGTGCAGAATTTGAGGTCACTTGGACGTCGTTTGGTTGGGTTTTTCATCGAATGTAAGTTTTGGAAGTTTTAATTTAACTTAGGCTTGAATCCGTCATGAATTGATGATTATAGTGTTGTTGAGGGTGTTTTTTGTGATTGGAACAAGTTAGTATTATGTTTTGGAGTATGTTGGTGCTTTTGGTTGAGGTCCTGAGGGCCTCAGGGTGGTTTGGAGTGGTTAATCGGAATGTATTTGGCTCGTGGAAGTTGCAGAAATGCAGTAGAAATGTTGTAGAAGAATTCCTCTATGCAATCGCATAGGTGGCATTGCGACTGCATCGAAGGATGGGAGAGGAGCCTATTTTGTGCTATGCGGTCGCACTAAGGTCCACAGGATCGCATAAGTCTGGGAGCCTGAGCTGTGCGTTCGTACAAGTTGATGCGATTCATTAGGGTAGTTGGGCCTAGGGTCCTTGGCAGAGGTTTGATCTATACGAACGCGGGGGTGTAATGCGATCACATAGGGTTATTTTGGGAAGGTGGAAATTTGTGCTATGCTATCCCATAGGGTAACAACTGGGAAGAGAGAACGGGTTTTAAGTGTTATTTCATCCGCAACCTATCTCACTTTTCCTCCATTTTTGCACCACCTTGAGAGCTTGTTGGTATAGTTTGAAGGGCATTTTGACGGGAAATGATTGGAGGTAGGTCTTGAGGTCTAGCAACACCATTTAATTGAAGATTCATCCTTTGATTCTCTAAAATTTGGGTAAAAATTGAAGAAACTAGGGCTTGGTTTTTCAAATGTAAATTTGGGATTTGGTGGCCCATTTGAACTCCAATTTTGATGAACTTTATATGTACGGACTCATGGCGAGATGAGGAATCCGCTAATATGAATTTTGTCATTTTTCGAGAAGTGGGTCCGGGGCTCGGGTTTTGCCAACTTTGTGTTTTTGTATGTTTTTTCGAGTTCTTTCAATTGGGTTATGTCGCATTAGCTTATTATAACCTATTCCTTGTGGTTTTGGTCAGATTCTACACTCGAGGAGGTCGATTTGGAAGGAAAGCGCAAGGCGAGCTAAGATTTTGGCCGGTTTGAGGTGAGCAATGGTTGTGAATGATATACTGAGGGTTTGAAACCCTATATTTGCACTATGCGGTGCTATGTTGAGATGAAACATGCGTCGTGTGATAAGAGTGGTGATGTTTGTGTTGGGAACTCGGACTTGGTCCATCCCGATTGATGACTCGATGTACTTCTTGACTGAGACTGAGCTTATATCTATATATTTTGGGCTAGTTGCCATGTTTGGCGCCTTGTGCCAATCTATAGAACTCTTAGGGAGCATGTCGAGCTGATTGACCTCATTTTACCTACTGAACACACACTATCTGTCCTGTCCTTAACTGTGAATCATGAAATGAAACGGACTCAGTAACTTGCACCCTAAATGAGTAACACCTAGGGTGGAATACCTTATCTTAGCTCATTGGGCCCGAGAGGCCAAGTCTATATTGAATGAGAGGGGTCAAGGACCCTGTAGTGAGGAAATTTGATGTATATACTGGATCGGGCTGCAGGCCGAAGCAGTATATACACATACATGTGTTGGATCGGACTTCACACCGCAGTAATATACTATATATATATATATACATATATATATACAGATATATATATACATATATATATATATACATATATATATATATATAGATCGGACTGCGTCGCAGTAATATATGATATGGATCGAGCTACACGACGCAATATTATAGAGCTTGGGCTGAAGGCGCCCCTCCGGAGTCTGCACACACCCCCAGTGAGCGCAGTCGACTATGTTTAATGGATTGAGCTTCGCGCCGCAGTATTATATATGTTATATTGGATCGGGCTGCGTGCCGCAGCAGTGTTAGTAAATTGTCGGACCAAAAAAGAGAGTTTTATCAATTTCTTTACCCTGTTTAGCACTTATTTACTGTCTTCACTGCTGATTTTAGAAATGCATAGTGTTCCTACCAGATTTCATACATTCAATTGTTATTTATTGCTATTAATCACTGAGTAGGAGTACTCACTCTACTTCCTGCACCTTGTGTGCAGATACAGTGATCCCGGAGGCTTAGCTGTGATTATTTGGTGATGTCCAGTTCAGTACCGGAGTGATCGAGGTAGCTGCTGGCGTCCGCAGGACCCGATTTCTCCTCTTATCTATCTTTTACTTTTGCATCTAGATTTTCTTGTATAGGATACTGATCAGTTGTATTTAGAGGCTCTGACTTGTGACGCCGGATCTTTTGGGATGTTATCACTTTCGGTTTTCGCAGTGTTTCTATTATTATCGAATTGAGAATTTCATGCTAATCTTTGTGTTTTAAGTTAATGATTTAGCTGGGAATGTTTAAATGGTTGGGCTTTCCTAACAAGGTGTTGGGCGCCATCACGATCAGGGTTTGAGTCATGAAAACTACCACGAATCCCTCCGAATTGGAAGAGGAGTAGCTTCCCAATTGTTGACATTTGCACGTGGTCCGATATACAGTATATATATACTTTGCTTGACCCTTCCACTGCCTCAACCAAGTTCACTTTAGCAAATACACTCTCAAAGACTTCATCCAAGTTCCCCTCTGCACCAATCAGTGGACCCGACACCTTTGCGAATAACTGCTTTTTGACACTCGTCCTGACGGAGGACCTCGACAGGCGTGGAATCGATTTGGGAAGAACCCAGGATTTCCTTTTCAATTTACGAGCCCTTCTAACATCTGCTGCTGTTGGCTTGAACCCCAGCCCGAAGGTGTCCAGATTCTTGGGAAAAGTAACATGTTGAACACTGCCCTGAAGCTCAGCCCCCGACCTTTTTCCTAGCACTAACCCATTACTCAGCATTTCTGATACTACCATGACGGTCGCAGCTGCCACCCTGGGACGTGGAATGCTTTTACCCTTTGGCACTTCTTTCACTGGGATCGTGTCGAAGACCTGATAAACCCACGACCTCTTATCATCATTAGACTCTATAAAGGGCACGATGGCATCACTTACGGCGCATGTGGGGTCTTCCCCATGTAACACGATTTCTTGTCTGTCCCACTCAAACTTGACCATTTGATGCAATGTGGAAGGCGATACTTTGGCTGCGTGGATCCATGGTCGACCCAACAAAAGATAATAAGATACTGTAGCATCCAAAACCTAAAATTCCATAGTGAACTCGACCGGTTCAATAGTCCATTCAAGTATAATATCCCCTACTGTGTCTGTTCCACCTCCGTCGAACCCTCGAACACAAACACTATTTTTGTTGATTCTATCATCATTAATCTTCAACTTGTTCAATGTAGATAATGGAAAAATATTGGCACTAGACCCGTTATCAATCAACATCCGAGTAACCATTGAATCTTCACTCTTGACCGTCCAGTAGAGAGCTTTATTGTATTATGTGCCATCCACGGGCAATTCATCGTCAGAAAATGTTACCTTGTTCACCATAAAGATCTTGTTGGCAATTGTCTCCAGATGGTTCGCCGAAATTTTATTCGGCACATGAGCATCATCCAATATCTTCATCAGAGCCCGACGATGCTCGTCCGAGTGGATCAGTAATGATAACAACGAGATCCCAGCCGGCATTTTTTCAGTTGTTCAATAATGGAATAATCCCATATTTTCATCTTTTTCAGAAAT
Organism: Nicotiana benthamiana; assembly: GCA_034376525.1. Lineage (NCBI taxonomy): Eukaryota > Viridiplantae > Streptophyta > Magnoliopsida > Solanales > Solanaceae > Nicotiana > Nicotiana benthamiana. The sequence continues at coordinate 99,386,451 of CM067323.1, read as the reverse complement.
TCCTCTGATTCTTGTTCTGTCACATCCTTCTTGACTAGTACTGGATTGTCCTTAGTGCCACTAGCCTTTCTCAACTCGTCGGGGGCAAAACAACTTCCCGACCGAGTTAACCCCTGTGCTTCACAACTCTCTTCCACAATTTCCTTTCCTTTGTATGTCACCACTACCTTTTAATATTTCCACGACACAGCTTTGCTGTTTACCACGGGTAATTGGATTACCAATTTTATGGTAACCGGTTCTCTGTAGGCCCCCCTCACCACAACCACGGGCGCAGATGATGACCCTGGTACCGCTAACTTGGTTGGCTCTGGCTTCTTTATAGTAACAAATGGCCCTTTCCCTATTACCCCCCCCCCCCCACTGGCTTATCTTTCATCTCTTCCGGCTGAACCACTGGCTCTGCACTAACTATCTTTTCTTTGACCTTGGCTTCAGTAGAACGGATCATCATGACTGTCTGCGAGGGCTCTTAAGGCTCTGTCCCCTTGTTTATCAGTTCAATCATATTGGCTTCATGATGCGCTAGTAACAGGTTTTGATTGATATTCGGAGCCTCCGGAGCCTGTACTTCAATACAGTGATTGTCAATAAGTTTCTACACCGTGTTTTTGAACTTCTAACATTTTTCAGTATCGCGATATGGCATCCCTGAGACATGCTCACAGCTAACAGAATGGTCAAGGTTCTGGGAGGGGGGTTTGGTGCTTTGGGCTCAATTGGGGTCATCATTCCCAACTCTTTCAATCTGTGGAAGAGAGTGTGTTGTTGGAAACACGTTCTCAAGGCTTTATACTATAACGTGTGTTCTTATGTGTAGGTTTTGATGAATGACAAACGAAGTGCAAAGTGATATATGACGAAGTTCAAGTACAAGCGCATAATTGGTGGATAACGAGATTCAAGCACAAGACAAAGTTTTATAGTTTAAATGAGTCGTTCTTAATTGTGATCTTGATCCGACAACTTGACTCATGACATGGCTTCTCTCGTAAAATTATTTTTACAAAATCATGCATATTTAACTTAATGCTAAACGATTTTAAATCATGCATATTTACTTTAGTCAAAATGATTTTTAAACATGCCTCTAAAATCCGGACTAAGATAATCGATTATGTACTTATGATAATCGATTATGTTAAGCCAAGCTTTGACAAAAATAGGCTATCAACAATTCATCCTTCACCCCCATCTCATCTCTTTTACTGCGGAAACCTCGGAGGTAGGCCAGCGGGTCGCCATGTCCCTCGTACAAATCAAACTTGGGCATTTTGAAACTTGCGGGCAACTACACATCAGGGAAAGGGCGCAAATCTTTGTAAGAAACACTGACTTGGCTGACTAAACCATGCATGTTCCTGAAGGATTGCTCCAGGATTTTGACTTTACAAATCACTTCCTTCTGTTCCCCATTCTTAACAGGTTTCTCAGCTTCTCCCGGGATCTCAAAATGAGGTATATAGGTATATGGCTCATGTGCTTTAAACGTGGGTTTGAGAGGGTAATATTTGGTGTCGTGATCTTGGAATAGCGTCTCACTAGAAAATATATGTAATGTGGCTGGGGAGAGGTGCTACAAAGACTGGAACCATGGGTGGGGAGGGTTCTGTTTGGGTGGTGGAGCTGGAGGAGCGTATGAAGTGGTACCATAGCCCTAGGTGTGATAGGGGAAGGCTGAAGATACGTGGGGAGTGGTGGGCTCCTTAGCTTGAGCCAGAGGTGGGATGTAAGATGGATTAGCGAGGTATATGGTGTTGGATGCCCCTGAGACCATGCCCGATGCATTTCAGCCATTTGCGCTTTCAATTTCCACATCTCTTCTTTCATAGCACCCACATTTGTTACCTCAACTTCATTTGAAGGGTCCACAATACTGATGTCCGATCCTGTCCTGTCATGTTTACTTTATCTTTCGTCTGGGTGTTGTAGGGGTGAGTTGCCAGAACTGCCAATCAACTAAACACCTACCTGGACTCACACATTTAGACAACCACTTTGTTAGCAATTAGGTTTTAACAGATTTGACAACCGCACATTGGCATGAATGCACTTATACAGTTGATCATTTCTATTATGCATTTGCTTGATCACATGCGTCATCCCGGCATTTCGTTCGTTGTCTCTTTTTACCTTTCTTTCCTTTTTCTCACTCTATCCCTTTCTTGTGTTCCCGCTCTTTTCTTCCTTTATTTTTTGCTCTTTTCTTTCTCCCTCTTTCTCTGTTTCTTTTTTCTTTTTTATGATTACAGTCAAATCCTATAGAGATTCGGAGTCAAATGCATCAGGATGGTCAAAGTTGTACTCGTGAACTTTTGTTAGTTCTTCAAGAGTCAAAGTATGATAAAAGGACTCCTGGTTAACTAGTACGACACGCTGATCACGAAGCTTCTCCATAATTAAATCACAAACTGTTGTCTTGCCTGATGAGCACCTCCAGCAACGCCAATGATGAAGGGTTGCTTATGAAAACTATCATATATAGAGGTAGTTGGTTGATCAATTTCTTGAGTACGTGGCTGCTCCATATGGAATCCAAAATAATGAACTCCTGATGACGCTTCTATCAAATCTTCAACTGCATTTGAACCCATTAGTTGATTTTAAACTCTTTTATAGATTGATGTTCCAATTTTCAAAGCTATTTGAGATTCGGAATCAGTTACAGAGAGGACAGGTAGATACAATGAACAATGAACAGTGGTGTTGATTTTTGTAAGAGGTTATGTGGTGTTTCAGTGATTAGAAGGGGGGAGAGCATGGAGAATGCCTTGCGAGCATGTTGTAAAGGTATCAAGATTGGCAAGATCCTAATCCATAGAGAAGGTGACAATGGTCAGAAGCTGATCTATGAGAAATTACCACTAGATATTGCAGAAAGTCATGTCCTGTTGTTGGATCCAATCCTCGGAATAGGGAATTCAGCAGTTCAAGCTATTTCTTTACTGCTAAAGAAGGGTGTCCCAGAGTCCAACATTTTATTCCTCAATCTCATTTCCGCACCCCAAGGAGTGCATGTGGTCTATATGCGATTCCTAAGAATAAAGATTGTGACATCTGAGATTGAAATTGTTTTAAATGATGACTTTCGTGTTATTCCTGGGATGGGTGAGTTCGGTGATCGATATTTTGGCACAGACGACGACTGAACCAAGAGTTGTGGCCCTTCCATACCCCGCAATCACATGAGAGATGTACTTTCAGTTCCAATTCATTTTTTTTTCTTTTTCTTTTTTGATAATCATTAAAAAGAATAGAATCTGATGAGCATGATGAACCACTACGTACCGGGTAATGGACATTTTGAAACATATTTGACTATACAGGCATTATAATTGTGATTTGCAGTAAAAAAAAATAGAGATTGCCTACTTATCGTGACCCTGTACGAATTAGACCAAGCGTAGTTCGTGAAAATAAGTACAGAAATAAAGGATGGAAATAATTTTTGGATTTTTCAATTTTCATTACTAAGACAAACTATTACAAACTAAACACTTTTGTAGAATGAAAATAACAGACGCAAACTAAAACCAAACACAGACTCTAAGACTACAGACATACTTGACGTGCAAAAACAACTGACAAACAAACGATAGAATCAAAAATAGAAAACTACAGACATGGACTATGCATACTCTAAACCCTTAAATATTGGTGCCCGCGGGGCATCGTTCGGCCTCGCCGCGGGCCTAGGATCCAAATACCTTTCGAGTTGCTCTAATTCATTCATGGTTCACTTCACTTATATCATTATTGCTGGGACAAAAGTAGTATAGGTCATATCTTCACAAATCCGGTATCTTCTGAAAATGGCGCGAGCAATGGCTCTAATCCTATCTCTTGTTTGCTTCTTTTCTATAAGCAGGCATTTTATCTGATCATAGCATGTCATTAACTCCTGAGAGTCCTGCAGGTGTTGATCCTACAACTGCTGCATTTCTACCTCCATTTGGGCCAACAGGTCATAACAATGTCCACTTTCAATTTAAAAATCTCTAGCCCGCTTAACTGTTTTACACTCGAAGGCAACCACCTTTCTCCTTAGATTGGCAATAATTTTCTCGTGGTCCATTTTCAATTGATTCAAGTACTGGAAACGCTCCTCTGTTCTTGTAGCCCACTATGCTTTGAGGTCTACCATGGCATTCTCAAATTTTTCTATTTCATCCCGACATTCCCTGACTTCATTTTCCAGCCCTTTTATCAATCACTCATCTGATCGACTCCTCGGTTATTTATCTACGACTCTTCTAAATTGCCGAATTTGGGCCCTAAGTGCCTCGTTTTCTCGATCCAGTCTGTTCTTCTCACCCTGATCCGCGGCAACTTGCACACTGTTCTCAAATTTCAGACGTTCGACTTGCTGCTTCAGCTTCCCAATTTCAACCCTGTAACCTTCTTCCTTTGATAACCAATCCCAATTCTCCTGGGATGACTCGGGGAAATCTACGAGATGAGGTCTTTTAGCCGGTCTCCCACATGACACGTCACCTCTAAATCAATCGTGATACCCATGGGAAACTTCTCCTTTAGCCCTATCCGACACACAAGTGTTCACCGTCAAATGTTGACACTCACTCCAGATCTGGCAATCTTCTTCTTTAGGGAACCGACCGTCAGGAATAATTTCAACCACTTGGATACTTAAATCTTCATCTATCGGCACTATTTGATACCTCCTAAGTTGCCTCAGAACCTAATATGGTGCATAGGGATGGATGCTTTTAAGTCCCATCAACAGAAAGTGGGGCCTGGTTGCTGGCATATATATGATTTCTTCGACATGCAACCATCCGAGCGCCCACTGTATTTTGCTGGCAGTGAGGGTCTGGAATAATGAGGTCCAGGCTATGACTCATTCAGGTAGATTAAACCCTTTGATTCTTGTGTAATATTCTCCTATACAAGGTTTCACAGACGAACCACAACTTAAGAGCTGGTAACGGTGGCATAAATGCTCGGTCATCCACATTTGTAACAACAAGTTACATCCCTCAAAAACGTTGCCCCCGGCTTTGCAAGCAATGACAACCTGGAAGATGTCAGCCACGACCATAGGCGCTAGAGTGCTTTTTTGCATGGTTAGCAAGGTACTGACGACCCCAGCTACTTTCAGATCAATATTCCCATCTTTCCTTGGGAATACTATCAGGCCCAAAAACGCTATTATATAAGCCACCCGCTTGTGTTCCTGCCATTTTTGTCGGTTATTTCTATTGTATAGCTTGATGTCAGGCTTATTGAACCCGCCCACGTGGCTGTATCTATGATATATGAAGTGGAGACTGCAGAAACCCTTTGCAAAATCTGGATGGTGAACTGTCTGGTGTATTTTCAAGGAATCCAAAAGCCGATGTGCGGTGACGGCACTGGGAGCAACTGAGTATTTGAACCTTAATGGATCTTCATCATTTCCGATGTACCCCACTATTTCTTCCAATGTCAGTGTGAGCTCAAAGTCCTAGCAATGAAATACATTATGTGCCGAGTGCCAACAGGTGACCAATGCTCTAATAATATCCCCCCGAGGCTGGATGTTTAATAAATCAGTGAGATCTTTCAGATACTTCTTCACATCGTCTTGCCCTTCATTACCTAAGTCATTCCACCATAATCGCAATTAAAAGAGATTTTGATCATTATTGAGAAGGGTTCATTTTGCATCGTGCTCATCCTGCACATTTAGTAAGATGATTTAAGAAAAAGAAAAACTTTTATTCGACTCAAAATAAAACTATCTATATTCTTTTTCCAGATATTAAAAAATGAAGGACTCGTTTTCAAACGCAACCTTTCAGCACTTCGGGAACGAAAATTTTAAGGCTGTGAGAGTCAACCGGTCAAAAATCAAAATTGACCAAAATGGTCATTTTTGCAAAGTCAGCCCCCCGGCGTCCCTTTTGGGCGATATTCAGCTATTTATGACAAAACAGCCCTACTTGACTTATTTACAACTCTTTTCTTGTTTTTCAAATTAAAATAAAAGATCCGGTATTGCAACACGGCCTTTCAACGCCTCGAGGACGAAAACTTAAGGCTGTGAGGGTCGAAAAAATTAAAATCATGACCAAAGGTGACTATTTATGCATGATCAGCCTTCCGGCATTCCGTTTGGGAACATATGGCTATTTTTACAAAAACGGCATCACCCGACTTATTAATGACGAAAATTAAAGCTGTGATATTTTTTGGCTATTTTTGCAAAAGGGAAGGTTGGACCCGATGAGGGTTGCCGCGTATCTCACGCCCTGTGAGAATCAAACCATGCGTAATTCGGGCAAATTAAATGAACTATATTAAAACATGACACTTTTTTATTTTCATTTTTGGCAGCAAATAACAAAACCACTTTCAAAGCACGACTCTTTTCATTTTCATTTTGGCATTTCATAAACAAATAAAAACTATTTTAAAAAACAAGACTCTTTTTCATTTTCATTTTTCATGGCAAGACAAACTATTTTTATTTTCTATTTTTTGAAAACAAGACAAAATGACGACTCATTTTTTACCTTTTCATTTTCAACAAAAAATAAAACAACCTATTTTTCCCAAACTAAAAACAAAGACTCTTTTTCTTTTTCAACAAATAATAAATCAATCTATTTTTCTAGCTAAGAATTCATTTTCTTTTTCTTTTTCAATAAAACAACTTATTTTCTTTTCCGTTGGCAAGTAAACTATTCTGAAAACAAGAAAACCCAAAAATAAAGACTCTTTTCTTTTCATTTTCCCCAGCAAAATAGACTAGTTTTCTTTTCTATTTTTTTGAAAACAAGATAGAATAATGACTCTTTTTTTCTATTTTTACTTTGCTTTTTAGTAAAACAAACTAATAAAATATTTTTTTTCATTTTCTAAAAATTTCGGCAAAGTTTCGACGGCATTTGGGCATTGGCTTTTTTCAAAATAATCAATTAACTCCCCGCTATTTCCCTTTTTTCTTTTTCCTCAATTTCACAATATTCCTGATATTCAAAACCAGGCCAGCATGTGGTCCCGAGACAAATGAATGCATGGAAAATAAATAGGATGCATCAAGATGGTTTTTTCATTTCAGGTTTCTAGTCCTAGACGGACCCAACCCCTGTGTTGAGTCCCCCAAGTTAAATGCAACGTGATGCAAATAAGCATTCCTACTATGGATCCGGCACGAAGTCACGTTATTCTATGTTCAAAACCCGGGTCGGTGTTCTAGACTGTGTACCCGAGCGGACAATTCGAGTCGAGAAGGGGGCAACTTTTCGAGAACCAAAAGGCCATTCGGATTAGTAACTTGTCCGAGCCTCTTTCTTATTTCAGGATATGACACTAACAGAATAGGGAATCTCAACCAGTAAGCACATCCCCAGAGGTGATGAGAGAAGGGTGTCCGCATAGTTTATATATAGTTCAGATAATATCAAAGCGGTAACATATAGAACGTTCGACACAAAGCATGTAGGAAAATAAGATATAACCAAATACAAAAATTTATGTAAGCTTGAATTCTAAACCCTGAAGAAAACGTTCTGGGTTCTCGTCTCCAACAGAGTCTCCAGAGTTGTTACACCTCTTTTTTCACTACACCCGACAAGGGCACAAAGGATTTTTTCCATTTAAAGGACAATCAGAATGGGATTTAGTTTATTAATTATTCAGAGTCACCACTTGGTAGATTAATGGTGTCCCAAGTTACCGATTTTAATCCCGAACTAAGGAAAAATATGACTCTGTTAACAGTCCGCGAACCAAAAATCCGGATAAGGAATTTTGTTAACTCGGGAGAAGATGTTAGGCATTCCGGGTTCTAGATTCAGCATGGTCGCTTAACTATTGTATTTGATTTTATCTTATTTTAGTACATGATATCTTATGTGCCTTTTATTCGTAAACCGCTTTTTATTTTTGTTTATTTTAAAAGAATTGTGAGTCGTGAAAATGCCTTTCAAACCATGTCACAATGAATGCACCCGTGGTTGTCAACAAATTTCGACTTCGTCGAGATTTGGATTTGGGTCGCATCAATGTGCACCCGAGTTTAAGGAAGTAATTTAATTAAATCACACCTAAAGGTTCTAGCATAATATGATTTTGGGGAAGGCTGTGAAGTTCACTAAACGGACCTCCCAAATTCTAATAAGTTTCAACAACCATTTATTGAGGGCCCCAAATATATTTTTTTTGTTCGGTGTGGTTCGTCTTATTTTGTGAACCTCTTTTAGATCATTATTTATTTTATAAAAATTATGACATCGTGAAAACGCGTTTCGAACCCCGACGCAAGCATTGCGCCTGTGATTGTCAACACATTTCGACTTCGTCGAGATTTAGATTTGGGTCGCATCAATGCGCACCCGAGTTTAAGAAAGTAATTTAATTAAATTGTGCCTAAAGATTGTAGCGTAATATTATTTTGGGGAAGGCCGTGATATTTAGTAAGGGGCCCACCCAAATTCTAAATATTTTAGTAATCGTTATTGAGGGCCCCACCTTTGTAGTTTTATTTGGCGAGACTCGTCTCATTATTTTATGAAAAAGGCAGCCTAAAACGGACTAGGATTCTCTATTTTTGTTTTTTCTTTTGTGTATAAAATAGCGGAAAAGGCCTTGCCTACTTATTGCATTAAAACAACAATAGGTGTTACCAACACAATTACAATTGGCCCAAAAGCCCAAGCCAAGTGGTCTGCCGCACTTAAATCCATCAGACCTCAAGTAGAAGGTCCTGGGGTCGATTCCCTGAGTCGAGTGTACCAAGGCCCTTTTAATTTTACCTTATTCGAGATCGTTGAACACTACTCCACGCTTATAGTATGCTTTCAAACTCAGATAAATTCATGCTATGACTATACGAAATCAGTAATCCATTGCCAATCAAAAACCGGCCTGATTTTCTATTTCAAAACTATATGAAAGAACAACCAATGAGAAATTATGCTAAGCTACCATTAACAAACATGTTGACAGAATAGAATAGTCTCAATTAACACAATGAGAGATTAATGTTTCAGTCATGCTTATTAACTATATAACTAGTACAAACTATCTACAAATTAGCAATCAATAGAGACAAGCTTCAATGCATAAATTTGATGGAATTTCTTCATTTTTTCTTCCAATTCAACAGTTACATCAAGCCAATTTCAGAGACAACAAGAGAAGGAAGGATTCAGTAGAGGTACATGAATACCAGCAGCAACAGATAAATTCAGCCAGTAAAATAACAGCCCAGTTTAGATAGCAAGCCCAGAAATCTAGAAGAAGTTTAGAAAATTCCAGCATAAACCAATAAGGCTCACAGCACTTGGAGAAACCCACAGTCAATTGCAAGTAAACCAGCCAAAGTATTTCTAAAATGAGAACACTAGACTTAATCACATAAATTTGAGATTGAACTCAAGGATCAATCGAACAGTAGCGTGTTTGCAATTTCCTCACGTTTATATTTCTTTTTGTTTTCCTTTTTGAAACTAAGAACTATGAAGATAATTTGAATTTGAAATGCAAATTCTAGATCTGAAAAATGAAATGGAAAGAGTTTGCATGGGTTAAATTGGCTGAAAGAGGACCCTCTCACTAGGCAAATGCCATCTCTATTTATAGGCAAACAATCCACTTTTAATTGCCTCTTAGTCCCTCCCTTTTTATCTTTTACGTTTTTTATTTCTATCTTGCCACAAAAGTAAGTACCACTACTTGTCTGAAGAACCTAGAAGTATCCATCTAAAAATTTCTAGGGAATTCTTATCTAGATACCTCCCCGAATTTCCTAATCAACCCTTACCCCTTCTCTGAATTACCCCCTTGTTCAACTAAAACAAAATCTACTATTAGCCTAAATTAACATGAAGTCTATGAACTCAGTTCTTAACAACACATGACGATAAAATCATAAAAGTGCCATTGTTGAACCAATTAATGTCATGATATAATACCGAAACGTAATTACTAACTAAATCAAGTAGAACTAACTCAAATTAACACCCCAAAACAATTGATTAACAAATTCAAACAAATACTAATAACAGTTTAGACCTATAAACGGAGTAACACAAAATCAAAACTGTAGAAACTTTATATTAATTTAACTTCATATTAATGGTTAACAACCACTAAAAGAAATATAAAAAAGAACGACAAATAAAACTAAACATAAGAACTCACTGGGTAGGATTCCAATCATTTAACAGTGCTCTCATTTTAGCCCTTTTTCGATGATATTCGATTTCTCTGAATGACGAAGTCCACATGAGGATAATGAGAGTATTGCATTATGCCAATTTGGTACGTTTGGGCCATTTAGGGTTTTGGCCGGAGAATTCTTTTTTTTTTCAATATTTGAGCAATTACAGAAACATTCGAGGCAAACCGTTACGTGGGTTGGGTAGAGGAGGTTCCACAGAGTAAATTTGGGACCGTTCGGCATGACTTGCATCATGGCCGGAAAATCTTTGATGGAATATTCGACAGAATAAGACCGGATTTGAAGGACACTGGTAATGGATGCATGATGAGGGTGAAGAGGAAATTTCATGGTGTTTTTCTGGAGTTGATTGGGATGAACGGCGATCACCGGCGGTGGGGCTCCGGCGAGGTTCGAGATGGTACGAGAAAGAAAGGACACGATCTTTAGGGTTACTTAAGGAATTCAGACAGTTATACGTGATTTCCACGATTAACATGGGCCATTGGATTGAGGTGATTCAATGGCTGTAATTGAACGGAGTAAAGCGATGTCGTTTTATTTTAACGGTAGCTTGGATCGGGTGGTGTGTTGGGCCTGGGCGAGTGATGGGGTTTTGAAGGTTTGGGCCAGAGACCTTATCACAAAAACTGCCCACATTGATTTTCTTATAAGACCAAATTTAATTAAAGACTCCTCTTATTTACTTTTCTCATTTTTAATTCATATATTTTTCTAATTTTTATAAAGATGCAAAATAAAAGTAAAATCCTAATACATTTGCAAAGCAAATACTAATTAATTCCTAAAATTATTTTAAAAACTATTTCATGACAATTTCACAATAAAAATAATTAAAATGTATAAGTGAACTAATTTTTGTGATTTTTCATGTTTTGTTCTAAACCAAATTAAACCCTAATTAATACTAAAATATGAAATTAAATGCAAACGCAAATGTGTTTTTTTATTTTTCCTATGAGTTATCATGCACAAATAAAATGCAAACAATTAACACAAAATTCACAAAAAGTGTAAAAATAATGGAAAATCTTTTTGTTTGAATTTTGTGGGAATAATTCATATATAGGGCAAAAATCACGTGCTCACAATCACCCCGAGTCCCATTTGGTCAAAACTCGAGGTTCGAACCAAAACCCAATCATCCATTATCCCAGGAACCCAAATATATAATTTATTTTAAAATGGGACCTCAAATCGAGCAGGGATTCGCAACTATGTCGGGAAATGCGAAGGAGGGGCTCGCATTTGCGAGCTAGGAATTGCGATGGGGGAGTCAAAATTGCGATGACTAGCCTTAAGAAGGGGGGGGGGGTCGCATTTGCGATAGATCCCTTGCAACTGCAAGGATAGGCTTGGCCTGGGCCTCTTTCCCATTTGCGATAGGCGACTCGCAATAGCGAAGAATCCTACTGCCCTGCAGAGCAACAGCTGGAAACCTGCAATTTTCTATGTCCAAAATTTACCCTGTGGCCTATCTAAAATTCACCCGAGCCCTCGGGGCTCCAATCCAAATATACACACAACCTCAAAAATATCATACGAACTTATTTGTATAATCAAATCACCAAAAAAACATCATGAACATCCAATTAAACCTCAAATCAATGAAATTTCTCAAAACATCTTTAAACATCAAATTTTGTATTTAAGGTCCGAATCACGTCAAATGAATTCAGTTTCTTACCAAACATCACAGACTTATCCTAAAGCACAATTAAGACCTCTACCGGGCGCCGGAACCAAAATACGGCCCCGATACTATCAAGTTTTAACAAAAATTTATTTCCAAACCTCATAAATAATTTTAGAAAATAATTTTCTTTAAAAAAATCAATTTTCGGTACTGCGACCTTCGAATTTGATTCTGGGTATAGGCCCAAGTCCCATATTTTCCTCTGGGGCCATCAAATCACGGATCCAGTATGTTTACCCAAAACGGTGATCGAAGTCAAATTAATTCATTTTATTGTCAAAATTTATCCTTTTTCATAGATTTTTACATAATAAGATTTTCGGCTACGTGCCTGAACTGCGGACGCGAATCCAGATGATGCCCTTCTTTCAGAATCTCATCACATCCTTCATAGGCGACACTCAAAGTAATATCCGCTCACCGACCATGAACGCCAAATCACGAACCTTGTGGTCGGCATAAATCTTTTGTCTGGATTGAGCTGTACGAAGCTTATCTTGAACAAAATCCGTACCCAACAACTGAGCCTCTCCCGATTCAAATATCCAAGTGGCGACCGACACCGTCTACCATACAAAGCCTCATACGGAGCCATCTGATTACTCGACTAGTGGTTGTTGTGTTAGGAAAACCCTGCTAAAGACATAAATTGGTCCCAAGAGCCTCTAAATTCAATGACACAATCTCGGAGGCTATCCTCCTAAATCTTGGTCAGCTTGGACTGCCAGTCCGTCTGAGGATGAGACGCTATGCTCAACTCTACCCGTGTTCCCAACTCTCGTTGAACTTCTCTCCAGAAATGTTAGGTGAATTGCTTACCTTGGTCAAAAATGATAGACATGGGAACACCATGAAGGCGAGCAACCTTATGGATATAGATCTCAGTTAACCTCTCAGAACAATAGGAGACTGTCATAGGAATGATATGCGTTGACTTGTTCAGCCTATGAAAGTCAGCTTATCAATAATAACCCACACTGCATCGAACTTCCTCTGAGTTCGTGGGAGACCAACAACAAAGTCCATAGTGATATATTACCACTTCCACTGAGGAATCTCAATTTTCTGAAATGAACCATCGGGCCTCTGATGCTCGTACTTAATCTGCTAAAAAATTAAACACCGAGCCACATATGCAATGATATCCTTTTTAATTCTCCGCCACCAATAATGCTGCCACAAATCCTGATACATCTTCACGATGCCTGGATGAATAGAGTACCAGGAACTATGGACCTCCTCTAAAACAAACTTAGGCACACAAACTCGACCATGTAATCTCAAAACTCCATCATCACCTAAGGTAACCTTCTTGGCACCTCCGTGCTGCACCATGTCTCTAAGGACACACAAATAGGGATCATCATACCATCGATCTCAGCTCCGGTCCAATAATGCAAAATGAGCGACTATGTATGCTAACATACAGCTGGGCTCAGAAACATCCAACCTCACAAACTGATAGGACAAAGCCTGAACACCCAAAGCAAGCGGTCTCTCACCGACCAGAATATATGCAAGACCGCCCATACTGGATGACTTCCTACTCAATGCATCGGCCACCATATTGGCCTTTCCCGGATGATATAAGACGGTGATAATCCTTCAACAACTCCATCCACATCTTCTGCCTCAAATTCAACTCCTTTTGCTTAAAAATACTGTAGACTCTTGTGATCCGTGAACACCTCACATGCCACGCCATACAGATAATGCATCCATATCTTTAACGCGTGAACAATGGCTGCCAACTCCAAATCATGAACCATATAGTTCTTCTCATGAATCTTCAACTGCCGTGAAGCATAGGCAATGACCTTGCCATCCTATATCAACATTGCACCAAGTTCAATACGAGATGCATCTCAATAAACTGTATAAGGCCCTAAACCTGTGGGCAAAACCAACACCAATGTCATACTCAGAGCTGTTTTGAGCTTCTGAAAGCTCATCTCACCCTCATCCGACCATCTGAATTGGGCACCCTTCTGGGTCAACCTAGTCATCGGGGCTGTAATAGATGAGAACCCCTTTCACGAACCGACGATAGTAGCCTGCCAATCCTAAGAAACCCTGAATCTCTGTAGTTGATGCTGGTCTACGACAGTTCTTGACTACCTCAATTTTCATCGGATCAACCTGAATATCCTCTCAACATATTCATTCCAAGACATACAAGGTTCTGGGTTTTGATTAAAAACAGAATATATATTATATCTGTCCAACATACACGGCTAAGATATTGCAGAATGTAAAATTTTGAAAATACATGTATATCTGAATCAATATAATGTCAACTACGAACTAAATCTGGATTGAATTGCTTCAATGATAGATTAAGGCTCTAATTATGCAGTTAAATCAATTTTTCTGGAATTACAAAATTCAATCAAGTTTGTTTGGATGAAATTTGAAAAGGGGAGTTTTCCAAGCATAACCTTAGGATTCGTTCAGATATCAGCAAAATGGTGGATAATACATTTCTTGGTAAAAGTTTTAAGGAAAATAAAAGGCAAAAAACAAACGTCGTTTTCTTGCATTCATTCGTTTTGGAATGAAAATGATATTTAAAAGAAGAAAAGATCATTTTTCCTTGATCATTACACATTTTGAAGGACATAATTGGAGCAAAGCTTTTTTCATATGATAAAGTTTTAACTAATTTTCTTGTAACTTCACTATCAACCATAGTTAAAAAAAGAGTTCCAAAAAATAAATTTTTGTTTTAAGAAAATAAAAGAAAAAAGAAGAGTATTGCAGAGAAAAGTAGAGAGACAAAATATCTATTGATTTAGGATTAATTACAACTAAATAGAATCCACTATTCATAGGGGAAAAGTAACTTAGATACTAAGTAACAAACCCTAAAATCTCTCTAAAATATAGACATTTACCTTAAATAAAATTCTATTTATAATAGAGTACACATATATTGATGGATTATAATAAGCAGCGGAAGCAATTCAGTATCAAAATCACATGTAATCTAGACAACTAGCATAAACGAGATTTCTCGGGTTACCCATTGAAGCATGAACATATCACTTCTACCACGTGAGCCTTCGGTTCCATAACTTTTCAATAGAATCTCCATCACCAGCACAATCGTGATCCTCGAACGTTTCACGGTCTTCTACTATGCTACCCAAATAATACCGAAAATAGCAATTTCGTGTGGGCGAAATATCTAGAAAAACTTAGCTGAAAATTTCAGCCACCATGTACTTCTCCCTTTAGATGGAAAACCTTATGTATTTATAGCACAAGTTTTAAGGGTTAAGACCCTTTTCCAAAACATGTTGGGTTTTTTCTTCCACCTGAAAAAGAATTCCTTTATTTCCTATTATTTATGCACAGTAGGGATGACAGAATTTAATTAACAAGGCTCCAATTATGGAATTAATTTATAATTTTCGAAATTAATATCTACCATAATTAATTACGAATTATTCCACTAAAAATCTGTAATTGCACTCCTTATCCAATTTCGAAATTCATCCATTAAATCTTATTTAACTCCTCATGTTAAGACTCGGATACTAATCATACAAATTAAATTACTGACAATTTAATTTATTGATTATTTCCTTTAGACTTTTGCTTAACTTATTTCATGTGTCGGATACAAAATTCACCGGCCGAGTTTACACATGAAAACTTATAAGCTTTTATAAAGGTGTATCATCAATCCCTAAATCGAGATATCGATTCCATCAACTAACTATTACTTCGCCAATGTACATTATTATTATCCAATTTACCAGGCATATTGACCCACGAAAGAATCTCGCCTTTTAATAAATCAAAACAATAATAATATACACAACTAATAATAATTACATCAAGATTAAGAGTATAAAACATTTAATGGCTAGAGAGTTTATTTTATTAAGTCACTATAAAATATTTATCTTTACATGGTCCATTCAATACATATAAAATGTATTAGCACAAGAAGTTGGAATTAAACTATTCCCATAATCAAGATAAATTATATTTAATCTTGTGCTACAATCATTCCTGATGGTTTGTCCAATTCCATCATGAGATTGTGAACTCAAACTTTATATTTACAAGAACCGATGATTTAATCTTCCGTGTATAAGCTAAACTCTATACACTAAATTATCTACTATATAAGTAAAGGACACAAACTAATATATGATCCATTTAAAACTTTATTAAAACTAAATAAACAGTTGTTTCATAACAAATACTATATCTAAACCAAAACATATATATCCCACCATATATAACAATACTTTTTGGTTGTCTCGTTAAAAATCTTGCAAGAAAAATTAGTGGGACGTAACCTTATAAGTGAAAAAGAGTACAACGCATATTAACTCCCCCTAATGAGCACCAATTCACATTCTTGAGCTTTCACATTCAAATCTTGTGCAGCATCTTCAAAATATCGTTGTTAGAGATTTGCTAAATAAATCAGTCATTATTAACTTGAATGAACATATTGCACCTTGAATCAACTATCTTGATAGATATATAATGTCTTCATATAATTGTAGACATGTGATTTTTAACCCTCCCCAAGATTTTTCATATTTTAATACGTATTTAATTTAGGCATAATATAGTTATTTTAATTATTTTTTAGTTTTTTTACTTTATTACAAGAAAATAAAAATTAAAAAAAATTTAGTTTCATTAATGTGTTGTAATCATTTTAATCTTGAAAAATACTAATAAAAATAAATTTGTTCTAGCGGTCAGTCTTATTTTAACAATTATTTTACATAAGTACGACTAATTAATAAATAAGATCGTATTTTAGTCTCATTTGCAGGAAAAGAATAGGGGATTTTTACATCCCTATGCCATATATGAAACCTTATTACCTTCAATGTTTAAGGTTTGTGTTTATTATATTTAAGCATGCCAAATTACCATATATATACCATAAATAATTCAAAGATATAACTAATTGGCAACTTGTTACTCCTTAATAAATTGTGTCCATATATCTCACATTTCTCTCTCTCCTTAATTCCCAAGATCTGACCTGGCCGTTTTCCATCTCCCATTTTTTTCTCTTCTTTGTTCCTTCTCTTCTCTATTCTAAATGCCACAATTTCGCCTCCATTCAAATGGAATAGCTTTACCCTTTGTTTCGTATTTATGTCTGCAGCTTTAGATTTGCTTTCAACCATCTTTTTATTTTATTTTATTTTATTTTTATGTTTTTGAGATTTCAATCGTATATCTACACTTTTCTGAAAAAGTTTTTTAGGTTAAATTTTTTTCACGAAATAAAATATTTGGTAGAATACCGAAATAAATTTGATTGTCTTTAACCCATTTGAAATTAATCAAATGGCTAACGAACGTGAATATGGTCTTTTCTTTTCTTTTTCTTTTTGATGAAGCTTCTTTTTCTTTTTAATTATTGTATAAATGCAGTAATTTTATAGATACTCTTAAAACAATATAACTTTATACAATACTTAAATTGATTTGTAGTTTATTTGTAGTTTTTATGTTGGAATTTTGTAGATGAAGAGCAAATTTTGTTGTCAATATTTTATTTTGACACAAGATTATAGTTTAATTGTAGTGTAAATGTAGTAATTTAGTAGATACTCTTAAAAACAAATACTGTTTTATACACATGTAAACGGGTTTGTAGTTTATTTGTAGAAATTTTATTTACAAGATATCTACAAACTGAATACATTAAATTTTAATATCCGAATTCTCATTTCAATTGTAGCATAATTGACATTTTCGACATAATTGTAGAAGACTTGTAGAAGTTTTAGTCTTCCCAATCTCAAATTATCTACAAATTATCTAAAATTTATCTATATTTCAACTTATCTACAATTTCTGGAAATATGTCTTCTTCGACGAGTTTCAATATGAAATTTCAGTTAAAATCAAGTCTAATTTTCACCGAAACCCCTCAAAATTGAGATATAAACTCCTAAACATATTCCGAATTATTTACAACATCACCCAATCCAAACAAATAATGATTTTTGAAAACTCAAATTTGAATTCAAAGCTTTCAAGCTTTTTAATGGCTGTCAATGGTGGAAAATATATGGAAGAACATAATTTTTCAACTTTAAGATCTCCTTCTGTTTCAAATTTCGTATTTAATGTTGACTGAATCACACACATATCTGGTGCCTTCATTTTAGCGCGTTATTTATGGCAAAATCTACCTATTTTTGGGTTGGTATATAATGCGTAGAATAAATATGGACACCACGGGTAAATAATAAACTATGAACATTTTTAGAGGTTTGATATATGGTATATATAGGAATAAATCCAAAAGAATAAATTTGGGTTCAAGCAACCCATTTTTAAGTGTAATTTCCGGACTTAGCCTCTAGTTCCCAAACCTATTTTTCCTAGGCCCATACCCTAACCTAATTTCTACCCATATATAATAGTACATAATCCCTAAATTGACCTACTCCTAAAAACCTTGCTATCCGCCGTTTTCTCTAAAGATCAAAGAAAAGAAAAAAAAAATGATAAAAGACAAAAAAAGGGCTATAGACCTAGGAATGCAAAAAGCTGAAGCAGCTAACTTATAGCCTGTTTGGCCAAATTTATTTTTTGCCAAAAGTATTTTTTTTACCAAAAGTACTTTTAGTTGAAAATTGAGCTGTTTGGCCAAGCTTCTCGAAGGAAAAAAAGTAATTTAGAGAAGAATCAGAAGCTGTTTTGGAGAAGCAGAAAAAAATATCTTCTCTCTAAAATTACTTTTTTGAGAAGCACTTTTGAGAAAAATATACTTAAAATCAATTTTTTAAAGATTGACCAAACACTAATTGTTGCTCAAAAGTATTTTTCAAACTAATTAGCCAAACACAAACTCCTTTTCTCCAAAAATATTTTTGATAAAAGTAATTTTAATAAAATACTTTTGAAAATAAGTTGTTTTTGCAGCTTGGACAAATGGACTATTAGAAAGCTACAAAAATAAAGGCAGCGCCGTTGTTGATTGAAGAGAATGACAAAAAATGGCTTCAGTGATCTTTTTCATGAAAAGAACCGAGACCCAAAAAACACGGCAGCTTCATCCCAATTCGAAAGAGCTAAAGAACGAAACACACACACAAAGATAGATATAGGAACGGACAGAAAGTGATGGAGAACCCTGCTGAAACGATCCCCATCTTCAAATGCGTTGGTTGTTTTAGACGCGCCATAAAAGACAAAAAAGGGCTATAGACCTAGGAAAGCAAAAATTTGAAGAAGCTAACTTCGAAAGCTACAAAAATAAAGGCATCGCTGTTTTTATTGAAGAGAGGAAAAAAAATAGCTTCAGTGATCTTTTTCATGAAAAGAACCTAGACCCAAAAAGCACGGGAGCTTCATCCCAATTCGAAAGAGCTAAAGAACGAAACGCACACAAAGATAGATATAGGAACGGACAGAAAGTGATAGAACCCTGCTGAAACGATCCCCATCTTCTTCAGCTCAAAACCACCATTAAAGCTGCTCCAAACCAGCCCTAAAACACGAGCTAAAAGCTGCTCAAACCCACTGGAAATCGCAGCAAACACAGATGCACAACATCACCCAAAATAGTCCGTCGAGCACACTCCAAAAGGTCGAGGTTGCGATTTTCATTTTGGAGTTCGCCGTAGTCGAGTTCCCGTTGCGGTTTCAATCTCCAATTCAAATTTGGGCTTAGGACCTTGTTTCAGCTTTCAGAGTGTAGGCTTCAGAAGATTTTCTCTTAATGTTGAAGGAATTTTTCTGCAATAAGTTTCTCTCATCCCATTTCTTAATTGTTACAGTTTTTCCATTATTCTTGTTAGTATTTATTTGTTTAATGATTTGAAGCACGTTTGCTGGCAGAGTTTGAAAAGTAAATTTGGACAAAAGGATTTGGGGGACGTTGGATGAGTTGGTAATTAAGAGGGATGAGCTATTATTAATGGGACAATCATTTATTGAAAAATTAGGCCCTATTGAATCTTGTGAAAATTGACTCTTATTAGCATATTTGTATTGGGAAATAGAGTTGGCTCAACTCCAAAACCCCACTACTATTTGTAAGGAAAAGTAGTAGATAATATTGACTAAGAATAATAAGAAAAGAATTAAAACTTATCAAAATATTGTGTCGTGGTAAGCTATTGCCTTGAAAGCGATTTTGGCTCGATAAGGTACGAATCGTTAAGGTCGGTCGCTCCCAAAGGTTCCACAGCATCTCCAAACATGTGCACTCGTGGCTGAAAGTTTAGAATTTGCACAAAATAGTTGCCCAGAAAGAAGAGAAAATGAAAGTATTTTCTGTAATTGTTACAGAAATTAAATAATGTTGTAGGAAGAGAAGTAATGATTAGCAAGATAGATTCTTGTTAAGATTGAGTGATTATGATGGCTAATTCATAGCCTATTTATAGGAAATTAAGGAGGTAGCATGTATGACAAGTGTCGAGAGACTTTTGTCACTTGTTCTTTATGTTAGTCCACTTGGCTCCAATATTGACAAGTGTATCTTGTCTTCCATGCATGAAAACATTTGGAATTTTGACAAGTATATCTTGTCTTCCATGCATGAAGACATATGTTAGATTTGCATAGCCATTCAACACTTGGCTTTAAGGCTTCATGCAAGAGGCCACTTGGAAATAGATAGGACATAAAAAAACTCATAGCTATTGGTTGTAAATGGAATTTCAAAAGGAAATTTTTGATTTTGCATTATGAAAAATTCCAACAATCCCCCACTAATGCAAAGATAAAAATAGAACAATTCTAGGCAAAAGAAGTAACATATACTTAAGTGTCAATATCTTTCAATTTGAATTGACACGTAGTGAAACGACAACAACTAACATCCATAAAGTGCAGTACTCTTAAACTGAATGGACATTAGCTGGGACCTCCACAACACATACTACATCCTTAATTTTATGTAAATTTTGCGATAATAGTAAAGTGCTTTTATGGTCATGCACATACATTGAGTCACATGAGTACTCTAAAAAGACATCCCAAGTCTATCATAAAAGGCGACCACACCTTTAAACTCACGTAGGTGATTCCATCAAGTCTATCTACACATAGACTACCTTAAGGCTATGGAATCATTAAGAGCAAAATAAGCTCAACCTTATAAAGAAGTACCACACGTCATAGGGATAGGAAATGTAGTGCATATTGAGGTCTCATATGGCTTCGTTTGACCAAAAACTATCCACCATACTTCCTCAATCCATGGGCATTAGCCCCATCCCCCTCGACGTTTCAAGGATAACTCTCCTTGCCAAACCCTTGGTTAAAGGATCCGCCGAATTTCTTTCGGATCTTACCTATTCCGAGGAAATAACATCATGTTTCAACAATTGTTTTACTACACCATGCCTAATGCGGATATGTCTTCTTTTTCCATTATACACACTATTTTTGGAAATTCCAATTGCTTCCTGTGAGTCACAATGTAGAGAAACTAGTGAGGCTTGTCTTCCTCACAAAGGCACACCTGCCAATAAGTTTCTCAACCACTCGGCTACTTGCCCTGCCAACTCAAGAGAAATGAATTCAGACTCCATAGTAGATCGTGCTATACAAGTCTGTTTTGAAGACTTCCATGAAATAACACCTACACCCAAAGTGAACACATATCCACTAGTGGAGCTAACTTTATCATTGTCAGTAACCCAGTTTCCATCACAAAATCCTTCTAAAACAACAGGAAATTTATTAAAATGCAAACACCAATCCATAGTACCTCTCAAATATCTTAGCAAACGATGAAGAGCATTCCAATATTCACTCCTAGGGTTATGAGTATATCTATTCAATCTACTAACAGCATAGCAATATCATGTCGGGTATAATTCATGAGAAATATTACACTACCAATTATCTTAGCATACTCAGTTTAAGAAATACTAGATTCCTTATTCCTTTTCAAGTGTATGCTAGGATCATAATGAGTTCTCACAGGTGCTACATCAAAATAATTAAACATTTTCAATATTTTCTCAATATAATGAGGCTAAGAAAATAAAAAACCATTTGAAGTTCTTTTGATTTTAACCCCTAAAATCACACCTGCTTCTTCAAGATCTTTCATTTCAAATTTAGAAGACAAAAAAATCTTAGTCTCATTAACAACATTCACATTAGGGCCAAAGATTAACATGTCATCCACATACAAACATTTAATAACACAATGATCCTATCATCTTGGAATAAATACAAGTATCAGATGCATTAACAACAAAATTATTATCCACTAATGTGCTATTAAATTTTTCATAACATTGCTTAGGTTTCTTCTTTACACCATACAAAGACTTTCTCAATTTGCATACTTTATTCTCCTGTCCTTGGATCATAAATCCCTCAGGTTAAGACATATAGTTATCTTACTCTAAATCACCATTTAGGAAGGCCGTTTAACATCAATTTGATGTATTACTAAATTATGAATAACATCTACAACAACAAGAGTTCTAATAGTCGCTATCTTTGTCACAGGAGAATAAGTGTCAAAGTAATCAATATCTTTCTTTTGATTAAATCCCCTAATAACAAGTCAAGCCTTATATTTCTCAATTGTACCATCAGGTCTCAATTTCTTCTTAAATATCCACTTGCTACTTATGGGTTTACAACCTTTAGGCAAATCAGTTAAGTCTCAATTGTGATTAGAAACTACAGAGTCTAATTCCCTTTTAATGGCCTCTTTCCAAAAACTAGCATCTATTGACCTCATTGATTCATTGTATGTCTTCGGGTCTTCTTCTATTAAATAAATTGACACTAATTCATCACTCAAAATATCAAGATCAATATTTTCAGTCAAGAAAGTGGTAATAAAGTCAGGACCAAAGCTAGTTTCAATTCTACGCCTCTTACTTCTTCTAAGTTTATTTTCATGCTCAATAACAGTAACACTAATGAAGGTACACCATGAGTGTTAATAGACATAAATGTAGAAGCATTATTCGGCACTTCACTAGGAACATTATTTTTCAATGGAAAAACATGCTAAAAAATTATGCATCTCTTGATTCATAACCAATGAAAATAGCACAAAAAGTTTTGGGTCCAATAGTTATTTGTTTAAAATCAGGTAGATCAACCTTAGCCAAATACCCCCACACTTTCAAAAATTTTAAGTTAGGGGCAAACCCTTTCCATAACTCATACGGGGTTTTATATAACTTCTTATGAGGGACTTTATTAAGAACATAACATGCAGATAAAACAACTTCTCCCCATATATCATCAGATAAACCCGAACTCAAAAGCATAGAATTTATCATTTCCTTAAGGGGTCTATTTTTCCGTTAAGCTACACGATTTTGTTGGGGAATATAGGGAGCACTAACCTCATGTATAATACCATTTTTCTCACAAAAGGCTTCTAGAGTATTAGTAATGTATTCACTACCCCTGTCAGACCTAAGTCTCTTGATTTTTCTGTCTTATTGATTCTCTACTTTTAAAAACATGCTTTCAGCCTCATCTTTTGACTTAAGAAGATATACCTTAGTGTATCTAGAAAAGTCATCTACAAAGGTGATGTAGTATTTCTTTCCACCTTTACTAAAAGTGTTCTTGAAACCTACTAAGTGTGAATGTACTAGTTCAAGAAATTCTGTTTTTCTACTAGTTACATTCTTAAAAGGCATTTTGGTATGTTTTGCTTCTACACAAACAGGACACTTAGAAAAATAATCAATATTAACTGCAGGAACTAATTCTATTTTTCTAAATCTTTTAACTGAAGCAACATTAACATGACCTAGTCTACCATGTCACAAATCAATAGACTCAGCAATATAAGCAGAATTGAAAGTACTAGCATTATTAGTAATCTCTTGAGCAGTGTTCAGTACAAACAAACCCCCACTAAGGTAACCCTTCCAAACGAAGTATCCTTTATGAGAAATGACAACTTTATCAGATTCAAAAACAAGTTTAAGAACTGTTTTATTGAGAAGCGCACCGCAACAAAGTTTCTACGAATGGAGGGTACATACAGAACATAGTTCAAGGCTAATGTTTTTCCAGAAGTTAATTTAAGGAGAATTTTAACTTTACCCATAGCTTCAGGTGTAGTAAAGTTACCCATGTAGACACACTCGCCATCAGTAGATTCCTCAAAGTCGTAAAACAACTCCTTGTTGGCGCAAAGGTTCCTTGAAGTGCCCGTCTCCAATATCCAGTAAGTTTTGTTAGCAACCATGTTCGCCTCAACAACCACAACAACAATAACATCACCACACTCAGTAAGGTTAGCTTGGACTGGAGCTTTTCCACCATTCTTTGAGCTTTGTCCTTGTCTCTGGTTGCACTGAAAAGCCTTGTCACCAATTTCCACATGTCAACGCCCCCTTTTCCCAAAGAGGGTTTACAACATTATGGGTGGAATGACTCTTTTATTCCCCTTTTGGGGAATTTGGGTTATGGATTGGGAGAGTCACCACCTAATTATTATAGTGCATTAGGACACTTTTGGAGAAAATAAAAAGGATTTGAAAGAAAACCAGAGTTCAGGTAAAGGCTTGACATTATCTCGAAAGGAAGGTGTTAGGCACCTCAAGATCCACTAGTGCGGTTCCGACCTTGCTTAATTGTGACTTTAAGAAGAGTAGGAATAGACAAACAAAGTTTGCACATAAGAAATATTAACAAGTTAAAAATTTTGAAAGAAGAAAGGCACAGGTGAAAAGAGAACTTAGTTTGAAGAAAACATTAATTTAAATAAAGTAAAGGAAAGGGGTTCCTAGGTTTAACTATAATATAGATCATTCGGTGCAATACCCAACAATCATTCTCACACGAGATATTCGCGCACGGTCATCATCTCCATATTCTACCCTTCTCACCCTGTTAAGGTATTTAAACGCGATTGGTCTTATTTACTTATTGCATGCTAATACCCATCCCGACCTATATGTGATGACCCGGTCGGTTGACTTTGGAATTTACGCCCCATTCCCCCATTAACTGCTTCCTCTAAGTTCATTTTTACTATTTTGGTTTTTCAGGATATTCAGTAATAGAATTCGGAGTGCTTTGGGAAACTTAGTCCCTTAATGAGAGCTTAAGTGTTGGAAAATGGTCCGTGATCGGAACAGTGTCAAGACGACCTCGGAATGGAAAACTGATGGTTCCGTTAGCTCCACTAGGTGATTTTGAGGTTCGGAGCGTGTTTGGAATATATTTTGGATGTCCGTAGCTCATTTAGACTATAAATGCCGAAAGTTAGAATTTTGAAGTTTCCGGTCCGATAGTGAATTTTTTATCCGAGATTCGGAACGAGATTCCGAAAGTTGCTGTAGCACCATCATGTCATTTGGGACGTGCATGCAAAATTTCAGGTCAATTGGACGTGTTTTAGTTAGGTTTTGAATCGAAAGCGAGTTTGGTTAAGTTTTGAAATTTTAAAGTTCAAATCATTGATTAATTTGCGTTTCCGGCGTTGTTTTAGGTGGTTTAAGTATTGGTACTAGTTTGAATGATGTTATGGTATATTTTCATAGGTTTGGTCGAGGTCCCTGGGGCCTCGGGTGTGTTTCGGATGCTCAACGGAGGATTTTTGGGACTTAGTGAGTTGTAGATTTTGCTGCTATGTGTTGTAGACTTTTCCTTCTCTGCGATCGCATAAGCTTCCATGCGATCACATAGAGCCTTTTGTGCTGGCCTCATTTTTCCTTCAATGCGATCGCACGACCCCTTCTGCGATCGCATAGCTCTGCCTCCCCATTCTATGCGTTCGCAACCCTCCCCCTGCATTAGCACTAAGTAACCTGGGCTAGTGTCTCAGGGCCCTATTCCTTATACGCGATCGCAGAGCCTTTATTGCGATCTCATATGTCCTATTTCCCCTCTTCCGAGATCGCATTCCCATCAACGCATTTGCATAGGCCATTTTTCTGGGTCGTCAAATTTTGTTCTACGCGATCGCACTTCATTTCATGCGATCGCAATGAAGAAATACCTGGGGGGATATTAATATTTCAAAAACGAGGTTTCTTCCATTTTTACAAAAACTCAAGCTAGAGAGCTCGGTTTTGGGAGATATTTCGAGGGCTTTTCAGAGACAAACTTTGGGTAACGATTCCTTACTCCTTTATAATTATTACCTGCTAATCTAATCTCGAATTCAAGCCTTAATTTCGGATTTTATATGAAATTTGGGGTATAGTTCTTAGACCTAATTTTGATGATTTGAAGGGGTATTTGACCTCATATTTTTGGGAGATTTTTATATGGTTAGACTCGTGAGAGTATAAGGTTACTACAAATGTAAAAATTATTCGAATCCGAGATGTTGGCCTAAGGGGCATTTTGGTTATTTCACCTATTTTTGTTCCTTAGCTTTAATTTTAACAGTGTAATTAGTTACTTGCAATGTTGTATACAATGTGTAATTGGTTTGAATAGATTTGGGCCACTCGGAGTCGGATACTCATCGCAAGGGCATTGTTTCTTAGCGGATTTGTACCAATTCGAGGTAAATGGCTTGCCTAACTTTGTGTGGGGGACCTCTCCCTTAGGATATCTTTGCCATTGTTTAAATGCCTTGTGTGCGAGGTGACGGGCGTGCTTGTGTTATTTGTTGAAAATTCACCTTACTTGGCTTATTTAGACTATGTTTCTTCACATATTTAATTGTTAAAAACTTCACTTGTTTTTTTACTTAGGAAAAGTATGTTAGTAATTTATTTGATCTATTTGAATAAATTGCAATATCTGTCTTTCTTGGAAAGCATGCCAGCAACTTATTTGCCTTATTTGACTAAATTGCAATATTTTTCCTTCTTGTGAAGCATGTTAGATTCTTGATTTTATTTGTTGTTCGCATTTTACTTTATTTTCGTTAAATATTAGTTTGGTGTGGTGTATTTACTATTGGGACTACGGGACGGCATACCGGGAGCTCCTCATGTTCGTATTTTGTTCTAAGGTTTGGAAGTGAGGGATACCAAGAGATCCCCGACACTGGATTATATAACTGGCGGATACTAAGAGATCCCCAATGCATGATCGATTTTATGGCGGATACTAAGAGATCCCCAGGGCAGGACTGATTAACTGGAGGGTACTATTAGATCCTCGGGATACTAGGAGATCCCTTGCTTATGTGATGAGGATACTGGGAGATCCTCGGGATACTTGGAGATCCCTTGCTTATGTGATGAGGATACTGGGATATCCTCGGGATACTTGGAGATCCCTTTGTGTGTATGATGAGGATACCGGGAGATCCTCGGGATACCAAGAGATCCCCGGTAACAAATAGCTTGCAGTGATTGTTCTTGTTTTGTAGAATTGTAATATAGCATGTTCCTTTCTTCATATTTTTTGTTAGATATTCGGGATTTACGTATTCCTACTGTTTATTTCATTTCATATCTATCCTTATATTTATCTGAGTAGGGGCCTCGACCTTCATCGTCACTACTCTATCGAGGTTAGGCTTGTCACTTACTGAGTACCGCTGTGGTGCACTCATGCTACTCTTCAGCACACTATTGTTGTGCAGATCCAGGTACTTCTGCTCAGGCGCGCTATCAGTGATTTTAGGAGCTACACTTGGAGATTTGAGGTATGCATCTGCCGCGTCCGCAGAGACGAGGAGTATCCTTCCATTATACCTTTAGTAGTAGTTTCGTTCATGTACTCATTTGTTGTAGACACTCCTGGTTGTTAGAGTCGTATGTTATATTTTACTCTTAGCCTGTATTGCCCAAGGGTTTCTGGGTCTTGGAGGTTTCACATTATTAGTTCGAAGTGTATGTGCCAAGCGGAACCCTATGACTTTTATGTTATTCAGTTTTATTTATCGTTTTCGTAAAGATTATTGAATTTCTACAACGTGTCATGCTTACCTAGTCGCGAAGACTGGGTGCCGTCATGACAAGTTCACAATTGATAAACTAGGTTCGTGACACTATCAATCCATGAGTATTTAGACTTCTAATCCTAAAAGGGAAGAAACTGGTTAAAGGCATATATGGAGTTTTAATGGGATAAAATACTAGGGCGTCAATAATAAAAAATAGCAAATAAGTGGGTACAAAGCAAACACTCAAAGGCTCATACAAAACCCCGTAGATCACAACAACAATTAGTTTAGCATGACTTGCACATACTGGTTTGGTTTTTAATTAAAGAAATTAAGAGGCAGGCAAAGTAATTTAACTCATAAAGTTGGATAAAAAGTGTGCATCGAGCCCCTCAGGTCTGGTTTGTTAGTTATTGAGGTCTTAAGCAGAAGAGTTTAAAAGACTGTAGTAAATTTGTAAATGCATTTGAAATCAACAGACTGTTGAGTAGGAATATTGTAGAAGAGTTACGAAAGATTTTTAGAGGCAGGAATGTCTTAAGAAAAGAGCATTTTACATGACTATTTTTAAAAGGAAATTTCAGGGATTGAGTAAAACGTTTAGGTAGAATGTTCAAAAGAACTGCTTGGGAAAAGATGTAGATTTGAAACGTTTTAAAAGCATACCGGTTTATAAGAGTTATATTGAAAACATCACCTTAGGACATTAAGGGCCAGTTAACGAACCGTTATTGCTTAAAACGAATCAGACAAGTTGAGACGGAATCCTATAAGATGTCTGTATTGAAGTTTAAGCTTGTTAGAGGGTTGGTAAATAGACGAATGTTCAGTTACTCTATAGCTTTCCTAACACATATGCATTCCCTATAAGCATGGTTTCTATATGCAATTGATTAGGCGAATGTTAAAGTCCTATAGGCAGGATCTCTAATGATTTGTAACATGATTAAACATTAAAACCCTATAGGCAGGTTATCTAGGTGACGCGTAAGTATTAAACCTACAGGCATGGTAACTAGATGATGTTGAGCATTAGAAAATGTTATTGGCATGATTTCTAGATAATTGAAAGCATAACAGACATGTAGGCGGGATTTCTACAGAATTGAAATCATAAAAGACGTATAGATAGGATTTCCACCCTTTGACTTATGCATGCAAAATAAACTCATCCCGTACTCTTTACTAATATATTCCTTGAGTTTTATTACATAATTATTACAAAACTAGAAAGGAATAGACTGAAATAAGTACATTAAAGATAAAGTCAGACCCGAGGAGGCTCAATGCAACCTTCAAAATCCGACATATATGTTTCACCAAATCTGGATTCCAGATTCCAAGGCCTTCTCTTAGAGTGTTTCAAAGTTCCAAGGGTCTTCAGGAACCCAGGCAATGCTTACACTCTAAAGATTGAATGTTGTAACTGAGTAGTGTAATGTGTGGAATTATTATCCCTTAGGCATCCAAGTTCAGTGGGAACTCTAGTGTCTCAAATCATGGCTTACCAAAGGGGGGGGGGGAGAACTTAAAGAACTAAGAATAAGTGTAAAGTTAGGGGACTAGGGGAAACTAAATCAAAGGGTGGTCATACCCAGCCATGGGTAAGACTGGCACACCCCTGACCCTCCACTTGGTTTAAACAGATAAAGAGCAGACTTTAGAAGTCAGACAGGGGCCTGGGTGGTGATTAGGACACTTGCAGACCCTAGTCAAGGCTCAACACATAAAGGGGAAGAAGGGAATGGGACTGATTTAAGTAAAGGTCCAAGAGAACCTAGTCCCAGGTAATGGATAACAATGGGATGTTACCTTAACCTAGAACAGCTCTCACACATAAAGGGGTCAAAGGAAAGGGGTTTCACATGGAAAAGCATGCATAGAAAAACATCAAGGTAAAAGAAAGCATAACAGAACTTAATGGTGCAGAAACATTAAGAAAGAACATAGTAGACTAAAACACGATTACATAATGCAGGAAAGCTAAACATATAGTGTGAGACATGTTAAATGGAGAAGTAAGGGTAAATACATAAGAGATGTTTTTGAAAATACAAGGTTTAGGTAAATAAGGAAAGAATAAAATCAACACACACATACTCCCTCCGTTTCATATTGTTTGAGGTAGTTTGACTCGACACAAAGTTTAAGAAAAAAGAAGAAGACTTTTAAAACTTGTGGTCTTAAAATATCAAGGGGTAATGATTGTGGGACAATATCATTTGTGTGGCTATAAATGCTTCTCACTAAGGGCAAAACGGATAAAATAAAGAGTTTAAAGTTGAATTGTTTCCAAAATTAAAAATGTTTCATTTATTTTAGAACTGAATAAAAAGGAAAATACCTCAAACAATATGAAACAGAGGGAGTAGTAAATTAAGGAATTAAAGAATCGAACTTAATACTAATTAAGTCAGAAACTTGGTCCAAGTTAGACAAGGAAGAATTCAAATAGGCTCACATAATGGTGGTATGAAATTAATCCCCAAAAATTAGGGTTAGTATGACTATAAAGGAAGCATAAACTTAAACATGCAAAGTCTAGAATTAAACAGAGTAAATTAGTCATGCAATCAAAAGTAGAAGAACACAACTATGAGAGAAATTAGAAGGTCTTGCAAAGCTTAGCAAGAATCAGAGAACATGAGATGAATTTAGAAATTAGGGCTTTTGAAATCAAACAGGAAGCAAAACAATCGCACACAAATGGCTTGAAAACCCCCAAAATCTAGCCCACCCCCCACAACTTAAATGCAAAGACGAAAGCATAGAAAATCAGGCAAAATAAACTCAGGAAAAGCCAAAGAACACATATATTCCATGGAAGCCAACACAGTAAAGGAAATCACTAGAAACCCTAGGAGAAAAAAACAGTGAGGAAAATACACAGAAACCATAGTAAAACATTTAGGATTTATAGTAAAGCAAGATAATGTAAGAAATCACAGTAGAACAAGTAAAAAAATCAAGGAAACCCTAGATTCGGGAAGACGAACAGTTTTGAAAGCAAAAATCAGAAAAGATGTAAGAACTACTTTGAAAATCTCAGAAATAGCATGGATCTAAAATATATCTTAGAGAAAAAAGGAAAACCTCGAAAAATGGTTTAGGGGTTCAGAGAAACCCTAGAAAAATGAGAAAGGCCTAGAAAAGGCTGGTCCAAGTCGGAGATGAACTCGCTAGGCTAGGACAGGCCGGAGATGGCCATAGAATCTGAATCGGATGTATTCTGAGCCAGGGTCTTCAAGGTCGGACCTTGGAACTTCACGTAACAGGAGTATAAGGGCACGTGGGGGTGAGCACAGGCCATCTAGGGCCTGAGATGCCATAGTTTCCGGTAAGAGAAGGCATAAACCAGTGGGTAGGATCTAGGGTTTCAGAGAGGAGTTGAGAGAGTTTGAGAGAACGAAGGGATTCAAAGGCGGCTATTTTATGTGAGTGATTAGGGTTAAGGGGTTGATTGGGCTAAAAGGAAGGGGCAAACATAGACCGTTGATCTAAATGATCAACGGTCAAGATTAAGGGGTACGTGGGTCGGGTTCGTTTGATTGGGTATGGGTCGGGTAGGAAATGAAATGGGGTCATTTAATTAGGGGATGGATTGGGGTTAAAATTAGGCTATAATTGAAAGTAAAATGGGGTACAATTGAAATAGCCACTTTACACATTTTGAATTTATAGAAATAGTAAAAGCTGTTTAAAATCAAATTAAAAATATTGATTTAATAAAAATTTGTAAGTATTAATTTATAAATATTGGGAATGATTTTGTGATTAAAAATGCTATTAAATCAAGAAATAGGCTAAATTTACAATTTCATGCAATTTTAGTTTAAAAATACAAAGACTTGTAAAATTATGTAAAGTCATGTATATTATATTTTTGTGTAAATGTGAGAATAAAATAAATTATTCACCAAAATAATAAGCTTTGGGAATAATTATTTGATTTTATAGTGCAAAATAGGCATAAATTAGTTTTAAAAAATCTTTACAAATTTGAAAAAAATACCAAATCTTTTGGGGGTGCTTTTATATGCATATACATGCTATTTTGAAAGTATTTTAAGTATAAAAATACATAGGAAAAAATTTTGTATCAACAGCTGCCCCTCTTTACCCGAGGAGGATGAAAGAGTTGTCACGTAAAGATAAGATGGCCAATTTTGACCGGAAACGACGATTGTAGAAGGATTTTGACCGCACTATAGTTTCTGAGCTTCCTACATATCCCTAGTTTTAGATGAATTAAGACATATGTAGTTCAGGAACCATTGACGAAATATGCCGATGGAAATTTGAAAAGAAGAACGCGATGGTTAGATCTGAGACGGTGTTTGGAATCGGACAGGCTGTGGAAAACTGGAGCGGGATCTCTCCTACTGAGACAGCGGTGAGCCAGCCGGAGTACTTGTAATTGGGTAATGCGTATATATTCGGTAATTTAAACAACATGCAAGTTCCCGTTGGACCATGAATGCTATCTTCGGACGACCAGGATGACATCCTCAGAATATGATGTCCTGCGCCATGAAGAGCATAAAGTAAGGGTTCACAGGCCATGAAATGATGTTCTCGGACTATGCAGATGGTGTCTCTAAACTATGACGCCTTTGAACGAGTTGGCAATCTTTCAGCCCATGAGAGAGTGGCAATCTTTTAGCCAAATGAATATGAATGGTGGCGATCTTTCAGCCAGATAAATGCAAAGGGTGGCGATCATTTAGTCAGAGCGAGAATTTATAATGCGGGTGGCGATGTTTCAGCCAGTTAAAAAATAAACCGGTAATATGTTAGCCATGTAGTCTACAGACAATGCTTAGTCTCGGAAGGAAGATAGGTAGCCTCATGCGATGCAGATGGAGACAAAACTTAGTCTTGAAAGGCAAATAAGTAGCCTTATGCAACATGGAGGTAGAGCTTAACCTTAGAAGGTAGAGAGTAGCCTTATGCAAAATGCAGATGGAGACAGAGCATAGTCTCAAAAGTTAGATAGTAGCCTTATGTAACATGGAGGTAGAGCTTAACCTCAGAAGGCAGAGAGTAGCCTTATGCAAAATGCAGATGGAGACAGAGCTTAGTATCGAAAGGAAGATAGTAGCCTTATGCAATATGGAGGTCGAGCTTAACCTCGGAAGGCAGATGGTAGCCTTATGCAATACAAAAGTAGAGCTTATCCTGGGAAGGCAGAGAGTATCCTTATACAAAATGCAGATGGAGACAGAGCTTAGTCTCGAAAGGAAGATAGGTAGCCTTGTGCAACATGGAGGTAGAGATTAACCTCGGAAGGCAAAGAGTAGCCTTATGCAAAATGCAGATGAAGATAGAGCATAGTCTCCAAAGCCAGATAGTAGCCTTATGCAATATTGAGGTAGAGCTTAACCTCGGAAGGCAGAGAGTAGCCTTATGCAAAATGGAGAAGGAGACAGAGCTTAGTCTCGAAAGGCAGATAGGTAGCCTTATGCAACATGGAGGTAGATCTTAACCTCGGAAGGTAGAGAGTAGCCTTATGCAAAATTCAGATGGAGACAGAGCTTAGTCTCAAAAGGTAGATAGTAGCCTTATGCAATTTGGAGGTAGAGCTTAACCTCGGAAGGCAGAGAGTAGCCGTACGCAAAATGCAGATGGAGACAGAGCTTAGTCTCGAAAGCAGATAGTAGCCTTATGCAATATGGAGGTAGATCTTAACCCTGGAAAGTAGAGAGCAGCCTTATGCAAAATGCAGATGGAGACAGAGCTTAGTCTCGAAAGGCAGATGGTAGCCTTATGCAATATGGAGGTAGAGCTTAACGTCAGAAGATAGAGAGTAGCCTTATACAAAATGCAGATGGAGACATAGCTTAGTCTGAAAAGGAAGATAATGCAATGCAGGAATGTAAAATAATGAATAGTAGAAAGTTCTCCTAGCTGGTAGACGGTTTGCAATATTAGGACTGCTGGGGAGTGTTGGGTGTGGATTGTGACCCTTTGGAGGGTTTTGATTCTTAAGAGAAAATATGCTTTGATTTGTGGCCTGAATTCCTGCGTCCAAAGAAGAGTTTTGTAGAGGGGAGGTTAGTTCGTATCCTCCAGCTCTTGGCGTCGCGTATCACAGGGGTAGCGCTGCTAAACAATGGTGATGCGAATGATATTTGTGCATGACTTAGTAAATACAAATACTTTGTAATATATATATATATATATATTGGATGAACTAACAACTGCGACGTGGTTCAAGACGTTACGACCTTGCTTGATCCGGAATTTTGAGGGTCCTACTCAAAATTCTGCCCCAGTTTACTGGGCTGGCGCTGTTGACGGCTATGTTGGATAACCGAATGCGGAATGATTCCAGAATTTTGAGAGATCTCGTCAAAATTTTTCCCCATTTTACTGTGTTGGTGCTGATGAAAAGACTGAAAAACATACTTCAGAATTTTGAGGGTCCTCCTCAAAATTCTGCCCCAGTTCCAATTGCAGGGGCAAAAGACGGGTTCTTTATTAAAATGTGGCCGAACCCACTGGGCTTCCTACGTATCACCTCTTAAGCGGAAATTAGGTCAGGCGTAGTTCAAATTACACCATGAAAGAAAAGCATATGGTCAAATGTTGTATAACTTAACTGCGTTTGAGTTTATCGGCTTTAGCCAGAATTCTCCATCAGTTTTTGTGAGAATAAGGGCTCTTCCTGTTAGAACCCAATGAACCATATATGAACCCTGCCAATTGCGAGGAAATTTCCCTTTGGCTTCATCTTGATACGGAAATATTTTCTTCAATACCAGTCGTCCTGGCGTGAATTTCCTTCGCTTGAATCTCTTGTGGAAGGCTCTAGACATTCTGTTTTGATATAATTGATCAGGCAAGTGTACGCGATCAACAAGTAATATAGTAGTAAGTAGAGTATCGTTCCCACGAGGAATTATAATCAACTTCTTGACTGATATTAACTCAAATAATTGTCAATTTTTGCTATACTATTACAAAATATTTAAAGAACTAATTTACAACTTAATTAATAAATGCACAATAATTCAATGTAAAATTACTACATCAATTTGACAATATGTTTATAACAATTTGGATAAATAT
Source organism: Nicotiana benthamiana (assembly GCA_034376525.1). NCBI lineage: Eukaryota > Viridiplantae > Streptophyta > Magnoliopsida > Solanales > Solanaceae > Nicotiana > Nicotiana benthamiana. The sequence continues at coordinate 99,351,693 of CM067323.1, read as the reverse complement.
ATTCCTGAGCCATGGACTTGCTAGAAATTATGCTACTATATTCACTTAAAATTGATTTATCGAATTATCCGTGTTATTGATTATAGGGTTAATAATATTCATAAGAATCTTTCGAGTTCGTATGCATCTATTCAAGTTCAATTAATACCTATATGTCTATGGTAATAATATTAGCAAGAATGCATTTACAACTCCTGTTCTTCAACCAAACAAGGCAATTAAGTATATGTCTATCTTAATTGCAAATCCTTCACCCGATGCCCAGGATTCAGATCTTGTTCTATTTGATTCTATATGCAATCAAGAATTTCCTCTGTCAAGTTCAATTTAAGATCCATAAATAATATTTCGCTGTTAGTTACACAGTAAAATAATTAAGAGCAAGATCAAATAAACAACCCAAAATTATAACTTCAATATCTTCAATCTAAGCTTCAAATAACATAATTATCTAACATCCATGATCAAGAATACTAGAAGTTTTAGCTACTCATAATCATACAAAACTTAACCATAAACATCTATAACAAAATAAAAACAAGAATGAGATGAAAAGTTTAGAAGAACTTGAGAAATCCTTGCTCCAAGATGAGTCTTCTCCTTCACTTTTCCCCTTCAAGAATGGTCTTCAATGGTGTTTTCTCTCCAAGATGAATAGTATTTTTCCACTTGGATCCTCAAAATCTGATCATGATCCCTAATCGAACTTTTACTTTATGATAAATTAGTGGACTACCTTCACAATGACCAATTAATACCTCAATAATTGCTTTTGCAGACTGGGAAGGTCGCGAGCTCGCATACAACTCGCACGTTTACGAATTTGATGAATGACAAACATGAAAGTTGTAGCCCTTTTAAATAGCTTTCCATCAATATATTATGGAGCCCAAACAGAGTTTTGAGTAGAAAGTTATGGCCACTTTACTGAACTTGGTTCCAACTTGATTCATTTAGCTTGTACTCAGACTTCAAAGCCTCAAATTACAAAAATTCATCCCGGATTAAGTCTATTGTTGAAAACTCTTCCTGCAATGTATAAATCATGAATTTAGTACAATTCATTATCATTTAAGCTCAAACATTAGTAAAATGTAGAAAATTAAAGTGTTGTTACAACAATTAAAACACGAGTTTTTAGCCTATGATCAACACCCCACACTTAAACCATTGCTCGTCCTCGAGCAATTAACATACATTTCACATGTTGACAACCTTTTTATCAAACAATTTCTTGTAACAACACATGCTGACACTTAGGTACCAATTCATAATAATTCAACCTCAAGACATAACTCCAAAGTGCCACGCATTTTCATAACTTGCTTACTTGCTCTAACACAAAGGTCAAAAATTCTCCTTGCCTTTACAAATCATGTTCCCTCACACAAATAATATAGACTAGTTACTCTTAATTCATAATCAAGAATATTCAGGAACTCATAATAGGTAGAATTATCTTACTCTCAGAATTGAAATCCATGTGCAACAGATGACATACCATATGCTTGCCCGTAGTGTAATACTCTACTAATTGAACGCATTCAGTCAAGGATCAAGTAGGTCTTTTATTGGATGTAATATAGGCTAGGAAAAGGGTGCAAAAGATATAGAATGTAATAACTACACCTCTTTGAACACTTCCATACATACAACATATTTCAAAAATTCAGCCTCACTCCTATGTTAAACCATCTCCAACCTTTTTGAAATTTTACATACTAACAACAAATTTCATTCTCTTCAAGAACCTTAGATTAGGGAATATTAGTACTGCAAATTCCTCCATTATATATACATATATGAATTATTCTTCACTCTTTTTCTGAGTATTTTTTTTATACTCAAAAGCCTACAATTTCTCCAACAATACTAAATCACCAGAACATTCATAAACAAAAGTGAAATAGTCAAGCAAAATATTTCAACGAAATTGAAACACCCTAACATACTAATTACTACCATCCAAACCATTTAATAATACTAAAACATAAGCATAAGGTAATCCTCCACCCCACACTTAAAGTGAGACATGTCCCCATGTCTTTCACTATAAACAAGAGGTAAAACAAAGATGCTTTTCCGAGAACTCACTCCTGATCGGAGACAGAGCCGGTATCCAAAAAGACAAGCTCAGCCAATTGCAGGAAGCCAACCCAAGAGTTTTCTTTCTATTTTCTTCTGTTGATTTTGCATTTCATAAACACGTTTCCCCATATCTTTCACTGATGTTTTAATTTCAGTGATTTCCTACTCCATACGGTTTATCCTTTGTCCACGATTGGCCCTAGACAGTCCTGCAGCATCAGAAGTCTGTGGTTGTGCAGGTTGTCCATCTTCTCTCTCATCTTCCCATTCATCAAGAACTACTCACATCCCCTCCACCTGTAGCTACTGCTGGGGCTGCCACTGCAGTGTCTTTGGCAGGTCGTATCTTATGATATTTCTTCAACATCCCATCCACACGAGTATTTTCAGGTACTTGCACCTTCCTGCACAACATAGTTATTAAAGATGGGAAAAAGAAACCATACAATTATTGGGGGCACCGAATAAACATCTCCTCGTGGATCACTTTGGCCATGTCGAAAGGGAGACCCCTGACGAAACACCAAGTCAATGCATCTATGGGCCCATTTACCTCCGTAGTATTCTTAGATGGTAGGAGGGGACAATAGATCACAAACAACCAACATTTTTCCTCTCGAGTTAACACAGAGGAGTGGAACTTATCTTTATGATCCAGCCACTCAACTGCATTTCCTGGTTCACAAATGTCCTCAAAGAACCGATTCCACTTAGCATCGGTAGGCTCTTTCCCATACTCATAGAAATCTGTACCTTCAGGCATAGGGGCATGTAATAGATACGCTTCGCGTATTGCCTCTACGGATGCATCCACCTCTTTGCGGCACACTGTGACCACATTGTTCACATGCTCTGGCAGATTCACGTAAAATTCGCGTACAACCGTGACATTAACCTCTTCGGGCTGTTCAATGAACATATGCAAACCTCCGTCCATTATTTCATTGTACATGTGGGGGCATCGGGCTATGGCCTTTGTGATATCAATGCCCCTCTCCGGCACAGCCTTCTTATTTGCCTTTGCTGTGAAACCTTCTTGGGCTGCAGGTAAAACAAATTTGTTGTTGTCATATGGTCGTTCAGGGATGCCCTTGTACTGCTTGTTGATGGACATGTTGTTGGCGCTCATAATACCTGTAATAAGTAAATCCATCAGCTCAGTCCAACCAAAATAGTGTGACATAGTGCGGTTACTCAGACTTCACATACATAAATTTTCACAACTACATAATCATACCCATTGAGGCATTTTCACAAACATTTTGTGGGCATTAAGCTCTCATAACTTGTTTCTAAGTGTCTTGCACTAGATTTCCCACAATGTTTTAAACCTTAATCCAAACCAAGTATTACCCACCCCGCACTTACACCAAACTAAACCCCACACATATTTTCACCAATATTATCCACCAAATCACAAAACATAACTACAACAATGCCAATAATAGCAATATACACAATAAAAACTGAAAATAGAAAATACATAAAGAGAAAAACAAAAAAGAAAAAAGAAAAATGAAAATACACTAGGTCTCATACCTTGTTGAAGATAATGAGGTGAGATTTGAAGGTTTGGAGGAATGAGGTGTGAGAGTTGAATGGAGAAGAGGGTAGGGTTTTGTTTTAATTTTGGGTTGAGTGAGAGGAATAAGAGATGTTTTTTTGGGTTTTTAAGAAAAAAGGGTTAGATTTTAGTTAAAAGATCTAAAATTAAATAAAAACAAATTAAAAAATTAGGAAAATGAAATAAAATAAAAACTAAAAAAACGCAGAGCATAGGACGCCTGCAGTCGCAAACGCTCGACCTTTATGCGAGCTCGCACAGTGCTCGCGACCCCCATGTATAATCCAGGAAGAATATGTCTCCCAAACGCATGAGTTATGTGTGAGCTCACGCATAACTTGTGACCCCTCTTTTCACTACCAGGCAAAATAGTCTTCCTAGACGCGCGAGTTTTGCGTGATTTTTGTGCGAGCTAGCGAGGTGTGGCATTTATTTTTTCATTTTTGCACATGTTTCGCTCCGAGTTAATGATCCTTTTATTGCCCTTCATTACCTGTATTTTTTATAAAGTGAAAACACAAATAAAATTCAAAAATTACCACTAATATTGGGTTGCCTCCCAATCAGCGCCTTATTTAACGTCTTGGCAAGACGCATTCGTTCATTGTGCATCAATCAAGTCTACTGAAGTCTTGTGACAATTAATGTCACCACCCCAATTGTATTTTACTCGCTGCCCATTCATAAAAATGTACCACTTGAGTTTATGTCCCTTAATTCAATGGTTCCATGGGGAGTCACACTTACCACCACAACCAGGCCTGCCCAACAGGATTTAAGTTTTCTAGGAAAAAGTTTCAGCCTTGAATTAAATAGAAGAACTTCTTGACCCGGCTCAAACTCACGATGTTGAATGTGCCTATCATGACACCTCTTGGTATTTTCTTTATACAGCTTTGAATTTTCATAGGCATGCAATCTAAACTCATCAAGTTCATTGAGTTGCAACAGCCTTTTTTCATGGGCTAAATCCATGTCCATATTTAGCTTTTTGATTTCCCAATAAGCTTTGTGTTCTAACTCAACAGGTAAATGACATTCTTTCCATATACTAACTTGTATGGAGAAGTACCAATTGGATTCTTGTATGCTGTTCGGCAAGCCCACAAAGCATCTTCTAATTTAGCCGACCAATCCTTCCTATTTGCATTGACTCTTTTCTCCAAGATTCGAAAAATATCCCTGTTAAACGCATCGACTTGACCACTCGTCTCAGGGTGATATGCAGTAGCAATCTTGTGTCTAACTCCGTATTTGGACAAAACATTTTTAGCAGTTTGTTGCAAAAGTGTCTGTCGCCATCACTTATCAACACTCTGGGGGTCCCAAAGCGTGTGAAAATGTGCTTCTTTACAAAATTTACCACAACTTTTGCATCATTTATTGGAAGAGAAATGGCCTCAATCCACTTAGATACATAATCAACTGCAACTAAAATATATTTGTGTCCATTGGAATATGGAAATGGCCCCACGAAATCAATTCTCCATACATCAAACAACTATACTGCCAAAATATTTAGTAATGGCATCTGGTTTCTCTTTGTAATTGTACCTGTACTTTGATACCTGTCACAATTTTTAACAAAAGAATGTGCATCTTTAAATAATTTTGGCCAGTAAAAACCCGATTGTAGAACTTTTTGTGTTTTTCTATCTCCACCTTGATGACTTCCATCGAGAGAAGCATGATAGTCATGCAATATTTCATGCATCTCGTCCTCAGGGACACACCTTCTTACCAATTGATCTGCCCATTGGTTGTATAGAAAAGGCTCGTCCCGCATGTAAAATCTCACATCATGTAAGAGTCTTCTTCTTTGATCAGCTTTGAACTCTGGTGGGGTCACCCCGCTTGTAATGAAATTTACATAATCCGCATACCATGGGGTTTCATCCGAGTTGATGGATAGTAACTGTTCATCTGGAAATGTTTCCTTGATAGCCTTCCTTTCAATCACATGGCCATGGTTTTCCAACCTGGACAAATGATATGCAACCTGATTCTCCGCTCCTTTTCGATCTCTAATCTCCAAATCAAACTCCTGCAAAAGAATAACCCATCGAATTAATCTTGGTTTGGCATCTTTCTTTGCAAATAAATACCTTATGGCTGAATGGTCTGTCTAGACTATGACTTTGGTTCCCACTAGATAGGATCTGAATTTATGAAATGCCCACACTACCGCAAGAAACTCTTTTTCTGCGACAGAATAATTCAATTGAGCTGGATTAAGAGTTCTGCTTGCATAATGAATGGATCGAAAGATTTTATCCTTACGTTTTCCCAAAATAGCCTAATGGCTATGTCCCTAGCATCACACATTAACTCAAATGGGAGTTCCAAATCTGGAGCAATGATAATTCGTGTAGTAACTAGTCTTCTTTTAAGATCATCAAATGCTTTCAGACAAGCATAATCAAACTCGAAGGATGTATCTTTTTCAAGAAGCCTGCACAAAGGAGAAAAATTTTCGAGAAATCTTTAATAAACCTATGATAATATTCCGCATACCCTAATAAATTGCGGATGCCTTTGACGGATATTGGTGGAGGAAAATTTTCAATTGCTTCCACCTTTTCCTTTTCCACCTGCAAGCCATCCTTTGACACTTTGTGTCCCAATACCATACCTTCCCGCACCATGAAATGACACTTTTCCCATTTTAGCACAAGATTAGTTTCTTCACACCTGGCAAGTACTTTATCAAGGTTCATTAGACAATTATCGAAAGAACAGCCAAAAACAGAGAAGTCATCCATGAAAACTTCTACAAATATCTCAACCATATCAGTAAATATCGCCATCATAGACCTTTGAGAAGTCACAGGTGCATTACAAAGACCAAATGGCATCCTTTTGAATGCATACGTGCCATAACGACACGTAAATATGGTATCTTCTTGGTCCTCTTGGTCCCAGAGTAACCATCCAAGAAGCAGTAGTACTCCTACCCAGCCAACCTATCAAACATTCGGTCAAGGAATGGGAGAGGAAAGTGGTCCTTCCGGGTGGCATTGTTCAATTTTCTGTAGTCAATACAGATTGTCCACCCTGTTACAGTTCTTGTTGGAATCAAGTCATTGTTATCATTTACTACCACAGTCATTCCCCCTTTTTTTGGTGACACATTGCATAGGACTCACCCATTTACTGTTAGAGATAAAGAATATTATACCTGCATCAAGCCATTTGATCACCTCTTTTCTTACCACCTCTTTCATATTGGGATTTAGGCGGCGTTGTTGTTCTATGGTTGGCTTGTGTCCTTCCTACATGAGAATTGTGTGCATGCAGAAAGCAGGACTGATACCTTTGATGTCAGACATTGTCCACCCAGTTTATTTCTTATGCTCTCTCAATACTCTCAATAATTTTTTCTCCTACAACTTAGATAAATAAGAGGAAATAATAACAGGTAAAGTATCAGAATTACCCAAATAATCATAATGAAGATGAGAAGGTAAAGGCTTCAGTTCCAAATTTGTAGTTTCTTCAATTGATGGTTTCGGAGGCGGGCCAGCTGGCATGTTCAAAGGGTCAAAAGGAATTAATCCTTTCAAGTATTCACAAGATGCATTCAAGATATGTTTCATTTCTTCTACCTCATCATCAATGTCCAAACTCTCAAACAATACAATCGCCTTCTCTAAAGAATCTTTCAAGTACACACTTGGGGCTATGAGTTTCTCATCCATCTCCATGACAGAGATCATAGATAATTCTTCATAATGGCGAGGAAGTTGCAGAGCTTTATATACATTAAACACAGCTTCCTCGTCAACTCTCATTATCATTTTACCTTCCCGGACTTTAATTACAGACCTCCTAGAATAATAGGAACTTTTTCATCGGCTTCAAAATCTAAGATGATAAAATCAGCTGGAAAAATAAATTTTCCAATTTTTAATAGCACATATTCAATTACTCCTTCTGGGTAGGCTATGGACATGTCTGCAAATTGCAACATAGCAGTGCTGGGTTTTGGATCTCCCAAACCCAATTGCTTGTTCAAGGACAATGGAATCAAATTTATACGTGCTCCCAAGACACAAAGTGCATGACCTACATCAACATTACCAATTCTCACTGGTATAGTAAAGCTGCCCGGATCCTTTAGCTTTTGAGGAAGCTTATTTTGAACCCTTGAAGTGCACTCCTCAGTAAGTGAAACTGTTTCAAAGTCTATGAATCTTCTTTTATTCGCCACAATATCTTTCTAGTATTTGGCATACTTTGGAATGTCCCGAATCGCATCTTCCAACGGAATGTTCAATTGAATTTGATTCAACATAGTGAGAAATTTGTTGAACATGCGATCGTCATTTTTTCTCTGCAACCTTTGTGGAAATGGTGGTGGTGGTCTTGGAATGTTCAAAGGTGCTGGGATTGCATAATTTGTCTTTTCCTCCTGTGTTGCTTTGTGAATTAATTCACCTTCAAAAGTATTTGCTTGTTCTTTTTCTTTGATGGCACTTCTTCTAACTCCTTTCATGTCCTAAGTGTAATTGCACTCACTTGAGGATTTTTTTCTGTATCACCTGAAAGAGCACCTACAGGTCTAGTATTTTGATTTGCGGCCAGCTGTCACATATGCCTTTCAAGATTTCTGAATTCCGTTCTGAGGTCTTGATTATCTTGCATAATTTTTTCAACAAATCATTTCTACTTTCCTCTGCTTGCTGTGACGTCCTTTGAGGTGGATTAAAATTCTCTTGGGAGTCTAAATTGATTTTGATTTGACTGATTTCCACCCCAAGAGAGATTAGGATGATTCCTCCAATTTGGGTTGAAATTATTCCCATATTGAGCTTGTTGATTCACCGGACCTCTGTTTTGTTGCCCAACATAATAAATAGATTCAGGATTCACGGGACACATGTCACTCGTGTGATTGTCACCTCATATTTCACAACAAAATGACATTTTTTGAACCTACTGCATTGATTTTGATGGTCCCATTGTCATTCTGGTAATTTGATTTGCCAATTTTGCTAAATCTGCTCTCATGGCAGAAATGTCATCCAGCTCAAGTAACCCTGCTTTCTGTTTCATTTCTCTCATTGGTTATCCTTCACCTTGACAATTATGATCAATTAGCAGTAAAGTTATTCAGAAGAAGTTGTATTTCACTGTATGGTTTTGCCATGCAACTATCTCCACAAGCTGAATCTAGATTCATTTTGGAAGTTTTGTCTAATCCATCAACAGAATTATGGCCCAATACTTTATCAGTTCGACAATGATGAGGACAATCTCAAAGTAATTTCTTTTATCTTTCCCAAGCTTGGCGAAGAGTTTCACCATCACTTTGTTGAAAACCAAGAATCTGATCAGCAGAAACTTTGTCTTTTTGGTGGGGAAAAACTTGATTAGGAATTTCTTTGCTAAATCATCCCAATTGTGGAATGAATTAGCGGGTTCTTTGTGTAGCCATTCTCTAGCTTCCCCCAACAATGAAAAGGGAAATAAGGTCAGCCTGACATAATCCTTGGAAACATTTGGATAGGTGTATGTATCCGTTATTTCCAAAAAAATTTGGATGTGACTTTGCGGATCTTCATGCGATAGACCAACATATTGCACAGTGAACTATATCATCTGCACCATGTACTGTTTAAGCTCAATGTGGCCGGTGATTTCCGGATTCACAATGGCCTGAGTCATATTAGCAAGGTTTGGCCTTGCTGCTTCTATCACCGCACATTCTAGATTACCTGCCATCACTTTTGGCTGTGGTTGAACTTGAATTTCAAACTCTATTTATGTTCTATTTTTAGCTTCCCACTCCTTCCTTGTTCTATGAATTGTTCGTTCAATTTCAGGATCAAACGGGAAGAGATTGTTTGTGCTTCTACTCCTCTACACTCAAAAGAAGAGCCTGCACGACACAAACAAAGTAGATGGAAAACTTAGGTTTGTATTAGCAACTATAAATCTTAAAACAGTCAAGTAGCCAATTTAAAACTCCCCGGCAACGGCGTCAAAAACATGTTGCGACCAAAACACTCACGCAAGGGTACGCGATCGATATGTAATATAGTAGTAATTAGAGTATCGTTCCCACGAGGAATTATAATCAACTTCTTGACTGATATTAACTCAAATAATTGTCAATTTATGCTATACTATTACAAAATATTTAAAGAACAAATTTACAACTTAATTAATAAATGCACAATAATTCAATGTAAAATTACTACACCAATTTCACAATATGTTTATAACAATTTGGATAAATATATTCCTGGGCCATGGACTTGCTAGAAATTATGCTACTATATTAGCTTAAAATTGATTTATCGAATTATCCAGGTTATTGATTATAGGGTTAATAATATTCATAAGCATCTTTCGAGTTCTTATGCATCTATTCAAGTTAAGTTAATACCTATATGTCTATGGTGTTAATATTAGCAAGAATGCATTTACAACTCCTATTCTTCAACCAACCAAGGCAATTAAGTATATGTCTATCTTAATTGCAAATCCTTCACCCGATGTCCATGATTCAGATCTTGTTTTATTTGATTTTGTATGCAATCAACAATTTCCTTTGTAAAGTTTAATTCAAGATCCGTAAATAATATTTCACTGTTAGCTACGCAATAAAATAATTAAGAGCAAGATCAAATAAACAACACAAAATGATAACGTTATATCTTCAGTCTAAGCTTCAAATAACATAATTATCTAACATCCATGAAACAAGATTAGCTACTCATAAACATACAAAACTTAACCATAAACATCTTAAACAAAATATAAACAAGAATGAGATGAAAGTTTAGAAGAACTTGTGAAATCCTTGCTCCAAGATGAGCCTTCTCCTTCACTTTTCCCCTTCAAAAATGGTCTTCAATGGTTTTTTCTCTAAAAGATGAACAGTATTTTTCCACTTGGCTCCTAAAACTCTGATCATGATCCCTAATGGAACGTTTACTTTATGATAATTTAGTGGACTACTTTCACAATGACCAATTAATCCCTCAATAATTGCTTTTTCGGGCTGGGAAGGTCGCGAGCTCTGTGCGAGCTCGCGTACAACTCGCGCGTTTGTGAAATTAATAAAATACAAAACATGCAAGTTGTAGCCATTTTAAATAGTTTTCCATCAATATATTATGGAGCCCAAATGGAGTTTTGATCAGAAAGTTATGGCCATTTTACTGAACTTGGTTCCAACTTGATTCATTTAGCTTTTACTCAGACTTCAAAGCCTCAAATTACTCAAATTCATCCTGGATTAAGTCTAAAGTTGAAAACTCTTATTGCAAGGTATAAATCATGAATTTAGTACAATTCATAATCATTCAAGATCAAACATTAGTAAAATGTAGGAAATTAAAGTATTGTTACAACGACTAAAATACGAGTTTTTAGCCTATGATCAATTGACCGTGACAGACACCATTCATTCTCTTTTTGTCTATGAGGGCTAATTTCTCCTAGAGACTTTTGACCCATTCTGCATCATCTAACTCTGCTTCTTGTATGACCCTCAAAGTGGGAATTTCTACCTCGGCGGGGATAATGGCCCCTGTACCATAGACTAGCATATAAGGAGTGGTCCCAGTTGATATGATGACTATGGTAGGGTATCCCAATATGGCGAACGAAAACTTCTCATGCCATTGCTTGTGCCTTCCGATCATCTTCCTTAGTATCTTCTTGATGTTCTTATTTGATATTTCTACAATTCCGTTCAGCTGAGGTCTGTAAGCCATAGAGTTTTTGTGTTTAATCCTGAATGTCTCACACATTGCCTTCATCAGGTCGTTGTTGAGATTGGAACCATTGTCGGTGATGATTGATTCTGGAATCCCGAACCGACAAACCATTCAATCACAGACGAAATTTGTTACTACTTTCTTGGTGACCGCTTTGTATGATGCTGCTTCAACCCATTTGGTAAAGTAATCAATTGCCACTAGGATGAACCTGTGCCCGTTTAATGCGGCTAGTTCGATTGGTCCGATAACATCCATTCCCCAAGCGGCGAACGACCATGGCTAGCTTGTTGTAGTAACCTCGTTTGGAGGTACTTTTATCATATCTGCATGTATCTGACAACGGCGGCATCTTCGAACATATTGGATGCAGCATGTTTCCATAGTCATCCAAAAATACCCTACTCGAAGTATCTTCTTTGCCAAAATGGAACCAATCTTATGCGGCCCGCAGGTCCCTGCATGCACTTCCTCCAGTAATGTGGTTGCTTCTCTTGCCTCGACACATCTTAATAATCCCAGATCGAGAGTCCTCCTATACAGGATTCCTCCGCTGTGAAAGAAGTGGTTGAATAACCTCCCTAGGGTGAATTTCTTAGTAGCATTGGAAAATTCTGGGTATTCCCCTACTGTCAAGTATTCTCCGATATCATGGAACCAAGTCTTCTCTTTGGCTTCTTCCTCGACATGAGCACAATATGCTTGTTGGTCGTGAATGTTGACCTGGATGGGATCAATAAAGTTAGTGTCTGGATGCTGAATCATAGATGACAAAATGGCTAAGGCATCAATGAACTCATTCCGTGTTATGGGAACCTGCTACAATTCCGTCTTTCTGAATCTCTTCCTCAACTTCTGTACGTGGTGTATATAGGGGAGTATCTTGGAATTCTTGGTTTCCCATTCCTCACAGACTTCATGTATGCGTAGGTTTGAGTCTCCGATCACTCCTGAATGTTCATGTAAATTGCCAATTTGAGCCCCAAGATGCAGGCTTCGTATTCGTCCATTCTGTTGGTGCACGAGAATCTGAGCTTGGCGGACATAGGGTAATGTTGACCGATTTCTGATACCAAGACTTCTCCTACACCGACTCCTTTGAAATTTGTGGCTCCGTCGAAAAACATCCTCCTCCCATCATAGGATTCTGCAGTGTCCTCTCCTATGAAAGCTACCTCTACATCAGGACAATACATCTTTAGAGGTTCGTACTTCTCCTACAGGATTCTCGGTGAGGTGATCTACCAAAGCTTGTCCTTTGACTTTATATTGGGTAACATAAACAATGTCGAACTCACTTAACACTATTTGTCATTTGGTGAGCTTCCCGGTAGGCATGGGCTTCTGAAATATATATTTCAATAGGTCCATCCTGGATATGAGATAAGTGGTGTAAGCTTAGAAATAGTGCCTCAGTTTCTGAGCTACCCAAGTTGGAGCACAATATGTGTGTTCTAATAAGGAGTACCAAGCCTCATACGGGGTACACCTCTTGATGAGGTAGTAGATGGCTTGCTCCTTTCTCCCCATTTCATCATGTTGTCCCAGAACACACTAAAATGCTCCATCCAATACTGCAAGATAAAGCAATAGAGGTCTCCCTGGCTCAAGTTGAACCAAGACTGGCGGTGTTGACAAATATTCCTTGATTCTTTCGAAAGCCTTCTGACAGTCAGTCCATTTAGTGGCCGCATCCTTCTTAGAATTTTGAAAATAGGTTCATAAATAACAGTGTACTGGCTATGAACCGGCTGATATAGTTGAGTTTTCCCAGAGAACTCATTACATCCTTCTTGTTCTTTGGCGATGGAAACTCTTGAATGTCTTTGACCTTTGATGGGTCCAATTTTATTCCCTGACGACTCACAATGAAGCCCAATAACTTTCCGGCTGGGACCCCGAATGCACACTTGGCGAGATTCATCTTTAAGTTGTATCTCCTCAATCTGTTGAAGAACTATCTTAAATGATCCATGTGATATGCATCTTTCTTGGATTTGATGATGACATCGTCCACATACACCTCAATCTCTTTATGTATCATGTCATAAAAAATAGTGGTCATGGCCCTCATGTAGGTAGCACCGGCATTCTTTAAACTGAAAGACATCATTTTGTAATTGTACATTCCCCACGGCATGATGAATATCGTTTTCTCTGCATCTTCTTCATCCATCTATATCTGGTGGTACCCAGCAAAACAATCGGCAAACGACTGCAGCTCATGTTTGGTGCAGTTATCAATAAATATGTGTATATTTAGCAAAGGGAAGTCATCCTTAGGACTGGCCCGGTTGAGATCCCGCTAGCCGACACAAACTCTAACATTCCCGTCCTTTTTTGGTACTGGCATGATGTTGGCTAACCATGTCGGATATTCTACCACTCTGAGAACCCTGGCTTTGACTTGCTTGGTAACCTCTTCTTTGATTTTCAGAGTCATGTCTTGCTTGAATTTTCTGAGCTTCTGTTTTACTGCGGGCATGCCGGAGCTGTCGGTAACTTGTGTGCCACGATGGGTGTGCTGAGACCGGTCATGTCGTCATAGGACCATGCGAAGATGTCCTAATACTCTTTTAAGAACTTTGTGTACTCTTTCTTTTCTGGTGGTGACAAATATACACTGATACATGTTATCTTGACATTCTCTGCGTTTTCCAAATTAAGAACCTCAATTTCATCCAAGTTAGACTTGGGTCTATTCTCAAAGTCCTCGACCTCTCTGATAACTTCTTCTGGTATTTCATCCTCTTCTGAATCTATATCTGTTTGTCGCATTGTCTCATTGCAAGTTACAGTCATTGGTTCATCGTCAAGATATGTAATAGTGATTCTATGTGAAATAAAGTAAATGGTAGGGAAAATAAATGAGAGCAAGATATAAAGATAAACTTGGAAAATGCTTTTTATTAAATTCATAACTGTTTGAAACATCGGGGCTCTTTTCAAAAGTAAAGGCATTGCAGAAAAGTAAAATCAACAAAAGTAAAAAGCGATGCATATGCGTCGTTTAGCCTTGCTACCCTGAGGCTCTCCGGGCATCGGTGGTCCCGACTGATTAATTGGTGAGTTGTTCCTCTCAGTTCGCAACTTGAATGGAAGGGCCTTCCTCCACTTCCTCCTTGAATATAACACAGAAATCCATATCGTCCTCCAGAAATAGGTTCTTCACTGTTGCCAGTGCCTCATCTTCCTCTGATCCATATATGACATCAGCTGGCTGAAAGGTCTTATCTAACTGAGGTAAAGGGTGCTCCAGTGGGTAGTAGGGATGCTCCATGGTGGCGACCAGTGGTTGAACTCCTCCCAAGTATATTCATAACCCAGGCCAAAAGTGGTACCATGCTTCTTCAACGTGATAGGCTTGGTGATCCCTTATAGATTCTTGCCAAGTCCTTTTCCGGGCTCATACCCACTCCAATTCAGAATGCTCTTGATCTTGTTATCCCACCTATTGTCTTTGTCTATAGCTTTGACTCACTCGATGTGATGGTATGTTTCTCCACCTATTCCCCTTCTTCCTCCAATCATTGGGATGGACTGGCGACTGTATATAGGGTTGCTATCGTCGCCATGAATGATTACTTCCAGATGATTCCATTCAAATTTCATAGCTTGATGAAAAGTTGATGCTACAACCTCATCGACATGGATCCAGGGTCGTCCTAGAAACAAATTGTAGGATGCTGGCACATCAATGACTTGGAACTCAACATCAAACCAGGTAGGTCCCATCTGTAGGCATAGGCTAAATTCTCCAATGGTGGATCTCTGAGATCCATTAAAAGCTTTGACATTGATAGCTCCGTCTTTGATCTCGTACAATCCTTTACCCAATGTCCTGAGAGTTATCAATGGACAAACGTTGAGGCTGGATCCCCCACCGACTAGAATCCTTGTGATAAAGTGATCCTCGCATTGCAGTGATGTGCAATGCTTTATTGTGACTAAGCCCTTTTGGTGGTAACTCGTCCTCGTGAAAGGTGATATTATGGCTTTCCAGTACCTTCCCTACCATATTGGCCATTTCGCCTCATGTTATGTTGCTGGGAACATAAGCTTCACTCAGTATTTTCATTAAGGCATTTTTATGTGTCTCGGAGCTTTGGAGAAGAGCCAGAATAAAAATATGTGCTGGCATTTTGTTCAATTGCTCGAATACTCCTTGGCCTGTATTTTCCTCCAAAATTCATCGGGTCCAGTTTTGATAGCCCGCCCAGAGGCTTGCTTGCTGGACTCAGCTAAATGTTCTGGGGTGTACACCCTGTCTGTCCTGGTTATGCTCTATGCGGCAATTGATTCCCCAGTATATGTCTTTCCTTTCCTTCTAGTATCAGCTTTGTAATCCCAAGGTATAACATTTGTCTTGAACGGGGTCACGTATGTCAACGAGACTGGAATTTGTACCCTGGGAGGTAATACCGTAACTTCAAATGGTGTAGGCACCTCTAGAACCCCAAAACTCAACATCAATTGGTTTCAGCGCCTTTGCAGAAGGTGCTTCAAACTCGAGCGGCAAAGAAATATTTACCATATTGCCCTCCGAGGGCTGAACCTGAACAACAATGGGATTGAGAGTAACTACTAGTTTTTTAGGCTCGTCTCCTTCAACTATCAGACCGATTGACCCTTTCAGGTCCCAATCATCTTCAATCTCAATCATATGGATGTCTCCCCCTTGTGGTCAGGCAGAGGGTTGTTGTGGACATTAGGAGCGGGATCCTTTGCTAGAATGATCTTGTTGTCAATCAGGTTCTGAATCTTGTCTTTCAACGAGCGAGACTCGTCAATGGTATGGCCCTTCATCCCGGAATGGTATGCGCAATTCTTGTTTGGGTTGATCCATTAGGAAGGACTTTCTGAAGTTACGGCTGGAATAGGGGTAGCGTAACCGACTGCTTTGAGTTTTTCATATAATTGGTCAATTGGCTCGGCTATGGCTGTATATTGTCTGGGAGGTTTACGGTCGAAGTTTGGTCTAGGTCAAGGAAAGTTTTAGCGGGTAAGAGGTGATGGGTAGTGAGAATGTTGGGAGTTGTATGCTTGGTATACAGGTGCAGGTTGGGAATATCTGGGTGAAGTGGGTTGATACGTAGGTGGTGGATGTGATTAGTAAGCAGGTGGTCGAATTTTGTAAGTGGGTGATGGTGCTTGGTAGATTAGGGTAGGTGGATATGTGAGTGGTGCTGAGTGATAGGATTAGTACTTCATAAGGGAATTGTTCCTTTGCCAGCCATTACAGAGTTTACATCCTTTTTATTTGACGAGCCACCAGACTGTAAAGCCTTGGTTGTAGCTTGCAATGCCTGGAGGTTAGTGACCATAACATTTTTGATGCCTTCTTCAATCCTTTCTCCCAACTTGATGATATCAGAGACCTTTTGGCCCTCTATTAGCATCACCATCTCTTAGTATTGTTGATCCAGAGCATGGACGAAGAACTTGTTCATTTGTTCTTCCTCCAAGGCCGGTCTGACCTTTGCAGCTTCTGACCTCCAACGAGTAGCATACTCGAAAAAGATCTCTGTGGGCTTCTTCTTGAGATTATGTATATAGAACACATCTAGTGCGTTCTCATCGTTGAACCTAAACCGGTCCATAAAGTCAGACGCCATGTTCACCTAACTAGTCCATTTCTTCGCATCCTGGCTAATATACCGTGATAAAGCATCACCCTTCGAACTCCACATGAACATCTTCATGCAGATTTTCTCGTCCCTTCCGACTCCTACCAACTTGTCACAATACATTCTTAAGTGGACCATGGGATCACCTTTACCATCAAACATCTCGAACTTGGGAGGTTTGTACCCCTCCAGGAGCTCAACATCTGCCTGAATATAGAGATCTTTGTAATTCAACCCTTCAACACCTTTGTTACCTTCGAAACCTTGAACCCGGCAAGTCAACTTCTTGATCTCAACGGCCAAATTCTGAATGAGGGAACTCTTGTCATATGACTCGGCTGCACTTGTGATTGGCTGACTGTAGTGCGGCATAATGTCCAAAAAGATCGGAGTGTTATGGTCTTTTGTGGTGTTTTTTTTTCATGAATGAGCAGTGGAGTGTTATGAGTGGGTTCCACTGGAGGTTGTTGGGTGTTTTGTGGAGTGCAGGGTTTCCGGTGTTAACATCAGGAGCGTCAAGAGTGATTGAAAGGCTTGCCAGGTTTCTAACTTGGTCTAATTCCTCTCGGAATTTTAGCAAAGTTTGCTCCAGATGAGCAGGAGTCTCGTTGGTGATTGCACCATTCAGAGAAGTTTCCTCATGTTCCTTTCTAGCGCTTGTATCTCCCATTTTGCGTTTGTTCCTGTTTCTGGTAGGACTTGGGGGAGGAGGAGGTGGAGGACCCTAGGATCTTGTTTAGTATGCTGATGTTGCCATAATGCACGAACTAACCTTTGGGGAGGGGAGTAAAAAATAAAAGAAAACAAGGTAACAAGTTAGTGCGGGTTCTGAAAAATAATATTGCGATATTTAAACATAGTATGCAGGAATATAAATCGCTTCCTAATTTGGGTGCATCATTGTGCCCGAGGTAGGCCTAATGAAAAATTAAATTTGGAGAACTTATAATGCTAAATGCCTTATTTTATTGATAAAAACAAGACAACTGAATGATAAAGACGTCACTAATGGTTAGTGGCCTTATTACATTAAGAAAGCAGGAAATAAAAATCCTGACTGCTTGGTCCCAGAAGAGCCTTCTCCATATTTGGTACTCTTGCCTCCCTTGTATAGCTGCATCAACTAGCGCATCCCCAACAGTAGATAGGCTCGAGCCAGATGTCTGCCTGCACTTCTTTCGGCATCCTGGAAATCTTCAATTCCTTTCAAGAACTTTCCTTCTAACTCCACTATACCTTGCTCCAGATATCCCAACCGGTTGTTGGCATTGACATCCATATCCTTCCACTCTTGATCAGCTTCTCATGGGCTTCTTGTATTTCCCAATTTTCATTCTCACATTCTCGCATCCTCTTGCGCAGTTGATTGTAATTGACTTGCGCTTCAGTTTTCTCGTGAATAATCCTATGACCGTGGATGAATCCTGGATGACCCAAACCAATGTGATCATCTTCCAACCAACCTTTATAGTGCAAACACACCCGGTATGATACATGTCTGGTTCAATAGAATCCCTCCCTAAGACTAGCTTGCAGTGCCACATATACTGAGCGTGACATCTGTGCGGGTTGTCATCATTTCAAAGTCAGCCCTGAGATGACTCATTTTCTCTATCCTGGGTATTATTTGTCTTCTTCCAGCTTGCCTCATGGCCCGTAGGGGGACTTAAGGATGAGTTCCCCTCAGACCAATGAGTATGAGGAATGGTGCGTCTCGATAACGGACAATGAACTCCCCTGTTCTGAACCACTAGAATATCCACTGAACTTACTCTTCTTTTAGATTCTCGACTAACTCTACCCATCCACTGGTGTCCTCTGGCTGAGCGAACATGTTGGGCATGAAGTTCATTCGCTTTGGGTAATGAAAAGCGATATGGTCATCCCAATCCCTGCATATGATTTCCTGTATGTAGTCGCCTTTCTGAAGGTGTTCTGTGAGAGAAAGTTGAAGTAGCAGATTACAACCTTCAAAATGTGTAGCCCCTTGCTAACACTTTCCCAAGTCTCGATAGATTTTAGCGATGTTCATAGGCACTATGCTGAAAGATTGCCCGTCGATTCCTTCCATTAAGGTCTTGGTCACCATGGCTAGTTTGGTATGGATCCTAGCCTTCTTCATAGGGAAAATTATCATGCCCAAGAAGCAAAACATGAACACAACCACCCTTCTATGTATATGTCCAAAAGAAGTGAGAGCGAATTCATCCATGTAGATACGATAGGACTTGCTGTGGCCATATCTTTCGTACAAGAAGTCAAATTGTATGTAGGAGTCCTTCAAGCAAGAGAGGTCGGGATTTTTCTTGAGTCCCATCATCTTATGAAAGTCTCTACTTTTGCGGTTCTCCAGCAAAATCAAACGCGGAGTCTCCCAAGGGATACCAGCTAGGCCCCCTATCACTTCTAGCAAAGGGGTTATTTCCAAGTCTCCGAAGCGGAACACTAATCGATCACTATCCCAAAACAAAGTGGCAGCCTCAATGATCTTCTTGTTTGGTTGGATTTCCAGAAGTGAGGGCAAATTCCCTAAGTACTTGCGGACGAGGGTTTGATCATTGCCATAAAGATCTTCCCACTAGCTTAGCAACCTTGGGTGAATGTTGGATACCATACCGAACCTGGGGACCTCGTGCCTCATTTTCTACAAAATAAAGTGTTAGGCCCTTAACCCCACTAGACTCGACTATTTGAATCAATAATTAGAAAAAGGCATTTAGTTCTCCAAATAAATGCACATAACATAAATGTGTCTGTTTGGGTTGCAGGAAACCTCGATGGACTTTGGATTAGGCTAGGCTATCTTAATGTGTCATTATGCGGATAGCATAACTGACTCGGCTAGGATTGACCATGATGCATCAACAGTTTCATGGAATAAAGTTTCTACGTTTGAAGGACTAGACAAGATACCCTTGAGCGGATAGCTTAAGAAGGAAAGGCGCGGAACCGTCGACTACATCGTTGATCGACTGGTTTACCACAAATATGCCTTTGCCATATATAGGGGGTTAATAATATTTGAAGGGAGCTACAACTCATTATAAGCGTTGCTATGGGATTTTTTTTTGGCATGAGTGGAATATGATGTCGAGGAATGCAGTTACAATTATGAAGCAAATTACATGTACTTTGACGTTCATAAAGAACAGAATAAATATTTGGAAATTACAATGAAAATGAAATAATGAGAGAAAGAAGAAAGAAAAACATGGAGCCAAGATCGTAATCATGATGAAATAACCTTAAAGAAAATCCCCAGCAGAGTCGCCATGCTGTCGATGCCCCCTTTCCCAAGGAGAAATCAGGTTTACGACATTATGGGTGGAATGACTCTTTTATTCCCTTTTTGGGGAATTTGGGTTATGGATTTGGAGAGTCGCCACCTAATTATAATAGTGCATTAGGACACTTTTGGAGAAAATAAGAAGGATTTGAATGAAAACCAGTGTTCGGGTAAGTGCTTGAGATTATCTCGAGGGGAAGGTGTTTGGCACCCCTCAAGATCCACTAGCGTGGTTCCCGGGATTGCTTAATTGTGACTTTACGAATAGCAGGAATAGACAAGAAAATTTTGCACATAAGTAATATTAAGAAGTTGACAATTTTGAAAGAAGAAAGGCATAAGTGAAAGGAGAACTTAGTTTGAAAAAAGCATTAATTTAAATAAAGCAAAGGAAAGGGGGTCCTAGGTTTAACTATAATATGGATCATTTGGTGCAATACCCGGCAATCATTCTCACATGAGATATTAGCGCACCGTCATCATCTCCATATTCTACCTTTCCCGCTCCGTTAAGGTATTTAAATGCGATTGGTCTCGTTTACTTATTGCATGCTAATACTCGTCCCGACCTATCAGTGCCGGGGTATTTTGACTTCTAATCCTAAAAGGGAAGAAACGAGATAGAGGCATATATGGAGTTTTAAAGGGATAAAATACTAGGGCATGAATCAAAACAAATAGCAAACACTCAAAGGCTCATACAAAACCCGTAGATCACAACAACAATTAGTTTAGCATGACTTGCACATATTGTTTTGGTTTTTAATTAAAGAAATTAAGAGTCTGACAAATCAATTTAACTCATAAAGTTTGATAAAAAGTCTGCATCGAGCCCCTCGGGTCAGGTTTGTTAGTTATTGAGGTCTTAATGCGGAAGAGTTTAAAAGATTGCAGTAAATTTGTAAATTGATTTGAAATCAATAGACTGTTTGAGTAGGAAATATGTAGAAGAGTTACGAATGATTTTTAGAGGCAGGAATGTCATAAGAAAAGAGCGTATTACAGGACTATTTTTAAAATATAATTTTAGGGACTGAGTAAAACGTTTAGGCAAAATGTTCAAAATAACTGTTTAGGAAAAGATGCAGATTTGAAACGTTTCAAAAGCATACCTGTTTATAAGAGTTTTATTGGAAACATCACATAGGACATTAAGGGCAAGTTAACAGACTGTTACTGCTAAAAATGAATCAGACAAGTTGAGACGGAATCCTATAGGCATGGTGTCTATATTGAATTTTAAAACCTGTTAGAGAGTTGGTAAATAGACGATGTTAAGTTATCGTACAGTTTGCCTAACGCATATGCACTCCCTATGAGCATGGTTTCTATATGCAATTGATTAGGCGAATGTTAAAGTCCTATAGGCAGGATCGCTAATGATTTGTAACATGATTAAACATTAAAACCCTATAGGCAGGTTATCTAGGTGACGCGTAAGTATTAAACCTATAGGCTTTGTTACTAGATGATGTTGAGTATTAGAACATCCTATAGGCATGATTTCGAGATAACTGAAAGCATAAAAGAACTATTTGCAGGATTTCTAGATAATTGAAAGCATAAAAGAACAATAGACAAGTTTTCTACCCTTTGAAATATGCATGCAAAATAAACCCATCCCATACTCTTTACCAATATTTTCCCCGAGTTTTATTACATAATTACTACAAAACTGGAAAGGAATATATTGAAAGAAGTACACCAAAACTAATGTCAAACCCGAGGGGGCTCAATACAACCTTCAACATCCAACACATACGTTTCACCAAATCCGGATTCCATATTCCAAGGCCTTCTCTTAGAGTGTTTCAAAGTTCCAAGGGTCTTCAGCAACCGAGGCAATGCTTACACTCTAAAGATTGAGTGTTGTAACAGAGTAGTGCAATGTGTGGAATTATTATCCCTTAGGCATCCAAGTTCAGAGGGAACTCTAGGGTCTCAAAGCATGGCTTACCAAAAAGGATGCATAAACTTAAACATGCAGAGGCAGAATTGTACAGAGCAAAGTAGTCATGCAATCAAAAGTAGAAGAACACAACTATGAGATAAATTAGAAGGTTTTGCAAAGCTTAGCAAGAATCGGAGATCATGAGATGAATTTAGAGATTATGGCTTTTGAAACAGGAAGCAAAAAAATCGCACAAAAATGGATTGAAAAGCCCCAAAATCTAGGGTCCCCCCCCCCCAGCTTAAATGCAAAGATAAAAGCATATAAAATCATGCAAAATAAACTCGGGAAAACCCAAAGAAGACAGACATTTCATGGAAGCCAACACAGTAAAGGAAATAACTAAAAATCCTAGGAGAAAAATACACTGAAGAAAATACACACAAACCATAGTAATACATTTAGGAGTTAAAGTAAAGCAAAATAATGTAAGAAATCATAGTAGAACAAGTAAAAAAAATCAAGGAAACCCTAGGTTCGAGAAGACGAACAATTTTGAAAGCAAAAATCAAAAAAGATGTAAGAACTACTTTGAAAATATTATAAATAGCACGGATCTAAAATAGATCTTACAGAAAATAGGAAAACATTGAATAATGCCTTAGGGTTTCAGACAAACCCTACAAAAATGAGAAAGGCCTGGAAAAGGTTGGTCCGAGTCGGAGATGAACTCGCAAGGCTAGGACAGGATAGAGATGGCCATAAAATCTGAATCGGAGGGATTCTGAGCCAGTGTCTTCAAAGTCGGACCTTGGAACTTCATGTAACAGGAGTATAAGGGCATTGGGGGTGAGCACAAGCCATCTAGGGCCTGGGATGCCATGATTTTTGGTGAGATAAGGCGGAAACCGATGGGAAGGAGCTAGGGTTTCAGAGAGAAGTTAAGAGAGTTTGAGAGACCAAAGGGATTCAAAGGCGGCTATTTTATGCGAGCGATTAGGGTTAGGGTGTCGATTGGGTTAAAAAAGAAAGGGGCAAATGTGGACCGTTAATCTAAATGATCAATGGACGAGATAAAAGGGTGCGTAGGTGGGCTTCGTTTGATTGGGTCTGGGTCGGATAGGAAATGAAATTGGGTCATTTAATTAGGGGCTTTATTTGGGTTGAAATTAGGCTATAATTGAAAGAAAAATGGGCTACAATTGAAATAGCCACTTTTCCATTTTGAATTTATAAAAATTGTTAAAGCTGTTTAAAATCAAATTAAAAATACGAATTTAATAAAAAATATGTATGTAATAATTTAAAAATATTGAGAATTATTTTGTGATTAAAATGATATTAAATCAAGAAATAGGCTAAATTGTACTTTCATGCAATTTTTGTTTAAAAATAGAAAATGGACTTGTAAAATTATGTACAAATCATGTACATTATATTTTTGTGTAAATGTGAGAATGAAATAGATTATTACAAAAATAAAAAGTTTTGGAAATAATTATTGGATTTAATAGTACAAAATAGGCCATAAACTAGTTATAAAAAATATTTAAAAACTGGAAAAAAATACCAAAATCTTTGGGGATGCTTGTATATGCATAAGTGCATGTACATGCTATTTTGAAAGTATATTGAGTATGAAAAAACATTAAAAAAAAATTGAGTATCAACACCACAGACGTAGCAAGGTCTTTTTGACTTTTAAATATGACCCTCGGACTTATTGAAGTGATTCTGCTTCTTCACATGTTCTTTCTTCTGGCCTTTCTTTTATTTTCCTTTAAACATGTCTTTCACAAAAGTACTAGAAGATTCCACAAGGTTAGCCTTAGAAGAATTAAGAGAGAGAGAGAGAGAGAGAGAGAGAGAGAGAGAGAGAGATTTCATCTTATCCTTAAGTCATTCAGACTCCTCATCTTTGAGACGGTTTGCTTCCTCAGTCCTCATGTGACTGATTAGTTCTTGAAGAGTTAAACTTTTCTTTTTGTGTTTTAGTTAATTCTTGTAATCACTCCAGGAAGGTGGAAATTTTTCAAGCAAAACATTAGCCTGAAGAATCTCACATATCTCCATGCCCTCGTTCAAAACATAGCAGTTAAATTCTCGTACTTGTAAACCTGTTCCATGATTGACTTATCATCAACCATATGAAACTTTATCCATTTTCCAACTACGTACTTCTTTTTCCTGCATCATCAGCACCATATTTCTTCTCCAAACAGTCCCATATGACTTTAGCAGATTTATAATTTATAAACAAAACAAAGAGAGGGTTAGTCATATGGTTAAACAGATGCTCTCTCACTGTTTTATTATCCTTTTCAAATTTCTTCTTAGCAGCATCATTAGCAACATAAATATTAGTAGCATTAGAACTATTAGCAACAATATCAGCATGAGGATCGTTAAATAAAACATAATCAACTTCTAATCTTTCAAAGAAAATTAAAAGTTTCTGGGGCCAACGCTTATAGTTATTTCCATCGAAAGGCTCAAGCTTAGAGATATCATGAAGTGTTTTGTTCAAAGAGGTAGCCATTAGTAAATATTATATGTAAATCACTTTCAAATTGTAAGGAAAAGTAGTCGATAATATTGACTAACAACAACAAGGAAAGAACTAAAACTTATCAAAAATAATCTGTCGTGGCAAGCCACTAACTTGAAAGAAATTTCGGCTCGACAAGGTGCAAATCATTAAGGCCGGTTGCTCCCCAAGGTTCCGAAGCACCTACAAACACGTGCACTCATGGGTGAAAGTTTAGAATTTGCACAAAACAGTTGCCTAGAAAGAAGAGAATATGAAGGTATAATCTGTAATTGTTACAGAAATTAAAGAATATTGTAGGATGAGAAGTAATTATTAGCAAGATGGATTCTTCTTATGATTGAGTGATTATGATGGCTAATTCATAGCCTATTTATAGGAAATTAAGGAGGTTGCATGTATGACAAGTGGCGATAGACTTTTGACACTTGTCCTATTATGTTAGTCCACTGGGCTCCAATATTGACAAGTGTATCATGTCTTCCATGCATGAAGACATTTGGCTCCAATATTTGCAAGTGTATCTTATCTTCCATGCATGAAAACATATTTTAGATTTTCATAGCCATTCAACACTTGGCTTTAAGGCTTCATGCAGGATGCTACTTGGAAATAGATAGGACATAAAAAATTTAATGGCTATTGGTTGTAAATGGAATTTCAAAAGGATATTTTTTATTTTGCATTATGAATAATTCCAACACTATTAGCCCGCCAATGGCCTGCTACATAGATAATCCTCTTCACTGTAATTGTAGCTAAATAATACACTTTTCCAATAAATTTCATAATATTTGACCTTACAATAATCTTAAAGATTAGGAACAATGAGTATGATTCCCGTGGCATGGTCATAATACATAATATCCAATTCGGGTGTGCATTTTATGTGACCCGATTATAACAACTTTGAATAATAAAATCCGTTGAAATAATTTGAGGCATGTCATGCCAAATAAAATCACTAAGTCCATGGCCCTTATAAAACTAGCTAGATTTTATAGAAAAATCGAGGTGCGCCATCAATTGAATTTTCCATGGCCCTCGTAAACCTTGTTATTAATTTAAAATCTCGTAGTTGCTTTAGCCGCACTATTTTAAATTAATTTTATTTATTTATCTAAATTCAGGTGTGCATTTTATGTGACCCAACTCCAATTCTCAACAACACTGAATATAATATATCGTGGACCGCGGGTGCATTTCATATGGCGTGGTTCAATGGCCGTTTTAAATAAAGTTGAATTTTCCTAAAATAATTAAAAGATGTTAGTACGCTAAATACACACCATAGGTTACAACATGTAAATAACCAGATACTAGGCCAATTTTAATAGTTTAAGCGACTGTGCTAAAATCACAGAATACGACAAGGCGTAATACCTTCTCCCGGGTTAACAGAATTCCTTATTCAGAGTTTCTCGTTTGCAGACTTTTAAAAAATTAAATTTACTTGATTTGGAATTTTAAAATAAACCGGTAACTTGGGACACCAAATAAACTATTCCAAGTGGCTACTATGATTAAATAAATAATCATATTTTGAATAATGTCACTTTAATTGGAAAAACTTCATTATATCCCCTCTCTGGTGGGTACGAAGGAGGTGTGACAGCTCTGGCGACTCTGCTGGTATCATAACCCAGAACTTTTGGTTTAGGTTCAAGAATTCGAGCTTAGAATAACTGTTAAAGATGGTTAGTTTTTATTATTCTATTTTTACATGTTTGAGACTAATGTGCTAAATGCCGCTTTTTGCTGCTTTGATATTAGTTGGATTGTGTATAAATTGTTAAGAAACTCTCTTCTATCTGAGCCATCTAAATCATCTGGAAAGTGTGCACTGCGTGACTTCTTTTCTGTTAGGTCTATGACCCAATTTTAGAACGAGATTCGGACAAGTTGTAAAGCTGGTGAAGCTTCTGTATTCTCGGCACGCAGCCCCTTCCCCCTGGCTCCGGTTGTCCATCGAGTAAGCTAAATCAAGAACAAATAGACCTAGGTTTTTAAACATAGTATAACATAGCCTCATGCCAGATCCCTAATAGGAACGCTAGTTTGTATCACATGCATTTGACTTTGGGGACTCAATACAGGGGTTGGGTCCGTCTAGGACAAGTGTACCCGAATTAAAAGACTATCTTGATGCATCTTACGTGCTACTTGCATATCCGCCTATTTCAGCTTGCATATTGACTGGCTTCAAGAATAGGAAAAGAAAATTAAAAAAAAGAAGAAAAAAGAAAAGAGAGCGAGATGTAGTTATTTGAATTATCTTGAAAACTCTTCTGAAATGTCGAGTAAAAGAAGAGGAAAAGTCATTTAAAAAAAGTCATGTTTCCTGTTTTGTATAAAATGGGCGAACGATGCTGGTCTGATTCTTACGGGATGTGAGATATATAGGCAAATCTTATCGGTTCCGACCACAATTTTCAAAAATCCAAAAATATTTTCATTTACTTCCTTAAATAGAAAAGTCTTTCATTAAGACTCATAATTAAACAAATTCAAAAATATTTTATTTTACTTCCTTTTCTAGAAAAGATTTTCTTTGAGACCCTAGTTTTTTTGTAAAAAATCCAAAAATATTTTTTTAAGTTTCTTCTATAAAAATAAAAAAAAAATTCAGTCTTCTTCAAAAGTTTTTCTCTTGAAAATTGAAAAGAAAATTCAAGATTCAAAAATAATTTTTTTCCTTTAGAGGTATTTCTTTCATAAATTCAAAATAAAAGTCTAAATATTCCAAAAATATTTTCTTTCTTCTTTGGAAGTTTTCTTTCGAAATTCAATAAAATATTCTTTTTTCTTTAAAAGTCTTTTTTTCAAAAAATTTTGAAAGACAATTAAAATCAAAATCCAAAAATATTTTTTTTCTTCTTTATACAGTCTTACTTTCGAAAATTTAAAAGAAAAAAATTCAAATTCAAAATTAAAAAAAACATTCATTTAATTTCTGTATTCCTGATCTTCCCGAACTACGCAAGATCTAATTCATATTCCCACATGTTATGTAGGAAACCTACATCTGGTTCGATTAACCATTGAAAAGAAAAATGAGAAAAATGAAAAATAGAAGAATGAAAAAACATGTGAAAAAATAAAAAAAATGATGATAATAATAAGGACTGTCTGAATCCATTCAAACATGTCCTGTTTTGAATTGTGCAGGAAGTTGAGGTGGTCGGTTTGTGATAAGTGGACAGCACAACATCCAAGAAAAATGATAACTGACATCGAAGTTGTTACAAGTGCTCTAGAGACTCAGGGTCAGAGGGTTTGATAAGAGTCTACTGTTTGAGAAAAATAGAATACTGAAGCAGCAAATGACCAAAATGTGTCTAGCATGGGCCAATGGCCAAGGACAACCTTGTCATGAGTCACAATTTGTTTCCTAGCAAAAGCAGTCCCACTCTCTTGAGTACCACTCGTACTTTTTTATCTTCCTGCAGACATTGAGAAGCCTTCCCGAAAGTTGGCACGGGAGGAAATGACCCAAAGAGTGCAAAACTTAGAACAACGGGTTAAAAAATGCAAGGGTTGGATGATAAGAAGAGCATGGCCTTCAAGGATATACGTATGTTCCCCGATGTCCACATGCCACCTGATTTCAAGACTCCCAAATTTGAAAAGTACGATGGAAAGGGAGACCCCATAGTCCACCTAAAAAGGTATTGCAATCAATTAAGAGGTGCCGGAAGAAACGAAGAATTGCTAATAGCTTATTTTGAGGAAAGTATTACGGGAGCATCCATTTATAGATCAAGATACCTCTCACTGGCATGTCTGGGATGACATGGCTCGGTCCTTTCTCAAATAGTTCCAATACAACATTAACATTTCCCTAGACCGTAATTCCCTCTCAACCCTGAAAAAGAAATCAATTGAAATTTTAGGGAATCCTTTACCTACACATGATGATACACACTTTGTGGGGATGATTCCTGGTGACATGGAGTATGAGAATCCTCTAGGAAACTTGCCGACTGAAATTGGAGAAGGCCATGGTGATTATGATGAGAAAATTTTTCGCTAAATGTCAAGCTTAGCAATTAAAAAGTCATTTTCTCCTCACTAGGGATGAATCTTGGTAGCTTGTTTTGATTTTTCTTTTTTGTTATCTGAGTAATTTCAGGGTTTGGATCCAGATTTTATTTGTTTTATTGAGTCAAACCCTTTTATCCCTCTATCTTGTTTGTATGAGTCATGTATTTATGTTTTGTTGCTATTTTAATCATCCGGGTTATTTTAGGGCCGTAACTCGATTTTATGTTGCTTGTTTAGTTGTCAAACCCTTCCATTCTTATTCAATAAAATACAGTTTGTCCGTTCGTGTCATTCTATTTCTAGTTCTTTTCTCGCCATTTCTAATGGCATGATATGCATGCAGAATTTAGTTAGATCTTAGAAACTAATTTATTATGGAATTGGATAACTGGAAAAAAAATCACTTTTGAGGATGTATAAGAGTTTAAGTACTTTGGAATTAAGGTCGAGTAAAATTCACCTTCAAATAATTGTGAAGATCAGGCTTGAGGATGTTAAATCAATTGAAATATATTTGAAAGCTTGACATTAAGGGATGGAATGTGTCTTATTACCACGACACACCAAGAAGATAGAAATGTTTGTCAATGTTGTGATCGCGAAAAGATACTATGTTTGGCATTCTCGAGGTTGGGAGACCCTTTTTCTGCTAGCCAAATACTTTATACCATTTTTTACCCCTTTTGCGCCTGTGTTATTTTCTTTGACCACCCTCTTTTTGAATCATTTGAGTTAAACGTCCAATAAAAATAAAAATGAAAAAATGAGAAAAAGAAAAGTCCATGTCCCAAGAGCACAAACTGGGGAAACTTTTAGAAAAGTATTAAATGAAAATAAAAAGAAGAAAATAATTGTCAAAGGTCAACTTTTTTTTAGAAAAAAAGAGAAAAAAAAGAAACAGAAAGATAGATGAAAAATAGTTAGGTCAGATATTTGAACTACGTTTGATCCGATTCCTTAAAAAGGATATGTAGGCAACCTCACGGTTCGATCCAATCAAATAAGAATTCAAAAAAAATAGACAAAAAAGGAAGAATATAAAAACCAAAAAAATCCCAATAGCTGAAACTGGGGTAAACTTTTATTTCACTTTTGAAAGAGTCGATTCCAAGAGTTGTAAGTCTAAAACCCCTTTACTTTGAGTCCTTTTTGAGCCTTCATGCCGTCCTTTCTTAAGTCAAATCACCCTTCAAGAATGCCAAGAGAAGCATGCAATGAGCAACAGTTGTCATACGATGTAGAACGCTGTCAAGTTGCTCTAGGAGAGCAAACTAAACAAAAAAGAAAATGAGAGAGCCTTACTAGTAAAAACGCTCACGTGCACTGTTAGGCGACGACAAAAAGATATAAATAAATAAGAGAGATTTTTTGTTGAAAATCCTTCGGGGCACTACTAGTCGAAAGTGAATCATGAAGCTAATACAAAGAATTGACATGAACAAACCCGAATTTAAAGGTCATAAGAATAACAAAAGGTAAGATTGGATTAGGTGGATTGATCATGCCATTATGTTCCAAATTAATGTCATGATCATCATTAAGGCTAGTTAGCGCAAAATAACCAAAAAAATGAAAGAGAAAATTGTTTTTCATTCTGTCCTTCCGACATGGGCATTTCTTGTTAATACTTGTTTCTTTGCATCATTCTGTCCTTCACTCTGAGTCAGTACTTGTCAAAACCAGTAAGAAAATATTTCAAAATCTGCTACCAGCTTAGCACTCTATTGTTACAGTCAACATGCCTTGAGGATTCATGCAAAGGCTTTCCCAAAAAGACTCTTGTCAGCCTACTTGGCGCAATCAAAGAAGACTGGTGATTCTTTCTGACTGAAAATTACTCAAAAAAAAGGAAATTATTCGAGATATCAAAAAAGGTAACCTAAGACAAAACGTCCAGTTGGTATAAGGCTGATTGAGCCACAAATACAAATGGTACTGGGTGTGAAACAATTAGGGTTAATGCAGAGCAAGAGTTGAAACCTACTCAAACTGATTGAGCAGAAGCCAAGATGCCAAAGACATCAATGCTACGAACCGACACACTTTCAAAACTGACAAAATTTTCTTTGTTTAAAACATGAACAAAGCAGTGCAAGGAAAGTGGTTCAAAAAAGGAAAAAAAAAGAAAAAGAAGAGAAGAGAAAAGCCGACAAAGGGAAGTTTCTCAAATATTTGCCTTTATTTGTCTGCATGTGCCTAATATTTTTCCATTGCTTTTCACATTTTCCTCCTAGGATAAAATTCCTAGTCTGATGGATTTTTCTCGCAATAAAAATCTTAGTCTGACGAATTTTTCTCCTTAGATAAGAAAACCTAGTCTGATGAATTTTCTCCTAGGATAGAACTCTTAGTCTGATGAATCTTTCTCCTAAGATAGAAAACCTAGTCTGATGAACTTTCTTTTAGGATCAAAGTCTTAGTCTGATGAATCTTTCTCCTAAGATAATAAAGAAAAATAAACTAGTCTGATAAAGTTTTTCCTAGGATCAAAATCTTAGTGTGATGAATTTTTCTCCTAAGATAGAAATCTTAGTCTGATGAATCGTAATGACCCTAACCCCAAACCCGGTCGTGATGGCCCTCTTATGAAGACAAGGCCAACCAGTCTAATACAATTCATCCTTTTAAGCAGTGAAATAACATAAAGATAGGTTAAAATATGATTTAATAGCAATATTTAGCGGAAATAGATGTAACCACACTGTTTCAAATACCAAATAAGAAACGTAAAGGAAATAGATAGAGACGAGCTCTAGGCTGCGAATGCCAACAACTACCTAAAGGCTCCTCGAAGATCCACCTGAAGCCGGAATGAATCAGAACTAGGGAGCGGGACCTTCTACGCCTGAATCTGAACACACGGTACAGGGAGTAATGTGAGTACTCTGACCTAGTGAGTAATAAATATAAATAATGACTGAAAATGAGAAAATACGTAAAACACAAGACATTCTATATTGAAGTATTAAAAATCACTTAAAAATGGTAAATCAATGAAGAATCAAGTAAAATCCCTTTTTAAACAAGTAATTGACAAGTAAATAACAAGTAGAAGTTTTCCCCTCGGGCACGGTATCAACAAACCTGCCCTCGGGCAACAACTCAGAATAGTACCAGCCCCTCGGTCTCATTCTCAATACAAAACCAGACCCTCGGGCTCAATCTCACATCAGAATAGGTACCCACGCTCACTAGGGTGTACTGACTCCGGGAGGTGCCCCTAACGGCCCAAGCACAATATCAAGTCATCTCGTGGCATCAAATCTAGGCCTCTACCTCATATCATTCAATTCACCTCGTGCGTGTACATGTATCTCAGGCCCTCGGCCTTATATCAGTATCAGTGTATCCTCACATCTGGCCCTCGGCCTTATATCAGTATCAGTGTATCCTTACATCTGGCCCTCGGCCGTACTTAGTCCGAAAATCATCACAAGTCCCTCGGGTATTAGTAAAGCAGTAGTTCTCAGCCTGAAACATCATTTAAAATATCATTTAAGTCTCAAAACTGAGTAAAAATAGCTGAGTAATAAAATAGTATGACTGAATTCAAGTAATAAGTGAAAACAATGAGGAAATAGTGATAAAAATCCACGAAGGGTTCAAATAGTTGGCACGAACCCAAAATATGGCAAGTAGCCAAAATCATGATGATGACAAATAAGTTTTAGTCAAATACGCGGTAAAATCATTAATCGGGACGGACCAAGTCACAATCATCAATAGTGCACAACCCCACGCTCGTCATCAAGGGTGTGTCTCACCTCAATATAGCACTACGATATGCAATCCGGGGTTTTGAACCCTCAGAGCATCGTTTACAATTATTACTCAACTCGAACCAACTAAACCTCTAGCTCGCGATGCCTTTTCCCCTCGAATCGGCCTCCATGGGCGTCGAATCTATCCAAAATCAGAACGAATACGTCAAAATATGCCAAGGAAACAAAGCCCGAGTGAAAACAATTGAAAATATCAAAAATCTCAAAATTAACAAAACCCGACCCTCCGGCCCACTTCTCGAAACTCAGAAATTTTCACATCATTAGATTTCTCATTTCCCCACGACTTCATACATATCAAAAATGCAAGAATCGGGGTTCAATTGACCCTTCAAACTCTCAATTTAAGCATTCTTAAACTCAAGTCCTAAACCTCTATTTTTAGTCCTTTAATTCCTTAAATTTAAGTCCCATTCCATTAAATATTATCGTAGAAGTGTGTTTTAGGTCCAAAATCCTTACCTTATCGAAGTTCTCTTGAAATCTGCCTTCAAAAACGTCCGAAAGCTCTATATCCGAAGTTAAAAATGGCTAAACCCTTGCATATGATGAAATATGTACCTTCTGCACAGGCCTTTCCGCATCTGCGGTCCAAAACCTGCTTCTGCGATACTGCATATGCGGTCAAAACAACCGCTTCTGCGGTCCCTAATTTAATCATCAAAATCACATCTGCGATAGAAATTCCACATCTGCGGCTTCGCACATGCAGCCACCTTGACCGCTTCTGCGGAAATTGCTCACCAAACCAACTTCTGCATCTACAGCCTCCTCCCTCGCATGTGCGGCGCCGCATCTACGGTCCCCAAATCGCAAGTGGGAAAACACCAGAAGCATCTATTTTTTGAAATCTCTCAAGTCCCAAATCTTCCCGTTAACCATTGAAATCACCCCGAGGCCCCCGGGACGTCAACCAAAAGCACAAATAAGACCCAATACCTCATTCAAACCTTTTCAATCATCAAATCACCTCAAACAACATCAAATCTACCAAATCACATCAGATTCAAGCCTAAGTTTCTAAAATCTTCCGAAATACGCTTTTGATAAAAGAAAAACTCCTCCAAACCACGTCCGAATGACCTGAATTGTTTCACACACGTTCCAAATGACACAACGAAGCTACTACAATTCTCGAAATTTTATTATGACCCTAATATCAAAATTGCACCTATTAACCAAAAATCGCCAAAATATCAACTTCGCTAATTCAAGCCTAATTCCACTCCAGACCTCAAAAACCAATTCTGATCATGCTCATAAGCCATAAATTACCTCCCAAAGCTAACCGAACCATCGGAACTCACATCCGATCCCTCTAATACCTAAGTCAATATCCAATTGACGTTTCCAACTTAAACCTTCTTAAAAGAGACTAAGTGTCTCAAACTTCACCAAACTCCTCCTGGACTCAATCCGACCAACCCGCTGCCACAAAATAAAGATAACAAAGCTAAAAGAAGCATAAATGAGGGAAACAGAGTGGTAACTCATGAGACGATGGGTCGGGTCGTCACATGAACTTACTCCAAGGATTAAAATCTTAGTCTGGTGAATCTTTCTCCTAAGATAAAAAACCTAGTCTAATGAATTTTCTCTTGGGATAGAAATCTTAGTATGGTAAATCCTTCTCCTAAGATAGAAAACCTAGTCTGATGAATTTTCTCCTAGACAATTAAAAAAAAGGAAAAGAGAATGTCTCGATTAAAAATAATTGTTTTAAAAGAATAATTTTCTCAAAATAAAAGAAAAATGTTGTCTTTTCTAAGAAAAAAACCAAAAAAAATGTTCGTCATTCATTTTAGCATAGGTACATAATTCAGTAGTCTCCGTAGCAGATGCCAATATAACCTGGTAATCTTTTCTAACATAGGGTCTCCAATACCTAGTTGATTCTATTTCAGATATAGGGTCTCCACTCCTTACGCGCTTTTCAAATATAGGGTCTCAACTCCCTAGTTGATTATATTTTAGATATAGGGTCTCCACTCCCTAGTTTCTTCTCCAACATAGGGTCTCCACTCCCTAGTTGATTTTATTTTAGACATATGATCTCCATTCCTTAGTCTTCTTTTCCAACATAGGGTTTCCATTCCCTAGTTGATTTTATTTTAGACATAGGGTCTCCACTCCCTAGTCGTTTTTCAAACATAAGGTCTCCATTCCCTAGTTGCTTTCATTTTAGACATAGGGTCTCCACTCCCTAATATCTTTTCCCCAAGGTATACCAAACCCGAATTTTAATTTCTTTTAATAAAAAAATAGTTTAGAATATTGTTACAATAACTCACAAAATATTTTTAGTGAAAACTGGGGCAGAATAATTTCGTTCGTTTGTCTTTTTGTGTCTGAGTAGGTTTTACCTTGAGGCACATGGTTCGAGACGATAAAAAATGAGTCTCAAATCCATAATAAAGAAAAGTAGAAAAGGAAAAAGAAGTGAACTCAAAAGTGCAAAAGCGGAGAAAGATGCGGACTGCTCAAGATATGATTGAAGTCACAAGCTTCGCATGTCCCGCCTTGATCGGCAAAGTTCAAGAATAAAGAACCAACACCTGCAGCTAACAAGCATCAAGATTCAGATAAGAATCCTCATGAAGAACCAACCAAGACTCAAGTTCAAGCTTCAGAAGACTCATAGATAGGAATCTTGTAACTTATAGCTGATAGGCTTAGTTAATCTTTTTAATTTTTCTTTTAATGTAATAACGGGACCACGGATCGGAACCTCGATGGCACCTCGCTCGGCTCTCAACCTCGGTACTCTATCACCTCATTCACTTTTGAACTACATGTGACCTGATTCCTTTATAGCCAAGTATATATATGCAGCTTAGATACTAGGGCTCGGTCACATTCTCCTTTCTTATAGCTTTTGGCCTCTCCAAATACGGGTCGAGATAAAAAATGTATCTAGTCATTCTTTGTCTGAAAACTCTTTGTGTTTCCAATCAAAGAGGGGCAACTGTAGACATGTGATTTTTTATCCTCCCCAAGATTTTTCATATTTTAACACGTAAATATTTAATTTAGGCCTAATATAGCTATTTTAATTAATTTTGATTTTTAATTTATTTTATTACAAGAAAATAAAATTACAAAAAAATAGTTTCATTAATGTGTTGTAGTCATTTTTAATCTTGAAAATACCAAAAAAATAGTTTTGTTCCAACGGTCAGCCTAATTTTAATAGTTATTTTACTTAAGTAGTGCTAATTAATAAATGCGATCGTAGTTAGTCCCGAGGAAAGAATAAATTTGGATTCAAGCCGCCCATTTTTAAGTGTAATTTCCAGACCTAACCCATAATTCCCAAGCCCATAATTCTTAGGCTCATACCCTTAACTTAATCCCTACCCCTATATAGTAGTACCTATGTGATGAACTGACCCATCGCCATTTTGTATTTCAGCCCCATTATCATCGTTTTATGCTTCCCCGTGTGTTGATATATGTGTTTGGTAAGTTTGAAGTGTGTTGGGTTGAATTTGGTTTGAATGAGACACATAGTCTCTTTAAGGAAAGCTTAAGTTCGAAAAGTCAATCGGACATTGCCTTGTAAGTTAGAGGGCACAAAATGGATTTCAGATGATTCGAATAGTTTTGAGGGATGATTTATGACATAGGAGTGAAAACAGAAGTTAATTTGGAGGTCTGGAGTGAAAGTTAGCCTATTTTGGCGAAGTTGGAATTCCGAAGAAATCCGGATGGTATGCGAAAATTTGATCCGAGAGTCGGAATGGAATTTCGAGAGTTGTAGTAGCTTTGTTGGGTGAATTTGGATATGTGTGAAAAATGTCAGTTCATTCTGACTTCATTTGGTTGGGTTCGGCATCGCATGCGAATTTGGAAAAGTTCTAGTTTGACTTTGGTGATTTTTATGTTAATGTTAGTGTTTTTACGGTATGATCAAGTTTGAATGAGGTAATTTGTCATGTTTCTGCTTTTGGTTGAGTTTTCGGGGGCCTCGGGGTGATTTTGGAGGGTAAACCGAGCTATTTTTGGACTTGGAAGAATGCTGGCGCACAGCTGATGGTGTTGCAGAGAAATATTCATCGCGTTTGCATGGGTGAGTCGCGAGCGCATAGAGGAAATTCGGGAGGCCTTGAATTTGGTCTTATCGTTTGCATAGCTGGGCCGCGTTTGTGTTGTTTTAAAAAGTTAGGCATCGCGTTCGCGGTTCGTCGAACGCGTTCGCGTAGAAGGATTTGGAGGGCCAGTATATCTTGCACTTTGCGTTCTCAAAGAGGTGACGCGTTCGCAAAGGGGAAGCTTGAGGGCCCCTGGGTTTGTGCATCGCGTTCGCAACTGGATTTCGCGCTCGCGTATAAGGAGGTGTTGGCCTTCGCGTTCACAGGTGGGCTCCGCGTTTGCGAAGAAGGGTCGTTCAGCTGGGCAGAGAGTTTTTAAATGACATTTCATCCGCGAGCAAGGTCTTATTTCCTCCATTGTTGGACATCTTGGAGAGATTTTGGAGCAAATTGAAGAGAGATTCGAAGAGGACTGATTAGAGGTATGTTTTATTGACTTAAAACATCTTTTAAACATGAATTTAGCCCTTAAATTTCTGGAATCAAATAAAAAAGGAGATGAACTAGGGCTTGAAATTTTAAATGTAAATTGAGGATTTGAGGAGCAATTGGACTCCGATTTTGATAAATTTTATATGTATAGACTCGTAACGAGATGAGGATGATCTTGATTTAAAATTTTCTAGATTTCGAGAAGTGGACCCGGGGCTCGGATTTTTCCAACTTCATCTTTTTCGTTGAATTTCAAATTGTTTCGATTGGGTTTAGTTCCACTAGCCTATTTTGACGTATTTCTCTTGGTTTTGATCAGATTCGGCATTTGCGGAGGTTGATTTTCGAGGTAAAAGCATTGCGAGCTAGTTTGCGACTGGCTTGAGTTGAGTAATGGGTATAAATGATGACATGAGGGTTTGAGACCCCGGCATATCACATTGTGACGCTATTATGAGGCTGGACACGCACTCCATAGTTAGTGCGGGGTCGTGTATGTTGGAAATTGTGACTCGGTCCAATCCTCGGGGTAAATTGTGCTATGTTGGAATTGCTTGGCATACTATATTGATTATATCAGGGCTTGATGCCATGATTAGAGCCGTGTTCCAACTTGTTGAATCCTTCAGGGATTGATATATCAGTGTTAGCATGATTTTCATATTATTTGAATTCAGTCCAGGGTTTTTAACATTATTTGTGCAAACTCAACCGTATTTCTATGTTTTGAAAACTCAAATGATTCATAAATGATATTTCAGGCTGACGATTATTATCCCACTATTTTTCTGGACTGTATATTATTTCTTGGAAACGGTGGTAACTATTTGCACTATGTTTCAAAATGGAAACGGTGGTAACTATTGGCACCGTGTATTGAAATGGAAACGGTGGTAACTATTGGCGCCATGTATTGTAATGGAAATAGTGGTAACTATTGGCACTGTATTATATGATGCTTGGGCTGAAGGAGCCCCTCCGGAGTTTGAACCCCCATAGTGAGCGCAGGTACCAAATTGGATCGAGCTGAACGTTCCGCAGTGTTCATGCATTGTATTGCATCTCATGTATTTATTTCATGTTGCTTTATATGCATATCTCTGAGGCTTGTACTGCATAGAATTGCTAGACAGCTTTATTTTGTGTTATTTCGTGTTCTCTTATCTTCGGGTTTTTATACATGCTTATTAGTCGCTGAGTTGGTAAACTCACCCTATACTCCCTGCACCTTGTATGAAGATCCAGGTTCTCCAGAGATCTAGTGCTGCTGTTGTTGCTTATCCCGGCTATTAGAGTATTGAGGTAGCTGCCCAGCGTCCGCAGGACCACTTACTCTGTCTTTATCAGTTTGTTACTATGTAGCTTTTGTCAGACATTTATATCATTTCCATTCAGACTTGTATTCAGTATTGTTAGAGGCTCTGTACTCGTGACCCCATGGATTTTGGGAGTATTGTAGGCTCGTCTGTATTTTAATCTGTATTGCTTATCCCTGGCTGGGAGTTTATATTTCTAAACTTGTTGTTTTACCTTAAATTTGTATCTTTCTGGGCTGGAATGCCGTTCTTTGGAGGTTGTTTGGTAGGTCTTGCCTAGCCTTGCGGCCGGGCGCCATCACGACCGGGTTTTGGGTAGTGACAAGTTGGTATCAGATCCTAGGTTACTAGGCCTCACGAGTTATGAGCCAGTTTAGTAGAGTCTCGTGGATCGGTATGTAGACGTCTGTATCATATCCTCGGGGGGGGGGGGGGGGAAGGACTACAGATTTTTTTGGAAACACTTCAGCTTCTTGGAATTCTTATCGTGCGCCTTTGTTGATTTGAGAGCTAAAACTTCTTATTATATTCTCTCGCAGATGGCAAGGACCTATGCTACCAACGTGCCGGACGACCACTAGTGCCACCTGCTAGAGGTCGTGGGCGTGGACACGGTCGTGGTCATGGTCGAGTTGGACCAGCGGAGACAGCACATGCAGACCCCCCAGCAGTTCAGATTTAGGACCGGCCTCAACCTATGGATGTTCCAGTGGCACCTACTGAGGCACCGGCAGCGCCCTTTATGACTTGGTCCCTAGGAGATGCTGGCTCAGATCTTATCCGTCTGTACCGGGTTAGCTCAGGTGGTATCAGCTACCACTGCAGCGGCTACTTCTCAGACCGGGGGTGGTCATTCGACCCCCGCAGCTCGCACCCAAGAGCAAGGTGCACAGGGTTTGCATACCCCAGAGGCACCGCCAGTTCAGCCAGTTGCCCATGTTCAGCCAGTTGTTCAAGTTCGGGGTGATGGGGTACTAGTGATGCCAGATGACGAGCAACGTTGTCTAGAGAGGTATAGCAGGATTTCACCTCCGACTTTTAACGGTCTTCCGGACGAGGATACCCAGGGGTTTCTCGACAAGTGTCGACGTATTCTCATGACAACAAGGATCTTGGAAACTAGTGGGGTATCTTTTACCACTTTTCAGTTCTTAGGAGAAGCCTTCACCTGGTGGGAGGCATATGAGCGGCGTAGGCCGGTAGGGTCAGCATCGTTATATTGGTAGAAGTTCTCCACTATCTTTTTTGAGAAGTGGGTACCTCGGCCGCAGAAGGAGGAGTTACGCCGGCAGTTTGAGTTGCTTCGCCAGGGGGATATGCGTGTGACACGGTATGAGATGAGATTCGCAAAGTTAGCTCATTATGCTCCGTGGATGGTCCAGACAGGTCAGGATAGGATTAGACAATTTGTGGACGGGCTCATTTATCCCATTCGTATTATGATGATTTGAGAGAAGGTCCTGATTCATACCTTTGAGGAGGCGGTGGATATAGCCCGCGATATTGAGATGGCTCACCATTAGGAGAGAGAGGAGAGGGAGGCCAAGAGGCCTCGGGGATCAAGTGGCTCCAGTGGTGCTCCGTCTAGGAGCTAGTTTCTGCAGACCAGGGGCCGATCTTTCAGATCTCCACATCCAGCACGGCCTAAGTACCGTGGTGCATCTTCTGGTCGGGGTTATCAGGGCTCTTAGCAAGGTCAGCCATCTCTGAGCGCACTTCTAGCGCAAGGTTCGTCTTATGCCCTATCTGATTAGGGTTCATCTCGGCCTAGTTATTCGGCTAGCTACTCAAGTGCGAGGGGTTCCCTTCATTCCCCTCTCCAGCCCCGGGCAGTTGTTTCGAGTGTGGTGAGTTTGGTCATTTGAAAAGACATTGTCCTCGACTTCGTGGTGGTAGATCTCAGTAGAGGGACTAGCCCTCATCTTCTGGCCAGTGTCTTTAGCACCTGCCCAGTCAGCTAGGGGTGAGGGTCAGGCAGTTAGGGTTCTCCCCAGACGGGGGGCGATCTGGTAGTGGTCAGGCCCGTTGCTACGCTCTTCAGGGCAGGTCAGATGTTGTTGCTTTGGATGCTGTTATTACAGGTATTATTTCAGTCTTCCAGAGGGATGCCTCAGTTTTATTTGATCTAAGATCCACATATTCTTATGTATCTTCTTACTTTTCTCATCATTTGGGGACTACCCGAGGGTATCTAGCGTTATCTGTTGCATTGTCTACCCCGGTGGGTGATACTATTATTGTGGGCCACGTGTACCGGTCCTGTCTTGTTACTATTTGGGGTCTGGAGACCCGAGCTAACTTGCTACTATTGAGCATGGTAGATTTTGATGTAATTATGGTCATTGGTTGGCTATCACCATGCCATGCTATTCTAGACTGTCACGCCAAGACAGTCACGTTGGCTATGCCAGGTATCCCGAGGATCCTGTGGTGTGGTACGACTGATTATGTACCAGTAGGGTAATCTCTTTCATAAAGGCCCAGCGGATGGTTGGGAAAGGGTGTTTATCATATCTGGCATTTGTGAGGGATGTTGGAGTTGAGGCTCCTAGTCTTGATTCAGCCCCTGTGGTAAGGGAATTTCCTGATGTGTTTTCAGCATACCTGCCAAGCATGCCGCCGGACAGGGATATTGACTTCGGTATTGATTTAGTGATGGGAACTCAGCCCATTTCTATTTCTCCTTATCGTATGGCACCAGCAAAGCTAAAAGAGTTGAAGGATCGGCTGCAGGAACTCCTAGATAAGGGGTTCATTCACCCGAGTGTGTTGCCATGGGGCGCACGGTGTTATTTGTAAAGAAGAAGGATGGCACAATGAGAATGTACATCGACTATAGGCAGTTGAACAAAGTGATCATGAAAAATAAGTATCCATTGCCCTGTATCGAGGATTTGTTTGACTAGCTTCAGGGGGCTAAGGTTTTCTCTAAGATTGATCTTCGTTCAGGCTATCATCAGTTGAAGATTCGGGATTCTGATATTACGAAGACAGCTTTTAGGACGAGATATAGGCATTATGAGTTTCTAGTTATGTCTTTGGGCTGACCAATGCCCCAGGTGCATTCATGCACTTGATGAACATTGTGTTTCGGTCGTATTTGGATTCGTTTGTGATTGTGTTTATTGATGACATCCTGGTATACTCGCGTAGCTAGGAGGAGCACGCACGATAATTGGGAGTTGTATTGCAGAGGCTAGGAGAGGAGAAGCTCTATGCGAAGTTCTCCAATTGTGAATTCTCGCTTTGTTCTGTGTCATTTTTGGGACACATGGTGTCCAATGATGGCATTCAGGTGGATCCAAAGAAAGTAGAGGCAGTGCAGAGTTGGCCTAGATCGCCTTCGACCACTGATATTCGGAGTTTCCTCGGCTTAGCGGGTTATTATCACAGGTTCGTTGAGGGTTTTTCATCCATTGCGTCGCCATTGACAAAATTGACGCAAAAGAATGCTTCATTTGTTTGGTACGATGAGTGCGAGGAGAGCTTTCAGAAGCTCCAGTCGGCCTTGACTACTACTCCAGTGTTAGTATTGCTAGCAGCTTCTGGTTCTTATATAGTATATTGCGATGCTTCGAGTATTGGTATTGGATGTGTTCTGATGCAGGACGGTAGAGGGATTGCATATGCTTCTCGACAATTGAAGCCCTATTAGAAAACCTACCCTATTCATGACTTGAGTTGGATGCTATAGTTCATGCTTTGAAGATTTGGAGGCACTATCAATACAGAGTATCTTGTGAGGTGTATACAGATCATAGCAGCCTTCAGCACTTGTTCAAGCAGAAAGATCTAAATTTGAGACAGCGGAGGTGGCTTGAGTTACTCAAGGATTATGATATTAACATATTGTATCACCCAGGGGAAGGCCAATGTAGCGGCCGATGCGTTGAGTCAGAAGGCGATTAGTATGGGAAGCTTGGTATTCATTCCACTTGGGGAGAGGCCCCTTGTCATTGATGTTCAGGCTTTAGCTAATCGGATGGTGCGATTGGATATTTCGGAGCCTACCCGAGTATTGGCTAGCGTGGTTTCTCACTCTTCTTTGTATGACTGGATTAGAGAGCACCAGTATAATGACCCACATTTACCAACGATGTGACCATTGTTGGTGATGGTATTATGAGGATGCAGGGCCATATTTGTGTGCCCAATGTTTATGGGCTTCGGGAGATGATACTGGCAGAGGCACACAGCTCGCGATCCTCCATTCATCCGGGGGTCACGAAGATGTACCAGGATTTGAGGCAGCTCTACTGGTGGAGGAGAATTGAAAAGGATATTGTGAGTGTAGCTCGGTGTCTCAATTGTCAACAGGTGAAGTCCGAGCATTAGAGACCCGGTGGTTTGCTTCAGTTGATGGTTATTTCTGAGTGGAAATGGGAAAGGATCACGATGGATTTACTGACTGGTCTCCCTCGGACAGCGAAAGAGTTTGATTCGATATGGGTGACTGTGGATCGGCTGACCAAGTCAGCACATTTCATTCCAGTGTGTACTACCTATTCTTTGGAGCGGTTGGCAATGATCTTTATTCGTGAGATTGTCCAATTGCATGGTGTTCCCGTTTCTGTTATATCGGACAGAGGTGCTCAGTTCACTTCTTAGTTTTGGAGGGCGTTTCACCGGGAGCTGGGTACTAAGATTGAGTTGAGTTCAATATTTCATCCTTAGATGGACGGATAGTCCGAGCGTACGACTCAGATATTGGAGGATATGTTGTGTGCTTGTGTGATTGACTTCGGTGGTTCTTGGTAGGAGTTCTTCCCTCTTGCAGAGTTTGCCTACAACAACAGCTACCAATCCAGTATTCAGATGGCGGCGTATAAGGCTTTATATGGGAGACGGTGTAAATCTCCGGTTGGTTGGTTCGAGTCCTGCGATGCTAGATTATTTGGTAAAGATGTGGTTGAGGACGCCTTAGAGAAGGTGAACGTGATTTAGGAGAGACTTCATACAGCTCAGTCGCGGCAGAAGAGTTATGCGGATCGGAAGGTTCGAGATGTATCCTTTATGGTGGGCGAGGAGGTTTTGCTAAAGGTTTCGCCTATGAAAGGCGTTATGAGGTTCAAAAAGAAAGGACATTTGAGTCCTCGGTTCATTGGACCTTTTTAGATACTTGAGAGGATTGGGGAGGTGGCACAAAGATTGTATTGCCACCCAGATTGTCGAGCGTTCATCCGGTGTTTCATGTCTCTATGCTCCGGAAGTATGTTGGAGACCCGTCCCATGTTTTGGTCTTAAGCTCAGTTTAGTTAGATGATGATTTTTCTTATGATGTGGAGCCAGTGGCTATTTTGAAGAGTCCGGTTCGAAAGATGAGGTCTAAGGATATAGCTTTGGTAAAGGTTCAGTGAAGAGTTCGTCCCTTGGAGGATGCTACCTGGGAGACCGAGCAGGAGATGCGGAGCAGATACCCTCACTTCTTTACTACTTCTAGTATGTTTCGTGACCCACTCGAGGATGGCGTTTGTTTTAGTTGGGGAGGATATGATAACCCTACCCGTCTCC
Organism: Nicotiana benthamiana; assembly: GCA_034376525.1. Classification (NCBI taxonomy): domain Eukaryota; kingdom Viridiplantae; phylum Streptophyta; class Magnoliopsida; order Solanales; family Solanaceae; genus Nicotiana; species Nicotiana benthamiana. The sequence goes on along the minus strand of CM067323.1, from coordinate 99,307,783 downwards.
TTTTTGTATTTCAGCCTCGTTATCTCTGTTTTATGCTTCCCCGTGTGTTGATATATGTGTTTAATGAGTTTGAAGTGTGTTGGGTTGAAGTTGTTAGAAATGAGACCCATAGTCTCTTTAAGGAAAGCTTAAGTTGGAAAAGACAATCGGATGTCTTCTTGTGAGTTAGATGGCTCTGAATGGATTTTCAATGATTCGACTAGTTCAAGGGGGATGATTTATGACTTAGGAGTGAAAACGGAAGTGAATTTGAAGGACTGGAGTGAAAGTTAGCCTATTTTGGCGAAGTTGGAATTTCGGAGAAATCCGGATGGTATGCGACAATTTGATCCGAGGGTCGGAATGGAATTCCAAGAGTATTAGAAGCTTCATCAGGTGAATTTGGATATGTGTGAAACATTTCAGGTCATTCGAACTTCGTTTGGTTGGGTTCGACATCGAATGCGAATTTGGAAAAGTTCTAGTTTGACTTAGGCTTGAATTTGAGGAATTTGGTGATTTTGATGTTAATGTTAGTGTTTTTAAGGCCCGGGAATGTTTTAATGAGGTAATTGGTCATGTTGGTGCTTTTGGATGAGGTCCCAGGGGACTTGGGGTGATTTTGGAGGGTAAACCGGGCTATTTTTGGACTTGGAAGAATGCTGGTGCACAGCTGTTGGTGTTGCAGAGAAATACTCTTCGCGTTCGCATGGGTGAGTCGCGAACGCGTAGAGGAAATTTGGGAGGCCTGGAATTTGTTCTTCGCGTTCGCATAGCTAGGTCGCGTTCGCGTTGTTTTGGAAAGTTAGGCATCGCGTTCGCAAAGAGGTGACGCATTCGCAAAGGGGAAGCTTGAGGGCCCCTGTGTTTCTGCATCGCGTTCGCGACTGGATGTCGCGCTCGCGTTGAAGGAGAGACAGTTGTCCTTCGCTTTTGCAGCTGGGCTTCGTGTTCGCGAAGAAGGGTCGTTCAGCTGGGCAGAGAGTTTTTAAATGAAATTTAATACGCGAGAAAGTTCTTATTTCCTCCATTGTTGGAGATCTTGGGGAGCTTTTTGAGAAAATTGAAGAGCGATTCGAAGAGGACTGATTAGAGGTAAGTTTCATGGACTTAAAACATCTTTTAAATATGAATTTAGCCCTTAAATTTCAGGAATCAAATCAAAAAGGAGATGAACTAGGGCTTGGAATTTTGAATGTAAATTGGGGATTTGAAGGACCAATTGGACTCCAATTTTGATGAATTTTATATGTATAGACTCGTAGAGAGACGACGATCATTTTGATGTAAATTTTACGGATTTCGAGAAGTGGTCCGGGGCTCGAATTTTGCCAACTTTGTATTTTTGGTGTATTTGGAGTTACTTCGATTGTGTTATGTTTCGTTGGCCTATTTTGACGTATTCCTATTGGTTTTGATCAGATTCGGCATCCATGGAGGTTGATTCTTGACGGAAAGGAATTGCGAGCTAGTTTGCGGCTGGCTTGAGGTGAGTAATGGGTGTAGATGATTACCTGAGGGTTTGAGACACCGGCATATCACATTGTGACATTATTATGAGGCTAGAAACGCACTCCATGGTTAGTGCGGGGTCGTGTATGTTGGAAATTGTGACTCCGTCCAATCCGAGGGGTAAATTGTGCTATGTTGGTGATTGCTTCGCATACTATATTGATAATATCAGGGCTTGATGCCATGTTTGGGGCCTTGTGCCGACTTGAAGAATCCTTCGGGGATTTATATATCAGAGTTAGCATGATTTGAATATTATTTGAATTCAGTCTAGGGTTTTTAACACTATTTTTGCAAACTCAGTTGTATTTCTATGTTTTGAAAACTCAAATGATTCTTAAATGATATTTGGGGCATACGATCATTATCCCACTATTTTTCTGGACTGTATAATATTTCTTAGAAACGATGGTAACTATTGGCACCGTGTTTGAAAATGAAAACGGTGGTGACTATTGGCATCGTGTATTGAAATGGAAACGGTGGTAACTATTAGCACCGTGTATTGTAATAGAAACAGTGGTAACTATTGGCATTGTATGATATGGGGCTTGGGTTGTAGGAGCCCCTCCGGAGTCTGAACCCCTACAGAGAGCGCAGGTACCTAAATGGATCGGGCTGCACGTTCTGCAGTGTTCATGCATTGCATTGCATCTCATGCATTTATTTCCTGTTGCTTTATATGTATATCTCTGAGGCTTGTACTGCATAGAACTGCTAGATAGCTTCATTTTGTGTTATTTCGTGTTCTCTTATCTTCGGGTTTTTATACATGCTTATTACTCGCTGAGTTGGTAAACTTACCCCATACTCCCTGCACCTTGTATGCAGATCCAGGTGCTCCAGAGATCTAGTGCTGCTGTTGTTGCTTATCTTGGCTATCAGAGTATTGAGGTAGCTGCCCAGCGTCCGCATGACCGCTTACTTTGTCTTTATCAGTTTGTTCCTTTGTAGTTTTTGTCAGACATTTGTATCATTTCCATTCAGACTTGTATTAAGTATTGTTAAAGGTCTGTACTCGTGACCCCATGGATTTTGGGACTATTGTTGGCTCATATGTGTTTTCATCTGTATTGCTTTTCCCTGGCTGGAAGTTTATATTTATAAACTTGTTGTTTTACCTTAAATTTGTATCTTTTTGGGGATGGAATGCTATTTTTTGGAGGTTGTTTGGTCGAGCTTGTCTAGCCTTGCTGTCTGGTGCCATCACGACCGGATTTTGGGTTGTGACAACCTAACCCCTAAATTGACCTACGCCTAAAAATTAACTGATCCGCCGTTCTCTCTAAAGATTAAAGAAAAGAAAAAGCCATGAAGAAAAAAGACAAAAAAGGGCTATAGACCTAGGAAAGCAAAAATTTGAAGAAGCTAACTTCGAAAGCTACAAAAATAAAGGCATCGCTGTTTTTATTGAAGAGAGGAAAAAAAATAGCTTCAGTGATCTTTTTCATGAAAAGAACCTAGACCCAAAAAGCACGGGAGCTTCATCCCAATTCGAAAGATCTAAAGAACGAAACACACACACAAAGATAGATATAGGAACGGACAGAAAGTGATGGAGAACCCTGCTGAAACGATCCCCATCTTCAAATGCGTTGGTTGTTTTAGACGCGCCATAATAATAAATCATCGTGGTAATGGATATGGTTCCCGTGGCATGATCACGATACGTAATCCTCAATTCAGGAATGCATTTCATGTGACCCGATTATAACAACTTCGAGTAATAAAATTTTTTGAAATAATTTGAGGTGTGCCATGCCAAATAAAATCACTAAGTCCATGGCCCTCATAAAACTAGCTAGCTTTTATAGAAAAATCGAGGTGCGCCATCAATTGAATTTTCCATGGTCCTCGCAAACCTTATTATTAATTTAAAATCTCGTAGTTGCTTTAGCCGCACTATTTTAAATTAATTTCCTTTATTTATCTAAATTCAGGTGTGCATTTCATATGACCCAACTCCAATTCTCAATAACGTTGAATAGAATGTATCGTGGATCGCGGGTGCATTCCATGTGGCGTGGTTCAAGGAATGTTTTAAGTAACGTTTAATTTTCCTAAAATAATTAAAAGCGGTTAATAAGCAAAAACTACACCATAGGTTAAAACATGTAAATAACTGGATAATAGGCCAATTTTAATAGTTTAAGCGACCGTGCTAAAATCACGGAACCCGAGAATGCCTAACACCTTCTCCCGGGTTAACAGAATTCTTTATCTAGAATTTCTGGTTCGCAGACTTTTAAAAAATAAAATTTCCTCGATTTGGGATTTTAAAATAACCGGTAACTTGAGACACTAAATAAACTATTCCAAGTGACTACTCTGATTAAATAAATAATTACATTTCGAATAATGCCACTTAAATTGGGAAAACACCATTATATCCCCTCTCGGGTGGGTACAAAGGAGGTGTAACAACAGTGTTGTGAAATGGATTTTCAGTATCTCCATATAGGTATTCTCGTTATCACATTATCATACTTAAAGTTATAGCAAGATATATATATCACAAATTGAATTTAGGATGCGGTAATTCAGGACCAAAAAATTCTCCAAGAATTTCATATGCGGTCAGCATTTTAAATCGTTTATGGGGTTATCATATAATTATGCTCTAATAAGTCATATAAATCAATTTTAGATGCATATCGTATTTTCATGCCATGCTAGACATATAAGAGAGATAAAAGTGATTGTACACACCATTGACTTTATACTTTCAAGTGTTTGAACTGCATGTCCAAAACTACATTCTTTTATATGAAATCAATTCTATTCGAATTGTGTCTCTTCCATTTGGTCAATATTTTTACGTCTGTTTCGATAGACTTAAGGTCTTCATTTATACATAGCGCTATCATAGATGCAGTCAACTGACATTTTATATCGGTTCCAACCTCTTTTTTTTTCATAAGACATAACATATAGATCTGTTCATCTGTATATACAGGTACCTGAACTTCTCTTGAGATTTTATGAAGTATTATGTCATGTTATCTTCAAGATCATGCCTCTTTATTATGATCATTTGCTCATCTTCTTTATCATGAATTTTATTTGAAATCGATTTGTATATACGCATTAGGCGTTCCATAGACTTTGTCCTTCTGGGACTTATTCAAATAAGAGCATTTACATTGAGAATTGTCACGACCCCAATCCTGGTCATGATGGCGCCCGGTCGCATGGCTGGGCAAGCCCGACCAAACAACAACCAAGAACGGCAATCCAGCCAAAAGAAACAACTTAATATAACACAGCGAATTTAATATCAAACTCCCAACCAGGGATAGACAATACCAATAAAAACACAGCTGAGCAAGTATAATAATCCTCCCACCGAGGATTCACGAGTACAGAGCCTCTAACAAAATAGGATACGACTCCGAACGGAAATGATACAAAAGTCTGAAAAAATAGCAAAAAGAACAAAGTGATATAAACAGAGTAAGTGGTCATACGGACGCTGGGCTGCTACCTCAATACTCTGTATAGCTCGGTAAATCAACAGCAGCAACACTAGGTCTCTGGAGCACCTGGATCAGCACACAAGATGCAGGGAGTATGTGGTGAGTCTACTAACTCAGCGAGTAATAAGCATGTATAAAAACCCAAAGATAAGAAATTTAGTATTTATATATACAGTACAAGCCTCGGAGATGTGCATATAAAGCAACAGTAAATAAATGCATGAGATGCAATGAAATGCATGGCCACTGCGGAACGTGCAGTCTGATCCATTTGGGTACCCACGCTCGCTGTGGGGGTTCAGACTCCGGAGGGGCTCCTACAGCCCAAGCGCAATATCATAGTAACATATGCTGCGGCCCGCAGCCTGACCCAGCTATACGTCAAGCTATATGCATGCAAGCCTTACAGGCACAACAACTTACCATTCTTACTTCCGTTTACCAGTAATTATAGAATTAGGTGTTCAAAACCTTAGACTTTGCCAAATCATGTTTAAACGGTGTTCTATTGCAAGATTGATATCATGCAAACATGCTATGATTCATAGAAACAATGATAACGATCCTCACAGGATCCAAATAACCGGCACACAGCCCAAATATGTTCATAACCATCCAAGTAGGAGGTTTACCGGCTCATCTATAGTCAACAACACAGTATAATGCCACTCGGTCGGACTAAGCCATAGTCCCCAATCATAGTCGACCCCGCACTCACAGTAGAGTACGTGTCTCGCCTCAAAAAAGCGTCACAATATGATATACCGGGAATTCAAACCCTCAGGTCATCATCTACACCCATTACTCACCTCAAGCCAGCCGCAAACTAGCTCGCAATGCCTTTCCCTCGAGAATCAACCTCCGTGGTGCCAATTATGATAAAAAAAATAGTAATACGTCAAAATAGGCTAATGGAACATAACCCAATCGAAATAACTCGAAATACACCCAAAAATACGAAGTTGGCAAAACCCGAGCCCCAGGCCCACTTCTCAAAAAATTATGAAATTCACATTTCCAAAATCCTAGTCTCGCCACGAGTCCATATGATCCTTGGGATATCCGGCATAGCCAAAGTGACTGTCTTGGCATGATAGTCTAGAATAGTACGGCACGGTTATAGCCAATCCACGCTCATAATAACATCAACATCTACCATGCTCAATAGCAGCAAGTCGGCTCAGGTATCCAGACCCTCTATAGTAACAAGACAGGACTGATACACGTGGTCCACAATAATAGTATAACCCACCTGCGTAGATACATGCACAAGCAACGCTAGATACCCCCGGGTAGTCCCCAAATGATGAGCAAATTAAGCAGATACATATGAATATGTAGACCCAGGATCAAACAAAACAGAAGCATCCATGTGGAAAACTGAAATAATACATGTGATCACTTCTTCTGAAGCAACAACATCTCTCCTATCTGGGAGTGCGTAGAAAGGAGCCTGACCATCGCTCGACTGCTCAACACTCCTGGGGCGAACTATAGATGACTGTCCCTCACCCATACTAGACTGGGATGGTGCTGAAGAAGATGGAGAGGACGAGGAGGGTCGATCCCTCTGCTGAGACCTACCATTGCGAAGTCGAGGACCCTGCCTACTCATGTGGCCCAACTCGCCACACACAAAACAACTACTCGGAGGTGGAGAAGGGGACTAAAGGGAACCTCTCGCCGCAGATGAACCCTGGGTTGACGAAGCAGGTGAATAACTCTTAGCTGGGAGGGCACTGAGTGAAGACTGGCCCTGCTGGTGACCATGATGGCCACGACCGGAAGAAGCTTCATTGTGCTCTGGGCGGCCTGACTAAGGAGGTATAAAGAACGACCTCTGCCCTGATGTAACTGGCCCCTAGACGGAGCACCACCATAACTGCCCGAACCTCGAGGCCTCTTGGCCTCTCTCTCCTCTGTCTCTCTCGGTGACGATCCGCCTCAATCTGGCGATCCATGTCCACCACCACCTCAAAGGATGATGCTACCACTCTCTCTGGTCATCAAGATATGAATAGAATAGTTGAGGCCAGCAATAAACCTCCTGATCTTTTCCCGATCTGTCGGGATTATCCAAATAGCATGTCTGGCCAACTGAGTAAACCTCAACTCGTACAGTGTCACTGACATCTCCCCCTAAACTAGCCACTCAAACTAGCGGCCCAACTCCTCTCTGCGGAACTGCGGCACATACTTCTCTAAAAAGAGAGTGTAAAACTCCTTCCAGGTAAGGGGTGCTGCTCCTGCGGGCCTACGCCGCTCAAACTCCTCCCACCATGTGAATGATGGCCCCGAGAACTAAAAAGTAGTGAAAGATACCCCACCGGACTCTAGAATTCCTGTTGTACGAAGCATCTCCCTTTTGTATGAAACATAACCCTCAATTTCACTAATTTTGAACAGGGATTTCCGCTTTTGCGGCATGTGGTCCCGCTTTTGCGAAAAAATAACCGCTTCTGCGATTTCACTTAAAGAGCATGAGTCCTCTCCTGCGGACAACTAACCGCTTTTGCGGTTCCGCTTTAGCGGAGATAGGACAACTTCTGCAACTCCCATTAATCCCCTTAGCTTCAGCTTCTGCGATCCCTCACTCACAGGAGCGAGTCCGCTTTTGCGGATACACAACCGCTTCTGCGGTTCCTGGCCTTGAGCCAAAACATCGCATTTGCGGAGTTCAAGGAGCTTATGCGGCTCCGCTTCTGCGGTCCCCGAGCCGCAAAAACAAAAATACCAGAAGGCTAAAGAACTGAAGCTGTACACTTTAGAAATTTCATCTTTCGACCATCTGAAATCGTCCCGAGGCCCCCCGGGACCTCAACCAAAAGCACCAATACTGCCTAATACCTCCTTCAAACTTGCACCCATCCTTAAAACACCTAAAACAAAAACGAAACCTCGATCAAATAAAAGATTCAAACCTAAGAACTTCAAGTTCATCCAAAACACGCTTTCGATTCAAAACCTAATCATCACTCGTCTGCTTGACCTGAAACTTTGAACGCGTGTCCCAAATGACATGACAGTGCTACGGAAACTTCCATAATTCCATTTTTACCCTCGGATCAAAATTTCACTATCAGATCGGAAACTTCAAAATTCTAACTTTCGGTATTTCTAGCCTAAGTGAGTTACGGGCATCGAAAACATATTCCGAACATGCTCTCAACCCCGAAATCACCTAACAGAGCTAACAGAACCATCGGGTTCCCATTCCGAGGTCGTCTTCACACTGTTCTGATTACGGACCATTTTCCAACACTTCAGCTCTCTTTTAGGGACTAAGTGTCCCAAAACACTACGAATTCCATTACCGAACGCCTCGGCAAACCAAAATAGTAGAAATGAACTTAGGGAAGCAGTTAATGGGGGACCGGGGCATAAATTCCAAAGACGGAAGTAGTTAATGGGGGAACGGGGCATAAATTCCAAAGACGACCGGCCGGGTCATCACAATTGTATATATATAAGCTGTATTCGATACGGTATTACCTCATACAGTAATACTTAGTGTAGAATATAGCGTAACTACATATTATATATATATATATATATATATATATATATATATATATATATATATATATATATATATATATATATATATATATATAAAAGCTGTATTCGATATGATATTACCTCATTCACTTATACTTAGTGCATAGTATAGCGTAAGTACATATATTGTATATATACACACACATACCCGCTTCGTAGTACTATTCATCCCTTGTATTACAAAAGTACTAACGACTTACATTTATATTATTTACATAGTAAATACAAAAGTGATTTTTAATTTTGACCATTGTTGACCAGAATAGTGACCAATTGTGGTCGCTATTTATTCATGAGTTTAGTTTAGCGACCAAAGTTGATCGCTAAATTTAAATCAGATTTAATTATATATCATATAATAATTAAATTAATAGTATAACTATTAAAAGTGAATAATTGAGACCCAGTTAAGCGACCAAAATTGGTCGCTACCTTTCTTGCCTTTATGTAGCGACCAACGTTGGTCGCTAATTTTATATTATATATATTTATATTTTATAGTTTTTTTAAAATAATATAATTATTAATATTTTGTAAGCCGGTCCTACTTTAACGATCATGATTAGTCGCTAATCTCAGTAAACGTTTGACCAAGCAAGTCTGACCAATCCAGTCAATATTTTGACTACTTTAGCGACCAACCTTAGTCGGTATTTTGTTTCAACAATTTATTTTATTATTTTCGCTAGTTTAGCGACCAGTTTTGGTCGCTTTTTCCCATAGACAAAATTTGGTCGCTATTTTTTGGTCACTTTTTATAGGAACTGTAGTAGTGTAAAAGCGATAATATCCTACTATATTCTGGCGGTAAAAATTTAAAATAGCCAGATTTACAAGTGGTCATTCAAAAATAACTACATTTTCAAAAGTTATTAAAATTTAGCCACTTTTCATGTATAAATAAATCTGAACGAAAACACTGTTCAAAATTCGAAGAATACTTCTGTATATTATACTGGAACTCCAGCATATTATAATGGAGTTCCAACATAGGTATGTTGGAACTCCAGCATAATATACTAGAGTTCCAGTATAATATACCGGTCTAGTATAGTATGCTGGAAGTTCGTACGCGGTTGCTCCAATTTCCTGTATATTATGCTGGAACTTTTCGCGTGTTGGAATTCCAGCATAATACGCTGAAAGTTCATACACAGATGCACCAATATCCAGTATATTATATTGAATCGGTCCCTGTAGCAACAAAATAGTGGTTATTTTTTACTGACTTTACAAATACTGGCTATTTTGAAATGACCAGTTCGAAAACTGGCTAGCCCGTGCTATTTTAACTATTCTTGCTACTATTGTAGAAGAGTTGGATACTAGAATATACTTATGTACAGGAAAGAGTAATTCTCTAACTTCTGTAGTATTTAAAATATATTTTACACTTTTTTTTGCATAAAATAGTAAATAAATATTCGCATAACTTAATATGTGAAGTATTCGCGATGTACAAATAGCACTACCTATATATATATATATATATATATATATATATATATATATATATATATATAACACCACATGGGTTATGCAACGATTATCTTTTCTTATACAACTAACCAACATATAATTTTATACCAGATTTATATTTTCACTAATTGATCGAATATAATCATCCAATCTAATCACAAACCCTCACCCCTTGCCAATAATTCACGTATCCACTATTGGGCTAGCAATGGACAAATTTTGGAATATCCGAATAAGAAAAAAAATAACATCCTGAAAATAACGGGAGAAATTTAAAAAAATTCAGATTTATCACTGGTCGTTTAAAAATAGTCAAATTTCAAAAGTCATCAAAATTTAGCCATTTTTTATGTAAAGGTAAATCTGAGCAAAAATACTGTTCAAAATCCGTAAAATACGCCCGCAAATTTTACAGGAGTTTCAGCATAAGTATGCTTAAACTCCCGCATATTTTACGGGAGTTCCAGGATAACTATGTTGGAACAACAACAACAACAACAACAACAACAACAACAACAACAACAGCAACAACAGCAACAACAACAACAACAACTACCCAGTATAGTCCCACAAAGTGGGGTCTGGGGAGGGTAATATGTAGACGAGCCTTACCCCTACCCGAAAGGGCAGAGATGCTGTTTCCAATCGACCCCCGGCTCAGTGAAGGAAAGGAAAGACAGAAAACAAGAGAGCATTAGTAATTCCAGCAGAAATAACGTAAATAATTATCTAAACATAAGAAACATAAATAAAATAGCATGCAATAATATAATACAGTAACTACCATAAAGAACTACCATAAGGGAGACACAAGCCAAAACACAAATCATCTATGGATAGCCCTGCCAAGCCTCACCCAACCCCGGGTGAGGAGTACGCAAAACTCTAGGAGCCCCTATCCTACAACCCTGATACTAGACCTCCAGACTTTCCTATCAAGGGTCATGTCCTCGGAAACCCGCATTCCAGCCATGTCATGCCTAATCACCTCTCCCCAATACTTCTTAGGCCTCCCTCTGCCTCGACGAACACCGACAATCGCCAGCCGTAAACAAATCCTCACCGGGGCATCAGGACTTCTCCTCCGCACATGCCCGAACCACCTCAGCCTCGCTTCTCGCATCTTCTCATCCACCGGGGCCACCCCCACCTTCTCTCGAATAACTTCATTCTTAATCTTATCTAACCTGGTGAGCCCGCACATCCACATGAGCATCCTCATTTCCGCAACCTTCATTCTCTGAACATGAGAGTTCTTCACGGGCCAGCACTCCGCCCCATACAACATTGCAGGTCTAACTACAGCTCTATAAAATTTCCCCTTGAGTTTATGTGGAACTTTCTTATCACACAGGACTCCTGATGCAAGCCTCCACAATGACCACCGCCCTGCTATACGATGAGTGACATCCCCGTCAATCTCTCCGTCCCCCCTGAATCACGGGCCCAAGATATCTGACATTGTCCCTCTTGACGATGACCTAAGATCCAATCATCACGTCCCTGCCTACTTCGCTCGGCTCGGCGCTAAACTTGCACTCCATGTATTCTGTCTTAGATCTGCTTATTTTGAAACCTTTAGACTCGAGAGTCTGTCTCCATACCTCTAACCTCTCAATAACACTGACCCTTGTCTCATCTATCAAGACTATGTCATCAGCAAATAGTATACACAAAGGCACATCTCCTTGAATATGACGGGTTAGAGCATCCATCACCAAGGCAAGCAAGAGAGGGCTAAGCGCCGATCCTTGATGGAGCCCCATAACCACTGGAAAATTGTCTGAGTCGCCACCCACCGTCCTAACCCTAGTCTTAGCTCTTGCGTACATGTCCTTGATTACTCTGATGTAGGCTTCCGGCGCGCTCTTCGCCTCCAAGCACCTCCCTTGGGACCTTGTCATACGCCTTCTCCAAGTCGATAAGCACCATGTGCAGGTCCTTCTTCTTATCCCTGAACTGCTCCACCAGCCGCCTGACAAGGTGAATAGCTTCTGTAGTGGAACGACCGCATGAAACCGAACTGGTTCCCAGTTATATATGTCATCTCCCGCACCCTCGCCTCGATCACCTGCTCCCAGACCTTCATGGTGTTACTTATTAATTTGATACCCCTATAGTTGTTGCAACACTGGATGTCCCCTTTCTTCTTGTACAAGGGCACCACTGTACTCCACCTCCACTCATCTGGCATCCTTTTGGTCCTGAAGATCGCATTGAACAACCTGGAGGGCCACTCCACTCCTGACCTACCCATGCACTTCCATAACTCCATCGGGATCTCGTCAGGCCTGGTCGCTCGACCCCAACTCATCTTACGCAAAGCCCCCATGACCTCCTCCGCCCTTATGCGCCTGCAATACCCAAGGTATCTATGGTGCTCTGAATGCCCCAACTCCCCTAGCTCTATGTTACAATCCCCCTCCTCGTTAAATAAGTCTCAAAAGTACGCCTGCCACCTCTGCTTGACTTGAGACTCCCCCATCAGAACTCTACCATCCTCACCCTTGATGCACCTAACTTGATCAAGATCACGTGCCTTCCTTTCCCTTGCTTTAGCTAACCGAAATAACTTTCTGTCCCCGCCTCTCTCCCCTAGTTCCTCGTACATGCGACCAAACTCCGCATTCGTAACCGCTAGCTTTGCTTCTTTCCTCTCCACCTTGTAGATCTCCTTATTCGCTCTCCGTTCTTCCTCGCTTGTGCTCCCTGCCATCTTAGCAAATGCCGCTTTCTTCACCTCCACTTTTCCTTCGACTGCATCGTTCCACCACCAGTCACCCTGATGTCTGCCTGAATAGCCCTTGGCTACCCCGAGCACGTCCCGTGCTACCTCCCTAACCAAGTTTGCCATCCCTGACCACATAGCGTCCGCTTTCCCAGAACTTCTCCAAGCTCCGCCCTCAACTAACCTTCTCTCCAACTCCTGTGCTTTCTCCTTAGTCAAAACACCCCATCTAATCCGTGGTTGTCCTCGAGCACCCCTCCTCTTCCTCTTCATCCAGAGACCGACATCTATCACTAGAAGTCTATGAAGAGTCGAAAGGGACTCTCCCGGAATAACCTTGCAGTCCTTGCACATACCCCTATCGCTCCTTCTGAGAATGATGCATTCAATCTGAGTCCTCGCTGCCGAACTCTTGAAGGTGACCAAATTCTCCTCCCTCTTCTGAAATGTCGAGTTCGCAATCAGAAGCTCGGAAGCCCTGGCAAAATCAAGCAGTGAAGTGTCTCCTCCGTTCCTAACCCCAAAGCCGAAGCCACCGTGCACCTCACCATAACCACCAGCATCAGCCCCAATATGACCATGAAGTCCCCTCCAATAACTAACTTCTCAGATTGAGGAATACTACTCACCAGATTATCCAAGTCCTCCCGAAAGCGCCTCATAGCCTCCACGTCTAAGCCCGCTTGCGGCGCGTAAGCGCTGATGACGTTGAGGACGCAACCCCCAATAACCAACTTAATAGACATTAACCTATCATTCATTCGCTTAACCTCGACCACAGACTCCCTTAGATCCCTATCTACCAAGATGTCTACTCCATTCTTACCTCTCACGACCCCAGAATACCACAGCTTAAACCCGTCTACATTCCTCGCCTTCGACCCTTTCCACCTAGTCTCCTGGATACATGCTATGTTAACCCTCTTCTTCTGAAGAACCTTCGCCAACTCAATGGACTTGCCCGTCAGAGTGCCTATGTTTCATGACCCAATCCTTAATCTATAAGCGTCCGCTACCCTCTTCCCACCCTTACCTCCCGCCCTACCCGCATGACCACTCCCTGCCCCCTACTCACCCCCGCCACCGCCCCCACCCCCCGAGGACATGACCTTACGCTATCATCCCCCGCCGCGGCCACTATTCCTCCAACCGACTATGGAGAATAGTGATGCACACGCGCAGTATAGCGGAATACGCAAAAAGATGCAAACTAGAAAGCAATAGAGTAAACCTCACACGGAATGCTAGCTAAAATACGTAAAAAAAATGTCAAAGTAAACAAGAGAGCTGGAGGTACCAACTCTTGGTGGAAAAACCTGAAAGTAGGCTTTGATGTGCCCAAGGTCAACTGCTACCGACTCTTGCACGTCACGGCCGGTGTTGCTTAGCTCTTCACTCCCAAACGCCGCAAACTGGCCTCGCCGCCGCGACTAGTACCAGGATAACTATGTTGGAACTCCCTCAAATTTTACGGGAGTTCAAGAATAATTATGCTGGAACTCCCGCATATTTTACGGGAGTTCCAGCAAGTATTAATGTCCAGTATATTATACTAGAGTTTGGAGCACTGGTGCTCTATCTCCAGTATATTATATAGGAGCTAGCAAAATATACCGGTCCAGCATAATATGCTGGAGCTCGTACATAAATGCACCAGAACTCTCATATATTATACGGGACCGGCTCCTGTTGCAGCAAAAAAAGTGACTATTTTTCATTGACTTGGTAAACGCTGGCATTTTTAGTTGACCAGTGTGAAAACTGGCTATACCATGATATTTTATCGTAATAACAGGAATTGTAAATTATATAAAGAATTAACACAAATAATCTCCTCACAAATCGCTTAAATTAAAAATAATTGACACACACACACACACATATATATATATATATATATATATATATAGTAACTGCGTATAATATATGGATATCAATTAGAAAACTAAACAGTGAATCTGGATGGCTATTTGTGTAAAGATTACTATAAAATTATTGCCAAGAACTCTTATGATGAATTTCCTTAAATTTCTTGATATAACTTTGTAGAATTGTTTTAGGGTTTAGAAATAGGAAATAAGAAGAGGCAAAGGGGTGTGAAAAAGGCAGTGCGCCGCGGACGACCGACCAGAATAGATAAATTCCGAACAGTTAATTAGAGAGAAAGATGCTGACAATAGTAATTAATTCGACAGCAATATGTTTTGTCTATTATCATGGGGTTTTCTAAACTATAAAGAAAATAAGAAATCAACAATTTGATGACAACGACTACATCATGTCTCCCTAAACCACGTTTTATTCAACAAAGTCCTTCTATTATACAGCTGTTAATCCCATATAAAACGACAAAATTCCCTCCATAATACGACATTTATTAGTACCTATAATACAAACGAGTGGTCTTTAGCTATAAGCCAATATTGCTTAGAAACTTCAATTATTTGTCATAGGAGAACAACCACCTACACTAAACAAAAATAGAATTCGGTTGATAATCCATCACTAAATAAGATTAGCGGGATTTTTCTGTTTAGTTATAAAATTTGTGTGTTGCTAAATCAAATTTTTTTATTAGTGCTATGATTATATATCTCTATTATCATTTTGGTTTCCTCAAGGTATTCATAGTGCGCCCGATTAAATTCGAATTCAAATCGAAAAGTCTTATATTATAGTGTAAAGTGTTCCATAATAAAGGCAATTGTATAGTCATAATTAGAATCTGAAATATCTGATTTAAAATAAAGAAGTACGTATAATTTCACCGCAACCCTCGTTGATTTTCTGTTAGAAAATTAATTTGGGGTTGCACAAGATTCACAGAGAAAAGATCAAAGCCAATGTGAAGAAATAGAGGACAAGTTTTCTTCGTCCAGCCATTGCTGATATTATTCCATTTCTAGTTTTAATTCAAGTTAAAAGCTTTAATTGTTAAAGGTTTGATATTTGAGGCTTTTAGAGCAATAAATTTTCAGTTTAGAAGCATCTTGTCTATTATTTTTCATCTAAGACTTGTTCTAATTAGTAACAAGTGCCAATTACAAATTAATATATACAGCTGGATCATTGACAACAATTTACCCGTATTATATATGCGCAAGATTCGATTCTCACCAAGTCTTTGGCATCATCCTACATAAAAGAAAGGGGAAAAAATAAAAGGGTTTATAAAGTCAAATTTAACACATCGAAATTTATGATAAATATGGTGAATTTCTGAACTAGCAATTTCAGAAACATTTACCAATGAGTACTCGGAAAACAGATACTCCCTCCTGTTCACAATAAATGACCAATTTATTTTGGACACATCAATTTAGGAAATACTAAATTCTAGACAAAAATAAATAGTGTGACTAAATTATTCTTAATTAAATTTTGTAGCATAGTTATAGTAGCACTTACTTCTCTTCTCAAATATGAGTAAATAATTTTTTAGGGATATGTAAGGTTAATTTTGAAAAAAAATTAAATCTTTTCTTGATTATAAAATGGACACTTATTGTGAACCAAAATAAAAAAGCAAATTCATCACTTAGAGTATGTTTGGAAAACCACCTTGAAAATGGATTTGGGTCTAATTGGATATAATTACACAGTTAGGCGTGTTTGTTTGGCTGGGTAATTACTTGGTCAGCATTGAATTTGATATAATTGGAGGGTTGTAATTACACTCTCCAATTCTCAAGGGGAACGTGAGAATTGGTGGTAATTACATTGTGTAATTACAAGGTTGCTTTTTAATTTCTTTTATTTGTTTTTTATAACTTTTTATTTCTGTTATTTTTAAATTTAAATTTTATTTTTCTTTTCAATTTCTTTTAAAATTTTAAAATGTATGTTTCTTTATACGTTATTTATCTTTTATTTCTCTATCTTTACTTCTTGTGATTCCATGTAAATGCTTATATTTATTTGTTATTTATTTATTATTCTATTTTTTAAAATTATACTTCCTAATATTAGAAATAATGAGTCATTAACAAACTCTGCATATAATGAGTGATACAATTAAAGTGAAATTTTATTGTTGAATGTGGTAATAAGCTTATTATGTTTCTGTCAGATCCGGACTTAGCACCATCAGGAGTCGTGTTGGTGCCTACTAACGGAGCTAGGCCAGCCAAACTTTAAACATTCTCCGATAAATCTCAACAATATACTATGGGAGAAACAACTAAATAAAAATGGAAGACTTTAAGTTTAATAAAAATGATAATTGCGGAAGTTTAAAACATATCTCGACTCAAATTTGGTGTCACTACTCACGAACGGCTAAGTATTTACTAAACACAACTGTTCGAAAGAAATGTAAAACTAATTATCTCGAATACATGAGGTAACAGACTGAATAAAAAGATAGAGGAGCTGTTGGGTCCTGCGGACGCCTGCAAGGCTACCTCGGTGTCTCGCCAAGCGGAATGCCAACACTCACACAACTCCTGTTACTACTGCCCGAAACCTGTACCTGCACAAAAGAGCATAGAGTGTATAATCAGCACAACCGACCACATGTGCTGGTAAGTGCCTAGCCTAACCCCGGCAAGGTAGTGACGAGGCTAGACCGGACCTACCACAAAAAATCTATACAGATATATATGCAATGACAGGAATATACAGAATTTAAACTATTAAGAGGGAGGGCAGCATGCTATGGGGTGTAACAATTCAGATATAGGATCGACGAACAAAGAGATAGAACTGTACAGTAATATAAATTAAGGAAAAACAGGTAAAGCAACAATTGCACAGTACCAACCTTCGTGCTTTTACTCTCATTCTCACCCAAACATTGAAATAGAGTGCACGGCATTACCCTTCGTGATTTTTCTCACATAACTCTCATATCAAGGCATGGAATAACCCTTCATGCTCAATTATTCAAAACATGGAACGGAATGACCCTTCGTGTTTTTCCTAACATAACTCTCATATAAAGGCACGGAATGACCCTTCGTGCATAATCGCTCTTCCTCACCCAAACAACAGTCACAACCAATCGGGGGAGGGGATAAACAACAATATTAAACATGCCGGCAAAGGAGAACAAATCTAACATATAAGTCCCGGCAAGGGAGAAAAATCAACAAATAAGTCCCGGCAAGGGAATAATACTGCACTTCATCCTTTAACTTATTTCCTTCTCAACTGTCATTTCATAAGAAATTATCAACTAAACACCAGAATTGCATCACATCTTTCAAATTAATCACATAGCAAATAATATCCTAATCCTATTCGCTCAAACCAAAGTTAGATCAAACACTTTCCTCGAAAGATCCAACCTAGACTCACGCCTCTAGAATAGCTTTACCCCCTCGAATTCGCCACAAAACCACTCGAATCTGGTCACAAATTACTCAAATGTATCAACAAATGCTAGTTAAATCAATTTGAATGCTTAAGAATGAATTTTCCAAAGTTTTGCCGAAAAATTTCCATAACTCCCTCGGGCCCACGTGGTCAAAACCCGAAGTTCGAACCAAAATTTGGTTACCCATTCTCTCACGAGTTCATATATATAATTTTTTTGAAATCGGACCTTAAATTGAGGTCCAACTCTCCAATTTATAGAAAATCTAGGTTCTACCCAATTTCACCCATGAAAATCCTTGATTTCAAGTGGGAAACATGATTAATAATGTTAAAGTTTAAAAGAATCTAGTAAAAATCAACTTACAAGTGATTTGGGATGAAGTTTGCTCTTGAGAAATCGCCTATGGGGTTTGGGTTTTGAAAGAATGAAAAAAATGGGTTTAAATTCGTCTAAGTATGGAAATGCACGGGTGCAAGTGTGGGAATTGCGAACCCCGACCCTGCTATGGTGGGAATTGCGAAGAAATGTTCACAGTTGCGATCACTGTGAAACAAATCACGTGCTTCGCATTTGCGATCAAAAAGTCAAATTTGCGACCGGTCGCCTTTCGCTTTTGCGGACACGATGGTCGCATTTGGGACCCTACCAGGAGACCCATCCCATCGCATTTGCGAGTTGGTCAAACCTGGACCTTAATCGCAATTGCGGTTGGCCTTTCGCATTTGCGAACTCCGCTTTTGCGAACCAGGTCTTGCAAATGCGAAACCTGCAGGTCTCAAATGCATCAGGTCGTTTTCAAGGGTTTAAAGCACTCGCGGCCTATCCAAAACTCACCCGAGCCCTCGAGGCTCCCAACCAAACACACAGGCTAACTCAATAGCATCCTATTATCTTAGTCGAGCGATCAAGTCGCGAAAATAACATCAAAATCTATGAATCAAGCCTCAAAACACATAATTCTTCCTTTATTTTTCATAAACTTCAAACTTGGAACTCATTGTCCGAAACAAGTCATATGAAGTCCGTTTTCAACCAAACTTCACAGAAAGCGCTTAACGCTCAATTAAGATCTTTACCGGGCATTGAAACCAAAATACAAGCCCGATACATATATTTTCTAACTCATTTTCATTTCAATTTTTTATATCATTTTCAGATAAATAATTTCATTCAAAAATTCTGTACTAGGGCTTGGGACCTTAGATTTTGATTCCGGGAATACGTCCGAGTCCCATATTTCCCTACAGACCTCCCGGGACCATCACATCTTGAGTCCGGGTACGTTTACCCAAAATATTGACCAAAGTCAACTATGTCAATGTTGATATCAAAATGTCTCAAATTTCCCACATATTTTACATATTTTAACATAAACATTTTCCGGCTTCGTGCCCAGACTCCGCACAAAAATTGAGGTAACTAATAGCAAGGTTTTCAAGGCCTCAGAAGCACGGAGAAAGGGAGAATTATGGTGATGACCCTTTGGGTCGTCACATCCTCTACCTCTAAAACAATTTTTCATCCTCGAGCGGACAAAAGAAAGAAGTACCTGAGTCGGGGAATAGATGGGGATAATGGCTCGCATGTCAGACCCGGACTCCCAGGTTGATGCTTGAGGAGGCTGACCTTTCCACTGAACACACACTGAAGGAAAACTCTTCAACCTCAACCGTCGAACTTGTCGGTCTAAAATAGCCACCGGATCATCCTCATATGACAGACCCTTATCCAATTGGAAAGTGTTGAAATCTAATACGTGGGTTGGATCGTTGTGATACCTTCGAAGCATGGACACATGAAAAATTGGATGCACGACTGACAAGCTAGGCGGCAAGGCAAGTCAATAAGCCACCTCTCCCCCGTGGTCAAGAATCTCAAATGGGCTAATAAACCTAGGGGTAAGCTTTCCCTTCTTCCCGAATCTCATCATGCCCTTCATAGGCGATACACGGATCAATACTCGCTCACCAACCATGAAAGTAACATCCCTGACCTTGCGATCTTCATAACTCTTCTTCCTAGAATGAGCCGACCGAAGTCTGTCCTAAATGATCTTGACCTTATCCAAGGCCTCATGTACTAGATCTCTACCCAATAACGGTGCCTCTCCTGGCTCAAACCATCTAACTAAGACCGACATCGCCTTTCATATAACACCTTATACAGAACCATCTGAATGCTGGACTGGTAGTTGTTGTTGTAGGTGAACTCCGCTAAGGGCAAGAACGGGTCCCCATGAGCCTCCAAACTCAATGGCGCAAGCGCGGAGCATATCCTCAAGAATTTGAATAGTCCTCTCCGATTGACCGATCGTCTGGGGATGAAATGTTGTGCTCAAGTGAACCTAGGTGCCTAACTCCTACTGTACCGCTCTCTAGAAATGCGAGGTAAATTGTGGACCCCGATCCGAATTGATAAATATCGGCACCCCATGAAGGCAAATGATCTCTCTAATATATAAATCTCACCATACCTCTTAGACAAATAGGTGGTGGCAACTGGAATAAAATACTTTGACTTGGTCAGCCTATCAACAATAACCCATATAGCATCAAACTTCTTCCGATTCATCGGAAGACCAGTAACAAAATCCATGGAAATCCTCTCCCACTTCCACTTGGGAAGTTCAATCCTCTGAAATAGACCATCGGGCATCTGATGCCCGTACTTAACCTGCTGACAGTTAAAACGACAAGCCATATATGCAACAATGTCTTTCTTCATCCTGCGCCATCAATAGTGCTGCCTCGAATCCTGATACATCTTTGCGGCACCCGGATGAACAGAATACTGAGAACTATGGGCCTCCGCTAAGATCAACTCCCGAATACCATCAACATTGGGCAGAAAAACTCGCTCCTGCTATCTAAATACACCATCCTCTCCGAAGGTCATTTTCTTAGCACCTCCCTTCCGGACCTTGACTCTCAGGACACACAAATGGGGGTCATCAAACTGCCACTCACGGATACTCTCCATCAACAACGAACGAGCAGCCGTGCAAGCTAACACCCTGCTAGGCTCAGAATTATCCAAACTTACAAATCCATTGGCCAAGGCCTGAACATCCAAAGCAAGCGGTCTCTGGCTGATCGGGATATAGGCAGGACTTCCCATGCTGGCGGACCTTCTACTCAATGCATCGGTCACCATATTGGCCTTTCCCGAGTGGTATAAGATAGAAACATCATAGTCTTTCAACAACTCCAACCACCTCCGCTGCCTCAAATTCAATTCCTTTTGTTTGAAAAAGTGCTGAAGGCTCTTGTGATCCATGTACACCTCACACGTCACACCACATAAATAATACCTTTAGATCTTCAAGGCATGAACAATGGCTGCCAACTCTAGGTCATGAACTAGATAATTCTTCTCGTGGATCTTCAACTATCTCAAAGCAAAAGCTATGAATAGGCCATTCTACATCAACATTGCACCAAGCGCGATATGGTAAGCATCATAATAAACAGTGTAAGGCGCTGATCTCGTGGGCAAAACCAATATCGATGCCATGGTCAGAGTTGTCTTGAGCATCTGGAAGCTCGCCTTGCACTCATCTGACCACCTGAACTGGGCACCATTCTGGGTCAATCTAGTCATCAGGGCTGCAATGGATGAAAATCCCTCCACGAACCATCGCTAGTAACCTTCTAACCCTAAGAAACTCTGGATCTCTGTAGCTGACGATGGTCAAGGCCAGTTCTTGACTGCCTCAATCTTCTTCAAGTCCATCTGAACACCCTCTATCGAAACAACGTGACCCATGAATGCAACAGAACTCAGCCAAAACTCGCACTTTAAGAACTTGGCGTTCAACCGACTATCCTTTAAAGTATGAAGAACCACTTTGAGTTGATGCTCATTCTCCTCTTGACTGCGGGAGTATATCAGAATGTCGTCAATAAAAACAATCACAAAAATTCTAAATCGGGCATGAACACTCGGTTCATCAACTCCATAAATGTTGCTGCGGCATTTGTAAACCCAAATGACATCACCAAGAACTCATAAAGCTCGAACCGAGTGTAGAAAACTATCTTATGGACACCGAATGCCCTAATCTGCATCTGATGGTAACTAGATTTCAAATCTATCCTTGAAAACACTGATAACAACTAGGTCAGGAATCCAAACTAGAGTAAGAATTTGAGAAGTGCGAGAGCAATAACAACAAGGAATGAAAAACAAAAATTAAATAGATGAAAATAAAGGATATGGGAAAATTCAGGGAAAGAATTCCTAGAACTTCAAGAACGCAAGTTCTATAGCCTTGACAAGATCAAAGTAACAACGTCTTAATTTGTGGAAGAAATCAAACGCCTTTACTTAAAAAGCAAATCAAAACAATAGATTCGAATCTTGACCGCTTTACAAGTAACATGAGACAACAATTAATAACTAGTATTAATCGCCTTCTAAGAATACCACAAAGGAATCAAATATATCATAAAAGAGAAGAATTCTTACTACCTTGAACTATGAACTAGTAAAGGTTGAAAGATAAATCTCAAAGCAGAAGTAACAAAGGTTCAAAAGAACTCCCAAGTTATGATATACTTAATCAATAATGTTGTATCGTATGAATGAGAAGAACACCTTATTTATAGGAGTAAAAACCCTTAAAATAATGTAGAGGGTTGCTAAAAAGACATTTAAATTAGGTAGGGGCTACTAGGGGTCACAATAGCCATCAAACTTAGGTAGGTGGCTCCTAAGGGGTAACAAAAGCCATCAAAATTAGGTGGGGCGGCCAAATCCTTTTGGGGTATATTTGGGCCTTCAAACTACTAGTTTGGCCATTGATTTGGACTCCAATTGGACTCCTTTTGAAATACCCCCTTTTGGACCTCTTTTGAGTTCATTTTGAGCCCTTTTGGTGGACATGAAGGGCTGATTTTGTGACACAATCTTCCTCATCTTGGACTTTAATTTGGACCACCAAATAATTGTAAAACTTGGATAATTCATCTCCTTTGGGCTTGAGCTCTTCCTCTACATTTAAAAGATTCTTTATTTGCCATTGAAGTCCAGAAACCTTAGTTTTCAACTCTTTGGCTTATGATCTAGTACATGGCCTTGGAGCTTCCAAAACTCTGTCATTGTCCTTAGTTATATCCTTGTCCTTGGTGCTATCAACCCTCCCTTATTGAAAAGAATTCATCCTGAATTCGATCATACATCAAACAAGATAAGTCAGCAACATTAAATGTAGCACTTACTTGAAATCACCATGAAGATCCAGCTTGTAAGCATTGTCTCCAATCCTTTCAAGGACATGAAAGGGGCCATCTCCTCTTGGATGCAGCTTTGACTTCCTTATGGAAGGAAATCTCTCCTTTCCAAAGTGAACCTAAACTAAATATTCAGGTTTAAAAATAACTTTTTTTCGACCCTTATTCTTTCTCAAGGCAGTTTGCTCATTTTTCTTCTCAATTGCAAGCCTTGTTTGCTCATGAATTTTTTTCATCATCTCAGCCTTTGTTCTACCATCAAGATTTGCAATATCATTAGTTGGTAATGGTAATAAATCAAGTGGAGTAAAGGGATTCAAGCCATAAACAACTTCAAAAGAAGACATACCTGTAGAAGAATGGATAGTTCAATTGTAAGCAAATTCAATCATAGGTAAGTGATCTTCCCATGAAGCTAATTTCCATTTCAAAACAGCCCTCGACATTTTTGCTAAGGTTCTATTAACTACTTCAGTTTGTCCATCAGTTTGTGGGTGAAAAGAAGTAGAAAACAACAATTTAGTGCCTAACTTCCCCCAAAATACACGCCAAAAGTGGCTCAAACACTTAGCATCCCTATCACTAATAATAGTTCTAGGTATACCATGCAATTTGACAACCTCTTTTACAAAAAGATTAGCAAAATGTGAAGCATCATAAGTCTTTAAACAAGGAATAAAATGAGTCATTTTGGAGAACCTATCTACCACAACAAATATAATATCCTTACCATACCTTATTCTAGGAAACCCTAACACAAAATCCATTGAAATATCAATCCAAGACGAAGTAGGAACATGTAATGGCGTATAAAGACCATGAGGTAACACTTTAGATTTAGCTTGTTTACATTCCAAACATTATGTGTACATCATTTCAAAATCTTTTCACATTCTAGGCCAAAAGAAATTTTCAGCAAGTATGTCTAATGTCTTTGGGACTCGAAAGTGCCCCATAAGGCCTCCACAATGTGCGTCCTTTAGAAATACTTCACGTAAAGAGCAATTAGGGATACACAATTTATTTTTCTTAAATAGAAACCCATCTTGGAGGTTAAACCTCTCAAAAGGACCCAACCTACAATCTACAAAAATTTTGCCAAAGTCAACATCATTAGCATAACGTCCCTTGATTTGATCAAAACCCATCAATTTAGAAGTCAGGGTAGAAACTAAGACATACCTTCTTGAAAGTGCATCAGCAAAAACATTCTCTTTCCCTTGTTTGTAAGAAATTACATAAGGGAAAGTTTCAATGAATTCAACCCACTTGGCATGCCTTCTACTAAGCTTACCTTGAATCTTTATGTATTTTAAGGATTCATGGTCTGTATTAATCACAAACTCTCTTTGCCACAAGTAATGTTGCCATGTGGCTAAAGCTCTTACCAGAGCATATAACTCTATACCATAAGTGGAATAGTTCAATGTGGCTCCACTCAACGATTCACTAAAGTAGGCAATCGGTTTAGAATCTTGCATCATAACAGCACCTATTCCTTTTCCAAAAGCATCACATTCAATTTCAAAAGATTTAGAAATATTAGGCAATTGTAACAACGAAGCAGAACATAACTTTTCTTTCAACAAGTTAAAAGCATCATCTTGTTCTTTTTCCCATTTAAAAATCTTATCCTTTTTAATAACTTCAGTTAAAAGAGAAGCAATGGTGCTAAAGTCTCTCCCAAACCTCCTATAAAAACTAGCAAGTCCATGAAAACTCCTAACTTCGGTTACACTCTTGGGTTTAGGCCATTCCTTTATTGCTTTGATTTTCTCTTCATCAACCTCAATTCCTTTAGAACTAACTACAAAACCCAAGAAAGTCACACAATCCACACAAAAATTACACTTTTTAAGATTAGCAAATAAATGTTTCTTTATAAGAACTTCAAAAACTTATTTTATCTGTTCCACATGCTCCTCTAAAGTGTTAGAAAAGGTAAAGATATCATCAAAGTACACCACAATAAATTTCCCCATGAAAATCCTTAAAGATATGATTCATTAATCTCAACAAAGTGCTAGGTGCATTATTCAAGCCAAAAGGCATAACTAACCACTCATAAAGCCCATATTTGGTCTTAAAAGTAATTTTTCATTCATCTCCAGGATTTATTCGAATCTGATGATAACCACTTTTTAGATCAATTTTAGAAAATATTTTGGATCCATGTAATTGATCCAACATGTCATCAAGACAAGGAATAGGATGGCGATACTTTACCGTTATCTTGTTGATTGCTCTACAATCCACGCACATCCTCCAAGTTCTATCCTTTTTGGGTACAAATAGGACGGGGATGGAGCAGGGGCTCACACTATCTATCACAAAGCCTTTCTCAAGCAACTCCTCAACTTTCCTTTCACGCTCTTTTGTCTCTTCTAGATTACTCCTATAAACAGGCCTATTTGAGATTTGTGATCCAAGCACAAAATCAATTTGATGCTCAATGCCATGTAAAGGTGGCAATCCATTAGGAATATCTTCAAGAAATACATCTTCAAAATCCTGCAAAAGAGAAGAAATACTACTTGGCAAAGAAGAAGTTAGTAACTCAGAATTAATCAAAGCTTCTTTGTAAGTAAGTAGTATTACGGGCAGCCCTTCTTTTCTTGCATTTAAACACTCTTTGGCTTTTATATAGAAACTCTTTTTTTTCTTTCCTTAGCCTCTTTCCACTCACCATGACCTTATTTTTTCACTCAAATCCCTTTTTATCTCTTCTCTAAAATTGCTACTCTCTCTCTCTCTCTTCCTCTCGGACATCTCTTTAGTTTTCTAATTCTTGGCCACCTTTCTTTTCTTTTTCCTCAAGCTCACTTTTATCCCTCCCCTTGGTTTTCCCATTGTTTCCCTCAATCTCTTTTGATATTCAAACACTTGAGAAGGAGATAAAGGTGCAAGAGTAAATTTCCTGCCATTTAATTCAAGAGAATATCTATTCTTTCTTCCATCATGAAAAACATTCATGTCATACTGCCAAAGACGCCCGAGTAATATATGACAATCATAGGTACTATGTCGCAAAGAATATCATCCTCATATCTACCAACATTAAATGAAATCATGCAATGTTTGTTCACCTTTAGTTCACCACTATCATTTAACCATTGGAGTCTATTGGGAGTAGGGTGTTTCATGCACGCAAGTCCCAATTTTTCCACAAAGTATGAACTCACCACATTAGCACAAATACCAATATCAATGATCATAGAACAAGTTTTTCCCTTTATCCCACACCTAGTATAGAATATGTTCTCTCTTTGTGCTTCACTATTTCTTCCCAAATTGATAGTCATAATCCTCCTAACTACCCCAACCATTCCATCATTAGGTAGTTCTACATCATCTTCATCACTCACCTTTCCCTCTTCTTCTCCCTCACTTTTTTCACTCTCAAATTGTCCATCTTCTCTAAGAATGATGTTTCTTCTACATGGACATTCATGCATTATATGTCCCCTTCCTTTACATTTATGACATTGAATAGAACTAGAAGGTGTAAAAGGTTTTACCTCCCTCTTTGTTCTCAAATTTACCTTTACCCTTGTCTTATTGAGGTTTAGAAGAACTCTTCATCTCATGATTTGGCCATGGCTTCTCGGCGATGGTGCCTGTCCGACCTTTCCACAAGCTAGTCTTCTTTATTTTATTTTGATTTTCTACTTTTACACACAAATCAACTAACTCATTTATTATTACATATTCTTGTAATTCTACTACATCGGCTATTTCCTTATTTAAACCATTTAAAAACCTAGCCATTGTAGCCTCTTCTTCCTCTGTACATTTAGATTGGATCATAGCTACATCAATAGCCTTAAAATACTCATCCACAGACATGGACCCTTGCTTCAATGTTTGAAGACGTTGTTGTAGCTCTCTTTGAAAGTGTGATGGCACGAATATCTTCCTCATCACCATATTCATCTCAGTCCAAGTAGCAACTGGTGCTTGTCCTTTTTGCAATCTATCCCTAGTATGATTTTTACACCAAATAGCAGCATAGTCAGAAAACTCAACAACAACAAGTTTAACCTTCTTACCTTCAGAGTAGTTGTGACAGTCAAAGATGGCTTCAACTTTTCTCTCCCAATCAAGATACAAGTTTGGATCCCTTGTTCCCTTGAAAGATTGCATCTTCATCTTTATACTACTTATATTATCATCTTCTACTCTACCTCTATGTCCCCTCTTATCTCTTCCCACCCTATCAAAATCAATATCATCAAAATCATTTATAAAGTGTTTTTTATTTACAATGGAATCGTGGGGCATATTTCTCCTAGCTTGGGGCCTAACATTATTTTCACTCCTAAGTTTAGCTATTGTATCATTTTGATCGACAATTGTGTCTCTTATTTCTTGGAGTTGCAAATTCAACCTTTCAAATTGTTGATGCATAACTTGCAAGGTGAAATCTTTTCTTACTTTGATTTTGGCTTCTTGGAGAACCCTTCGTTCATCATCACTACCTGTATGTGACATCCTTTCTTCAAGAAATAAATTGTATCACACAAATTAGCTTCTTCTTTTTTTTTCTTTCTCTCGGAATAACCTTTGAACAAAAAACTTTGTAGATTTATAGTTAAACCCAACTTGTATGAAGTTCTTAGTAGTAAAACTCATATTTTTTTTGGGAACTAATGAAAGAAAAACCAAATCCTAGAACTATTAGGCTTAGTTGAAACAAGAAGCGAACAAAAAGGGAATGATATAAATATATCATTAGAGTGAGTAAGAAAATCTTGGATCCGCTCTACTAGTTTCCTTCGCTAACTTTGGGTAACAAATTAGATACAAAGAAATTTTTTTGGAGAGCAAGCAATTCTTTTTTTTTTTGTTTTTTATGTTTTTTTTTCTTTTGTTTTCTTTTCTTTCCTCTTAGTATTCGAGATATCCCAAGACTTACCAAGAATGAAATTTTAATAGAACCACTCTGGTACCACTTGATAACAACTAGGTCAGGAATCCAAACTAGAGTAAACATTTGAAAAGTGCGTATGAAATAACAACAAGGAAATGAACAACTAGAATTAAATAGATGAAAATAAAGGATATGGGAATATTATGGGAAAGAATTCCTAGAACTTCCAAGAACGCAAGTTATATGGCCTTGACAAGATCAAAGTAACAACGTCTTAATATATGGAAGAAATCAAACGCCTTTACTTAAAAAGCAAATCAAAACAATAGATTTGGATCTTGACCGTTTTACGAGTAACTTGAGACAATAATTAATAACTAGTATTAATCTCCTTCTAAGAATACCACAAAGGAATCAAAGATATCATAAAAGAGAAGAAATGTTACTACCTTGAACTATGAACTAGTAAAGGTTGAAAGATAAATCTCAAAGCACAAGTAACAAAGGTTCAAAAGAACTCTCAAAGTATTATATACTTAATCAATAATGTTTTAACTTATGAATGAGAAGAACACCTTATTTATAGGAGTAAAGGTTGAAAGATAAACAATTAAAAGATTCATTATTTGCCATTGAAGTCCGCCAACCTTAGTTTGCAACTCTTTAGCTTGTGATATAGTAAATGGCCTTGGAGCTTCCAAAACTGTATCATTATCCTTAATTATATCCTTGTCCTTGATTCTATCAAACACCTTGGCACTATGAAGCTGACGTAACCATATCCTAAATCATCAGCAGCAGATACTTGTTCACACTCGTCACTTTGCTCAATTGCTGGTAATCAATGCACATCCTCATCGAACCGTCCTTTTTCTTCATAATTACACTAGTGTGCCCCAAGGCAAACCAATGGGTCTAATGAAACCCTCTCAAGCAAATCCAGAAGTTGATCCCTTACTCTTTCAACTCCAGCAGCACCATACAATTCGGCGGAATGGAAGTGGGCTGAGTCCCAGCCCCTGTTCAATACAAAAATTGATACCCCTGTCAGGCGGCATGCTCGGCAGGTCTGAAGGGAAAAACTCAGGGAAACTCTCGAACAATAGGAACAGAACCAATGGAAGGAACCTCTGCACGGGAGTCGCGAACATATGCCAAATGATCTAAACATCCCTTCTTAACCATGCGTCGAGCCTTCACATACGATTTCACACTGCGGGTTGAATAATCAAAAGTCCCTCTTCACTCTGAATGGGGAAAATCTGGCAAAGCCAAGGTCACGGTCTTGGTGTGACAATCCAAAATAGCACGATACGGGGACAACCAATCCATCCCCAATATGACGTCAAAGTCCACCATATATAAGAGCAATAAGTCAACATGGGTCTTAAGACCCTCAAATACTACTACACAGGAACGATGCACTCGGTCGACCACTATAGAATCACCCACCAATGTAGACACATATACCGGAATACCCAAAGCCTCACTAGGCACAACCCAATAGGGTGCAAAATAGGATGACACATATGAATACGTAGATCCAGGGTCAAATAGAACTGAAGCATCTCTGATACAAATCAGAATGGTACCTGTGATGTCTGCATCTAATGACTCAACCTCCAAACTAGCTTCTGGCTGACACCTACCTCTAGCAGTCTGAAATCCACCTCTAAGACCTCTACCCCTGCCTCTAGCTAGCTAGGTAGGCTGTGGAATCTCCGGTGCCTGAACCATAGCATGAGAACTCTGATGTTGAAAG
This sequence comes from Nicotiana benthamiana, assembly GCA_034376525.1. NCBI lineage: Eukaryota > Viridiplantae > Streptophyta > Magnoliopsida > Solanales > Solanaceae > Nicotiana > Nicotiana benthamiana. The sequence continues at coordinate 99,277,868 of CM067323.1, read as the reverse complement.
CTTCCAGAAGATTGAGGACAAAACTTGGCAATGTGCCTCATGTCTCCACACGTGAAACAAGCCCTCGGCCGCTTGGAATAACAAAGTGGTGGTACTATGACAGGTGCTGACGGTGAGCGGAAAGACTGCTGATCAGAATAACACGGTTGAAAACCCCTCAACGTCAAGAAAATCCTCCTGTTGTGACCATGCTCACCACACTCGTAACAACTACCCGAACGCTGCATTCAGGAAACTGGGGCTGACCCGGTCGACCTGATTGACCACCCGAAATACCATGAGTGACAAGGGAAGCTGTCTTAAAGGGCCTTGAAGGATGGCCTCTACCATAAGTACCTCTACCTCCAGATAAGGTGCCATTGAATCTGCCTACATGACGAGGTCTCTTTCCGACCTCCTGAAAGTGGCCTTACTCCCAACCTGAGCCGCTATACCCGGCTGACCTGCCACAGCTAGATGAACCACTAGAAGCAAACTCGCTCAGATGACGCTCTCCACTAAGCCTACAAGTCTAACCAAAGAGTCCTGAACAACTGGGATGGCTATGAACCTCTCTAGGACCTGAGCTGGGCCCAGCAGAGCTGCTGGAGCTGGAACCTCCTCCTCAAAACCCGCTTGAAGCTCTGCCTCTGGGACTGCTGCTCGGGGCTCTGACTGCTGAGCGGTGGGTGAAGAAGCGCGTGATCTCGCCATCCGTGAAAGAATAGAGTAGAAATTCAATCGGTGTTTGAGAGACGAAAATGCACAACAAGAAAGAATAAATTGAAATTTTCCTAACTCTGTAGCCTCTGGGGATAAATACAGACGTCTCCGTACCGATCCCTCAGACTCTACCGAGTTTGTCCGTGAGTTGTGAGACCTATGTAACCTAGTGCTTTGATACCAACTTGTCATGACCCGAATTTCCCACAATCGGGAATCGCGATGGCGCCTACTAACGGAGCTAGGCCAGCCAAACTTTAAGCATTCTCTGATAAATCTCCACAATATACTATGCGGGAAACAACTAAATAAAAATTGAAGACTTTAAGTTTAATAAAAATGAAATCATAATTGCGGAAGTTTATAACTTATCTCTACCCAAAATCTAGTATCACTGCTCACGAACTGCTAGGAATTTACTAAACTCAAGCGTTCGAAAGAAATGTAAAACTGTTTGTCTCGAATACATGAGGTAACAGACTTAATATAAAGACAGAGGAGGCGTCGGGTCCTGCGGACGCCTGCAAGGCTACCGTGGTGTCTCGCTAAGCGGAATGCCAACACTTACACTACTGTTGCTACTTATGCCTGAAACCTGTATCTGCGCAAAAGAGCGTAGAGTGGAGAAGAAATGTAACATATAAGTTCCGGCAAGGGAGAAAAAATCAACAAATAAGTCCCGGCAAGGGAATAATACTTCACTTCATCCTTTAACTCATTTCCTTCACACCTATCACTTCATAAGAAATTATCAACTAAACAAAAAAATTGTATCACATCTTTCGAATTAAAAGCAATCACGACTCACAGTCATGCTAGACTCCGGTGCATAGATAACTGTCACCATGCCTATACATCGTACTCCACAGTTAGCACATAGAAAATAATATCATAATCCTATTCCCTCAATCCAAAGTTTGATCCAACACTTACCTCGAAAGCTCCAACCTCACCTCACGCCTCTAGAATAGCTTTACCCCTCAAATTCGCCACAAAACCGCTCGAATCTAGTAACAAATTACTCAAATATATCAACAAATGCTAGTTAAATAAATTGAAATGCATAAGAATTAATTTCCCAAAGATTTGCCCAAAAATTCCCAAACTCCCCCGGGCCCACGTGATCAAAACTTGAAGTTCAAACCAAATCCCGATTACACATTCCCCCCCCCCTCCCCCCCCCCCCCCCACAGTTCATATATATGATTTGTTTTGAAATCGGACCTCAAATTGATGTCCAACTTCTTAATTTATAGAAAAACCTAGGTTCTACCTAAAAATTCCAATTTCACCTATGAAAATCCTTGATTTCAAGTGAAAAACATGTTTAATAATGTTAAATTTTGAAAGAATCGAGTAAAAATAAACTTACAAGTGATTTGGGATGAAGTTTGCTCTTAAAAATCACCTATGGTGTTTGGGTTTTGAAAGGATGAAGAAAATGGGTTTAAATTCAGCTAAGTATGGAAATGCATAGGTGCAGGTGTGGAAATTGCGAATTGGGGTTCGCAATTGCGAACCCCGACCCTGCTATGGTGGGAATTGCGAAGAAATGTTCGCAAATTTTATCACTGTGCAGCAAATCGCGGGCTTCGCATTTGCGACTGGTCGCCTTTCGCTTTTGCAAACACGATGGTCGCATTTGCGACCCTAGCAGGAGACCCAACCTATCGCATTTGCGAAGAAAATCTCGCATTTTTGAGATGGTCAGACCTGGGCCTTTCTCGCAACTGTGATTGGCCCTTTGCATTTGCAAACTCTGCTTTTGCGAACCAAGTCTCGCAATTGTAAAATCTGCAGGTCTGAAATGCATCAGCTGATTTTTCAAAGGTTCAAATGCACTCGCAGCCTATCCAAAACTCATCCAATCCCCCGATGATCCCAACCAAACACACACGCTAACTCAATAACATCCTAAAATTTTTATCGAGTGATCAAATTGCCAAAATAACATCAAAATCTATGAATCAAGCCTCAAAACACATAATTCTTCCTTTATTTTTCATTAACATCAAACTTGGAACCCACAGTCCGAAACAAGTCATACGACGTTCATTTTCAACCAAACTTCATAGAAAGCACTTAGCGCTCATATAAGAACTGTACCGGGCATCGGAACCAAAATACGAGCTCGATACCTATATTTTCTAACTCATTTTTCTTTCAATTTTTCATATCATTTTCAGATAAATAATTTCTTTCAATATTCTGTACTCAAGCTTGGGACCTGAGATTTTAATTCCAGGAATACGCCCGAGTCCCATATTTTCCTATGGACCTCCTGGGACCGTCACATCTCAGGTCAGGGTCTGTTTACCCAAAATGCTGACCAAAGTCAATTATATCAATATTAATATCAAAATTCTTCAAATTTCCATAGAATTCACATATTTTAGCATAAACTTTTCCGGCTTTGTGCCTGGATTGCGCACACAAATCAAGGCAACTAAAAGTGAGATTTTCAAGGCCTCCGAAGCACGGAAAAGGGGATAATTTACCGTGATGGCCCTTTGGGTCGTCACAGTTTCCTAATCTTAAGTTGTAGTGGAACTTACTACCACTTAAATTGTGTTATATTCGTAGTTTCAATTTACTTGTTTTAGTAGTATTGGATCAGATTGCTTGTTGTTTATTTTTTAGATAGGATTGATAGTTTAGTTTTGTCAAACATTTGAATAATTTTATGACATTATATTTATAAATATTAATTTATTTTATCAAACATGAATTATGTGACGAGCCAAAGGGTCATCACCATAATTCTCCCTTTCTTTGCACTTCTAAGGCCTTGAAAACCTCTTATTTGGTTGTCTAGATTTGTGTGCATAGCCCGAGCGAAGCCGGAAAATTTTTATGTGGAAATATTTAAATTCTGTGTTAAAATCTAGGAATTTGGATACTAATATTGCTATAGTTGACTTTGGTCATCATTTTGGTAAACGTACCCGAACCCATGATATGCCGGTCCCGGAGGGTCCGTAATGAAATTTGGGACCCGGGCATATTCCCGGAATTGAAATCCGAGGTTCCAGGCCTGAGTACGGAGCTTTTCTGTGAAAATGTTTTTGAAAATGCTTAAGCTAAAATGGAAATTAAAATTTGATTAAAAGCAACGTTATCGGGATCGTATTTTGGTTCCGACGCCCGGTACAAGTCTTAAATGGGTGTTAAGCGATATCTGTAAAGTTTGGTTGAAAAATGACATCCTTTGATGTGTTTCAGACTAAAAGTAGAAAAGTTTTAAAGTTTAGAACTTTGAAATGAAAATCATGAGTTTTCGAGGTTGATTTTTTTATGATGATGTTATTTTCACGATTTGATCGCGCGAGTAAGTTCGTAGGATGTTTTAGAGGTTGGGTGCATGTTTGGGTTGGACCCCGAGGACTCGGGTGAGTTTTGGATAGGTGTTAGGCTGATTTTGTTGCATTTGAATCTGCTGGTGTCTGCAGTCTTTGCAATTGCGAAGACTTGTTCGCAAATGCGAACCTCCCTTGTTTGGCCTTTCTTCGCAAATATGACGTTTATCTCCAAATGCGATATCCCCCCTTGGCAGCCAGGCTTCGCAAATGTAAAGTCAATCTCGCAATTGCGAGCTTCCCCAGCCTAGGCCTGTTTCTGCATTTGCGAACATTTTCTCGCAAATGCGAGATTTCTTCATTTTTGCCTAGTTTGCAATTGCGAACAGTTTCTTGCAAATGCGAAGTCCCCCTTATTTTTGCCCAGTTCGCAAATTCGAAGTTAATATCGCATTTTCGACATATGCACCTGTGAATTTTATACTTACCAGATTTTAAACCTCACTTTTCATATTTTTAAAACCCAAAACCTCCATAGGCGATTTCTCTCGAACCCCTTCGTCCCCAAACAAAATGTAAGTCAATTTTTACTAGTTTTCTAAAATCTGTATCATATTCTAACATGATTTCATCCTTAAATCAAAACTTTCATGGTTAAAAATGGAGATTTGGGTAGAATTTAGGTTTTTCAATAATTGGGGATTAGGACCTCAATTTGGGGTCCGATTTCAAAACAAATTGCATATATAAACTCGTGGGGGAATGGGTAACCCGGCTTTGGTTCGAACCTCGGGTTTTGACCAGGTGGGATCGGGGGCATTTTGGGAATTTCTGAGTAAAACTTTGGGAATTTCATTCTTATGCATTCAAATTGACTTAACTAGCATTTGTTGATACATTTGTGTAAATTGTGGTTAGATTCGATTAGTTTTGAAGCAAATTCGAGTGGTAAAGCTATTCTAGAAGCGTGAGTTGAGTTGGAAGCTTTCGACGTAAGCGTTTGATCTAACTTTGGCTTGAGGGAATAGGATTAGAGTATTTGATTGCTATTTTCTAAATGATCGAGTACAATGTATAGGCATGGTAACAAGTATCTATACTCTGGCGTCTAGCATGACCGTGAGTCGTAATTGCCTTAGAATTCGAAAGATGTAAAATAATTGAATTATTTGGCCACTAAATAAATTATGAAATGATTGTTTAAAGGTAAATGAGCCAAGGAAGGAAGTGTAGTACTTTTTCAGTTTCCGGAACTTATTGTTGAATTATTTTTCCCTTGCCGGGACAAGTAAGTTATTATTATTAAATCCTCCCTTGCTGGGATATTTTTGTATGTAGTTGTACCCTTGTCGGGTTTAGCTGTTGTGTGGATGAACTTCCCTAATGGGGCCTCCTTTGAGGATATTGTTGGTGTTATCCAATTATAATATGGGATCGTGTGACATGCCGTCCACTTATACATACATTATGGGATCGTGTGGCACGCCGTCCACTTATACATACATTATGGGATTGTGTGGTACGCCGTCTACATATACATACATTATGGGATCGTGTGGCACTCCATCCACTTATTGTTATCGGCTTGAGATGCCGCGGGATCGTGTGGCACGCCGTGCACTTATACAATTCATAATGGGATCGTGTGGCGCGCCATCCACTGTAGATGAGTAGATCATGAAAAGCTGAGATAGAGTTATTGCTGTTACTGATGTTCCATCTTTATCTTGTATCCCCCCTCCCCAGCTTTAATCATATTATGTTGTTATTGTTTCTTTCTCGAACTTGTATATCATTATTGCACAGGTTAGTTGTGGTAGGTCCTGTCTAGCCTCGTCACTACTTTACCGGGGTTAGGCCAGGCACCTACCAGCACATGGGGTTAGTTGTGCTGATACCATACTTCTGTGACTTTTTATGCACAGGTCAGGATGCAGCCTATGCACCGCAGTAGTAGTCAGGGGGCGATCCTTTAGTCCAAGGACTCTGAGGTAGTTCTCTGGCATTTGTGAGCCCTGAGTCTCTTCTATCTTTTCTAGTTTGTTTTATTTGTATCAAACAAACATATGATGTATTTCTTTCATACTTTTGTTTTTAGTACTCTTTAGTTGTCCGTGAGCAATGACACGAGATACTGGGTAGTTTTTTCGCATCTTGTTTTCGTTATTGTTATTAAATGAATTTCACATGTTTTAATTAATTATTATAGTATTTAACTTGTTTTTGATTAAGTTTGTTAAAATGATTATAAGGGTTGGGTTGCCTAGCTTCGACAGTAGGCGCCACCACGACTCCCGATGGTGGGTAAATCTAGGTCGTGACAAAGTTGGTATCAAAGCACTAGGTTACTTGGGTCTCACAACTCACGGACAAGCTCGGTAGAGTCTGAGGGATCGGTACGGAGACGTATGTATTTATCCCCCAGAGGCTACAGAGTTAGGAAAATTTTCACTTTGTTCATTCTTGTCGTGCGATTCTGTTTCTCAAATGTTGATTGTCGTTCTACTCTGTTCTTTCGCAGATGGTGAGAACACATGCATCTTCTTCTTCCGCGCAGCAGCCCGAGCCTCCAGCAGCAGCTTCGGTGAGGGGCAGGGGTCGAGGTCGTTTCAGAGGCAGTGGCAGGGGCATAGCTCAGCCCCAGGCAGCAGTTCCAGAGGTGGAGCCTCATATCGACTTTGATGAGGAGGTTCCAGCTCCACCAGCTCTAGTAGGCCGAGCTCAGGTCCCAGGAGGAGTGATGTTTTCTTTGGATCACCGGGATGCTCTTATCCGTATAGCAAGCTTTATGGACAGTCTTGCTAGAGTGTGATTTTTGCCAGTAGCACCAGCCACTTCTCAGGCTAGAGGAGGGATTCAGACTCCTGCTACACGTACTCTGGAGCAGGTACCTCTCCAAACTCAGGTTCTGTTGGTTCATCACGTAGTGGCAGCTCAGACAGGTATTACAGCTAGGGCCGGAGATGGGACGTCCATGTCTTTGGATACTTTGTGGAGGCTTGATTGGTTCTCCAAGCTTTTCACCACTACTTTCAGCGGTGCTTCATCGAAGGATCCCCAGGACTTTCTATGCAATTGTTATGAGATCCTCGGGACTATAGGGATAGTGGAGACCAATGGGGTCGATTTTTACACTTTCAGGCTTGTGGGGTCCACCAAGACTTGGTGGAGAGATTTTTGACTATCTAGACCTGCAGGGTCTCCACCTTTGACATGGGATCCGTTTGGAGAGTTATTTTTGGAGAAGTTTCTCCCCATCACTCAGCGGGAGGCACTTCGCACACAGTTTGAGCACCTTCAGCATGGCTCCATGACAGTTATATAGTATAAGACCAGATTTGTTAACTTGGCACGCCATGCAGTAGTGATACTCCCCACAGATCGGGAGAGGGTCTGGAGGTTCATTAATTAATTGATTCAGCCCATTCACCTCCAAATGGCTATGGGAGTTGGCAGTGATATTACTTTTCAGGAGGCGGCCCGCCGAGTAGAAATTGAATTGGCTCGAAGAGGTAGTCAGGGTTCAGACAAGAGGCCTCGACATTCTGTCAGATTTAGTGGTACCTCATCTGGAGGTAGGGACTTCTATGACAGAAGCCATCCCCCGAGACCTTTCCAGTCAGCACTCCAGGCTTCACATAGTGCTCCAGGTGGTCGTAGCTCTCATCAATAGTATTCTGACCAGCAACTCTTCAGCTCACCATGACCGTATTAGTGCACCACCACTTCGGTATTCTCATCAGCCGAGAGCTTGCTTCATTTGCGGCGACCCGAGGCACAATGCCAAGTATTGCCCTCGAGCTTCAAGTAGTTCATAGCAGCAGAGTCCTCATCCCATGATTTAGGCAGTAGAAGATCCACAGGCCATCCAGCCAGCTAGAGGGGGTAGAGGCCATAGAGGTGGAGGTAGGGAGCATAGAGGTGGAGCTCAGACATCCAGTGGAAGGGATCAACCTGCACTAGAGCGTCCCAGATATGCAGTTCCGGGAGGAAGGGGCCAGCCCCATTGTTATGCATTGCCAGCCAGGCCGGAGGCCGAGTCGTTTGATGCTGTGATTACAGGTACTATGTTTGTCTATGATTGGGGTACTTCAGTATTATTTGATCTAGGATCTACTTAGTCTTATGTGTTATCCAACTTTGCACCCTATTTGATCATGCCTAGTGAGGCTCTGGGTATTCCTGTATATGTGTCCACACCGGTTGGTGATTCTATAGTGGTCGACCGAGTGCATCATCCGTGTGTTGTGGTATTTGAGGGTCTTGAGACCCGTGTCAACTTATTGCTTTTAGACATGGTAGACTTTGATGTTGTATTGGGGTTGGACTGGTTGTCCCCGTATCATGCTATTTTGGATTGTCACGCCAAGACATTGGCCTTTCCATATTTGCCCCTACTTGAGTGGAGAGGGGCTCCAGGTCATGCCACGCCTAGTGTTATTTCGTATGTCAAGGCTCGACGTATGGTCGAGAAGGGGTGTTTAGCATATTTGGCGTATGTTCGCGACTCTAGCGCAGAGGTTCCATCTATCGACTCTATTCCTATTGTTCGGGAGTTCCCCGATGTGTTCCCTTTAGAACTTTCGGGTATGCCGCCCAACGGGGATATTGATTTCTGTATTGATCTGGCTCCTAGCACTCAGCCTATTTCTATTCTGCCATATCGCATGGCCCCGCCAGAGTTGAAAGAGTTGAAGGAGCAACTTCAGGACTTGCTTGATAAGGGTTTCATTAGGCCCAGTGTATCACCTTGGGGTGCGCCAGTGTTGTTTGTGAAGAAAAAAGATGGGTCGATGAGGATGTGCAATGATTACCGGCAGATGAACAAGGTGAAGTTAAAGAACAAGTATCCACTACCGAGGATTGACGACTTGTTTGATCAGCTTCAGGGTGCTAAGGTGTTCTCGAAGATAGATTTGAGGTCTGGTTATCATCCGCTGAGGATTAGGGCGTATGATGTCCCTAAGATAGAATTCCGTGCTCGGTATGGGCATTATGAGTTTTTGTTCATGTCGTTTGGGTTGGCCAACGCCCAGGCAACATTCATGGAGTTGATGAACCGAGTGTTCAGGCCTTACTTGGATTTATTCACGATTGTATTCATTGATGATATATTGGTATACTCCCGCAGTCAGGAGAAGCATGAGCAGCACCTCAGAATGGTTCTTCAGACTCTGAAGGATAGCCAGTTGTACGCCAAATTCTCAAAGTGCGAATTTTGGTTGAGTTCAGTAGAATTCCTGGGTCATGTCGTATCAGCTGAGGGTATATAGGTGTATGGGTGTTCAAAACCGATCCGAAACCAAAAACCGAACCGAACCGAAGCTTAATGGCTTAATGGTAACGGTTTAACGGCTTAACGGACGGGGAACGGATTAAATTTTTTTTATTAACGGCTTATCGGATTGGGGGCGGATTATTCAATTTTCTTAACGGGTAATTCGTTAACCCGTTAAGAATATATATATATATATATATATATATATATATATATATATATATATATATAAAATTTATTTTTATTTATATAATTATATAGATTAAATATAAAAAACTAAAAACCAAATTACAAAAATAATTAAACAAATACCCCCACCCGTATGTGTTGTACAGTGTAGTGTGTGCTGTCTCCACCCCACCACAAAACTAATTATCTAATATTATGTTATACTAGGAATGTTTCTTCCCAGATCTACTTCCTATCCTAGGAATGTTTCTTCCCAGATCTACTTCCTATCCAACATAACTTGGAGAAGTTTGAATATACTAGTAAATATGTGTGTGGCAAATTGATTCTTGTAAGTGTCTGTTGATGTACTAAACTGGACAGTGAGGCGTGAGCTACTGAGCTTGCAGCCTTGCATTATAAATTGAATGTAGTGTGCGGACAGAATACATTTGAGCCCTTAGGTATTAAACCGATAAACCGCCCAGTAACCGCCCGATAAGAGCTAACCCGATACCAATCCGCCCGATATCTTATCGGGTGGCTAACGGATGAATACATTTAAAAGTCGATAACCGTTAAGCCAAACCGTTAGAGTAAAAAGCCGCCCAATCCGCCCAATGATCACCCCTATATAGGTGGACCCAGAGAAGATAGAGGCAGTCAAGAACTGACCTCGACCAGCTTCAGCTTCAGATATTCGGAGCTTCTTAGGGTTAGTTGGTTATTACAGACGTTTTGTGGAGGGGTTTTCATCCATCGCAGCCTCGATGACTAGATTGACTCAGAAGGTTGCCCAGTTTAGGTGGTCAGATGAGTGCGAGGTAAGTTTCCAGAAGCTCAAGACAGCTCTGACTACAGCACCGGTATTGATCTTGCCCATGGGATCTGGGCCTTATACCGTATATTGTGATGCTTCTCGCATTGGACTTCGCACAGTGTTGATGCAGAATGGCAAGGTCATCGCATATGCTTCGAGGTAGTTGAAGATCCACGAGAAGAATTATCTAGTTCATGACTTAGAGTTAGCATCCATTATTCATGCATTGAAGATCTGGAGGAATTATTTGTTTGGTGTGACGTGTGAGGTGTACACGGACCACAAGAGCCTTCAGTACTTGTTCAAGCAGAAAGAGTTGAATTTGAGACAGCGGAGGTGGTTGGAGTTGTTAAAATATTATGATGTTTCTATTTTATACCACACAGGGATGGCCAATGTGGTGGCCGATACATTGAGTAGAAAGTTCACCAGCATGGATAGTCTTGTATATATTCCGGTCAGCCAGAGACCGCTTGCCTTGGATGTTCAGGACTTGGCCAATAAATTTGTGAGATTGGATATTTCTGAGCCTATCATGGTGTTAGCTTGCACGATTTCTCGCTCGTCATTGATGGAGCGTATCCGGGAGCGCAGTTTGATGATCCCAATTTGTGTGTCCTGAGAGACACGGTGCAGAGGGGAGGTGCCAACGAGATGACTTTGGGAGATGATGGCATAGTAAGATTGCAGGGGCGAGTTTGTGTGCCCAATGTTGATGGTATTCGAGAGTCGATATTAGCGGAGGCCCACAGTTCTCGGTATTCTATTCACCCGGGCACCGCGAAGATGTATAAGGATTTGAGACATCATTATTGGTGGCGTAGAATGAAGAAAGACATTGTTGAATATGTGGATCGTTGTCTAAATTGTTAGCAGTTTAAGTACGAGCATCAGAGGCTCGGTGGGTTATTTTAGAGGATTGAGCTTCCCGAGTGGAAGTGGGAGAGGATCACTATGGATTTTGTTACTGGCCTTCCGATGACTCAGAAAAAGTTTGATGCTATAGGGGTCATTGTGGATAGGCTGACTAAGTCAGTGCATTTTGTCCCAATTGCCACCGCCTATTCATCCGAAAGGTATGCTGAGATTTATATCAGGGAGATCGTTCACCTTCATGGGGTGCCCATATCTATTATTTCGGATCGGGGTCCGCAGTTTACCTCGCATATCTGGAGAGCGGTGCAGAATGAGTTGGGTACCAGGTCCAGTTGAGTACAACATTTCACCCCAAGACAGACGGTTAGTCCGAGAGGACCATTCAGATTCTTGAGGATATGCTCCAAGCTTGCGTTATTGATTTTGGAGGCTCGTGGGACCAGTTCTTGCTGTTAGCGGAGGTTTCCTACAACAACAGCTACCAGTTCAATATTCAGATGGATCCATATGAGGCGTTGTATGGCAGGCGGTGTCGGTCCCCAGTCGGATGGTTTGAGCCAGGAGAGGCACGGTTATTAGGTACAGATTTAGTGCAGGAGGCCTTGGATAAGGTCAAGATCATTCAGGACAGACTTCGGTCAGCTCAGTCCAGGCAAAAGAGTGTTACAGATCGTAAGGTCAGGGATGTTGCTTTCATTGTTGACGTGCGAGTATTGCTCCGTGTATCGCCTATGAAGGGCGTGATTAGGTTTGGGAAGAAGGGAAAGCTTAGCCCTAGGTATATTGGCCCATTTGAGATTCTGGACCGTGTGGGGAATGTGGCTTATTGGCTTGCGTTGCCGCCTAGCTTGTCAGTTGTGCATCCGGTTTTTCATGTATCCATGCTTCGGAAGTATCAAGATGATCCCACCAACGTGTTAGATTTCAGTACTGTCCAATTGGACAAGGATCTGTCATATGAGGAGGAGCCGGTGGCTATTTTAGACCGGCAGGTTCGACATTTGAGGTCACAGAGTTTTCCTTCAGTGCGTGTTCGGTGGAGAGGTCAGCCTCCTGATGCATCGACCTAGGAGTCCAAGTCTGATATGATGAGCCGTTATCTCCATCTATTCCCCGACTCAGGTACTTCCTTCTCTTGTCCGTTCGAGGACGAACGATTGTATGAGAGGTGGAGGATGTGACGACCCAAAGGATCATTACCGTAATTCTCCCTTTCTTTGCACTGCTGAGGCCTTGAAAACCACTTATTTGGTTACCTCGATTTGCATGCGTAGTGCGGGTGCGAAGCCGGAAAATTTTTATGTGGAAATATTTAAATTCGGTGTTAAAAACTAGGAATTTTGATACTAATATTGCTATACTTGACTTTGGTCAATGTTTTGGGTAAATGGACCCGGGCGTATTCCCAGAATCGAAATCCGAGGTTCCAGGCCCGAGTATGGATCTTTTTTGTGAAAATGTTTTGAAAATGCTTAAGGTAAAATGGAAATGAAAATTTCTTCAAAAGCGATGGTATCGGGCTCGTATTTTGTTTCTGACACCCGGTACAAGTCTTAAATGGGCGTTAAGCGCTATCTGTAAAGTTTGGTTGAAACCAGACATCGTTTGACGTGTTTCGCACTAAAAGTGGAAAAGTTTGAAAGTTTAGAACTTTGAAATGAAAATCATGAGTTTTGGAGGTTCATTCTTTGATTTTGATGTTATTTTGGCGATTTGATCTCACGAGTAAGTCCGTAGGATGTTTTAGAGGTTGGTGCATGTTTGGGTTGGATACCCAAGGACTTGGGTGAGTTTTGGATAGGTGTTAGGCTCATTTTGTTGCATTTGAATCTGCTGGTGTCTGCACTCTTCGCAATTGAGAAGACTTGTTCGCAAATGCGAACCTCCCTTGTTTGGCCTTTCTTCGCAAATGTGACGTTTATCTCGCAAATGTGATATCCCCCCTTGGCAGCCAGACTTGGCAAATGCGAATTCAATCAAGCAAATGCGAGATCCCCCTCATTTTTGCCTAGTTCGCAATTGTGAACAGTTTCTCGCAAATGCGAAGTCCCCCTTATTTCTACCCAGTTCGCAAGTCCGAAGTTGATATCGTATTCGTGACATCTGCACCTGTGAATTTTATACTAAACCGATTTTAAACCTCACTTTTCATTTTTTCATAACCCAAAACCTCCATAGGCGATTTCTCTCGAACCCTTTCGTCCCCAAACCAAATGTAAGTCATTTTTTACTAGTTTTCTTCAATCATTATCATCTTCTAACATGATTTCATCCTTAAATCAAAGTTTTCATGGTTAAAAATGGAGATTTGGGTAGAATTTAGGTTTTTCAATAATTGGGGATTTGGACCTCAATTAGGGGTCCGATTTCAAAAGAAATATGCATATATGAACTCGTGGGGGAATGGGTAACCCGGTTTTCGTTCGAACCTCGGGTTTTGACCACGTGGGCCCGGGAATTTTGGAGCATAACTTTTGGAATTTCATTCTTATACATTCAAATTGACTTAACTAGCATTTGTGGATACATTTGGGTAAATTGTGGTTAGATTCGACCGGTTTTGAAGTGAATTCGAGCGGTAAAGCTATTCTAGAAGCGTGAGTAGAGTTGGAAGCTTTCGAGGTGAGTGTTTGATCTAACTTTGGCTTGAGGGAATAGGATTAGATTATTTGATTGCTATTTGCTAAATGATCGAGTACGGTGTATAGGCATGGTGACGAGTATCTATACACTGGTGTCTAGCATGACCGTGAGTCGTAATTGCCTTAGAATTCGAAAGATGTGAGATAATTGAGTTATTTGTCCACTAAATAAATTATGAAATAATTGTTGAAAGGTAAATGAGCCAAGGATGGAAGTTTAGTACATTTTTCCTTGCCGGGACTTGTTGAATTGCTTTTCCTTTGCCGGGATGAATAAGTTATTATTATTAAATCCTCCCTTGCCGGGATATTTTGGGATGTTGTTGTACCCGTGCAGGGTTTAACTGTTGTGCGGATGAACTTCCCTAATGGGGCCTCCTTTCAGGAGATTGTTGGATTTATCCAATTATAATATGGTATTGTGTGGCACACCGTCCACTTATACATACATTATGGGATCGTGTGGCACGCCGTCCACTTATACATACATTATGGGATCGTGTGGCACGCTGTCCTCTTATACATACATTGTGGGGTCGTTGGCACGCAGTCCACTTATTGTTATCAGCCTCAGATGTCGCGGGACCGTGTGGCACGTCGTCCACTTATACATTTCATAATGGGATCGTGTGGCGCGCCGTCACTGTAGATGAGTAGATCATGAAAAGCTGAGATTGAATTATTGTTGTTAATGATGTTCCATCTTTATCTTGTATCCCCCCCCCCCCAGTTTTAATCGTATTATGTTGTTATTGTTTCTTTCTCGAACTTGTATATCATTATTGCACAGGTTAATTGTGCTTGGTCTTGTCTAGCCTCGTCACTATTTCGTCGGGGTTAGGCCAGGCACTTACACATACATGGGGTCGGTTGTGCTGATACTACGCTTCTGTGCCTTTTTGTGCACAGGTCAGGACGCAGCCTACGGACCGCAGCAATAGTCTGGGGGAGATCCTTCCGTCCAGGGACTCTAAGGTAGTTCGCTGGCGTTCGCGAGCCCTAAGTCTCATTTATCTTTTCTAGTTTGTTTTATTTGTATCAAACAGACATATGATGAATTTCTTTCAGTCTTTTATTTTTAGTACTCTTTAGTTGTCCGTGAGCAGTGACACCAGATACTGGGTAGAGACATGTTGTTAGTTTTTCCGCATCTTGTTTTCGTTACTGTTATTAAAAGACTTCCGCATGTTTTAATCAATTATTCTAGTATTTAACTTGTTTTAGATTAAGTTGGTGAAAATAATTATAAGGGTTGGCTTGTCTAGATTCGACAGTAGCGCAGTTACGACTCCAGATGGTGGGTAAATCCGGGTTGTGAAAAATTCCATGATCTTCTTACAAAATGTATATTTTTAGTTTTTGTAAGTATCTAAACTAAATATGATTAATTTAAAATTAATTTATTTTATCAAGCATGAATTCCATGATCTTACAAAATGTATATTTTTAGTTTTTGTAAGTATCTAAACTAAATATTATCAATTAAAATATTATATATATATATATATATATATATATATATATATATATATATATATATATATATATATATATATATATATATATATATATATATATATATATAGTTTTTATAATATTAGTTATAAATATAGGATACTAGTTAATGTATATTCACGAAATATACATGTTAAATACCCAATATAATATTATTTATACATATAAAAATTTATAGACATATATTTATTATATTAGCTTTTAAGTTTTGATAATTATTTCATTTAAAATTTAATCTAACTGTGTAATTACATTTGTACAATCAAACTGTAAACCTCTAATTACATTGTGACAAACAAATAGGTCATCGTAATTATACAACTATATATTTACTAGACTGTGTAATTATTACCCTAGTAATTACACCAATTCTAATTATATGGTAGATTTCCAAACAGATTCTTATTGTGGACCGAGGAAGTATATTGGTTTTTTTTTCTGTGGTCCCTAGTGTAATAGTGCAAAGTGTACTTTGTAATAGTGCAAGTGCAAAATCCAAAATTCCCAACCAATAGTGATAAGCTCTGCACTTCTCAAATGACAAAGAAATGAAAGAAAATCTCTTGAATGCTGAATGTATCATAATTTTCAAAAGAGGTAATACATAAATTACCCATTAAATTTGTTTATATACATAACTAAATTTTACGAGCGATTTTTTACCTTATTATTCTAAACTTAAGTGTATCTAATATTCTTTTTAAAAAATTGAACCAAGTTTTGTGATGGTTGTGTGTTACACACCCCATAAAGTCCTCTATTTTCTGTTTTTGCCATTTGTTTTAAATTTTAGTTTTTAAAAAACGAAAATATTATGTTAAAAAACAAAACGAAAAACAAAAAAATCCGCTTTTAAAAATTGTGTTCCTAGTTTTACAAAAAACCTAAAAAAAATAAAAAAAAATATTTTTAAAACAAGAAAATATTTTGTTGAAAATAATTTTTTCAGTTTTTAAAAAACAAAAATATTTTGTTACTAATGAAATTATTTTTTCTGTTTTCAGAAAAAAATCAGTTTTTACAAAAAGAAAATCTTTAAAACTGAAAAAATAATAGTTTTCAAAAACAAAAATAATTTCTTTTTGTAAAATCTGAAATATGTTTTTCAAAAACAAAAACATTTTGCATAACAAATTGTAAAAACTTTAAGAAAATGGTTTTTTAACAAAAAATGTTTTTGTTGTAAAATCTAAAAAAATAATAAAAACTGAAAAAAATGTTTTAACAAACTATTTTCGTTTTTTAAAAATTGAAAAAAATATTTTCATTATTGAAAAAAAAATTCTTCAGTTTTTCAATTTTTTTAAATATTTTCTTTTTGTAAAAACTGAAAAAATAAATTGTGTAAATAATGAAAAAAATTAACATAATATTTTCATGTTAAAAAAGAAAAAACAAAACTAAAAGAGAAAAAAAATAAAATAAGTTAATTAGTTATAATATCATATTAGAAAGTGACACGTGGACCACTAAATTAGTTTTAAATTATTTTTTTTTGCCTTCACGCACAGCTACAACGTGACCTATACATTTTGCTCAGAGGAAAGTATTAAATACATTTAATTTTATAATAGTGGAAATCGTTCGTAAATTTAAATATATAAATAATTTTTTGAAATAAATTTGATGGGTAATTTATGTATTATCTCTTTTCAAAAACACTAATATAGAAGAAGAAGTGTTGACAAAGAAATGAGTAAAAATCAACATCAAGAAAGGAGGGGAAAACATTGAATATATGTCCAATAATGCAATTATGAAAATTGTACCCTTCGCTTTGGATGGATAGGGTTTTGCTTTGGCGTTTTGGTTCAAAGGCTAAGATGACAACAGGGATTCCTTTTATAGTTTTCCCCACCCCCACAATTCTTATTACAAAAATTGCAAATAATGTTACAATATGACATCCAATTTTAGCAGATTACTTTTTTGGGTACCAAACGGCAAACCAAGTTACTCACTAGTTGCCCTCTTTAAGCTGCAGGATAACCGCTTCATATATAATGCATACACATGAAGCACACCTCCTTTGTTATTAACTACTCCCTTTTGTCAATAATTAATATCCCTTTTACTTTTCAAAAGCTCATTACAAAAATACTAAATTTAATACAAAATCACCTAGTATAACTAAATTATTCTTATTAAATATTAAGAACATGATTATAGTGGTATTTATTGCTCTTCTATATATAAGAGTAAAAGAGAAAAGAAATTGAATTTTTTCTTGTTTACTTAAATAGACACTTATTTTGGACCAAAATACCATGATTGTTCGTGAAGGTTTACACAGAAAGATCTCTTGGTTCTTGCAAACGGATTACAACTACATATTCCTGTTATATACGTATTTATTATCCTAATTCATACATTAGCGAATTAGTAATGCAAAGTTTAACACCAAAAAGCCAAACGCTACGCTTGTTTATGCAAAGTTGTCACTATAATATCAAACGCCGTATTAATTATGAGAGAAACACATTAGTGACGTAAATGTTTTATGCTACAAATGTTGTACGCTTAGATTCTCTTTAGAAAATCAAATGACCCTTTACATTATAAAATTTTATTATACTATCGGCTTTTGTAGTTAAATTGTTAAATAATAATATTTTTAATATCTCAAAAAGAAATATTCAAATTAATTTCTATGTTCATTCCTTAATATAATATTAATTGCTCTTTATTATACAAATTACTGTTATTATTTGTAACAGATTGTACAATACAATTGTGAAATATTAAAATTGATTTTGAATACCTATATGTATATATGAGATTTGAATGTTTGACACTTTGTAACCTTAAATGGTTTAACGGTTTTTTATTAAACCTTAATGGCTTTTTGGATATTATTCAGTGAATTGTAAACTGACTAATTAGTCTTTGTATTGATGTTTCAAAACATTTAAATTATCAGATGAAAACGTCTGTTTTTCTCTAACAGTCATTTTACTTTGAAAAGCAATTATGGCTTTGTACGTTTCTAATCATAAAGTCCATTTGGTTTGGACTAAGTCCATATATAATCAGAGAGTACATTTGGTTTGAGAGATAAATATTTTCTATTTTATATCTTTTAAAGCAGTGAAAAACAAAAGTTAAAAAACTTTTTTCCCTTTTCTTTTGTGCTGAGTTTTCTTCTTGTTAAACTTTGTTGTTTCTGCTCCTAATTATATTAGATTAGCTTTAATTATACTAGATGGGCTTGTTGAATCCTGGGGGATATGCCTAATATTATTTATCTCGGTGTGGGCGAAAAATATTTAAGGACATTGTCCTTGACAAACCTCAAGCTAAATCGTTTATTCTCCATATTCATCAAAATTTTCCAACAATCTTAAAGATAATTCGACGTAGTTATTATGGAGAATAACGTAATGTTGCTGTTTTTGGTGGAGATAATTTTAACCGCAAGCACACTGTTGTTACCAAAGGGAGATAAATTGTTACTAGAAGCAGCCTTGTGGAGGACAACAACCGTCGGAGAAAATCAAGTAACAGGTATGATAAAAGAAATGGTTATAAGCCCAAAACCAACAATCAACCTGACCACTATGTTGCTCAATGCCGAAAAAGAATTGGGAATGACAATCCCACTAAAGCTAAAGTAAATTTAACTAAAAGCCAAAGTGGATGATATAATTGTTGCAGTTATTTCCCAAGTGTACCTTGTGGCCAATGTGAAAGACTAGGTGTTAGATTCTGGTGCCACTAGACACATATGTGCTAACAAAAAAGACTTTGTATCATAAACCCAATTTGAGGAGGGAGAAGAAGTTGTCTATCTTGGTGATTCAAGAACTACTTAAGTTCTTGGAAAGGCAAAGTTATTCTCAAACTCACATCTGGCAAAACTTTCGCATTGAATGATGTGTTGCATGTTCCTAGTATCCGAGCTAATTTGGTCTCTGTGGGAATATTAGGAAAAATGGGGATGCAGGTTGTTTTTGAATCTGATAAGGTCATATTGACCAAGAATAACAGTTTTGTTGGCAAGGGTTATTATAACCATGGCTTGTTTGTACTCAATGTTATTAATGAAAATGCTAGTACTTCTACTTACTTGATTGATTCTTTTAATTTATGGCATGCTAGATTATGACATGTTAGTTTATCTTATATTAAAAAAATACATTCTGAAGGTCTTATTTCAAATATTAATTTTTCGAATATTGATATGTGTGAAGTTTGTGCAGAAGCTAAACAAACTAAGAAATCATGTGCTTCAGTATTTAGAGAATCTGAATTGTTAAGTTTAATACATACTGATTTAAGAGACTTGAAACAAACTATGACTAGAGGAGGGGAAAATGTGACTTTTATAGATGATTTTTCTAGATATACAAAAGTTTATTTATTGAGAAATAAAGATGAAGCTTTTGATAAGTTTTTAATTTATACAGCTGAAATAGAAAATTAGTTGAAAGCGAAAATTAAAAGAGTTAGATTTGATAGAGGTGGTGAATTTATTTTATTGAATGATTATTGTGAGAAAGAAGGCATAATTACAAGATAACTCCACCATATGATCCACAATCAAATGGTATAGCGGAAAGGGAAAATAGAACGTTAAAATAAATGATGAATAGTATGCTTGTTAGTTTTGGTGCTCCGGATAATCTTTGGGGTGAAACAATTTTATCTGCTTGTCATTTACAAAATAGAATTCCTTATAAGAAAACGGGTAAAACTCCTTATGAGTTGTGGGAACGGTATCCACCAAATTTGAAATATTTGAAAGTGTGGGGGTGCCTTGCTAAAGTTATGTTACCCGATCCTAAGAAAAGAAAAATAGGATCTGAAACATCTTATTGTACGTTTATTGGTTATACTTAAAATAGTGCAGCATACAGATTTTTAGTAGTCAAAAGTGATTTACTTGAAAACAATACTACTGTTGAAACAAAAGATGCTGAATTTTTTTAAAGTATTTTTCTTTCAAAATTTGAAAAAATTTCTGATGCTCCTATTATTCCAAGCGATAATATTTCATATGTTCCAATTGCACAAAATGATTTTGAAAGTGAGGAATTAAGAAGAAGCAAAAGACCAAGGAAAGAAAAATCTTTTGGTAATAATTTTTATACTTATCTTGTGGATAATGATCCTTTAACATATTCTGAAGCTATTTCTTTGTCTGATGCCTCATTTTGGAAAGAAGCTATTGATGTAGAACTAAATTCAATTTTAAAATATAAATCTTGGATTTTAGTTGATTTACCTCCGGGAGCTAAACCCATTGGTTGTAAATGGATTTTTATGAAGAAACTTAATCCGGATGGTTCCATTGATAAATACAAAGCTAGACTTGTTGCAAAATATTTTACCAAAAGCAAAATATTGATTATTTTGACACTTATGCTCCTGTAACTAGAATTTCCTTGATTCGTGTTTTGCTTGCCTTGGCTTCTATTTATAAGCTTTATATTCACCCATTGGATGTTAAAACTGTATTCTAAATGGTGATTTGGAAGAGGAAATTTACATGGAGCGACCTGAGGGTTGTATCGTATCTAGTCAAGAAAATAAAGTATGTAAATTGCTAAAATTTTTATATGGTCTAAAACAAGCGCCTAAACAGTGGCATGACAAATTTGATCAAGTATTGATTAATGATGGTTTTTCATCTATTGAAGTAGATAAATGTGTTTATACAAAATGTGTAGATGGCACATGTGTTATTATTTGCCTTTATGCGAATGACATGCTTATTTTTAGTTCTAGCCTTGATTTGGTACATAAAACTAAATTTTTCTTGTCTACTAATTTTGAGATGAAAGACATGGGAGAAGCCTAGTGTTATTTAGGCATGAAAATTATAAGAGATGTCAATAGTTTGATGTTGACTCAAGAATATTATGTTGAAAGAATTCTTAAAAAGTTTGATAATTTTGATGTGGTACTTGTAAGCACTCTTTATGATGCTAGTAGTCAGTTAAAAAAGAATAAGGGAGATGTTATAGATCAAAATAAAAATGCTCAAGTTATTGGTAGTCTAATGCATTTGATGAATTTTACTAGACCTAATATTGCATATGTTGTATGTAGAATGAGTAGATATACTCAAAACCCAAGTCATGATCATTGGACTGCATTAGTAAGAGTAATGAAATATTTAAGAGGTACCATGAACTATGGTATTAAATAAAGTGCATTTCCCACTGTACTAGAAGGATACAGTGACGCTAACTAGTTCTCTAATTCAGATGAGACAAAATCCACTAGTGGTTATGTGTTCACCCTCGGTGGGGGTGCTGTGGCATGGAAATCGGCTAAACAAACTATGGTAGCTAGATCCACCATGGAATTTGAGTTTGTGGCATTGGAATTAGCTAGCAATGAGGTCGAGTGGTTAAAGATACTTTTGGAGAGTATTCCACTAGGAATTAAACCGACACCATCTGTGTCGATGCATTGTGATTGCCAAGCTGCAATAGCCATTTCTAAAAATAAATCCTTTAATGGAAGAGTAGACATATACGATTGAGACATAATGTGATAAAGTAGCTGCTGAAAGATGGAATTATTTCCATAGATTATGTGAAGTCAGAAGTGAATTAGGCCGATCCTCTGACTAAACCTTTGGGAAGAAAATTAATATCTGAAACATCGAGGGGAATGAGTTTGCCAATTTGAGTTATATCAACTATGATTGTAACCCAACCTATGTGATTGGAGATCTCATGAAGTAGGTTCATATGGGTAATAACAAGTCACTAGTTGATCAAATGTGCACTATTAAATTATGTCCCTTCCTATGGTATGCGTATATATATAGTACAATACTTCAAGGAATGAGAGGTTGAGTTATTAAACTCTTAATCTAATAATCCATAGCCTTTATAGGTGGTATATTGTGCTGCAGAATACACTTGATGGATGGACCTATATGAGTGTGAAGTGGAGCCGCTCCTATGAAATTTATGGCAAAATATATCTAGAGCACTCATGAAAACTAGGCGCGCATGGACTATTAGCACAAAACCGCGATAAACAACAAAGTGTGTGCGAATATAATGTGATAGATAAGACACTAAACTTACAAAAGGATTCTTGGTTCATAGAAGTTCTAAACTTTATCAATATTCTGTAAGTATAATCTTATTTTATCTAGGTCTGGTTCATAGTCCAAGAGACACCAGATTCGACGCATCATGTTCATTTGTGAAAACCCAGCAAAATATCATATTTTATTTTATTCCATAATATTCTTTTTGAACTATGTGGGAATTGTTAAATAATAATATATTTAATATCTCAAAAAGAAATATTCAAATTAATGTCTATGTTCATTCCTTAATATAATATTAATTGCTCTTTATTATACAAATTACTGTTATTATTTGTAACAGATTGTACAATACAATTGTGAAATATTAAAATTGATTTTGAATACCTATATGTATATATGAGATTTGAAGTTTGGGCATAATGCTATGGATTGCTGGTACAATAGTCATACAGATGGAAATCATGAGCAGGAAGTAAAAGCAAACCTGGAGAGGAATAAGGGGAGGACAAAGAAGCAAAGGCAAAAATGGATCCCTAAAGGTAACATTGCAGCAAATCCCACTGTTGACAATGCTGAAGGCAATGTAACAGTAATTCCTAATCTTCCAATTAGTCAGTTACCATTGGCTGAAGGCAATGTAACAGTAAATCCTAATCTTCCAATGAAATCACCATTGGCTGAAGTAGGAAATACAGTCAATGCAGGACATCATAGAGACATATCAAGGGTCTCCATTGGTACTGACATGGCTGCTAGTGTAGAATCTTTGGATACACATGGAAGACCTGAGATTGTAGCTGCTGTGAACATATTGCAGGAGGTAACTGGTGAGATTGTGCAAGTAATGATAGATGATGGGAGAAGGGGAAAAGTGCAGGATCCTGGACCTTCCTTAGGGAAGTCTAGTTTCTCATGATTGTGGTCACCTGGAATATTAGAGGGCTTAATAAAGCCCATAAGCAGAAAGAATTAAAAAACTTTCTGTTGAAGAATAAGGTGGATGTACTAGGATGCATTGAAACCAGGGTAAAGGAACCTAGAGCACTTACTATAATAAATAAGATTGCTAAAGGATGGAAGTATCATTACAACTATCCTATGGCAACTAATGGCAGGATTTGGTTACTTTGGAAGGCACATATACAGCTTCATATTTTGGGAACCACAGAGCAGCTTATTCATTGTAGTGTTGAGGATCCAGCTTCAGCAGTTAAGTATCAATTGAGTATCATTTATGCATATAATACAATAGCACTAAGGAAGCAGCTTTGGAATGATATCAGGGGACTTCCTATTTCTGGGCAGGAAGCATGGCTACTTAGTGGAGATTTCAATGCTGTCCTATCAGCTGAGGACAGGATTGGCTCACCTGTAACAGATGCAGAGGTAAAGGACTTCAAGGAGCTGATTTATGATCTCAATCTTACTCCCATCAGGTCAAAAGGCTGGAGGTATTCTTGGACAAACAAACAGGTCTATAGTAAGATAGACTGGGCAATTGGGAATCTTCAATGGTTACAACAATACAGCCATGTAGAAGCTGACTTCTTAAATCATTCTATCTCTGATCATACTCCTATTTTCTTAAAATTTGGAAGGCAAAGACTGATTCATCCCAAACCTTTCAGACTCTACCACAATGTTATGGAGGATCCTAAATTTGGTGACATTCTACAACAGGTATGGAATCAAGGAGGACAAGGATCATCACTGCAATTAATTTGGCAAAAACTCAAAAGTATGAAGCAACAGTTGAAGGGCTTAAATGGACATATGGCTTCTTATCAGCAAAAACTAACTTGTGCTAGGGAACAACTAGACATTATCCAGAGTCAGATTATGAGGGACCCTGCTTCAACTCACTTGTACAAAGCAGAAAAGGAAGCTCTCCTTAGCATAGAAAAGTGGAGTAATGTTGAGGAACAGATCTTGAGACAAAAATCAAAGGCAACCTGGATAGCTTGTGGTGATTCAAATACAAAGTACTTCCATGCACAATGGAAGATAAGGTCCAGTCAAAGCAACATCACTTCTATATATACAGAAACAGGTATAAAACTTACTGATCCTTTGGCTATTGAGCAAGAATTTATTGAAGTATTCCAGTCCTTGATGGGGAATAGTCCTAGTGAGCTTCCTTGTTTAAACTCTACTGTTGTAAAAGAAGGAGTTTGTCTCAACCTTGAACAACAGAAGATCCTTATTAGAGAAGTGACTATGGAGGAAATTAATGATGCTATGAAGGAAATGCCAAGTGATAAGGCTCCAGGGGTTGATGGCTTCCCTGTGGAGTTTGTTAGAAATAACGCTCTACGCTAGAGGGGGGGTGAATAGCGTATTAATAAAATTTGGCGTTATCTTGCGGAATTTAAACTTTGCAGGAAATAAACAAATGCAGTAAAAATAAATTACACCACGATATATACTGGTTGGCCACACTTTGTGGTTAGTCCAGTCCCCGAGAGACTCTCTCGAGATTTCCACTAACAACCTTGTCAAGCTTAAGGTGCCCAACAAACCTTTACACTTGAGACTTGAATCACACAAATCTCAAACACTTGCTTGGAGGTTCCTCACCTCAAAGACTTCAATTTGCTCGGAGGTTCCTCACCTCAAAGACTTCAATTTGCTCGGAGGTTCCTCACCTCAAAGACTTCAACTTGCTCGGAGGTTCCTCACCTCAAAGACTTCAACTTGCTCGGAGGTTCCTCACCTCAAAGACTTCAATTTGTTAAGCTTCCGGGTGCCTAACGAACCTTTACAACTTGAGAACTTGATACAACACAAGCCTCAACCAACCCGCTTAAGGAAACCTATCCCTAAGACTTTACAAGAAGAAATATAACACTCCTTCTTACTACAAGTGTTTAACAAAAACACTCTTTTACTCACTTTACAAGAACTCTCTCAAAGAGTGGATTATGAGTACAAAATATATGGCTCAAGAACACAACAACTCAATCAATAATCTTGGCTCTCAAAAACAATGTAAGATATGAAATTTGAATCACAAGAATGTAATGTAAGCTTTGTGATTTTTCTGCAGTGTTGTTGTATTTTAAAAATGATTTTCAGAGAGTGTTTTATAGAGAAAATGGAGCAATAGACCGTTGCTTTTAGTTCCAGAAAACGCTCCTGAAAATCTGCCTGACAATCGATTGTTGATATTACACAATCGATTGTTGGAGCAAAAGTTCAACAGACAGATTCCTTAAAATCCGGTTAAAAAGATTTCTGTTGAATTTAAAAAGAATGACAATCGATTGTTAACCTTAGACAATCGATTGTTGTTCAAATATTCAAAATATTTCTGGCAACTTTTTGACTAAAAGATTGAGTAAAGATTATACCATAAATAGATAAAGCCGTTGGAAGAAGTCCGTTTGGAAATATCACTGAGCACAATCGATTGTTACATAGTGACAATCGATTGTTCTTCATTTTTGAAGATTTTGAAAACATTCTGTAAGTTGTCCAAAATTTTGAGACTAAGTATAAAATCTGACAATCGATTGTTGAACAGTGACAATCGATTGTTGCTTCAAAAATGATTTCAAACGAAGTTTCTGTCTCAAGACAACATTTTTAAAAACTAAGTATAGAACTTGACAATTGATTGTTTCTTCAAGACAATCGATTGTTAAACCCAATTTTCACAACGAGTTTAAAAATCATTTTGGCAAATATGCAACTTATTTCTTTAAAAACTTATGATGCATAATTTTATGAAAATCATTTTAGGTGAGAGCCAATATTAGAAATAAGTCGTTGAGTCAAGATTACAAATTAAGACCTACTCAACAGTTGATTGCATCTTCTATTCTTGAACGCGTACTGTCACCGACGCTTGTCTCAATGTTTGGCATTTATCAAAACCTACATGAATCAACACACGTTAGTTCGAGAACGTGTTTCTTACAATTTCCCCCTTTTTGATAATGGCAAACATGTATCGGGATATGCATAATAATAACAGTTCAAGATAATTCAATATGCATCATAGACATGTTCATGTTTCATAAGATATATCCCCTTAAATGATGATTCCCCCTAAAAGTGTGCAGTTATATCAAAGTGCATGGGAAATATATTATGCATGCATAGCCCGTTTATTTTCCCCCTTTTGACATTAACAAAAAGTGGCTAGATAACAAGTCTAATGATAGCATGCTAGTTCAACAAACGTCAACATAAACGATTATTATTCGGGATAATCGAATAGTTCGCACTGAAAAAAAATTTCCCTAAATATAAGATTCCCCCTGAATTTTGTGCAACACATTCAAAGAAAGCATGTAAGTATGCATAAACTCTAGTCTTGCATATAACTTTTCTTTTCTTCCTTTAAAAAAAATATGTACTTCCCCCTTTTTTGAAAATATCAAATAATTCATATAATGGAAATAGGAGAGATATTTCAAATGAAAATCAACTTTCATTAAATAGATAAAATATTACATAGGCCACTAAATAAATAAAAATACAAGAAAATATTTAATCCTTGTTATCATCATCTTCGTCCATGTTTTGCGGCGGTGCCTCAAATGGGACAAGATTGCCATATTGATAGTTGATATGGTCTAAATATCCTAGACATAGCGGGACAAAGTGTCAACTTTGTTTCAATACGGGTAAGATGATTTAAAATATCCGAATTTGGATCTTGATTTGGAGGAGGGTTTTGAGGAGGATGTGGAGGAGGGTGATTGTCATGATCGCCACCACTGTGAAATGAAGATTCAGAAATTTCCCAGTGTTTGGTCCGATTTTTAAGTGGACCATTTGCCGTGATAATGCCGGCGGATTCAAGAAAATGCATAACAAGAAGTGCATACGGAAGATGTTTGTCTTCGGCGAGAGCATCACGCATGTGAAGCTTGATTAATTTACAATAATTTAATCGAGCTCCGGAAGAAATGGCATGCATGAGTTTACAATCTTCTTGGGAGATAGTGGTGTGACTGCTTTTTCGGGGCTTGAGAACTCGGGTGATGAAATAGAATATCAACCGATAGTTCGGATCCATTCCCGTGATCGTAGGACGACGAGAAGTGAGACGTGGATCATAGTGAGTGAGTCCAATTTGACGAAGAAAAGAGGTTTCATCAAATAGGGCTCCCTCTTGTCCAACATATTGGTGAATGTCTTCACCATCATTTGGAAGTTTGATAATGGCGTTAAGATATTCGTTGGAGACAACTATTTTGACACCATTTACAAAGGTGAGAAGATCGCCATCGTTAGTTGGACGGAGGTTTGAATAAAAGGCCCGAATGAGTGTAGTATTGATGAAATCATATGAAAGGAGAAGGAAGTCAAGAAGTTGACTTTCTCGGAGTAAGTTTACAGCAAGACCATAGTTTTGGAGATATCGCATAGTAGAAAAACGAGGAGGATGAATATCACGTTTTTCAAATTTAGTAAGAAAGCGATTTAATTTATTTTCGCTTTTGAAGACCAAAACATCACCATCTTGATATGGATGATATCCGGAGGGAGGAAGAGCAGAGGTGGAAGCACCTTCCCTATTTGAACGGGTTCTTCTCGACATATTGATAGAAGAAAGAAAGCTTGAATTTTGCAAAAAGAGCTTTTTAGAGAGGATTTGAGGCTTTGAGCTTGAATATATGGTGATGATAATGAAGACACCATCTCCTATTTATAGAGGGGAGAATAGGAAAAAAAAATATGCCTGAAGTTAACTCAAAAACGGTGGAGTTTTGGAATTGACCGTTGAGACAATCGATTGTGTATCTGAGACAATCGATTGTTGAACAGTGTGATGCCTGGGATTGACTGATAAAAGCTGATAATCGATTAAAGAGAGCTGCAGGACTCAGAACGGTAAGAACTTTTGAATTAATACCGTTGGACAATCGATTGTGTGATGGAGACAATCGATTGTGGCAAGTTTGACACTTGGATTCTGAGAATTTGGCTTGAAACAGAATGTTTTTGAAATTTCAGAAAATCACCGACAATCGATTGTGGAACTTGACAATCGATTGTGTACTGGGCAAAAATGGTCTAAGTCCTGAAAATTGATTTTGGAAGTATGGTAATCAATTTTGAATATATTATAATCAATTTTGGAATTATGACAATTGATTATGAATGAAACAACGTCATCAATACATGGTGGAAGATAATGATTCTTCGGAAAAACGTTTTTATGAAAATAGATTTTCCATCATGAATACATATAATCAACATCAATTGTTATAAATACCAATTTAGAAAATCAAAACTCAATACAATTTATGCACTTAATCAATTATGCAATTTATCAAAATAACGTTCATATCAATACTTGTGACATATAATACCAATTCAACTAGCTAAAGGGTAGAGTAAGGAACGATCATACCCGGTTTGTCTTGATGTCATCCTCCGTCGTTGACATCTCAATTTGCTAGAAATTGAATTGAATGCTTCATGCGAGCATATTTGCATTTCCAACATTTAATCAAGTGAAGCCATTTCCGATATATATATATATACAAGCAATTTATCACCATAATAACAATTCAAAAACCAAATGGATATTTGTTAAGAAAATATCATCAATAAAATTTATGCAATCAATTCTTTCAAAGCACAAGTTCCCTCTTAAGTAAGACAAAATGGAATGTAATGACATTCCTCTTACTTGTAACAAATTGCCTAAGACATTTCTTCTTTTGATAAGAAGATTGTATTAAGGCTAATTCCTTTTACCATATTCACAAAAGAATAGGAAGGATATTGAGGAATATACAATATGACGATTTTTATAAAATTATCAATTATATCAACCAAAAAAAATACCTATTGTTATTTTGAAAGGCATTTGTCAAAACATATATTGCATGCTGTTTCAAATAGATAGTCAAATCATGAATCAACCATCTTATCACCTGTTTAAGCAAAACACATCAATTCGACATTTTACAGGAAATACCGATTGTTACAAAAGCAATGAAAAATCCATTTGACGGAGAGCATAACAAATGCATCAAATGTTATTTTATTAACAGTGATACACAAGGTTATTTTCAGCAATCCATATTGCAACAAATGTCAAATATTTCAATTAAGCGCATTTGCAATAATGAGAACCAAAACAAAGCATGATTCAAGGAGAATTGATACGGATGGTTAACAAAGACATATCAACACATACAATTGGGCATGATAAAAAAAGAAAGCCTAGCCTTTAAAAAATTTCAAGAACGTTTATGCCTATTTTGAACTGACACGATGATAAATGATAGCTGTCGAGTTCAGATTTCAGAATGGTAACAAATCTTGAGATTTTTACCGATTGACAATCGATTGTTGAAAAGGGACAATCGATTGTTGAACTATTTGACACACAAAAATCTGCAAGAAGCAGAAAGATTTTGAAAACTCAGAAAAACACGGACAATCGATTGTGTCTGTGAACAATCGATTGTGGACTAGACCAAAAAGGTTTTAAGTCCTGAAAATCGATTATGAGAGTATGCTAATATAAAAAGCATTTATCAAAACATATATTAAACATGATTTAAAACACTTTGCTGTTTGAAAAGATTGTCAAGACATAATTCAACTAAACATGATTTTAGTAGGTACTCATTCAATGCACGAATCAACATTTGTCAAAGCATGGATCAAGCATTTAATAGTTGATACTAGTAATCAAAAATGAATTTTCAGCATGTCAATCAACACGTATAGTCAGCAAGAAATTTCACAAATTGATTCTTACAATTAACGCATGTCAACGTTTTTCAGGGTGAGAATCAAATTGACAACTTATATGTTAATAACACCAGCTGCCATATATCAACAAATCTGTCAACATTAATAACTTGCACATATTCGGTTTTATCAAAAAGAATAGCTAACCGAAATTCCTCTCGATGCCTTTGGGTGTCGTGCTTGGCGCATCTACTACAATTTTGTAGTCTTCAAGCACACCTGCAAAAATACCTACGGAGAGGTTTTTGGTACCCATATCTTTTTGGGTCCTTTGGGGTTAGGCAAATAATAATTATAACCAAAAGATAAATCTCTATGTTTAGCAAAACACACGGGTGCAATGTGACCTATCCGATTGCAATAATGGCATACTACGTTCGGATTGTGCCAATGCCTAGGTTGCGCCAAATACATTCTAGGTGATCTAGAGTCATTCCTAGAGGCGTTGAGAATCCTAAAGTCATTTCTAGGTTGTCTAACGTAGTTCGTTCTAGGCTTATCAACAATAGTCCTAGTATTGATTCTAGGCGATGTAAAGTGATTAACTCTAGATTCATTATTCCAATTTCTAGAGTTGTATCTAGGTGATCTAAAAACGTTAGTTTTAGACTTGTTTTCATACATCCTAGCGTAATGTCTAGGTGGTCTAAAGGAATTTGTCCTAGACTCATTTACAGCCCTAGAATTATTTCTAGGTGGAGCAGTAAAATTTCTAATGGGATTTCTGCTTTTATGCCGTTGATTATTCTTAGACGTTTCCTTTTCTTCAGTAACCTTAGGGACATCTATACTTCGTGATTCTAAAGTTTTCCTAAGTTCTGCGTTTTCTAACTTCAAAGAATCGCAGGAAGTACAAGTAGAGCATTCATCAACATAAGAAGCTTCATGCATAGTCTTAATGACTTGTCTAAGTTCTACACTATCATTTTGCAAAAACTGATTTTCTTTTACAAGATTCTCGTTATCAAGAGACAGATTTTCAACACCTTTTTGAGCTAAAGAAAGACGTTCTTCAAAGTCCTTGTCTTTTAAAAAGAGTTGTTTTTGAAAATCCTCTTCTTGTAAAGAAAGAGTTCTTTGTAAATCTTTAATAGTCTTAGAAGCATTTACCAACTCATCATGCAGTTTGTTATAAGCAATTTGCATATCGTTAGATGTACTTACCTCGTCTTTTTCGTCTGCCATGAGGCACTGACCAGTTGATTCATCGTTTGTGCTGACCGCTTTTTGAGGCGTGTTTTCGTGCAATTCCTCAAGTTTGTCCCACATTTCCTTAGCAGTTTTATAGTGGGAGATTTTTCGCCAAAGTTCCTGGTTCAAGGCGTTATGTAATATATTCATAGCTTTAGTGTTGTATTCACTTACCTTATCTTTCCCGACTTTTGTCGTCAGTTGATCACTGTGTTTAATAGCTTGCCATAGATACAAATCGTTTGCCATTGTAAAAACTTGCATCCGATATTTCCAGACTGAATAGTCGTTTTCGTCTAATATTGGAGGCGACATGCTGCATTCTCCTTCACCTATTCCTGCAAAGAAATTTAGAGTAGAAGCCATGGATGGTTCTCTCAAACGGTTAAGTTTTTCAGAGAGTATGGCTCTGATACCAATTGTTAGAAATAACGCTCTACGCTAGAGGGGGGGTGAATAGCGTATTAATAAAATTTGGCGTTATCTTGCGGAATTTAAACTTTGCAGGAAATAAACAAATGCAGTAAAAATAAATTACACCACGATATATACTGGTTGGCCACACTTTGTGGTTAGTCCAGTCCCCGAGAGACTCTCTCGAGATTTCCACTAACAACCTTGTCAAGCTTAAGGTGCCCAACAAACCTTTACACTTGAGACTTGAATCACACAAATCTCAAACACTTGCTTGGAGGTTCCTCACCTCAAAGACTTCAATTTGCTCGGAGGTTCCTCACCTCAAAGACTTCAATTTGCTCGGAGGTTCCTCACCTCAAAGACTTCAACTTGCTCGGAGGTTCCTCACCTCAAAGACTTCAACTTGCTCGGAGGTTCCTCACCTCAAAGACTTCAATTTGTTAAGCTTCCGGGTGCCTAACGAACCTTTACAACTTGAGAACTTGATACAACACAAGCCTCAACCAACCCGCTTAAGGAAACCTATCCCTAAGACTTTACAAGAAGACATATAACACTCCTTCTTACTACAAGTGTTTAACAAAAACACTCTTTTACTCACTTTACAAGAACTCTCTCAAAGAGTGGATTATGAGTACAAAATATATGGCTCAAGAACACAACAACTCAATCAATAATCTTGGCTCTCAAAAACAATGTAAGATATGAAATTTGAATCACAAGAATGTAATGTAAGCTTTGTGATTTTTCTGCAGTGTTGTTGTATTTTAAAAATGATTTTCAGAGAGTGTTTTATAGAGAAAATGGATCAATAGACCGTTGCTTTTAGTTCCAGAAAACGCTCCTGAAAATCTGCCTGACAATCGATTGTTGATATTACACAATCGATTGTTGGAGCAAAAGTTCAACAGACAGATTCCTTAAAATCCGGTTAAAAAGATTTCTGTTGAATTTAAAAAGAATGACAATCGATTGTTAACCTTAGACAATCGATTGTTGTTCAAATATTCAAAATATTTCTGGCAACTTTTTGACTAAAAGATTGAGTAAAGATTATACCATAAATAGATAAAGCCGTTGGAAGAAGTCCGTTTGGAAATATCACTGAGCACAATCGATTGTTACATAGTGACAATCGATTGTTCTTCATTTTTGAAGATTTTGAAAACATTCTGTAAGTTGTCCAAAATTTTGAGACTAAGTATAAAATCTGCAATCGATTGTTGAACAGTGACAATCGATTGTTGCTTCAAAAATGATTTCAAACGAAGTTTCTGTCTCAAGACAACATTTTTAAAAACTAAGTATAGAACTTGACAATCGATTGTTTCTTCAAGACAATCGATTGTTAAACCCAATTTTCACAACGAGTTTAAAAATCATTTTGGCAAATATGCAACTTATTTCTTTAAAAACTTATGATGCATAATTTTATGAAAATCATTTTAGGTGAGAGCCAATATTAGAAATAAGTCGTTGAGTCAAGATTACAAATTAAGACCTACTCAACAGTTGATTGCATCTTCTATTCTTGAACGCGTACTGTCACCGACGCTTGTCTCAATGTTTGGCATTTATCAAAACCTACATGAATCAACACACGTTAGTTCGAGAACGTGTTTCTTACAGAGTTTTTCACCAAGAACTGGGAAATTGTCAAAGTGGATGTCTTTGCTGCTGTTAAGGAGTTCTTTGCTACTTGTCACATGCCACACATGATAAATACCACTGCCATTGCACTTGTCCCAAAGGTGAAAACTCCTCAAACTGTAAAGGATTTCAGACCTATTGCTTGCTGCACCACCTTATACAAGATTATCTCTAAAGTTCTCACTAGAAGAATTAAAGCTGTAATTGATCATATCATTGGGAAGGGACAGTCAGCATTCATAGAAGGAAGAAGTATTCTTGATAATATTCTACTCAGTCAAGAATTGTTTAAAGGGTATGGAAGGAAAGGTATATCACCTAGGTGTGTACTTAAGGTTGACTTGAGGAAGGCATATGATACAATTGAATGGAGATTTCTCAGGCAGATGTTGGTTGATCTTGGATTTCCTGCAAAGTTTGTGGACTGGATAATGGCTTGTGTTTCATCAGTCACATATTCTTTAGTGATTAATGGGGGCCTCACTAAACCATTTTCAGCCAAAAGAGGTGTTAGGCAAGGAGATCCTATGTCTCCTTACCTATTTGTTATTGCTATGGAATATCTCAACAGGAACCTCATCCTACTTCACAAAAATGGTGACTTTAACTTTCACCCTAGGTGCAGGAAACTCAACTGTTCCCACATCTGTTTTGCAGATGATTTATTACTATTTTGCAGGGCTGATCTTACTTCTATTCAGCTTCTTCAAGCTGCATTCTCATCCTTTTCTGTGGCTTCTGGACTCTCAGCTAATAAAGCTAAGAGTGCCATATATTTTGCTGGTATATCTATTGCTGAAAAGGAAGCTATTCTTGAAGACTTGGGATTCAATGAAGGGCATCTCCCTTTCAAATATCTGGGCATCCCATTACACTCAAAGAAGCTGAACATTCATCAATACTTGCCTCTGATTGAAAAAATCACTGAAAAAATCACCTGTTGGTCTGCAAAATTTCTGTCCTATGCTGGTAGAAGTCAACTTATAAAATCAGTGCTGTTTGGAGTTCAAACTTATTGGTCTCAGATCTTTATATTGCCAAAGAAGGTGGTGAAATCAATTGAAGCCATTTGCAGGTCCTTCTTATGGACAGGCAATGGAATAGTGTCCAAGAGATCACTTATAGCTTGGGACAAAGTTTGTCGACCTGTTACTGCTGGAGGATTAAACATCATTGACATCCAGACCTGGAATAAAGCAGCTGTATCTAAATTGCTGTGGGACCTTGCAAGGAAGAAGGACAGTCTTTGGATTAAATGGATCCATTTTTACTATATAAAAAATGGGGACATTGAAACAATGACAAGTCCTAAGAATGCTTCTTGGATGTCTAGGAAGATCATTGATTGCAGAACTCATATAATGAACACTCACAGCCTACAAGGTGATCTCATATCTAGGTTGCAGCAGGTATGTAGGGCAGGAAAATTTCAAATTCATGTTCTCTACCTTTCTCTGTTACCAATATTTCCTAAGATGGATTGGAGGAACTTGATGGCAACTCCCAATGTTTTGCCTCGACACTTGTTCACTATATGGATGGCTGCACATGGTAGACTACCAACTGTAGATAGACTCCTCAAGTGTGGGATTCAAGTGGATGCAGCATGTGTGTTTTGTAACCATCACAGTGAAGATTTTGAACATCTGTTTTTTAATTGCTCAGTCACTAACAGAATTTGGTGCAAGATTTGTCATTGGCTGGGATATCATAGAAGACCTGCCTGTTGGGAAGCTGAATTAACTTGGATATGTAGCAATGCAAGGAGTAAACAGTTCAAAAAAGCTGTGGTAGCTACTGCATTTGTTACGACTGTTTCATTGATTTGGAGAGGGAGGAATGCATTACGATTTCAGAAACAGCCTTTTGATGAACACAAATTGTGCAGAGAAATTGCTATCCTCATTCATGCACGAGGTAGGAGATGCAAGACTTGGTTAAAAGGATTACGACAACTCAATTACTATCCTTAGTTATTGTCAGTTTATAGGTGATTTGTAATAATTTAGCTTGATAGCAGTGAGAATTATATAGCATGATTAAAGGATTAGGATGTGATAGTTAGTCTATACTATCACAAAAGAACACTCTATTGTATAATTGTTGATATTAAAATAAAAAAAATAAAAAAATAAAAAAATAAAAAAAGATTCTTCCACAAGTTACATTTCTCAGGCACCCACCCGAAAGGCCGAAACTTCATCAGAAAGTACCTTCACCACTTAACAAGAAGAAATAACAGTAGTCATCAAATGCAGAATGACAACCGCAACGGCCACCAG
This sequence comes from Nicotiana benthamiana, assembly GCA_034376525.1. Taxonomy (NCBI): domain Eukaryota; kingdom Viridiplantae; phylum Streptophyta; class Magnoliopsida; order Solanales; family Solanaceae; genus Nicotiana; species Nicotiana benthamiana. The sequence continues at coordinate 99,242,291 of CM067323.1, read as the reverse complement.
AAGGTGTAGACACTCTTATAATCAATGTGATAAGTTGACAGGTAATAATTAGAAGTAATTCTACATAAAATCATATAACTACACACCATTATATTCACTACAGAGGAGGGGGGGGGAGGGGGAACCCGAGTGAGATGTCAAGCTTCTGTTATATATAGCTGCCTTTAGTTGAAGTTAAAGTGTTTCTATGAATGGTTAGGGTGGATGAAGCTTGTTATCTCCTCCATTAGGCAGCGAAAATGATCGTTATTGGGCAAGAAGTAGAAACCTATTGTTGCCTCCTTTAGATATAGGAGATTCACCTCATGCCCTGATTTCCGCAAACCTTCAACATAAGTCAATTGCCAATCCTGAACAACATCCAAGCCAGCTACAACGACTAAACTCTTTGTGAAGTTAAGTCCTTTGAGGCTTCTACCCCTCGGGCCAAATATATTACAAGCAGGATGATCCCTATCTTCCCCTTCTGGTAGATAAGCTCTCCAGTACCAATCCCTATCTTGAACTGTTACAAAGTATTTACCATCCAATCTCTTCTCGGATTCGGTCCTCTTTTGGCCACCAAACATTGGATGAAGTAGAATATTACCCAATACCTTAATATCGGCTTCCGCAGCCCTCACAGCAACATGGTGAGCAATATTACCACCAGAACTATCACCGGCCAAGTAAACATGAACTTTCAAATCCTTTCCACTCTGAAGCCATGGCCTTGATTGCACCCATTGAAGAGCAGTCCATCCGTCATCGTAAGCACAAGGATAGCGATGCTCAGGTGATCGTCGATAATTCACAGAAACAACAACAGCCTTGCAAATGCTAACAAGGCGACGGCAAAATGTATCATAAATAGCACTATTGGCTGAAGAATGAGTAAAACTTCCACCATGGAAGAAAATAATGACAGGTACTATTTCTGTGGTGCTCAAAGGTTTCTCAAGCTCAACTTTAGCCCAATCGGCCTCATTTTTTGGGGCTGGTCTATAGACGCGGTTAAGCAGGCTTGTAGCACGATCAATGACATCAAAAGAGTAAACTCCATCAACTGGAATCGAGTTTGCAGCAACTTTCCTTTCCAAGAACTCAGCCAAATCTCGATTAAAAGTGCCATCAGAACGACGAAGCATGTTGTAAGCCAGCTTGAAATTGGATATAAGAATCCATGTATTAAGTGGAACTACTCTCTGCCAAAATGGACATAATATGGCCCAGTCATTACAAAAATAACATCTACAAATAGTAGAACCAATATCCACTTCCCATTCTGAGGTGCTAACAGCAAATTGATCATAGCAATATGCATCTTGTGACAATCCACAAATAGTCACAACAAATAAAGGAAATATTAGGCAATTTTTTTATGCATAGCCAGAAAGAGAAAGTAGCAAACGGAAAAGAAAGAATCAAACCCCAAAAGAGCAAATAGGAAAGTAAAAAGTGATTCTGTGAAAAGGAGGTTAATATTTGTGCAGACAGGCCAAAGAAACATAAGAATGACAGACCATCTACCTAATCAAAGCTCATCAACAAAAATCAATCATAAAGTTTCATCTTTTTTTCCTCACAAAAAAAAAAATCAAAAATTCTTAGACACAAAAAGGTCAAATCGCAAAAGTTAGATACTTTCAGACATAAAATGATCATCTAATTAAGAAAAACTGGCAATTAACAGAATCATTACCAGCTAAGCTTAATAAATTTCACAAAGGGAAAGGCTCAACTCAAAGATGCAGAAGAAACCAAAGAAGTTCAAAAAAGAAAAGTACCTTAGATTCGTTAGCGTTGATCTCGTTACTGCCTGCCATGACTATTGCTAAAGATTCAAACTTTGTACTAGAAACTTAAAAGGGTGCACTGATCTTCAGAAATATGACTGTATAATCGTTCATAATGACTGAATAGATAGCAGTGGTCCAAAGAACGGAGTTGGGGTGTGTATGTGTGTGTTTGACTAGTTTTAGGTGTCTGTATGTAAGTGAAGGGAGTTTTGATTCCTCGTTTTGTGTTAACTAAAACCAGAACAGACACTTCTGAAATAACAGTCTTCCCCAGAAAACACAGCAACTAGGAAGACAAAGAATATAGAGAGGGAGAGAAAATATTAGCCCCAAATCAAAACTTAAAGCGTGGAAAGCGCACAGACACGCAAAGAAAGAGAGGGGGGCGGGGTGCGGTGGAATAGGTGAAGACCAAAAGGGGAATAGAGAGAGGAAACAAAAAGACGACAAGAACAGTGAAGAAACAGAAGAAAAAGTGGGATGAGAGAAAAAGAGGCTATTTTTGCAAAATAATAAATGGAAATAAAACAAAGCCCTAGAACTTTTAAAAACTCGATCAACGCTACGTAAGACTACGAGGCCATAGTTTCAACCTTATTAAAATGTGGCATAAGGTTTAATTCTATTAATATGTGAGGTTATGTTTTAATCCTACCACTCCCATTGACCATATTGATGTGTACTAAAGTGGGTCAACTCATGTTACTTAGGGGTCATTTGGTAGGAAAATAAGAATAATGTTGAATAGAGTATATTAGTTATGTTTGAAGTAATTATGCTGATATATTTTTTATTTATTATTTGGTTTGGTATGTTAAATTATTGTATAATTTCTAAAAAAATTATTTGTTTATAGAAATACCCTTAAAACCAGTCCATCGCACTATCTTTTTAAAAGAAAATATGTTGAGGATTATTTTATATGAAAAAGTTTTAAAAGAATTATTTAATTTGTCTATCTATATTATAGTATAGAACCGAATATTTATTTATAAAAAATATATGCTAAGTATTTATTTATTTACTAGGTATATAATTTTATTTCTCAGTATTTAGATTATTTTAAATTTGCCTTAATATAATAGCATATTTTAATTAAGCATAAATTCCGAAGGACAATTTTTTCTTCAACTAAGTTAATGCATGTATCAAAACACAATGCATTGCTAAAATCATGATTTTCTATGCATTAGTTATGCATAGGATAATACCAAATAGGATGTACAAATTATATTTGCATAGATAATGCATAAGTCCAAAATATATATCAAACAATGTATTATTTATACACAAAGCTAATGCGTTCATTATTTTATATAATGCATCCTACCAAACGAGGCTTGCTCGTGGGCTCTTTCTCTCTCTTCTCTCCCTTCTCTCTCTTCGCCTTCTCTCTCATCGCTCTCTCGACTGAATCTAACACCATCGGCACCACCTTCTTCTGGCGAGTCGCCGGTGCCAACAGGTAAGTATCTCTCTCTCTTTCTCTGCTCCTATCGTGTGCTTTTCAGGTAACGTTGTTTGTTTGGAACACTGTTCCGACAACAGCCTCACAGTGGGTCTCTCACGGTGGTCTCTCTTTGACACCTCCCACACCATCGAGACATGCAGCGTCAGGCGCACATCCCCTGCAAATTCCGTCGCCGGAATATTCCACACGCGCCGCCACTGCTCACCCACGCGCCGTCACTGTCAGCCACGCGCTGCGTGCGTGACATCACTTCCCGTCACTTTTTCCGCCGGCACCTATACAGTTTGTTCTCCCCACTGTTCCGACCAACTTGGTACTACCGGAATATTCCTCTGGTCACTTTCACTCTCTACTGCTCACTGAGCCACCTCTTCTTCCCACTGCTTATTCACAGCAGACCTTGTAAAAGAGATTTACCTTTACTGTTTGGTTATTCAAGTTTGTCCTATTGCTGTTTAGAGGTTTTGAATTCTTGCTTTTCGCCGAAAATTTTTGCGGCAACTCCTGCTCTTTTCTTTCTATTCTCTCCTCTGCTTTTTTGTGGGTGTGTGTGGGTGTGTTCTGTTTTCTTGGACAGGTGGCTATTTTACCGGCGAGGATTTCCGGCAAGCCACAGCACTCCCGGTGACTCCCGTCCAGACTCGCGGAATGACGCAATAGAACTACACGAAGCTTCAGGAAAACTTGGGCGCATCAAAGCATACTTTCAGGTTTTTCCACTGGGAGTTGGTACCTCCCGCTCTCTTGTTTACTTTGTGCACCTTTTTACGTATTTTAGCTAGCGTTTCGCGTGAGGTCTATTCTGTTGCTATCTAGTTTGTACCATTTTGCGTATTTCGTTATAGTGCGTGTGTGCGCCACTGTTCCCCATAGTCGGTTGAAGGGAGAGTGGCCACGGCGGGGGATGATAGCGTAAGGTCATGTCCTCGGGGGGTGGGGGTGGTGGCGGGAGTGAGTAGGGGATCAGGGGGTGGTCCTGCGGGTAGGGCGGGAGGAAAGGGTGGGAGGGGGGTAGCGGACGCCCGTAGATTAAGGATTGGATCATGGAACATAGGCACTCTGACGGGTAAGTCTATAGAGTTGGCGAAGGTTCTTCAGAGGAAGAGGGTTAACATAGCATGTGTCCAGGAGACTAGGTGGAAAGGGTCGAAGGCGAGGAATGTAGATGGGTTTAAGCTGTGGTATTCTGGGGTCGTGAGAGGTAAGAATGGAGTGGGCATCTTGGTAGATAGGGACCTAAGGGAGTCCGTGGTCGAGGATAGGCGAGTGAATGATAGGTTAATGTCTATTAAGCTGGTTATTGGGGGTTGCGTCCTCAACGTCATCAGCGCTTACGCGTCGCAAGCAAGCTTAGACGAGGAGGCTAAGGGCGCTTTTGGGAGGACCTGGATGATCTGGTGAGTAGTATTCCCCTATCTGAGAAGTTAGTTATTGGAGGGGACTTTAATGGTCATATTGGGGCTGATGCTGGTGGCTATGATGAGGTGCACGGTGACTTCGGCTTTGGGGTTAGGAACGGAGGAGGCACTTCGCTACTTGATTTCGCCAGGGCTTCCGAGCTTCTGATTGCGAACTCGACATTTCAGAAGAGGGAGGAGCATTTGGTCACCTTCAAGAGTTCGGCGGCGAGGACTCAGATTGATTACATTCTCATCAGAAGGAGCGATAGGGGTATGTGCAAGGACTGCAAGGTTATTCCGGGAGAGTCTCTTTCAACTCTTCATAGACTCCTAGTGATGGATGTCGGTCTCTGGGTGAAGAGGAAGAGGAGGGGCGCTCGGGGACAACCGCGGATTAGATGGGGTGCTTTGACTAAGGAGAAAGTACAGGAGTTGGAAAGGAGATTAGTTGAGGGCGGAGCTTGGAGAAGTTCTGGGGAAGCAGATGCTATGTGGACAGTGACGGCGAACTTGGTTAGGGGGTAGCACGGGATGTGCTCGGGGTAGCCAAGGGTTATTCAGGCAGACATCAGGGTGATTGGTGGTGGAACGATGTAGTCAAAGGAAAAGTGGAGGTGAAGAAGGCGGCGTTCGCTAGGTTGGCAGGGAGCACAAGCGAGGAAGAACGGAGAGTGAACAGGGTGATCTACAAGGTGGCGAGGAGAGAAGCAAAGATGGAAATCACAGAAGCTAAAAACGCAGCGTTCGCGCATGTACGAGGAACTAGGGGAGAGAGGCGGGGATAAGAAGTTATTCCGGTTAGCTAAAGCAAGGGAAAGGAAGGCACGTGATCTAGACCAAGTTAGGTGTATCAAGGGCAAGGATGGTAGAGTTCTGATGGGGGAATCTCAAATCAAACAGAGGTGGCAGGAGTACTTTCGGGACTTACTTAACGAGGAGGGGGATCGTAACATAGAGTTAGGGGAGCTGGGGCATTCAGAGCAACATAGAGACCTTGGAAACTGCAGGCGCATTAGGGTGGAGGAGGTCATGGGGGCTTTGCATAGGATGAGTAGGGATCGAGCGACCGGGCCTGACGAGATCCCGGTGGAGTTCTGGAAGTGCATGGGTAAGTCAGGAGGGGAGTGGCTCTCCAGGTTGTTCAATGCGATATTCAGGACCAAAAAGATGCTAGATGAGTGGAGGTGGAGTACAGTGGTGCCCTTGTACAAGAACAAAGGGGACATCCAGTGCTGCAACAACTATAGGGGTATCAAATTAATAAGTCACACGATGAAGGTTTGGGAGAGGGTGATTGAGGCGCGGGTGAGGGAGGTGTCAGCTATATATGGGAACCAGTTCGGTTTCATGCCGGGCCGCTCCACTACAGAGGCTATCTACCTTGTCAGGCGGCTGGCGGAGCAATTCAGGGATAAGATGAAGGACCTATACATGGTGCTTATCGACTTGGAGAAGGCGTATGACAAGGTCCCAAGGGAGGTGCTATGGAGGTGCTTGGAGGCGAAGAGCGTGCCGGAAGCATACATCAGAGTAATCAAGGACATGTACAATGGAGCTAAGACTAGGGTTAGGACGGTGGGTGGCGAATCAGACCATTTTCCAGTGGTTATGGGGCTTCATCAAGGATCGGCGTTGAGCCCCCTCTTGTTTGCCTTAGTGATAGATGCTCTAACCCGACATATTCAAGGGGATGTGCCTTGGTGTATGCTATTTGCTGATGATATAGTATTGATAGATGAGACGAGGGTCGGTGTTATTGAAAGGTTAGAGGTATGGAGACAGACTCTCGAGTCTAAAGGTTTCAAAATAAGAAGATCTAAGACAGAGTACCTGGAGTGCAAGTTTAGCGCTGAGCCGAGCGTTGTAGGCAGGGACGTGATGATTGGTTCCCATGCCATCGCCAAGAGGAACAGTGTCCGATACCTTGGGTCTATGATTCAGGGGGATAGAGAGATTGACGGGGACGTCACTCATCGTATAGGAGCGGGGTGGTCAAATGCATCAGGAGTCCTGTGTGACAAGAAAGTTCCACACAAACTCAAGGGGAAATTCTATAGAGCCGTGGTTAGACCTGCGATGTTGTATGGGGCGGAGTGCTGGCCCGTGAAGAACTCTCATATTCAGAGAATGAAGGTTGCGGAGATGAGGATGCTTAGGTGGATGTGCGGTCACACCAGGCTAGATAAGATTAAGAATGAAGTTATTCGAGAGAAGGTGGGGGTGGCCTCGGTGGATGAGAAGATGCGTGAAGCGAGGCTGAGGTGGTTCGGGCATGTGCGGAGGAGAAGTCCCGATGCCCCATGAGGAGCTGCGTGCGGCTGGAGGTTGTTGGCGGTCGGCGAGGCAGAGGGAGGCCTAAGAAGTATTGGGAAGAGGTGATTAGGCAGGACATGACTAGAATGCAGGTTTCCGAGGACATGACCCTTGATAGGAAAGTCTGGAGATCTAGAATCAGGGTTGTAGGATAGGGGCTCTTAGAGTTTTTCGTACGCCTCATCCGGGGTTGGGTGTGGGTCAGCAGGGTTACCCATAGATGATTTGTGTTTTAGCTTATGTCCCCCCTATGGCTGTTAGTTATGGTAGTTACTGTATGATATTATTGCATGCGATTGTATTTATGTTTCGTATGTTTAGATAATTATATACGCTATTTACGCTATTTCTGATGGAGTTACTAATGCTCTATTGCTTGTGTTTTTGTCTTTGTTTTGTTTTACTGCTGTTTTTCCTTTTATCCTATGAGCCAGGGGTCGATTGGAAACAGCCTCTCTGCCCTTTCGGGTAGGGGTAAGGCTTGTCTACATATTACCCTCCCCAGACCCCACCTGGTGGGAGTATACTGGGTAGTTGTTGTTGTATCCTACCAAACGAACCCTTAGTGTTAAATATCATCATATACTAACATTTCTTCTCCTTCTTTTTTATTTCTCACCGGTGTCTGGTATTCGCATTGGAGCCCGACTATATTCGGATTCGTACCGCATATGACCCCATTCAGAAGAAACGCTTCCTATTTAAAATTTTTCCACAATCTGAATTCGAACCCGAGACGTTTGATTAATAGAACTGACATTGCTTTTTTACATTAGAAAAATATTACTCATACTGTTTTAAACATTAAATATTTCGTCTGAACATTCCTCTACAAGTTAACTATAGGTTCTTATTTCACCAAAACAATAGAATTGTTATGCTCATTCTGAATTTATTAAAGGGATAAAGTACAAACAAAATATATCTTTTTATTAGAGGTTAGAATCGATCATCATCAGAAGAATTAGGGTAAAAGCAAATATGCATTATGAATGATCAAATTTCCATCCACGAGAACCAAAAAAAAACTTTCATAAAAATTCTCAATCGAGAATGAAGTTTGCATTTTATATCGCGAAAACAACTCAAGTATGTTGAACTTTTCATCTTTTTTTGAAAGAATAATTTTCAGTTTATGAGAATGCAACACAAGGGTGAGACGGTTTCAAATTCAGAATCAATTTCTTAGTCTATTTTTTTTTTAAAATTACATAATTGAAAATCTATAATAGTAATTAGAAGTATTTACAAAATATAAGAAAGAAATTTGTAGTCATTAAATTGTTAATTTCTTTAAAAAATAATACTCCATTATTATCATTGGAAGGACTGCGTATAAATATATGATGATATCATAGATGACAAAAATTTAGATCGAATAGAAGAAAGATTTGATAAAGAAATAGGCAGTAAGTACGGAATTGTGCTTGGCTCTCGTGAGAATCCTCTTTACAATGCTCTCTGGGTTGCACAAGCCCTTCTCCGTAAAGGATCTGCGAAAACTGCTGATAAACGCATGCTCTTGTTTACAAATGAAGATCATCCTTTTGGAAATCTCAAAAGCGTCATAAAAGTGGATATGATGAGGACAACACTGCAGCGTGCCAAAGTATAGTATCTATGCCACATATTGATATATCAATATTTTGGTCAGTTGAAAACAAATCCTATGGGAAAAAGTAGACTTATGTAAAGATAACTCCGAGTGAATAAAAATTTAGATAGTTTTGTAACTTTGTTGTTATTTATGGTAGTTACTATTTGATGTTAGTGTATATCATTTTATTTATAGTCGTTATGTTTAGATAATTATTTATGCGATTTCTGCTGCAGTTACTAATGTTTTTTCGTTTTTGTTTTGTTTCTGTTTTTCCTTTCTTTCTCTGAGCCGAAGGTCGATTGGAAACAACCTCTTTACCCTTTCGGGTAGGGATAAGGTCTGTGTACATATTATCCTCCCAAATCCCCACTTTGTAGAAATATACTGGATAGTTATTGTTGTTCATATATGACAAGGCAACAGAATAAAGTGGAGAAAGGAGGCGTGGAAATAAACGCAAACTGACGGCGTTGTGGATGGAGGCGAGAGAAACGATAAAATAGGCGACTGAAATGAAATGTAAACTGTTTAATTAAGGCTGTAAAATTGGCGGTTCCGAATCGGAACCGGACCGGAACCGCGGCCCTGCCGGTTCCGACGGTTCCGGTTCTAGCGGTTCCTGGGAACCGTGGCGGGGCGGTTCTACCCGTTGGAACCGCCAGAACCGGAACCGGAACCGGACCGGTTCTGGCGGTTCCAAACAGTTCCGGCGGTTCTGTAACGGTAATTTTTCAAAAAAAAAAATTAAAAAAATTATTTCCAAACGGCTCTTTGCAAAAAGTAGCCGTTTGGAAGTCTAAAAAATAGCCATTTGGCCCCCCAAACTTTAATTGAACCCCAAACTTTATATAATTACACTATTTCCCATTTTTCAACTATAAATACCCCTTCATTCTTTCATTTTTATTCACCAATTCATCAATATCTCTCAATCTCTCTCAAGCTCTCTTTCAATCTTTCTAGTGCAAGTGCTTAATTTATTGTTGCAAATTCGTGAAACATTGTGAAGTTGTTGAATTGAAGTTTTTAAGTGTTCAATTTCAACGATTTTCAATTTTCAAGAAGTTGTTCGTCAATCCGGTAAACTCGTTTCAACTCTTACGTGTTAATAGTATTTTTTTTGTGTTGTTAGTTTGCTTAATTATAATTATTATGGATTTTTCGTTGAAAAAAATATTCGGTAAAGGAAAAGCTAAAACCGGTGAAAGTAGTGGCCAAAATACTACCCCTCCCCCGGCTCCCCGACCTAGAAAAGATAAGCAAGTTCAAAGTAGTAGCCAACCTAGAAATCCTAATGAACCCTTCGGAATCCTTGATAGTGATCACCCTTGTTTTCAATTTAGCGATATTGATTTTCTACATGATGTAGCAGTTGATGATAGAATAGACGATGATATTATGAATGCTCTTTATCCTAATGCACCTATCTTAGAGGGAAATGAGGATGATGATGATGATGATGAAACCCAAGCTCCAGTAGAATTAGATGATACACCTACTAGTCCTGCTCATAACTTAGGTGATGAACCGGCATACCCACCCGTACAAACTCCCACTTTTAGTAGACAACCTCCTAAACGTACAGAAACATCATTAGTTTGGCAATTTTTTATTCAACTAAGAGAACTAGATAAGGCTAAGCGTAAATCTTGTGGAAAATTACTTGTTCATAGGTATACTGGAGATCGTAGCGGCACGGGTAGTTTAGTTAAGCATATAAGATTACACCCTAGCGATAAGGCTAGATATTTGCAATTGAAAGCGCAACAAGAGGGGAGGACAAGTGCTGATTCTACAGTTAACCCAAGTACTGGTTCAAATCTACTTCGACCAGGAATAAACACAGTCACCGGAGGTATATTATATTACGATCCAAATAAGGATCGTGAAGAATTAGCGAAAATGATTACTGTTATGTGTTTGCCTTATTCTTTTGCTTCTAATCCTGCATGGATTCATTATATTAGAAGAGTATTTAATCCTACGTATAAAGGTTGGCCTCGCGCAACAGTTAAGGCCGATATTTATAAATACAAGCATGAATATGAATAATACTTGCGCTATTTATTTACCCATATAACTAATCGTATGTCTATTACAACTGATATTGGTAGAAGTAATAATGATTGTGATTATCTAACCGTAACCAGTCATTGGATAGACGAAGACTGGACAATGCAAAAACGCATTATTGCATATAGGATAATTAATTCACGGCACACGGGTATGTTTATTGCTAACACTGTTTCAGATGTATGCAGATAATTTTGTTTTAGTGATAAAATAATGTCAATTTCTATGGATAACGCTTCTAGGAACACTAGTGCAATAGGTATGCTAACTAGAACACTTAATCCTGCTTTTACTAATATTTTCCATGTTAGATGTATATGTCATATTTATCATTTAATTATTGGTGATGGTATGAGAATATTAAACTTAGAAATTGAAAAGGTTAAAATGGATCTTAATTGGCTATTTTATTCAAACCGTAGAAGTAGACTTAGAGAATATTTTAAAAAGTGTGACGAATATGGCCTTAGAGAAAGAATGGTTCCTAAACCTTGCTCGACTAGGTGGAATTACATGTACGAAAGTTTAGTAGTAGCGTACGAATATAGAAACCCAATTAACGCTACGTATAATTCTCGGGATTGTGGTGAGGAAGATAATGACATGCTAACTACACAAGATTGGACTAACGTTAAAATTCTTTTAGATTTTTTAGAACATTTTCATGTGGCTACAAATGCTTTATCTGGCCAATATTATCCAACTATTTCTAACTGTTTAGTTTATATTGCCACACTTGTTAATTTGTTTGTTGATTTTAGCGAGGGAGGGGACATTTATGAAATTGCAATAACTGAAATGAAAAAGAAGTTTAAAATTTTTTTTTTTCCAATCCCTCCTATATTTGGTGTTTCTGCTATGTAAAATCCAACTATGAAATTAGGAGGTCCTCACTTTTGGTATTCTACTATTTATCAATCTTTAGATCTTTCAGAAGTAGAAATTGCTACACTAGCTGATGCGAAAGCATCAATTAAAGTTAATGCTCAAACTGTTTATAATGCTTATAAACAGGCGTTAGAGCATGCTAGGCCTAATATTTTAACCCCTACTTCGTCTACATCACAGTCGTCTAAAAGAGCTGCTGGCTTAACAACTCTTAAATCGTGGACGGAGTTCATGGGTACTCAAGGGGATAATTTAGATGAAATTTCCCATCTAAATGAGCTTCAAGTTTATTTGTCGCAGGGACTAGGGAATGAGAATCCAGACGACTCTTTCGACCTTTTGGATTGGTGGAAGACAAGGAAAAAGTATTTTTCCGTTCTTGCAAGGATGGCTCGGGATGTTCTGTCGATTCAAGCGTCAACTGTTGCATCGGAGAGCTCTTTTAGTCAAGCAAGACTACAAATAGGTGATCACAGAGCGTCGATGCGGGACAGCTTGGAAAAATCAGTGCTTTTTCGAGATTGGATCCGCACAGAAAGAAGGAACTTTGGCCTAGCTGAATCACAACCAGAAATAGATAAGTGCTATGAAGAAATGATAGCAGAACTTGCTCAGGAAGCAACTTCACCCGGAAGTGGTGATGAACAAGCTTCATTTCCACCACCGCCAACACAACCACCTCCAAACCTTGAAGGTTTTATGAGATTTGTTAGAAATAATGCATAAATTATGATGTAACTTGTACATTGGCATGTCTTCTTTTAGTTTTTTTCCTTTTAATGGTGGTATTAGTACCATGTTGTGCTCATTCCATTGGGGGAAGGAAGACTAAGAAAGATATGCCATTTTGGTCAATAAATATGCTCTTTATCATATCCTTGAATATCTTTTGTCTCAATATTTCTTTGTCTTTACTTCTATATCAATCCTTGAATATTTATATAACATACAATATATAACATACAACACAATATACTAATGACAACATTCTTTTATCAATATATACTACTTATATATAATTTATACTAATTACTAACTACAACACAATATACACTACTTATATACAATATATACTACTTAAATACAATGTATACTACTTATATACAAAATATACACTACTTATACACAATATATACTAATTACCAAACACAATATATGTTATACTAATAACATATTATACCATATAAAATATATTCTACAATATACTAATGACTACCATACAAGATATTGATTTAAAAAAAAAAATTTCAGAACCGCCGGGAACCGCCAGAACCGCCGGAACCGGAATCGGATGGTACCCGGAACCGGATGGAACCGGTTCCACCTTCAGAACTGCCAGAACCGGAACCGCCACAACCGCCAGAACCGGAACCGCCACAACCGGAACCACCAGAACCGGAACCGCAGACCCAAATAGACCCAGAACCGGAACTGGATACAGCCTTATGTTTAATAGAACCCATTATATGGTTAAATTAGGACCCATTATTATTTCTTTTCTTTTTTTATTTCTTTGCTAACATAAATTAACTCTATTTTGTACTGTAGATTTAAATTGTAGTGGCATATACTTTTATTATTATCTGTATTTTATAATATTAATATAAAGTAGCTTCTTTTAATTTAATGAAAAGTTAATTAAAGTTAATGGAGATTTGACTTTATTTAGCCCCTAAAAGTCTCGTACAGTACACAAACCACTCCATTTTGTTCCCACGCCACAATATTTGCTCTTACTTTCCATTGGTTAATACGTAAGACACTCCACGCCGACTACCGTAATCATCACTTAAAATGTATTAGTTTTATTAACTTTTAATTAACTATTTTACATCTTATTAATTAAATAATTTACATTGATAATTGTATTTTTAACATCGCCAGCTTGAGGTAATCTATAGTAACATGTATTTTTTACACACCCTAATTTGATAACTTAAAAAGGTAAAACAAAATTACTATAACAAGTTAAAATTCCTTAAGAGTTGGTGGGGTAGATTTACTAAACTTATTAGTCATTGGATAGAATGAAAGATCCAATGTCGAAGTTTAGTTGACCATCTTTTGTTAAAAAATTGTATTGTATACATAGGTAAAATATTACGTTTTATAGGTATATATAAAATATATTGAACACCCTTTATCGAAATTTCTTTTTCACTTTTATTATATTTGAATACTTTTGGTGAAATTTCTAGCTTCGCCACTGAATTATCACGTAAGAGTGGATTAAAGCGTTTAAGAGTCCCACCAAAAATTCTCTATTTGACATTCTTGGTGTCCATTACTTTCAACACTTGTGAGTTTAAATCCTTGGAAACTACTGAAACATGGAGTTCAACAATTCTAGTATTTGCATTTCCGTGTAAAACTGTACAATATTTAAATAAACTAACTATAAATAAAGTACTATATTATAAATATTTGTAGCGATAGCAAGATTTGAAGAACTAGAGATAAATTTAAATTGCTAGAAAAAATGCTTAGACATTTGAATGAAGAAAATTGCAAACCCCACGTCAATATGTACACTGAAATTGCATCCTCGGACCTTTTACATTGTTTTGCTTGTTTAATTAATTACTAGTCTTGCGTTCACGCGTTGCGTGTGTATTCTATGTCAATGGATAACAAACTTTAAAATATTACATAAAAATTATCTATTGAGTTATAGAATAAAAGAAAAAATTATTAAGTATTATCTACTGAGTTATAAAAAGTAATTTAAATTCCTTGTAATGATGGATATTGATTTTACTTAGCAAACTCAACAACAAAAACAATAATATTCCACATAAGTCCTCATAGCCTCAACTCAAATTATTTAATAATTTGTTTTTTTTAAGAATATTTTATTTTTCGAAGAGAATGAGTTGAAGTCCGACTTAGATATATATACTAATGATCTCCACAGTGTCTTTGTTCAAGTGGGATTTATATTTAGAAAATTCTTTTAGTATTAGTTAAATTGAAATCCTAAACATTTTTTTTCCTATAAGTTTTGGATTTTGAAGCCCGTCTTTGTAGTTTTGTAACCACATATCATATTAGTAGACTCTATCATTCCATATAATTGAAAATTACCATGGATATTTATCAAAAATTAAATCAAAATCTTAAATTTCCTTTTAAATATGATTCTCGCAATGAAGTATTTATTTGGACATATAATATGTAAAAACTTGTAATAAAACCTTAACAATATAAATGAGAAATAAAATTTGAAAAAAAACCTGTCTTTAAAATCCCGTTCTAGTCGGCTCTAAGTCTCAATCACACGCTCCACACGAATCTTCCTTCATCCGCACAATAATATCAAAGACTCGATGAACACTACTAGAATTCGGTCAAAAAGCGATCAAAAAATGACGACCAAATTTTGTCTGTCAAAAAAAGCGATCAAAGTTGGTCGTCAAACTTACAAAAATAATAAAATAAATATTTAAAATAATTTAGCGACTGAAATTCTATACGTGTTCATGTGTGACAACTTTCACTGAGCCGACGGTAGATTGGAAACAGCCTCTCTGTCCTTTCGGGTAAGCTAAGGCTCGTCTACATATTACCTTCACCAGACCCCACTTTGTGGGACTATACTGGGTAGTTGTTGTTGTTGTTGTTAGCAACTGAAATTGGTCGCTATTTGGACGCAAAGTTAGCCAAACTGTTGACTAGACTGGTCAGACTAGCTTGGTCAAAGATATTCTGAGTTTAGCGACCAACATTGGTCACAATAATGGAACCCACAAAAGTTTTTTTAATAATTTATTATTATTTTATAAAACTTATAAAATATAAATATATATAATTTAAAACTTGCGACCAAAGTTGGTCGCTATCTGAAGGATAAGAAGTTGGCGATCAAGTTTGGTCGCAAAAGCGGGACCCATATATAATATTTTAATAAATATATATTTATTTAAATTTTTATGAAATATAAATAAATATCATTCAAAGTTTAGCGATCAAAGTTGGTCGCTTAGTGAACTAGAGACTAACGTTGATCGCCAATGTGGGACCCAGTCTCAACGTTTAACAATTTTTATTTTTTTAAATATTATATAAAATACAAATAAATCTGATTTAATTATATTGACCAAATTTTGTCTCTAAATTAAATTCATGTACAGTTAGTGATCAACTTTGGTCGCTAAATTAAATTAATTTAAAGTTAGTGACCAAAGGTGGTCTCTATATGGTAAAAATTATAAATCACTTTTGTAATTACTATGTAAATAATATAAATGTAAGTAGTTAATACTTTTGTAATACAAGGGATGAATAGTACTACGAAGCGGGCGTGTGTGTCTATATATATATATATATATATATATCTATATATATATATATATATATATATATATATGTACTTCCGCTATACTATGCACGAAGTATAATTGTAGTAGATAATACCATATCGAATACAGCTTATATATATAATATATGTACTTACGCTATACTATACACTAAGTATAAGTGTATTAGGTAATACCGTATCGAATATAGCTTGTGTATATATATATATATATATATATATATGTATACTTATACTATGCACCAAGTATAAGTGTATTAGGTAATACCGTATCGAATACAACTTATATATATATATGTGTATATATATATATATATATATATATATATATATATATATATATATATATATATATAATATGTACTTACGCTATACTATGCACTAAGTATAAGTGTATTAGGTAATACCGTATCGAATACAGCTTATATATATAAGTGTATTAGGTAATAACGTATCGAATACAGCTTTTATATATATATATATATAATATATTCACTTATGCTATACTATGCACTAAGTATAAGTATATTAGGCAATACCGTATCGAATACAACTTATATATATATATATATATATATATATATAAATAATATGTACTTATACTTATACTATGCACTAAGTATAAGTGTATTAGGTAATATGTACTAAGTATGTAAGCTGTATTCGATACAGTTATACTTAGTGCATAGTATAGCGTAAGTATCAAATATAACTTATATATAATATATGTACTTACGATATACTATGCACTAAGTATAAGTGTATTAGGATTTTAATTCAATTTAAGCTATATATATATAGCTAATATTGACTGTTTGACCAAAAGGCGACCAAGATATATATATATATATATATATATATATATATATATATATATATATATATATATATAATGGGAAAACAGAAAAAAAATCATTCATTTATTTTGAAATATAGCGACCAAATTTCGTCGCTTTTTTGGTCAAACGGTCAAAAATGGCGACCAAATTTGGTCGCTAATTTGGTCAAACAGTCAATACTTATATAGCTACAAAATTATCGACCAAAATTGGTCGCTTTTTTTAATACCAGATCTCAGAATCGGGTTTCCCCTCCCAAAAATCTTATTTTCATTTTCAAATTTCCCCAAACTCTCTCTACTACCCTTCTGTATTTCCCTCACACAAATCAATCCCCCCACCCAGCGCCACCATTGTGACCTCATGCCACCACCGCCGGAACCGCTGTTGTTGAAGTCCTCCCTCTCTGATTCGCCGCTGTTGAAATCGTTGTGCCACCACCGCCGCTGCCACTGTCCGCCGGAGCACCATTTGAAAAGCTTTTTAATTCTATTTTTCATCTACCAAGGTTAGTAGTCTACCTTATTAGCTTTTTAATTTATAATTTTTGCTATGAAATTTTATTTAATTGGTTAGTGTTTTTGTCTATTTAGTATTAGGGTTTTGTATAAATTATGAACTTCAGGTAGAAATTAGGAACTACCTTAAATTATGAATTTATGGTTCTTAGGAGAACTCAAATTAATGTATTAAACTTTTTGGATATGAATTGAAATTTTAGTTAATGAATGAAATTTTAGGATACGAATTAACTAATTTAATTTGCTCTTGGTTTATTTAAATAGATGGAACATCGTTCTTGGATGTACGAGAGGAATTATCCTAATTGGCGGGGATTGCACGAGGATTTTGTAAAAGGGGTTGAGGACTTTATTAGACATGCAATGTCACTTCCTCGATACATAAAAGAATGAGTAATTAGGTGCTCTTGTGTCAAATGTGACTGTATGAAGTTTGGAAAACCGGAGGATGTTAAGGTTCATCTTTATAGGAAGGGGTTTATAGCGAATTACTTTGTGTGGACTAATCATAGAGAGATAGATGGTAGCCATGGGATATTTCATAACTTGGTTGTTGGTGAAAGTAGTAGGTCGAGGGAGAATAGAAATAGTGATTCTAGAATGCATGATATGGTTGCGAATGTTTTTTGAATGCACTTTGGGGGTGAGTCCAACGAAAATGTTGAACAAACTCCTAATGATGAAGCAAGATATTTTAATGAACAGTTAGATGAAGCTAGTCGTCCATTACGTAAAGGACGTCCTCACTCTAAGTTGTCTGTTGCAGTTATATTACTAAGCATCAAATCTGATTGAAATATTTCTGAAGCAGCCATGGATTCTTTTATTGACCTTATGCGTGAACTAGTTGACGAGGAAATCGAATTACCTGGTGATTTCTATAAGGCAATGAGATTAGTTTCTAAGTTAGGACTTTTGTCAATGAGAATTGATTATTGTGAAGATGGTGGCATGTTATATTATAAAGATGATACAAATTTAAGCTGTTGTAAATTTTTCGGAAAGCCTCGTTTCAAGAGGCTTTCCAGCGGGAAGATGGTTGCTATCAAGGCGATGCATTAGGTTATATGCTTCGATGAGTTATGCTCCTCATATGAGATGACACTTTGAAAATAGAAGACCACCTGGTGTTATGTGCCATCCTTCAGATGGAGAAGCTTGGAAGCACTTTGATAGGACATATCCAGATTTTGCTAGTGAACCAAGGAACATTCGGTTAGGTCTGTGTGCGGATGGCTTCACGCCTTTTTCTGTATCTGCGGCACCGTATTCATGTTGGCCTGTCTTTCTTACACCTTATAATCTACCACCCGAGTTGTGCATGACTAGTCCATATATATTCTTAAATTGTATTATCCCTGGTCCACGTAATTTGAAAAGTTTGATAGATGTATATTTGCAACCTTTGATTGATGAGCTAAAATAATTGTGGTACAATGGTGTTGAAATATATGACATATCAACCAAGCAGAATTTCAATTTGCGTGCTAATTTAATGTGGACAATTAATGATTTTCCTGCATATGGAATATTGTTTGGGTGGATGACTGTTGGGAAGCTAGCTTGTCCTTACTGCATGGAAAGTAGTAAAGCATTCACTTTGAAACATGGTCGAAAGCGTTCATGGTTTGATTTTCATCGTCAATTCTTGCCTAATGGTCATGAGTTTAGAAGGATGAAAAATGCTTTCAAAAATAATAATATGGAATATGATTATCCACCTTCGATACGTTCAGGTGAGGAAATTTTTGAGAGGGTCCAGAACTACAGTAAAGCTACTGAAGTTTCACCGCACAGATTCCCCGGATACGGTGTTACTCATAATTGGACCAAACAGAGTATATTTTGGGAGTTTCCTTATTGGAAGGATTATCTTCTCTGTCACAACCTTGATGTCATGCATATTGAGAAGAACTATTTTGAAAATTTGTTCAACACAGTGATGGATGTTAAAGGTAAGACAAAGGATTACCCGAAGGCTAGACTGGACTTACAAGAATATTGCAGGCGACCTGAATTACACTTGCCATCAAACAATGGTAAGTTATTCAACCCCAAAGCAAGTTACACATTCACTTTGGAGGAAAGGCGGCAGATTTGTGATTGGGTAACGAAATTGAAGATGCCTGAGGGTTACGCATCAAATTTTGAGAAAAAAGTTGATATGGAGGTAGGGAAGTTGAGCTATTTGAAAAGTCATTACAGTCATGTTTTCATGGAGACCCTAATGCCTATTGTGTTTTCTGGTTTTCCTGAAAGAATGTGGAAACCCATCACTGAGATTAGTTTGTTTTTCAAAGACTTGTGTTCTTCCACATTAAGGGAAGAAAACCTACGCCGGATGGATCAGAACATTCGTGTAACTTCAGGTACGATGGAAAAGATATTTCCATGTGAGGGAACACCTTCCAATCCACCTTGTACACGAGGCACGACTTGGAGGGCATGTTCAATGCAGATGGATGTATCACTTTGAGAGGTAATACTATATTCCATATATAAGAATATGCCCAATCGACCCGGTCGACCTTACGAATGATCCATTATATCCTTCTATGTCCATATTCAATCGACCAGACCGATGTTCTGAGGATGGTAGAAAGAGAAGTTTGAGTGATATGGAGTTCAAGTCAACTACACTTCATGTGTTGCTAAATTGTCCCGAAGTAGTACCATTTCTCAAGTAAGTATTGATTTAATAGTTATCAAAATAAAAATTTTCTGTGATTACATCTCAATGCAAATAATAAAAATATTTGAAGTGTCACAGTCACTTCGTGGGTCAATTTGGCCAAGATGCTGTATACACGGCATTTCCTAGGTGGTTCAAACAATTTGTAAGTATATCCTTAAAATATTCTAACACTATGTAGGTAAACAATGTTTGAAAGTTCTGCTAACTTATAAATTTTGTTAACAATATGTAGGTAAATGATCCAAATAATGGTGTAAATCAATTTTTGAAAGATATATCTTGGGGACCTGGGGTTGAGGTCACAACATATTCCAAGTACGCTGTGAATGATTATAAGTTTCATATAGAGGGTTGCTCTAAAAATAAAAAAAGCAACAACAGTGGGGTGTGGGTTCAAGGTGGTGATGGTAACCAAGTTGGAGATATTGATTATTATGGTGTGCTCAAAGAAATAATAGAACTAGAATATTTAGGTAGGCCATTTAAGAAAATTATTCTCTATAGATGCAAATGGTTTGACCCAAATCCAACAAGAGGTACGAGAGTTCACAATCAATACAACATAATTGAGGTTAATCATACGAGGGAGTATGATCGATACGATCCTTTCATAATTGCACATAATGTTAGGCAAGTGTATTATGCTCCTTATCCATTACGACGTAATAAGGCCGATTGGTGGGTTGTAATCAAAACTAAGGTTGTAGGTATGGTCGAAGTCGAGAATGTGTTGGATGTTGCATATCAAAACGATATCTCCAGTGTTCACGAAATAGTGGACGGACTTTTAGAAAATGATTTGGAACATCCTGAACACATATTGGAAGAAGTCGACATAAATGAATAAGAATTATAGAAAACGAGGAAGAAGAATCAACTGATGAAGCTAAAACTAGTGAGGAGGAAGAATTCTCTGACGAGGAAGAAGAATTCTCTGATGAGGAAGAATACGTCGATGCGCTTTAAAAAGTTGGTTTCTTCGATACCTCTCGTTTATAGATAGTTTCCTTATATGTTTCAATATAAATTATGTATTATCTTATGCAGATGACATGCATAGGTCGAGGTAACAATGAAGGTAGTGGTTCTCGGGAAAAGAAAAGGCTAGGAAGCAAAAGAGGAGGTAGAAGATAGTACTTATCAATCTTTTCCACACTCTTCTGATTTGCCTGTCACTATGACACAGCCTCTACCCCATGGCTATATTGAGCCACCACAGCATCACCAGCCCTACACCTTTGTGCAGACCCCGGGTGTTTCTTCACAGGGCCATCGGACTGTGCGTCCGACATACAGTCCACCTGCCTCACAGCCACGTGCATCCCACCCAGCAGCATCACATGGATCACATCGATCCATTTCACAATCAGAGGGATCCAATCCATCAGTCTCACAGCCAGTCGGGTCACAACCACTCGGGTTACAACAGTCAGTATGACAACCACTTGTGATCCGTGCAGCTATGTCGCAGTCACAGGGATCACATCTATCGTCATCAACGACTCCACCTATTGGAGGCCTTCACTTGCGGGATAGTAGCTCTAACCCCCCCTACTCCGTCCACACATGCCTTTGATACACATGTTTCGGACGATGATGACGCTGCTGCTGCTGCTGGTGAGGAGGTGAATTATGATCAGTATGGCAGGATCATCATAGTCCCTAAGGGTGATGTTAAGAGTTATTTGTTATTTTTATATTTATTATTTTGTACAGTTTTTACTAAGATATTAATTTATTTTATTTATTGAATTGAAGGTTGCTCCCGAGTAATATTAATACGAGGATAATTACCAAAGAAACTAGAAAGCTTTATGACGCCCCTTATGCGTCTTGGCGTGAATTCCCATTCTAACTGAAGGAGGAAATTTTCAATGAATTTAAGGTATAAATATTCTTTTATGCAGTATAATTATTTATATTTAGGATATTTCCATATAATATTTAACTTTTGAAATACAGAGCAAGTGTGTATGGGAACGCCAGTATAGTGAGTACGTGGTTGCAAATTTTAATCTCAAAGCCCGCAAACGATTGTCGCATGCTTTCTCCATAGCTAGACAGCTGAACCAGAAGCCTGGCTAGTCGCTTCAGGAGTATTGGGATGATTTGCAAAGGCAATGGCTTACTGTAGAGTTCTTACAGAAGAGCGAAAAGGGGAAGAAAGCTCGGGCATCTGAGAAGGGAGGATCCTTGCACAACGGAGGTACGGTCAGCCAGGGGACAGTAAAAAGAAGAATGGTACGTAATTGCCTAATATATTTTAATTTTCAAAGTATATCTATTCTATTTATTAATTAAAAATTATGAGTTTCAGGAAAAGAAGTTGGGTCGTCCGATGAGCCAAGATGAGCTATTCAACGGAGACTCATATTGTGAAGAAGAAGAAAGAGACGTATGACGAAAGGTGGGTCGAGGAACGTGCCTCAAATGTACATGTAAGTTTTCAATTTTCATTAAATATTTTCATTTACTTTTATATAAATTTTGAAATACTAATTCAATTTACTTTTTTTTATAGGATCGCTTCAGAGTTGAAGCTGATGAATTCATACGCAGCCAGCCACCTAGTGTGTCGGGCGAGCCATTCCAACTTTCAACCGAGGATATTGAAAGACTATGGACGCGGGCTGCAGGCGTTCCAAAATGCGGGAAGGTATACGTCCTTCCTACTAAGACGTTTCATCGCTATAGGTGTCAAATGCAAGGAATAGGAATTTCCTCGCAAGCCGAGCAACTTGATGGGGAGAGTCTCTCCTCTATGCGGGAGACTGTGTCAAAGCTCACATCCGAGCTAGAAGAGTCCAAGAAAAGAGAAAAGCTTAGAGATGCTCAGTATGTTGGCGTGGTCACTCAGTGCTAGAACATCCAAGAGCAGATAAAAAATCTCCTAGCTGGATCTTTTTCGATTCCCCGGTCTCGACCATCATCGCCAGAGGTTTTCCGTCCCCGTGCTCGTTCGTCCCGTCCTCTAGGTGGTCGTTCCTCCCGTCCTCCCTGTGATCATTCTTCCTGTTATTGACAAGTAGAACCTTCTCAATATCGTGATGATGATGAAAGTTCATCAGAAGATTATTATATTAATGTACCAAACAATGAATGAATTGTAGACAACTTTAACTATACAAATACAATTTGTTTTCCATTGGGTTGTAATAAGAGTCAACATAATAGCTTGGTAGTTTGAATGTTTTCCATTGATAGTTCTATTGAAATTAACACTTTCTTGGTTTTAATGTAGCTTTTAATGTTATTTTTGTTTTGTTGTTGGATTATTGTTTGGTATTATTATTATAATCGTTGTTTGAATTGTTGTTGTTGTTGCTTGTTAGGGTTTTGGTATGACTGGCAGGTGGTGTAGCTGCCAGTCATACCAAAGTTAGTCTCTATTTGGTCGTTTTTCAAGTTTTAAAAAAAAATTCTAGAAAATAGTGACTCACTTTGGTCGCTATTTTCCCAGATTTCTTAAAAAAGCGACCAAAGTTGATCGCTATCTCATTAAAAAAAATGTACTAATATAGAGACCAAATTTGGTCACTATTTAAAAAATTAAATTAAATCCATGTAATTAGGGACTAAATATGGTCATTAAACTAATAAAATAAATAAATAATTGAATATAATAGCGACCAATAATGGTTAGTTTCCATATTTTAAAATATAATTTTTGGATTAAAGACCTAAGTTGGTCGCTTTTTAACGATTAATAATAAATAAATAAATAAATAACATTTTTTATTTAGAGACCAACTTTTGTCGTAAAATTTATATTATTAAATTAATATAGCAACTTAAGTTGGTCTCAATAGTCAACATCCGGAAAATGGGTCCATTTAGAGTAGAGATCAAACTTGGTCGCTACTTAGCGACCAACTTTGATCCATAAATAAAAGGGACCATCAATATAGCTACTAGGCCACTTTGGTCGCTTTTTAGCCAAAAAAACGATCAGCTTTGATAGTTTTTTGCGGTCGCTTTTTTCCGAATTTCTACTAGTGAAAGAATAACTTACATAAATTTGTTAAATATTTATTGTTTGAAGAAAGTTAGAAGTCTAATAACTTTAAAAAATAACAAATATTGATAAGGAAATAAATAGAAAAAAAACAACAGTATCCATAGAACATTAGATAAGGGAAAAATTAGAAAAGAGTTAGATTGTTTTGCACCTTGAACTCATATTGATGGGGAACTAAAAGTAGGATTAAATATATCAAGGAAGTCAAACCTAAAGAAGCCTAAACCTAAAAGAAAGTAATACGTTAGTAAATGCTAAAGAATACTAATCCTAAACAAATAAAGCCTAAAGAATCCTAAACTTAAATAAAGTCATCTCCGATAAAAATGGTGATACACGGCAGTTTTGGTTTTATCCCCAAAAATAAAATTAAAAAATTAATAGTGATTACAATTACAATTACGAAGGATAAAAGAGGCAAACATAATAATCACCCGTTAGGAAGAGCGGTAATTAAATCACATGTACTAATCTAGATCATGATGCTACATACAAGCAGATGTTACATACAAGCAGAAGTTACAGCCAATATCCACACAAATCCAACAAGAGGAGAAGACACATGTTGCGCAGTCTAATAGAAGAACGAGCATCCCTTCCCTACTCTAACACCCCTCCCCACCCCCATCAACACGCACACACCGGGCGGTCCATGAACAAGCTAAGGTGAGCCCAACCCACGCGGATCTAGAGCACAAAAAAGAGGGGGAAAGAGAGTTAAATGCGACCACTGAATTTAGAAATCACCATCCCATCAACCATTTAAATGCCAGGCAAAGCGAGCAACGCTATAAATCTACCCTCATTCACCGACTCGTTAGATCAGGGCAAGGAAAATTTTGTTTTGGATCACCTTCTATTGTTTGCTTAAATAGGAACTCAAGTGTCGCGCGAGCAAGCAAGCAAAGGAACATCTCAACTAGTCGTATTCTCTCTCCGTCACCAGGAGTTGTCCCAATAGGGTTTTCCCGGGGAGGTTTAGATTGAGTCGATGAGGGAAACGTCACCGAGTTCAAAGCATAATTCATCGCCCCGCC
Source organism: Nicotiana benthamiana (assembly GCA_034376525.1). Lineage (NCBI taxonomy): Eukaryota > Viridiplantae > Streptophyta > Magnoliopsida > Solanales > Solanaceae > Nicotiana > Nicotiana benthamiana. The sequence goes on along the minus strand of CM067323.1, from coordinate 99,217,343 downwards.
TGCCAATGACATTTCCAGATCGGAAAGAGAAAGGACTAGACAGGGAAACTCCAATATATCCATGAAAAGAACGTGAGCAAAATAACAACGTTTTATACCCTCCAACATTACACTCTCCGATGCAAATAAAATTAAATAAACTAGGACTCACCTAGGAAACATAATGATTGAGAAAAACTAGGACTCCTCTAGAAGATATCCGAAACTATCCAGAAAAAATGGGATTAGTGGGTTAACATTTCGACGTCAGCTCGAAATAACACCCCTACGGCCAAGGGCCATCGCCGAAATTCGACCTCATTCGAATTGCAATAGGTTAACATTTCGACCAGATCGAAATAACACCCCCACGACTAAGGGCCATCTCCAAAATAAAAGGGTATAACCTCGCTCGAACATCAATGGGCTAACATTTCGACTAGCTCAAAATAACACCCCACGGACAAGGGCCATCGCCAAAATAGAGGAGTTTGACCTCGCTCGAACGCAATGGGTTAAAATTTCGACAAGCTCGAAATAAAACCCACTGAGTTTAGAATCATTGCCAAAATAGAAGAGTTCGACCTCGCTTGATTTGCAATGGGTTAACATTTCAAGCAGCTCAAAATAACACCTTCACGGCCAAGGGCCATCGCCAAAATTGAAGTGTTCGACTTCACTCGAAATGTAATGGGTTAACATTTCAACCACCTCGAAATAATACCCCCACGGCCAAGGGCCAATATGCCAATACGCTCTTCGAGCCTCGCCTCCAAAGTTGGAGTTTCCCAATCAATGTCGCCAATACGCTCTTCGAGCCTCACCTCTCTGAGCGTAGTCGTTGCCCTCTCCGACTTCTTCTTAGATTGAAGGACACAGATAGAGACCTACAAAGTCGTCTCCATGGCCGAAGTCAACACCCAGGCACTCTCAACACTCTCCAACTCGAAGACCTTTCGGTCCAGCTTGGCTAATTTCCCTATCCACTCTGCGCTCAAAGCCTCGACTCTATTGGTATTAAGATCCAGCTCGGACTGTAATAACTGCACTCTTGACTGAAGATGCTCAGACTCTGTGGTGACCCCTATGCCCAATTCAAGTTCTTTATCCTTTACATGAAGTTGCTCCTCGAGCTTGCTATTCCTTCAAATAGCCTACATCAGCTCTTGATCCCTCTTCTCCAGTTCCTCACCAAGAGTTAGATCACCGGCGTTCGCCCTCAACCATTCATGCATCTCATGGCACTTGTTGCGGTAGCGCCGGTACTTCTCCAACGTCATCAGAAAATTTTGGCCCGAGTGTAAGCCCTAAAAGCACTTTTAATCTCCACCATGTAAGTCTGGAAGACGAAAAGAGTTGGTAAAGGCCAAGGCCGCCAAATATAAAAATCGCGTAAAAAGAAAGAGGAAAAACTTACCCTCAGGACCAGAGCAGCCACTTCATGCATCAAATCGATGTCACGGACATCCTGAAGCGCCTCATACTCGGCGGTAGAGCACAAAAGGTCAAACGACAGTACCAAGTCCTCCGCATCTCCAAGAAGGTAAATCTCTGACGGGATTTCAACTATACGAGTCGGGCTTCCTGCATGTACCACCTGTAGAAAATCATTCTATCCATGATATGTGCGTTTTGGTTGTACTAGCATGATTTTCAGGTATAGGTTTTGATGAATGACAAACAATGAAGTCAACTTGTTAAACAATGTTATTGTATGACAAACAATGAAGATGCATTAGCAAACAATCAAGATTGAATGCTGAGAAGCATATTGATGAATGGATTGCATGGAAAAGCCAAGACGAACTCAAAAGTTCAAGACCGAAGACCCAAGGCATAGGTCGTTAGGTAGAACCAATGTAAGAGCAACGTTTAAGTTATCTCGTCTTTTGGCTCCACATTGGTCATCATAAATATGCATAAAATCATTTTATCAAATCATATTTATCATAAACATATTTCAAATACTTCAAACAAAATAATTTTAACGTTTTCATTTCTAACCAAAATGGTTTTTGAAGTAAGTTTTCAAATCTGGACAGAACTGCAAAATAATCGATTATGTCTTTTTGATAATCGATTATGTTAAGACAGTGTAAATCGGAATTTACAAAACAGCAAAATAATCGATTATGTAATATGATAATCGATTATCCTCTTTATTTGAATTATATTAAAATTTCCGCAGAGGTCAATAATCGATTATCCTATATAGCATAATCGATTATTCACTGACCGTTACCAAAGTTTTTGAACGCTGTAAAAATAGTCGATTATGCATATCATGAAATCGATTATTCTAGCACAAAATCAGCTTCCGATTTTGTAACGATAAGCTGATAATCGATTATACAAATCTGATAATCGATTATCCTTGCATAAAATCAGCATTATTGATTGTCAATTAAGCAACGGACATACAACTTATAACACTTATAAATAGAGGTCTTTTGAGCTGATTTTAAACACACAACACCTCTCATTGTTCATATACATATTGATATTATTTGGGCATCATTTTAGAGCTTTTGTTGAGCCATTTGAGAGACAACTTTGAGTTGTTCATAGAGCTTATTTTGTATCTCTTTATCTACTCTTTTTAGAGAGTTCTTGTTGTAAAAGAGAAAGGTGTTTGAGAAGACCATATCTTCTCATTGATTGTCGGGTTTGCTAAGTACCCTCAATCTTAGTGTGTGAAGTCTTGTGGTGCGGTATCCACGAGCAAGGTGAAGTCTTGAGGTGAGGTACCCTCGAGCAAGTTGAAGTCTTGTAGAGTGTACATCTACGAGCAAGTGTAACGGTTTGTTAGGTACCCGTAAGCTTAACGGAGTTAGTGGAATCTCGAGAGAGTCTCTCGGGGACTGGACTAACCACTCGTTGTGGTGAACCAGGATAAATTCGGTGTGTTCTTTCCTTAATCTTTTAATTACCGCATTTACTTTACTCCTGCAATTTTAATTCCGCAATATTTATCAATATTCTCGTGCCGCACTATTCACCCCCCTCTAGTGACGGGCATAAATCCTATCAATTGGTATCAGAGCGTAACTCTCTGAAAGCCATAACCGGTTGAGAGAACGATATATATTTTTTTTGTTGAGAATATTGAACGCAGGAATGATGAGCGAAGGACACTCCACCTATAGGCCTCCACTATTTGACGGAACAAATTACACATATTGGAAAGAGAGGATGAGAATCTTCATCCAATCAAATAACTTTCGCTTGTGGCAAATCATCCAGAACGGTGAACAAATGCAAACAAAGAAAGTTGGGGAAACCGCGGTTCCAAAGGAGGAAGATGAATATGATGCCGAGGATGTCAAGAAAGTTGAAAATAACGCAAAGGCCGTCAACTTATTATATTGTGCGGTGAATCTGGATGACTATCGGAAGATTTCTTGCTGCACAACCGCCAAGGAGATGTGGGATAAACTCGAGATCACTTATGAAGGTACGTCTCAAGTCCGAGAATCTAAAGTTGATTTTCTAACACATGAATATGAACTCCTTAAAATGAGGGAGAAAGAACCCATCGGTATTATGTTCGAACGATTCTCAAAAATCGTCAACGATCTTCATGCTCTCGGGAAAGTGTACACGAACAAAGATCTTGTTCGAAAAATCCTACGGAGTCTCACTCCTGAATGGCGTTACAAAGCCAATGCCATCCAAGAGTCGATAGGAATCACGGATGTCACAATTGATGGACTAAGAGGTAACCTCGAAACTTATGAAAGCACAATTCTTAATCCCTATCTTAGAAGTAAAAGTTCGAATATTGCCTTCAAAGCCTCATCTTCTAAAAGAGTAGAGGTAAGTAATTCGGAAAGCGATGATGATATTATTTCCACTGATATAATTGAAAAGTTTTATAAGTTTATGAAGAAGGAAATAAAGAAGGAAGAACCAAGTCCTTCACGTGAAAAACTTGGCCACACCAAATCACATTGTCCAAAACCCAAGGACAAGAAAAAGAAGAAACACCATAGGCGCGTGACATGGGATTCGGACAGCTCGGGCGATGAAACTGCCGCACTATGCCTCATGGCCAACGAGGAAGAAGAGGTAAGTAATTCTAACTCTTACTCGTTTGAAGAAATGCAAATGCCTATGATGAATTATATAGTGAATTTATTAGAGCTTCCAAAACCATAAAAGAATTGAAGAAAACAATTTCTTTGAAATAAAAAGATTTTGAAAAATAACTTTCTTTGAAAGAAAAAGATTTTGAAAAATTGACTCGTGATAATGAGAAGTTAGAAGAAGAAAATAAATTTTTAGAAAATGATAATATTGATCTTAAAAATAAAATTAAGGAAATGAATGAAGCCTCTTCAATTGATCAAAGTTCCAATTGTTCTTCCTGTAGTTCTTTGAAAATAGAGAACATAGAACTTAGGAACACACTAGAAAAACGTAGTGTTGATGATCCTAAAACAATTGAAGAAATTAAGAAGAATATTAGAAAGGATGATAGAAATGAAGTTGGACCACCTAGAAATAATTCTAGGAACTTCACTAATGAGTCTAAAATTAATCATTTTAGACCACCTAGAAACGACTCTAGGAATTTTGTTAATGAGTCTAGAATGAATAATTCTAGACCACCTAGAAATAATTCTAGGAATCGCAATACGTCTAGGAATAACGACTTTAGATCACCTAGAACATTTTTGGCTCAACCAAGACATATGCACAACCCGAATGTTATATGTCATTATTGCAACCGGGTAGGACACATTGCGCCCGTATGTTTTGCAAAACATAGAGATTTATCTTTTGACTATGTTTACTATTTGCCTAACCCCCAAGGACCCAAAAGTGCCTGCGTACCGAAAACCTATTTTTAGGTACGTTTGCAGGTGTGCTTAAAGACTACAATTTCGTAGTAGGTGCACTAAGCACGAAACCTTATTGCATTGAGAGGGAATTTCGGTTAGTTGTCATATTTTTGATAAAAATATAATAGTTGATATGTGTTAACAATTAATATATCTTTGTTAACAATTGATATTAATTATTTTTGTTGATTCATGTTTTGATAACTTTTATCTTGAATAACAATCGGTATCAATTATTTTTGTTAAAAATAATAATTGATTCATGTTTTGATGAATATTTTTTTGGTTTGAATAACAGTTGATAAATTCTTGAAAAATAAATGATTCATGATTTTAATACAACTATTGGTTTGTTAAAAATTAACTGTTGATATGTTCTTAAGTAATATGATTTGCGAAAAATAACCGTTATTATGGTTGTTATGTTTTTACTAACATTTGGTATTATTTCATGTTGGTATGATTTTTTAAATATCGTCAATGTATATTCCTCATTGTATTTCCTATTTTATTCTTGACACTAACAATTGATATACCCAAAAGGGGGAAGTGTCGAAAGGGGAAATTAGCCTTTATATACTCTTCTTTTTGCTAATGCCAAAAGGGGGATGAAATTAGACGATATGCATCAAATAAGGGGGAATGAATCTACGTTATAGTATGCCTTATTTGAGGGGGAATTATCATTAAGGGTAATAGTTTGCATGAATTGTATCTTGAGATATAGCATGAATTTAGGGGGAATCCGATATGCATATCTCCTGTTGTTTGTCATTATCAAAAAGGGGGTAATTGTAGAAAATCATTCTATCCATGATATGTGTGCTTTGGTTGTACTAGCATGATTTTCAGGTATAGGTTTTGATGAATGACAAACAATGAAGTCAACTTGTTAAACAATGTTATTGTATGACAAACAATGAAGATGCATTAGCAAACAATCAAGATTGAATGCCGAGAAGCATATTGATGAATGGATTGCATGGAAAAGCCAAGACGAGCTCAAAAGTCCAAGACCGAAGACCCAAGGCATAGGTCGTTAGGTAGAACCAATGTAAGAGCAACGTTTAAGTTATCTCGTCTTTTGGCTCCACATAGGTCATCATAAATATGCATAAAATCATTTTATCAAATCATATTTATCATAAACATATTTCAAATACTTCAAACAAAATGATTTTAACGTTTTCATTTCTAACCAAAATGGTTTTTGAAGTAAGTTTTCAAATCTGGACAGAACTGCAAAATAATCGATTATGTCTTTTTGATAATCGATTATGTAAAGACTGTGTAAACCGGAATTTACAAAACAACAAAATAATCGATTATGTAATATGATAATCGATTATCCTCTTTATTCGAATTATATTAAAAATTCCGCAGAGGTCAATAATCGATTATCCTATATAGCATAATCAATTAGTCACTGACCGTTGCCAAAGTTTTTGAACGCTGTAAAAATAATCGATTATGCATATCATGAAATCGATTATTCTAGCACAAAATCAGCTTCCGATTTTGTAACGGTAAGGTGATAATCGATTATGCAAATCTGATAATCGATTATCCTTGCATAAAATCAGCATTATTGATTGTCAATTAAGCAACGGACATACGATTATAACACCTATAAATAGAGGTCTTTTGAGCTGATTTTAAACACACAACACCTCTCATTCTTCATATACATATTGATATTATTTGGGCATCATTTTAGAGCTTTTGTTGAGCCATTTGAGAGACAACTTTGAGTTGTTCATAGAGCTTATTTTGTATCTCTTTATCTACTCTTTTTAGAGAGTTCTTGTTGTAAAAGAGAAAGGTGTTTGAGAAGACCATATCTTCTCATTGATTGTCGGGTTTGCTAAGTACCCTCAATCTTAGTGTGTGAAGTCTTGTGGTGCGGTATCCACGAGCAAGGTGAAGTCTTGAGGTGAGGTATCCTCGAGCAAGTTGAAGTCTTGTAGAGTGTACATCTACGAGCAAGTGTAACAGTTTTTTAGGCACCCGTAAGCTTAACGGAGTTAGTGGAATCTCGAGAGAGTCTCTTGGGGACTGGACTAACCACTCGTTGTGGTGAACCAGGATAAAGTCGGTGTGTTCTTTCCTTAGTCTTTTAATTACCGCATTTACTTTACTCCTGCAATTTTAATTCCGCAATATTTATCAATATTCTCGTGCCGCACTATTCACCCCCCTCTGGTGACGTGCATATATCCTAACACCACCGTACGAGTAAGGCCCTCTTTAAACATCCTGACATCATAAGGATGACCACCAGATTCAGATTCATAGTCATCGACCACGACACCATTTCCCCTTTCTGCGACGGAGGAAGAAACATAACCCGTTCCGGAAGATGAACGCCCGCCCAAAGTAGCAACAATGGCCTCGATATTCCGATTCACTATCATAGTAGTCTGTTGTTCATCATACCAGCCGGAGTCTCTGTTAATAGGTTGGTCACGGTAACCGGCTCTACCTCTGCAGATGGTTAGCATCGTCCCCTATCTCAGTCTCCGTCAAGGGGATGCTGCCCTTTGAACATACCACGACTGAATGAGCCATTTTGGACTCCACTCGTCGCCTTTTTGATGACCCTTCCCTGTCCTCAACACGAGAAGACTCCCTTTTAAGTAGGTAGTAGGAATCAGAATTTAGGAACAGTTTCCGTGCACATGGCTATGGTCGTAGTTTCAACTTGAGCAGCCCTTCCCTCAGGCCGAACAACAGATCATGGTATGGGCCTAGCAGAAGATGTCGGCTGACGAAATGCAAGTGGAGGAGCCTTGACCTTCGCACTCTCCTTAATAACGATAAAAGTCATATTAGCCAAATTGTAAAGTGGAAAAAAGAAACTGCATCAAGACTACTTACCCGTGAGGGGTTTACGTCCATGTTTCTCATAGAAGGACGACCATTCGCAAACTTCTACCATATGACGAAGAATGGCATTCACCTATTCGCAAATATAATCAACAGGCGCAGAGGGTAGTCTCACGGCTGTAAAATCAAAAATAGTTCAATACCGCCCAAAGAAAAGCGATCTACTATCATTCCGGCAAAAGATACAAAAACTTACGTGCGAAGTTCCATCTCTCGGGTAAACCTGCAGAATCCGCCATATGGTGCTATGTCCGCACATAAAAGTAGTTTTCGTAGAAATGACAGTTGGCTCTATCGTCCATATTCACCACCAGACTCTTCATCCCTCGATGGCGTATATGAATCATCGTGCCTCGAATGAGTTGAGGGGCAAAAATATTGAGCATGTCTCTCAGAGTGATCTCCCGACCAGCAAGCTTCGCGAACTTGAGTAGCATGAGGAACAGTTTATACATGTACGGTGAAAGTTGATCGGACACACCTCATAGAAACGGCAAAAATCTACCACCAAGGAAGGGAGAGGAAGCGTATACCCGACAATAAAGGATATGCGTAGAATGCACAATATTCTAGGCAATCGAAATGTATGATATCATCTCCCACTATCGGCAGTATCCTGCTGTGGTGCAGAATCCCCCACCTAACCTTCAGCTCCGCAATCATCGCCTCATTCATAATAGAGGAAACAAGTTCTAGTTCCTCTCCAGCAGAGCTATTGAAATCGGTCCATGGCTTCCCGGGACGAGGCAATATTTTGGCCGCCATTGGAACCTCCTCATCCTCTACTACTTCTACTCATCTGGGAACAAGAACATCATTTTCCGGCGCCGGAACTGCGGCAAGATTGTCAACACGGGAAGAAATACCAACTATTATCTCAATTGAATATAATGAATATATAAAGGAAGTAAGGGGGAAGACAAAGATGCCAATTATTGATCAACAAAAGATAATCGAAAATCTGAAATATCGGGGAAGAAGAAAATTCGCAAAATGCTTTTGATAAATCGAGAAAGTGCGCCAATAGATTGGTGTGTTTTCCCTTATTTATAGGGATATAAATGCCCCAAGCGAGAAATCCAAAAATCGCCAATTAGCACTTATAAGGCGTGAAGCGGTTCAATCGCAGGAAACGTGTGTCATAATGGCAGTAACCACAAACGATGTTTCGAATCAACACAATGTTTCGACTCCAAATGGACACGGCGAAACAAAGGCATCGTTGAAGCATTGCACCATCGCCTCAATCTAAAAACCTCGTTCAAGGCTTGAACAATCAGATTTCTCCTAGCCTTCAAACCTACAAAGTCCGTCCGCCAAGCCCGCCAAGGGACGACCTCGACGAATAAAGGGACTAACTGTATGAGTCAAAATCTTACCACAGTGGTCGACCAAGAGGGGACCTCGCATAAGTGGCCAAATGGTGAAAAGCTCCACGACCTACCTCAAATCAATCATCGACAGTGTATGTCAAGTAAACACGATAGTCGAATAACGACGAATAGACCGTCACGTGAGAATAAGTTGATAAAAAAACACAGTAAAGTTTCAAGAACTATATATAGAAGGGGGATTCTCGGAAAATCGGGACGGGACTTTTCCTCTCAACTCTTTCTCTTATATTTTCCTCTTCTGAAGGATGTAAACTGATATTTTTTATACCTATCAAAGGTAGGATTGTAACATCAAGAAATCTAAAATGTTGTTTTTTAATTCATTATCTCGCCATACATTTTTAGATCGAAAGTTGATTATACTTAACTAGAATTTTCCTTTTCTTATCATAAATTAATTTAATAAAAAAAAATAATACTTTTTGGTCAAACAACTACTACATATAATATAAAGTTTCGCATATCTACCAGGATATAAGTTAATGATGCTTTTTTTTTTGAAAGAAGTTAGTGATGCTTAATCACATCAGATTCAATAAAAGTCATGTCACTCTTTTTTCACGTGCATAATAAATTAGTTAACCCTTCTTTTGTTTTGTTTTGTTTTGTTTTATTTTGCCTCTTGAATCGATGAATTTCAGTAAATACCAATATAGGAAGGAGAAAAGAAAAAATATAAAAAAATTAGTCTGGAAATTAATTTTCTAACTATTAATTCCACCGACGTATAATATTTAATCATGTTGCTGTCAGCGCAAAGATCACGTAAAACATGTATGTGTTTATGTGCCCCTTACGCGTCTATTATTCCCGCATTTCTTGCTTTTGATACTTAAAGTGTGTTTTTGATATGGAAGTAAATATTTTTCTGATAATAAAAAAAATTATACGTATAGTGCATATAACTTAAACACTATCTAAAATGCAAATAGGAGCATGATGGAATTTGACTTTTGATAGTGTTTAGAGATGATCATAAACTTATATATGCCTGTGATAAAATGACGATAAACTTACTATCTTAGAATCTTGCGTGGGTAAGTACTGAAAAACACTTATTAACAATACTTATGAAAAATACTCGTTGCTCAAAAAGAAAAACTTATTCGCATCTATTGATTATCAAATTTAATTACATAAGTCATAAATGAAGTGCTAGGTTTATTACTTAATTAATTTATAGTTAGGCAAAATATTTTTATATGTAAAGACATATTTTATATTCATTAGGTGAGTGTAAACATAATATTCAAGTACATTTTTGTATATATAGTGGGTACTATTTGACTCAAAAGACATCGAAACCTTTATGATCAAATCAATCAAAGAAAATGAAAGAGTAAATCTTAGCAAAATATAATTTCTCTAGAACGAAAAATGGGTAAGGAGAATACGAATAATGATACTTCTTTATCTATCTGGATCAACCAATCTCTTACAATAATCTTTTTATGTAAACAAGTTTACAGTATCTGTTCCGAATCAGTCGAGAGAGCCTCTTTACAAAATTATTGTCCTCTATATATACAAGGAGCGAAACCCTTCTAAGCTGTAAAACACAAGTTACAAGGAATATTCCTAATTCCCCTACTGGGCATGTACTATTACAAGGGTCGTACAGTCTCTTGTTTGCCTTAAGGTCATCCCCTACAGGACGTCGAGTTATGGAGACCTCCTCATTCGTCGTACTTGTCGACGGTCGTGATTGGTCAAATTTAGATCCATATAGTTAGTCCCTCTGCTTGTCGGGGTTGCAATTGGGTGCGTCCTCGATGAGCAGACATCATGCGCTCCTGTGGAGAAATTTAATACTTCGAGTCGTTACGGCATGGACAACGGTGAACGGTCAGCGCGCTTAGCAAGACACCAGGTAATACGTTTTACCGAAAAATGATGTCATCTTCGTGTGCGTCATCGTTATGCGTGTTTTTGAGACATGAGTTGATGGATTGTCGCTCTGATTTTGGAGCCACTCTGTGCCTTCCGCTTCAATTCTGATGCCACCCAACCCTATAAATAAGTGGAGGGTTTGTTTTTCTGAAAGTTCTTGGCCATTTCATTCCTGATTACCTCTCCTTATTTCTCCGAGCTTTCCCCGACAACCTTCCGCTTCTTCTTGTCACATTCTTCCTTCACAACTTCTTCCTCCTTTATTTTTTTGCTGTATCAATACCTCTTCGAACAAAAGCATGATAAGTTCACATCATTCTCGTGAAGGGGTTCCTGAGGCCATCCCATTGTCCATGGTTCTCCTTTGGGCGGGTGAAGATACGGTGGTAAAAGAGGGTGACAGTTTTCCTACGGTGGAGGAGTTATTGCTGAGTCACCCCATGTCTCGGAGTGATTTCCCCAAAGATCCCTCTCTTACTCCTGCCACCGTACTCTCTGAGACGGAACAAGTTCACATTGACGCTCTTCGTATAAAGTATAGTATTCCCGCTCTCGTTGACATGGTTCCAGCGGGGGGATGGGTGGGGGAGATTTTGTAGAGGTCCACAAGTCTGGGTACTATGAGCACCCTTTATTGATTGGCTATACTTTTTCTCTCTTCCCCTTAGCGGAAGAGTTTTGTAGGTTCTACCAAGTTTCCCGGCACAACTATCACCATATACTCTTAAGGTACATCTGTTGTTGACTAAGTATGTGAAGTTGGCAGAGTGTGATATTTCTATCCACCACCTTTTACACATGTTCTCCCCTAGCTTCCGCAAAGGTATCATGGTGTATTTGAGGCACCGTGGCACGAAAGGGCTGGTGGTCGGGACAGACGACCGAGCAAGTCACAAGTTTTGGCACAAGTACTTCTTTGTCAAGACTGAACATATTATTTGTGACTCCGCCAGGTTCTCGAAGCGATCGAATGCGGCTCGTAAATGTCGCCACTCATTTTATTCTTCCTTCATCTGTATTCATTATGAAGTTTGTTTGCTTTTTATTTGCAGCTATAGGATGTCCACCCGCCTTATTGCTGGAATAAGGGATTGGGTAGCCCGTCTATTACCCCATGCAACGCAAACCCGAGATTGGCCCTCCTTCGTAAAGTTTTACTTCCCTAAAGTTCTATTGCCATTTCGTTGGTTATATGTCATCGTCCATTAACACGACTTCTTCGTGATAGCATGTCAAGGAGCTTCCAGGTGGAGGGTGCTAGTCCCTACATTCCAACAGGTCATCGCTATTGCGGGAATGCAATTTACTTTGAATGAGTCTCTTCCAGAGGGTCAGCCTCAACCGATTCAAGTGGAAGGTACCTCTCGAGTTATGGTTGTGAGGGAGGAGGCTTCTTCAGTATTGACCCCACACCTCCTGGACGAATCTTCTAATGGGGATGAGCCGTTGTCAATAAAAAGGAGAAGAATGGAGCTCGAGAAGGATGTGGCTATGGATACTGATAGAAGAAGGGCATCACAGACGACACTTGTACCCATGTTTATGGCCCACGCCATTTTATTGGGGAGATCTCCTCAAATGGAAGGAGTTTACCTAGGAGCCGGCTCCATACACTCTACCGAGGTCGGTGCGTCATCCAATGTTGGAGTCCGTCATGTCGAGGGAGAAGGCTCGGTTTCAAGTGTTGACCCAAAAGACTTTAACGAGTTATAGATCGCCACACTCATGTGAAGGCCAGAGCGGAGGGGTCTGTTCCTCACATAATCATCCCTATGGACTATAACTAATTGTCGAACTGTGAGCAAATGGCATTTTTTTAGCTCCTCTATGTGCTGCCCCTGAAAATAAGGTGCTCAGAGTGATGAGTGATGTGGAGTTGTCTTAGAACGTCGCCGGTATGGCCTTGCTGGTAGGTTCCTTTCTTTTTATTTTCGTCATTGGGCTTCTGTGGTGATTGTCGACTTGTATTTTGTTTTTAACTTATTTTTTTCATTTGTTCCAGACACTCATCATAAATACCAAGCGCGAGCATTGGTAGAGGAAGAGGATGGCCATCTACGGGAAGATATCATCCAAGTATCAACGGTAGTGCTAAGCATCGTGCGATGGATGATATTTACAATCAGGATTTTTAGTTTCAGATGTTTCGGGATGGGCTCAAACAAAGGGAGGATAAATTTGAGCACAAGAGCGAAGAGCTGAGGGAGTGGGATGAGGAGCTTATAAAGGCTGATGCCCGTAATAGTGAACTTGAGGCCTCCTTAAGGTGAAGGAGGATGAGGTTGAGTTGAGCAGGGGTGACGGCTGAGAATGCGGATTTACAAGAAAAAGTGGCCAGTTTGACCATTGAACAGAGTGTGAAGGCGGTGGAAATTGAGGGGCTTAAGGGCGAGCTAAACGTAAGTGTCGTTAAGATGGCGGCATCTTTTTCTGGAATAACGTCTTTGGAGAATGCCCTCTATGTTTGTAAATCAGAGCTGACTGAGGAGAATGAGGCCTCTAGTCTTAAAGTCGGGGGGCTTGAAGGGCGTGTTAGAGAGTTGGAGGCGGAGCTATCCACATTGAATGGGAAAATGACCTCACTGAGAGCGGAGGATGTAAAACAATACTCTCAACCTTCTACGTTTCATGCCTCAATTGATCTGGCCATTCCTCGTCGTATATATGAGCTGTGGCTAATAGATGAGGATCGACTTGATGTGTACAAGGATTTCCATGCCAAAGGGAGGGCAACTGAAGCAAAACTTCAAACCGCGCATATCGAAGCTTGTACGGCTCATGAGGCGTGCATGTACGACCATCTTACACCTAATAGGGACAACAACAATTCTGATAATGCGAACCGTCTTGCTTCGGACTCTTGTATGAGGATTCTTACCCCCTAAGGATGATGTGTAATTTTTTCTTCGTACTTACTTTTGTTTTGGGGATTTTGTAGGGGGCTTGCTTGAGCCCTTTTATAAGGACAAATGTAAATAATATTTTGATGCAATGTAGAATTTTATTTGTTGATTTATTGGTGTTCTTTTCAATGTATATGGTATCCGGAATACTTGTCGAGCTTGTTGAGTTGATTTAGCTTGTGGGCGAGGACGATTCCTTTTTTAGTTGATGGCCTTGGTCATTGGGATGTTGCTTTGAAATATCATCGAAGTATGATCTTGTGGTAGTATGAACGAGGTCGAACCCATATTTTCGTCGGTGGCCTCAGCCATTGGGATGTTGCTTTGAACTATCTTTGAAGCAGGATCCCATCGTGGTTCGAACGAGGTCGAACTCATATTTTATAGATGGCCTTGGCCATTGGGATGTTGCTTTGAACTATCATCGAAGTAGGATTCTGTCGTGGTTCGAACGAGGTTGAAATCATATTTTCATCAATGGCCTTGGCCACTGGGATGTTGCTTCAAACTGTCGTCGAAGTAGGATTCCGTCGTGGTTCGAACAAGGTCGAACTCATATTTTCGTAGATGGCCTTGGCCATTGGGATGTTTCTTCGAACTGCTGTTGAAGTAGGATCTCGTTGTGGTTCGCACGAGGTCAAACACATCTTTTTGTCGATGGCCTTGGCCATTGGGATGTTGCTTAGAACTATCATCGAAGTAGGATCTCATCGTGGTTCGAACGACGTCGAACTCATATTTTTATCGATGGCCTTGGCCATTGGGATGTTGCTTCGAACTTTCGTCGAAGAAGGATCACGTCGCGGTTGGAACGAGGTCGAACTCATATTTTTGTCGATGGCCTTTTCATTTCGTATTAGACGTTTGATCATATTCCCATAGAGAAATGCATGTCGACTTTGCTCATGCAGTGGACATTTTATTATAATATTGTGAAAATCACATCTTGACTCTGTACATACAATGGAGATTTGATTATAATTTTGTAAAAAATACTTGTCGACTTTGTACATATAATGGAGATTTGATTATATTCTATCCAGTCCCTTCATTACTTTGGTCTATAAACCGCGTCGACGGGCAGGTTAATGAATAGTACTTCGAACGTCGAGGCGTCCCCCTTGCCAGCTCATTATAAACCTCACCGAAAAAAGCCGATTGGGACAAAAATCGAATGAGGGAAAAAGAGTACGACATGGGTGGCGCCTCCCCTCAGAAGTGGAAGTATTTGAGATGGGAGACATTCCAATTGTTTTGGAGTAGTTTTCCCTCCATTTTTTCTAATTGGAATTCTCCTTTGTTTGCCGCCGCCATGATTTTGTATAATCCGTCCCAGTTTGTTCCTAGTTTTCCCTCATTGGGTTCTTTTGCTGCTTGTGTTTTAGCCTTGAGGACGTAATCTCTGACTCTGAGCGGTCGTACTTTGGCTTTCTTGTTGTAATACCTTTCTACTTGTTGCTTTTGAGCTATCATTCTTATGTGGACCATGTCTCCCCGTTCTTCGACTTTGTCCAGATCTTGTAGCCTACTTTCGTCTTTGTTTGGTCCGCTCTCGTTGGAATATCTAAAACTAGGCTTTCCAACCTCAACGGGTATAACTGCGTCAGTCCCATAGACTAGTGAGTATGGAATCTTTCCTGTACTATTTTTTTGCATGGTGCGGTATGCCTATTGTACTTCTGGTAGTTGTTCAGGCCATAACCCTTTGGATTCCTCGAGCTTCTTTTTCAATATATATCAGTATTACTTTATTGGAGGATTCGGCTTGGCCATTGCCGGCGGTATGGTATGGTGTGGAGAGTATTCGCTTGTTGTGCCATTTTTCAAAAAACTCGATCGTTTTCTTTCCAATGAACTGAGGTCTATTGTCACAGTTGATTTCTTTGGGAATGCGGAAGCATCAAATTGTTTTTTCCATATGAACGCGATGGCCTCTGTCTCGCGTATTTAGGTGTACGCTCCTGTTCCAGCCATTTAGAAAAATAGTCAGTTAAAAACAAGAGAAAGTGTACCTTACCGGGAGGGGTCCGACAATATCCATCCCCCATTTTATGAAAGGCCAAGGCGAGGTGACAGAATGTAGGAGCTCTCCCTCTTGGTGTATCATAGGGGCATATTTTTGACATTTCTCACACTTTCTGACGTAGTCAGCGGTTTTCTTTTACATGGTGGGCCAGTAATATCTGGCGCGGATTAGGCATCGGACGATGGTGCGGTTTCTCGTGTGGGCGCCACAATGCCCCTCAAGTACTTCTTATAGTACTCATCTTCTTTGATTGGAAATTTGGCCAGGGGCTGCCGAACGTTCTTTTGTAGAGATCATGGTTTACGAGGGTGTATCTGGCTGGCTATATTCGAAGCTTTTTGGCTTCTTTCCTATCTTGTAGGAGCGTTCCATCCTGCAAATATGTTAAGAGACAGTTGCGCCAGTTCCAAGTTAGGTTTATAGAATGTACCTCGACTTGGTCTATTGCGGAATGGAGAAGGGTGGCCACATTTTCCTTGTTATATTTTTTGTGGCTGCTGCAAGCTTAGCGAGGCCGTCCGCTTCAATACTTTGCGCCCTAGGTATTTGGTCGAGGCGGCATTCATCGAATTCTGCCAGCAGTTTATGAATTTATGACTAGTACTTTTGTAGTCTCTGCTCTTTGAATTGGAAAGTCCCGGTGAATTGGTTCACCACGAATTGAGAGTCGTAATAGAGGATGAGTCGTCGAGCACCATATTTGAGGGCTAATTTCAATCATACAGCCACAGCTTCATACGCGGCCTCGTTGTTAGACATCTTGGGGCAATGTATGGACTGGCGAATTACTTCGCCCGTGGAAACCTCGAGGATGAGTCCCAGTCCCGATCGTGAGGCATTAGATGCGCCATTGGTGTAGAGGAACCAGAGGCCGGTATGTGCGGAAGCACGAAGCGCCTCTTTCTCCACTAAGGAAATATTTCCGTGCTAAAATCAGCGACGAAATCGGCAAGCACCTGCGAATTAATAGTAAATCGCGGTTGGTATGTTATGTCTTGCTCGCTTAATTCTATGGCCCATTTCGCCAATCTACCCGATAATTCGGGTTTGTGTAGGATGCCCCGCAGGGGGATGGTTGTCACCACTTTTATGGGGTGACATTGAAAATATGGTCTAAGCTTCCGCGAAGCTATGACTAATGCCAAAGCTAGTTTTTCTAGGTGAGGGTACCTTGTTTGGCAATCAATTAAGGTTTTGCTAATATATTAAATCGGAAATTGCATACCTTTGTTTTCACTGAATAAGAATGCACTTACCGCGACTTCGGAGACTGCTAGGTACACCAATGGGCATTCACCCGGATCTGCCTTGATGAGTACCAGTGGCAAGGATTGATACGCTTTCAGCTTCCTCAAGGCGTCGACGCATTCTGCATTCCATTGTAGTCTGTCTTCTTTCCTTAGAACATTGGAGAATATATAGCATCTATCCATTGATCGTGAAATGAACCTCGACAGGGCGGCTATTCGTCCTGTTAGTTTCTGCACCTATTTCTTGCTGGTCGGCATCTCCAGTATTCCTTCAATGGCCCTGATCTAATCTGGTTTGACCTCGATTCCCCTATGTGACACTATAAAACTAAAGAAATTTCCTGGAGTTACGCCAAAGGCGCATTTTTTGGGATTAAACTTCATCCTGTATTGCCTCAATATCTCGAAGGCTTCCTTCAGATAGCTAATGTGATCCTCTTTTCTTTTTAACTTTACTAGCATATCGTTGATGTAAACCTCTATGATCGTACCGAATTGTTCTTTAAACATCTTTGTGACTAACCTTTGATATGTCGTCCTTGCACTTTTGAGAAACGACATTACCTTGTAGCCGTATGTTCCTCGGTGAATGATGAAAGTGTTTTTTTCTTGATCTTCTTCAGCCATTAGAATTTGGTTGTAATCAGAGCTGGCGTCCAAGAAGCTCAGTAGTTTGTGCCTCGTTGTTGCATCGATGAGTTGGTCGATGTGTGGTAACAGAAAGGAATCTTTCGAGCATGCTTTGTTCAGGTCGGTGAAGTCAACACACATTTGCCATTTCACGATCTTCTTTTTGCCCATTGGGGATATTTTGATTCGCTGATAGAACCATTAGCGAGTAATTTATCATCCTCTTCGCTGACCTCCTCATTTATGGCGACATTGAACTTTCTCCTCTTTTGCCGTACTAGAGGTTAAAGAAGATCGACATTCATCCTGTGTGTGGCGATATCCCTTGGAATTCCTGGCATATCTGAGTGGTAAAAGGCAAACATATCGGCATTGTCAGTTAAAAACTCACAATATTTACCTGGCTCTGAGAGGTTTTGTCTGATATAGGCCTTTTTTGTGCTATCGTGTTGTCCAATTGGACGTGGTCGAGGTCTTCTACGATTTCCTTGCAAGCTTCTACGACATCCATGTCTTTGATGGCCTCTATTTGTATATCAGGTTTGGTTCCCAATATAGCTGATTGCTATGCGTCTGCACTTGCCCCTTTTAGTTGTTTGGTGTGCGTGGAATCTTGGGCGATCCAGTAGCATTCTTGGTTCGCACATTACTCGCCTGGGATGTTGAATATCTCCCATGGGTTAGAAGATCTGATTACTTGATAGAAACTTGATGGGATGGCTCGCATGGGGTGTACCCATGGACGACCTATGATGGTGTTGTAGGTTGTTTCCTGGTTCATGACATGGAATGTTGTTTCCGGGGTAACTCCTCCTGCCAGGACGGGGAGAACATTTCTCCAAAGGTTCGTTCCACTGCATTTTTAAAACATGTTTGTGTTATGCAACGTGATATTATTTTATCCTTGAGCCTCATCTACATGAGAGCTCGTAGGTGAATAATACACGCCCCACTTCCATCATCCATCAGTATTTTTTTGACGTTGGTATCCACGATGAGTAAAGTGATAACCAAAGCATCATAGTGAGGGAAATTCAAACCGTTGGTATCAGACTTATCGAAGATGATACTTTCTTCGAGGTCGTTATACCGTTCGTGGGAGACTGTCTGTTTGTGTTTTTTTGTGGTGGTGAATTTCACATGGTTGATTATTTTGTCGTCGCCTCCGCCAATGATCATTGGTATGGTGGAGCTGGTGACAGTGGTTTTGGAGGTCCTAAAGGTTGATCACGTCCACGAGCAAAGTTGGCCCGTCCTCTATCGCTCTGCATTTCCTTCAGGTATCCCATGTTTAACATTCTCACCTCCTTCTGCTGCAAACCTATGCAATCCTCGATCTTGTGTCCCCTTTCCTGGTGAAATTCACACAAGACGTTCAAACTCCTGTTGCTTGGATCCGACTTCATCTTTTGCGATCACGACACTTTTGTGCCGAGCTTTTCTAGTTCGTACACTATTTCTGAAGGAGAAACACAAATGTTATGAGCAGATAATGGTAGAGGCATACCTCTTTCATTCTAGGGTGGCGCGATGTATAGAGGCGTGGTATGTACATGTGACGACCCAAAGGGTCATCACCGTAATTCCCCCTTTAACCATGCTTTCAAGGCCTTGAAAACCTCTTAATTGGTCGCTTCGATTTTAATGCACAGTCCGGGCGCGAAGCGGGAAAATTTTTATGTGGAAATATATGAATTTTGTGTCAAAAACTATGAATTTTGATAATAATATTAATATAGTTGGCCTTGGTCGATATTTTGGGTAAACAGAACCGGACCCGTAATGTGATGGTCCCGGAGGATCCATTGAAAAATATGGGACCCGGGCATATTCACGGAATCAGAATCGAGGTCCCAGGCCGAGTACGGAATTTTTGAAAGAAATTGTTTATCTGAAAATGATATGAAAAATTGAAATGAAAATGAGCTAGAAAATATAGGTATCGGACTCGTATTTTTGTTGCGACACTCGGTACAGGTCATAAATGAGCGTTAAGCGCTTTCTGTGAAATTTGGTCGAAATCGGACGTCGTTTGACGTGTTTCAGACTAAAAATGGAAAATTTGGAAGTTATGAATTTTGAAATAAAAGTTATGAGCTTTGGGGGGGTTGATTCTCTGAGTTTGTTGTTATTTTGGTAATTTGATCGCTCGACTAAGTTCGTAGGAGGTTATTAGGTTAGTGTGTGTGTTTGATTGGGAGTCCTACGGGTTCGACCAGATTTCTCAAAAAAATTGCAGACCAGTTTTCTTCTTTGCGAACACGGCATTAGGCACGCGTTTGCATAGCCCAGCCCCCAGCCTCCTTTGCCATCACGAAAGGTCCCCCGCATTCGCACTGTTGTACCAGTTTCTTCAATGCGTCCACATTCCCCCCTTCGCGTTCGCGTAAGCCACTTTGACCCCCCCTGACTTCCTTCTTCGCAATCGCGTGATCTCAATCGCGATCGCGATGGCCCCAGTCCTCCTTCATGGCGAACACGGCCCTCATGCCGCGATGGCATAATGTAAATTCCTTCAGCAAATTTTTTTTGTTTAAAATCAGAACAGTGCACGGTATTTCTTCTCATTTTCCACACGAACTCCTTCCTAAATTCCTCCATTGACAAAATCCAAGCTTCCCTTTCTTCATAGTCCTTTGGGTAAGTGATCTTTACTTCGTCCCTTCATTATTTCTTCATCTAATTATTAATTTTCTAGCCCTAAGACATAGAATCAAGGTAGAATTTAGGGGATTTGGGTAGAACTTGGGATTTTATGAATTTGACCGATTCAACCTCAATTTGGGTTTGAATCTTAAAACAAATTGCATATTTGAACTCGTGGGGTTATGGGTGATTGGGTTTTGGTCCGAGCCTCGAGTTTGGACCATGTGGGCCCGGAGTCGGATTTTGATATTTTTGGAAGAATGATAGGAAATTCATTTCTAGGCTATGGAATTGTGTTTTTAAGCCATTATTGATAATATTGAACTAATTATTGCTAGATATCGTTGTTTCGGAGTTGGATTCTAGAGGAAAAATGGTATTATAGGATTGATTGATATTTTCGGGCCGAGGCAAGTGTTTGATCTAACTTTGACTTGAGGGATTATGACTAGGATACTATTTGCTACGTGTTAAATGTGGTATATGGTGTATAGGTATGGTGACGGTTACCTATGCATCAGAGTCTAGCATGACCGTGAGTCGTAATTGTTTTGTTTTTTTTTCAAACTCGAAAGATGTTAAACAATTGAGTTAGTTACTTGCTAATTTAATTAGGAAGTGATAGATTAAAAGAAAATGAGTTAAAGAAGGAAGCGTGGTATTTTTTCCCTTGCCGGGACTTATCTTGACTTGTTCTCCCTTGCCGGAATGCTTAATCTTGTTGTATATTCCCTTCATTGATTGGTTGTGACCGTTGAATGTGCGAGGAAGAGCGATTATGCACGAAGGGTCTTTCCGCGTCATGTTTTTGATTAATTATGCACGAAGGGTCATTTCGTGCCTTGATATGAGAGTTACGTGAGGAAAAGTACGAAGTGTGATGTCGTGCACTATACTCGAAGATTTTGGCGAGAATAGAGAGTAAAAGCACGAAGGGTGATGTTGTGCACTATATTCGACGGTTTGGTGAGAACTGAGAGTAAAAGTACGAAGGTTGGTGCTATGCAGTTGTTGATTTACTTGCTCTCTTTTATTGATGTTAATTATTCAGTTCCATCTCTTTGTTCGTTGGTCTTATATCTAAATTGTTGCACCCCACAGCATGTCCCCTCCCTATTACCTGTTTAAATTATGTATACCTTTGCGTTATTGCACATATATCTGTACAGGTTAATTGTGGTAGGTATGGTCTAGCCTCGTCACAACCTCGCCGAGGTTACGCTAGGCACGTACCAGCACATGGGGTCGGTTGTGCTGATGCTACACTTCTGTGCCTTTTTAGTGCAATGATTTGGGAGAATCTTACGGACCGCGGAAGCAGTAGATTGGGAGCGTTCCTTCAGTCCAGAGACTCTTAGGTAGTTCTCTGGCGTGCGCGGGCCCTTAGTCTCACCTATTTCATTTCTGATTGTTTTCATTGTACCGAAACAGACTTCTTATGTATTTTCTTTCAGACTCTTATTTGTATATTTCATAGTAGTCTTTGAGCATTGTGACACTAAATCTTGGGTAGAGGATGAGGTTAACTTTTCCACATTTCTTTCTGTTGATATTAAATTGAGACTTCTGCTTAAATTAATTATTTTTATCATTATCATGTTGAATAAAAGTATGTTTAAGTTGGCTTTCCTAGCTTCGATAGTAGGCGCCATCACGACTATCTATGGTGGGAAATTTGGGTCGTGACACTACATGTCGTGGAGGAGGTGGATTGGATGTACAAACGTAAGGATGGTGGCTTTCTCGATTTAAACAGGCTGGTTGATATTGTCGTCCATCATTGTGGTGATCTCTCCTTGTCTCGGTTTGGACCGATGTTAGCCGTCGGATCGGGCCATTCAAGTTATCCTCGTATGCCCTTACTTCGGCACATTAAGCATTATGGATCTCTTCCTATGTGGTGGGGCGATACTTCATGAGTCTGATTAGCAACTTTTTGGTTTCTTTTGACCTATTTCTGTTTAACCCGTTCTGGAAGGCTACTACCGCCATCCCTTCTGACACGTTTGGTATGCTCATCCTTACTCTGTTGAATCCGGCTAGGAAATCCCGAAGTCTCTCGCATGCCGTCTGCTTGACAGCGAAGATATCATTTGCCATGGCCTCTACCTTTTTTTCTCCAGCATGAGTGGTGACGAACTTATCTGCCATTTCTTCGAACGTCGATATTGATCACGCTGGTAGTTAGGAACACCATGTCAACGCTCCCCCCATTAGAGTTTCGCCGAACTTCTTCAACAGTACTGACGGTACATGTTCTTTTTATAGATCATTACCTTTTATTGTAGAATTGAATAGGTGATCCTCACGGTCCATGGTACCATCATATAATTTCAAATATGGCGGCATTTTGAAGGTTTTCATAATAGAATAGGGAGCTGCCCATTTGTTCTATCATTTTTTTGATGAATCAACCCATATCGCGTTTTGGCTGCTGCTTCGGAGCGCCCGATATTTTGTAGACTCTTTCTTGATGCTCTTTCATTTGGTTGCGGAGTGTTTTATTATCATTTTCCATCTCTTCCATTTTCTTTAAGATGGTTGCAAGTTCATCGTTACCTATATCAATGACAGTATCGGTGTTACCTGTTGGTGGAGTTTCTGGCTTATCGTCGATAGCTGCAATTTCTATGGTTGTTGTGCCTTCGATAATCCTTTGAATGGGCTTTTCGAGCATGCTGCTTAGATGTTTCATAGCCGGTGGTGCTTCTCCTGCCGCGGATGTTGAGTTTTCCCTCTCGCGTAAGATAGCTAAGCCCTCATGCGAGGGAGGTGAGATCTCTCCCTCAGGTATAGCACTTGGCGTTATGTTTTCATAGTCTTCCCAACTGGCTTTATTGAGGGAATTCAGGAGGTTGTTCATGATGCCTACTGTCGTCTTTAGCCTTGCTTCTCCCTTTCCTTCCATTGTTGGCCTTTGTGGGACCTTGAAGGAGGTGATTATTTCTTTCAAGAACCTAGACAAAGCTAAGATATCAGCTATAGAAATCCCCATAGACGATGCCAAATTATTTGACTCAAAAGATATCGAACCATTTTTGAACAAATCAATCAAAGAAAATGAAGGGGTAAGTTTGAGTTAAGTATAATATTCTCTAGAATGAAATATGGGTAAGGAGAATACGGATAATGAGACTTTTCTATTTATCTGGATCAACCAACCTCTTACAATAATCTTTTTATGTAAACAAGTTTACAGTATCTGTTCTGAATCAGTCGAGAGAGCTCACCTACAAAGTTCTTGTCCTCTATATATATACAACGAGCGAAACCCTCCTATGCTGTAAAAGACAAGTTATAAGGAATATTCAAAGGAATATTTGTAATGCCCCTTAATGGGCATGTACTATTACAAGGGTCATACAATCTTTTGTCGTCCCCTACGACGTCGAGTTATGGAGACCTCGTCATTCATCATACTTGTCGTTGGTCGTGATTGGTCAAATTTGGACCCATACATATACGTAAAAGTGAATCCAAAATTTAATGTTTAAAATTTCAACCTGACTCCATGTTACTATACAATAATTATTAAACTTATAACAATAGATTTATAGATACTTCTTCAACAAAAAAATATAATTTGGTCAAAGCTAGAATTTTGAGAAAGAAATCGGGTTATTGATAATCAAGAGACCAAAAAGAATAATAGTCTTTCTGAGAATAATAATGAGCAGTAAAAAAATTTATATTGCACAATAATGTAGATGAACTTTCGTGTCCTTAGAAATGATGAGACCCCCTCCTTTTATAGTTAATAAGAGGTAATGGCTTTATCTAAATAATAAAGGACATTTAATGAGGCGTTACACAATCATTGCTATTAAATACCGATTTACTAACGATTCAGGTATTTAATAATGAATTTAGACTACATTTTGTCATCATATTCTTGTCTTCAATGCCATTTTTACCTGTTAGCATTAAATGGCTCGAATTGGTACGAGACTCGTATCTGAGATTCCCTCTCATGCTTATTTATTTTTCTATTCCCGTATCTGTTGTCTTCCGTACCTTTTACTCGTTTATTACTCTTTGACTATTTGACCAGTCCACGTGTCATGCCACATCATCTTTAATTTAAATTCAGTTTTTCCCAATAAAGATAGTCCCCCCACTTTCCATTTATTTGTCAATTAAATAATTGGTAACCGGATCTTCATAAAAAAGAGAATTTTTGTCACAATTAATGCGTGTGACAGTGTTGACGTCTCAGCTGTCTTTCTCATTTAATGCTTCACACACGTGTCATCTTCTGATTTGTTCTGCAGTAATGCACCCACTTTTCTAGGCTTATTCAAACTTTCTCTTTTCACGAAGTGATAGTTATCTTTAATATAGGCTTTCCATCATTATACCCCTTAATTTGACGGCTTCATCCATATAACCTTTTAATTCTCACTTCTTTTATCATCTCCTTCATCATCTCCTTCATCAATTTTCATCAAGTATTTCCATACTTTCTATTACTTCTCCTTAATTCAAACTTGTCCAACAATGGCATCTCCAAACCCTAACCACCGAAAAGTTCTAGTTCTTGACCAATTTATTAATGCCCCTTCTCCAATTAAGCATAGAAGTGGCAGAGGAGGAAAACCTCGGAGTTTAGGATCCACACGTGGAGGTTCGATTGGCTCTGCTCCTCCTTCTTCAAGTTCAAGCATCAAAGGTTCCACCTCTAAAGCTCCTTCTTCCAAAGTAAAAGACGTTTCTGACCCTTCTCAAGAACTCTTAGTTGAAGATATTGTTCCGAGTGATTTGTCTTTTGGGAGTGACAGAACGTCTCTTCAGAAGCAAGTTACAAAATTAGAAAAGTTTGATGTTACCCTTCTCTTATAACTTAGCTTACAATCCCTACCATTAGGAAAGATTGTAATTGGAATGACAGTCTCCATTTGTCAATTCTTGCCCTAAATTAAAGAATTTCTTCTAATAGAAGTGGGTATTCTTTCGTCTACACTTATCCCTTTACTTTGGGATTTAAGCCTGCCATAGATCTAGTTATCCTTGATTTCTGTCGCTTACTCAACATTTGCTTGGCTCAAGTTGGCCCCTTAGTATAGAGGGTTGTGGCTTGTTTGAGATATCTATCTGCCAAAGCCAAAGTAAACTTTACTCTTTCACACCTTATTCATTTATACCATCCCAACTTAACGTGTCATGAGGTTTTCACCTTAACAGCGAGGAGTAAGAAAGTTTTGCGAAACCTTGAAGATGACCAAAATCGTGGGTGGTATCTTCGTTACATTGCTATTCGTACATTGGATCTGCTGGGAGAATCAAACATGCCCTTCCCTGAGAAGTGGAACTTTGCACGTAAGTTTCTATTTACTTTACCGTACCTATTTTTAGAGATTTTGATTTTTCTAATCTCGCCTATTTTTGATTTTTTTTGTAGCAACCATGGGAGATGTGGAACCTATTCCCGACTTTCGTAGTTGGGTAGATTCGATTTTGAAAATTGCTCCTAAAAAGATAGAATTTAGAAGTTTATTTCTTCTTTACATGGTTGGAGAGTGAAAACACACGGTATACATCTATTAACATATACATTTTCTAGATACATATGATAAGCCCCTTTATTTTCAATATTAAGTTCATATCCTTCTTTTTATTAGAATTTGGTATAAAAGGAATGGCGGCTGATGTATCTTTGGCTATGCGCACTTCTTCCAGTGCCTCCCTTGATTTGGACAAGGCTAAATCCTTGATATCAAAGAGAAAAGTTATGGTAGTAGATACTAAGCATGAGGAAGAAGGCGGTACCTCGTTGATATCTAGACCTAGAGCTAGGAGACGCATCATTATTGAGGATGAAACTGATGATACTCCTGCTCGTACCTCCACTACCGAGCGTATTCTGATCCATTACGATGAAGAATCGGCACCTAGACACACTAGTGAATCCATTCACCATCTCTTTGTTGGTGGTTTTGAAAGTGGGGAGCTCGGCCCTGTTTTAAATGAAATTCCTTTGTCTACCTCAGTTCCCATCTCTCCTATTCCTTTTGTTCCTTCTCTAACCGTGAGTATTTCTTCTCTTGTGATGGCCTCTTTTGCTCCTTCATCTACTTCGAATGCTCCTACTTCCGTTCCTTTATTATCTCTCATGCCTATTCCTTCTAATCCTGCTTTGACTTCTACAGCTCCTACTATTTTCACATCTTCTAATACTCCTCCTTCCACTGTCCCTTCCCCCTCTATTGTACAATTAGAGACTGGCCCAATAATAGAGGTATGTCTATGAGAAAAGTTACACTTGAAGTACCTGCTACTCATAGTCTTTTGAGGAAGACTGGTGGAGCTGATGTTTGGCTCGAGCCTCTCATTGGAGATGTGGATAGGACGAAGATGCAAAGCCAAAGTTGCTATACTTTGATGAATGACATAGTTCATTCGACACTGAAGGTAACTTCCTTTAACTTGACTATTCACTCTTCCTAGATTTTATGTTCTTATTTTTGTGCATTATATTCGTAGGCTAACCTGATTGGAACCGAGCTGATGGGAAGGATATCTACTTTGGAAAAGAAAGCTCGTGAGTCTGCAAAGGCCGTTTCTAATGCTAAAAGAATTCTTGAGGGAGCACATCTTGAGGCTCAAAATTGGAAGGAGCAATTTGAAAGTGCTCTAGGGAGCATAGAAGAGTTGCAAGCTAGTAAATCTCAATTGGAGCAACAAAATCGTGCTTTATCCACAGACCTAGGGATTGCCAAGGCATCCACAAGCCAGATAAAAAGGGATAAAGAGATTTTGAAGAGCTCATTGTCAAAAGTCGATGAATAAATTAAAGAGCTCAAAGAACTTATGGATAAAAAAGAAGAATATGCTAAGGAGTTAGTGTAGAG
Source organism: Nicotiana benthamiana (assembly GCA_034376525.1). Lineage (NCBI taxonomy): Eukaryota > Viridiplantae > Streptophyta > Magnoliopsida > Solanales > Solanaceae > Nicotiana > Nicotiana benthamiana. Next base: position 99,190,047 of record CM067323.1, on the reverse strand, counting down.
CTTGAACCAGACTCAGGATGATTTAAAGGTTTCTTCAGATAGAGTTCATGCTTTGGAGAGTTCTCATGCCAATCTCGAGACTTCTCTTGATTTCCATCTAGCTGAGCATTAGATAATGAAAAATGACCTTGCTATGTGGGAAAGGGATATAAACTTGGAGAAGGAGTACAATTCTCTTGTGAAGAATTTTAATTATGAGATTAATTGGGCTTTTCTGAAGTCTCGTCGTGATGCTTTGCTGGAAGCTTCTCAAGAAAATTTAAACTTGCAATCTGAGTTAGCCAAAGTTTTAGACGCAGTTGAAAAGAATAGCCAACCTGTTGACACTCCTTCTCCAGAACAACTAATTGATATTTCTTCTCCAATACTTGGAAATCCTGGGATAGAAGAGCCTTTGAATTCTGAAGCAGTTGCTGAAATAGCTGAAGTTCTGATTTCAATGACCGAGGTTGAAACGTCTTTAACACAGTCTATGGGAATTGAAGTTCCCGTGACTACCACTTCCCACGATGATGTTAATACTTCAAGCTCAGCTGAAAACTGCTCCTATTGTTGCTCCCTCATAAGTTGTTATCGAGCCTAATGAGGCTATAACTTCTGATGTTACATTCCCTTTAGTGACCAGCTAAAAGTGTTTCAGACATTACCTTTTTTTTATGATTGATGATGTAATCCCTTGGTAATTTTAAGGGATCTTTTTGGTGAAGTCTCCAGTTTCCATAATGGGGCATTTGTTTTAAAGGCAATTGAATTTTAATGACTAAGTTCTTTCCTTAGTCTTTTATGTTAAGAAGTTTGACTAATGCTTCTTTATATTTTATTCTTGTCTATTTACTTTATTCTAGACTTTATAGAATAGTTTTCTACTTACCCTAGTCTTGCCTATTTTTCTTTTTAGGACTTAGAGAGTAGGTTAGCATTTTTATCTTTTTAGAAAATGCTTTATGATTCTTCTCATGGATTATCATCATGAGGAAAATAAAAGAGGGCTCTTTTATTTATCGACACTTAGTGAAGAAGACGTCTTAACTTCATAATGGTATTATAATACGATGAAAGAAATAGGAATATACATGTTTTGTATGAAATAACCTTTGACAAGTTTTTTGGGTATTACATATATTGAAGCACATCTACGACTTTCTCGTAACTGTTTTCTTTTAATAGATTTATAAAATGAACAAGGTTTTTCATAACCTGTTTTTAATACATAGTCATGACCCTATCTTTACATATTAGGAAGGGTTTGAGAGGTGACTCCGTTGCTTGATACTTGACTTCTTGTAGCTTGATTTGATTTTAAATCTTGTTCATTTTAAATCTTTCTCACTCGTATCTATTCTTCTGCACATACTCGTGTGTATATAGTATAGTCCCCCAAGTGTTTGAGCGGTGAAGTATGAAGCCTCGAGCACTTGCGTGTTTTCTCCCATTTTGGGCCCTTTTCCTGAAACAGAAAAATATATGGGACTCAGAGCTGCGATTATAGATGAAGACTGCCTAACTCGTGTGTATTTCCATCAGATTAATGTAATCCTGGGCTAGGAATTTGAGAGTATTCCATTTTGCCGTGCAGGCCGTGACTCATCATTTGGCACGAGTTATGTTTTTTGCCTAGCATCTAAAATCGTTAGTAGAACTTTAAAAATTCAAAGAAAAAAATTCTAACATGGTGATACTTGACCGTGGGTACTTCCTTAGAAGCAATATCTCTTTAAATGAACGACAGTCCAATGTGAAGGTAAAACCTTGACATCCATTATTTTCAACTCGTATGGTCCTTTCCCCGCAATTTCGCGAACTCTATAAGGTACTCCCCACGTTGGACTTAACTTTCCTGAATTAGCTGTCTTTGTAGATTAGAATACTTTTTTAGCACGAAGTCCCCAATTTTAAAGAACCTGAGACGTGCCTTCCTGTTGTAATATCGCTCAACTACTTGCTTTTGAGCTGCCATTCTTATTAATGCAGCTTCTCTTCTCCCTTCGTAGATCAAGATTAACCCGTAACTATTCACTGTTCGAGTCTTCCTCTGCTTGAACACGACGTGTACTAGGTTTGCCTATCTCAACCGTTACTAAAACTTCCGCACCATAAACCATTGAAAATGGTGTTTCTCCCGTTTTTGTTTTTGTAGTTGTTCGATATTCCCATAATATCGCTGGTAATACTTCACGCCAATTGCCTTTTGGGTCTTGTAACCTTTTCTTTAAGTTGTTTATGATTACTTTGTTTGTAGATTCTGCTTGTTTATTACCCACTGGATGATATGGTGTTGATGTAATTCTTTTGATTTTCCAACTTTGAAAGAATTCTGTGACTTGTGCTCCTATAAATTGTTGTTCATTATTGCACACAATCTCCTTTGATATCCCAAAGTGACAAATTATATTTCTCTAAATGAAGTCCTTAACTTCTTTATCTTGTACCTGTTTAAACGCCCCTGCTTCTACCCATTTAGTGAAATAATCAGTAAGCACGAGTAGAAACTTTTTCTAACCTTTTGCATGTGGTAATGGACCTACGATATCCATTCCCCATTCATGAAGGGCCACGGAGCTATGACGGGATGGAATAGCTGAGCTGGTCTATGCATGTTATTGCCATACCTCTGACATTTATCACACTTAGATACGAAGTCATTTGCTTCTTCTTCCATTTTTGGCCAATAATATCCTGCTCGAATCAATGTCTTTACGAGTGATCTGCCTCCTGCATGATTTCCACAATGTCCCTTGTGTATTTCTTTCATCACATATTCTATTTGAGAAGGTCCAAGACACCTGACTAGTGGTCCACCAATCATTTCCCGATAAAGGTTCCCTTGATATAGGCAATAACGAGCAGCTTTCTTTCGAAGCGCATGAGCCTTTATTTTATCCTCATGTACGGTTCCATGCTGCAAAAAAGCTACCATTTCGTTTCTCCATTCCCAAGTTAAGTGATTAAAGTTTACTCATTTTTATCAGACTTAAGAATAGAATGGAATAAATGTATTATTGATGCATTTGCATCTTTCGCTATATCTGTTGCAGATGCAAGATTAGCTAAGGCATCTGCTTCCACGTTCTCTTCTCTTGGGATTTGTATTACCTTCCAAGTTTGGAACTGTCCTATCAGTTCTCGTACCTTTTCTAGATACTCTTGCATTTGAGTTTCCTTGACAACGTAAGTCGCCAGAATTTGATTTACTAGGAGCTGTGAGTCACTTTTTATTATGATTTGCATGATACCAAGTTCCAGTGCTAGCTCTAAGCCTGCAATCATAGTTTCTTACTCTGCTTCACTTAGTTACAGGATGACATTTTATAGCTTGTCTAATTGTTTCACATGTAGGTGGTATAAGAACAATTCCTAGACCTGACCCCTTCACATTAGATGAACCATTAATAAATAACGTCCAAGTCTATGGATTAGCACCATTAAAAACTTGTAACTCTTTTTCTGCTTCTAAATGCATTCCTTGACTAAAATCAGCTACGAAATCAGCGAGTACTTGGGATTTATTAGATGTTCGAGGTTGGTAAATTATTTCATATTCACTTAATTCTATAGCCCATTTCGCTAATCTTCCTTATAGTTCATGTTTATGAAAAATATTTCGCAATGGAAAAGCTGTAACAACAACAATAGGGTGACACTAAAAATAATGCATTAATGTTCTAGATGCCATGATGAGAGCTAATGCTAACTTTTCTAGTTATGGATACCTTGTCTTAGTATCTAGTAGAGTTTTACTTACATAATAAATAGGAGATTACTTACCTTGGTCCTCACAGACTAAAATAACACAAACCGCTACTTCTGAAACAGCTAAATAAATAAGTAGCTTTTCACCTTCCTTAGGTTTTGCCAATAGAGGAGGATTTGACAAGTAAGCATTCAGTATTTTAAGGGCTTGTTGGCAATCTTCATTCCACTCGAAATAGTCTTGCTTTTTGAGCACAGAGAAAAATTTGAAGAATTTTTCTGAAAAGTTGAAAATAAATATCCCTAGGGCTGCGATTCTTCCTGTTAATCTTTGAACCTCCTTTTATTGGTAAGGACATCAAGTATTTCTTCAATTGCTTTAATCTGAGAAGGATTTACCTCAATGCCACGGTTAGAAACAAGAAAACCTAAAAATTTACCTGAAGCAACTCCAAATGCACATTTTTAGGGTTGAGTTTCATGTTGAATTTTTGCAAAATTTTAAAGGTAACAGCTAAATGAGAGATATGATCATGAGAATGCTGGGTTTGATGAGCATATCGTCTATATATACCTCCATAGTTTTTCCTAAATGTTCTTAAAACATTTTGGTGACTAACCTTTGATAGGTTGCTCCAGCATTTTTTAGATCAAAGGGCATTACTTTGTAACAGTAAGTCCCTCGGTCTGTGATGAAAGAAGTCTTTTCCTCATCACTGGGGTCCATTTTAATTTGGTTTTGTTAGGATTTATGCCCGTCACTAGAGGGGGGGTGAATAGTGCGGTACGAGAATGTCGATAAATTTTGCGGAATTAAAATTGCAGGAGTAAAGTAAGTGCAGTAATTAAAAGAGTAAGGAGAGGACACACCAAATTTATACTGGTTCACCACAACGTGTGGTTAGTCCAGTCCCCGAGAGACTCTCTCGAGTTTACACTAACTCCGTTAAGTTTACGGGTGCCTAAAAAACCGTTACACTTTCTCGTAGATGTACACTCTACAAGACTTCAACTTGCTCGAGGATACCTCACCTCAAGACTTCACCTTGCTCGTGGATACCACACCACAAGACTTTACACACTAAGATTGAAGGTACTTAGCAAACCCGACAATCAATGAGAAGATATGGTCTTCTCAAGAACCTTTCTCTTTTACAACAAGAACTCTCTAAGAAGAGTAGATAAAAAGATACAATATAAGCTCTATGAACAACACAAAATTTTCTCTCAAATGGCTCAACTAAAGCTCTAAATATGATATAGAAATGTTATCAATATGTTCAAGAATAATGAGAGATATTGTTCATATGAAATGAGTCAAAAAGACCTCTATTTATAGGTGGTAGAGGTTGTATGTCCGTTGCTTAATTGGCAATCAATAATGCTGATTTTATGCCAAGATAATCGATTATTCACTTTGCATAATCGATTATCTTCTCAACGTTCATAAAACGGAACGTTGGGAAGGCAACGGATACAAGATAATCGATTATGTCCAAGTGTATAATCGATTATCTTACTCTGCGGAAATTTCCAATAAATGGAATTTCCCAGAATAATCGATTATACACTTTGCCATAATCGATTATTCTCTTATGCTGTCCAGAATTGAAAACTTACTTCAAAAACCATTGTGGTTAAATGAAAACGTTAAAATCATTTTGTTTGAAGTATTTGAAATATGTTTATGATAAATATGATTTGATAAAATGATTTTATGCATATTTATTATGACCTATGTTGAGCCAAAAGATGAGATAACTTAAACGTTGCTCTTACATTGGTTCTACCTAACGACCTACGCCTTGGGTCTTCGGTCTTGAACTTTTGAGCTCGTCTTTGGCTTTTCCATGCATTCCCTTCATCAATATGCTTCTCGGCATTCAATCTTGATTGTTTGTCATGTAATAGCACTTGACTTCATTGTTTTTCATTCATCAAAACCTATACCTGGAAATCATGCTAATACAACCAAAGCACACATATCATGAATAGAATGATTTCCTACAGGTTTTACCCCGAATATGCATCTAAAAAACTCAAAATTTCATGACATGCAGTCGCATCAATCAATTCATCTATATGGGGTAAAGGAAAAGAAAATTTTTTGGGCAAGCTTTGTTTAGATCGGTGTAATCTACACAAACTCGCCACTTACCGTTCTTCTTAGGTACGATAGCTAACCAATCAGGGTATTTTACCTTGAAGTTTGACCCAAGTTTTAACAACTTTTGGACCTCATCTTGGATTACTTGATTTTTAAAATCCCGATGCTTTCTTTTCTTTTGCTTGATTGGAATAAAGGATGGGTCTTCGTTGAGTTTATGAGTCATCACATCCGGTGGAATACCTATCATGTCAGCATGGGACCAGGCAAAATAGTACACGTTAGCTTTTAAAAATTCAATTAACATACCTCGTATATCGGGATTAGGATTGGCTCCTACGTAATCTTTTCTTTTAGGCCATTGTTCAAATAGCACCACAACCTTGAGTTCCTCTATTGTTGTTTTAATGTTCTAATTTTCTTTGGGTTCTTGAATTACATCAAGTCTTGAGTCTAAATCCATTTTTTCAGTTGAAGTTTGATTGCTAACGCCTCCAACTGTTTCCTGTAATTAGTATTTCTTTTTACTCGCGGTACTCGTATTTGTTACTGCGTTGATACTCCTAGTTGTTTGTTGATCCCTTCGAATTTGACATATTCCCTAGGGTGATGGAAACTTGATAACTTGGTGTAAAGTTGATGGAACAGCATCCATATCATGGATCCATGGTCTCCCCAAATGTTTTGACCAATACTGATTCAATATCTTGTTTGGTCAAATTGTTGCCTTTCACTCCTGTTGCAAATGCAGTTACGCGGTCACGTGGGTCCGTTGCACCATCATATTTTGGGATGTCAGGCATTTTTAATTTTTTTGGAATTGGTAGCGGAGCGGCACTTGGTTTCCAAGGTTGTTGTGAGTATTTATCCACGTCCACTCCTTTTATCATAGATGGAGCTCCAGGGATTTGCTTGATACGCTCATTTTGCTGCTTGAGTTATTTCTGCAAGGTTAGTACTAAATTTTGAAGATGAGAATTACCTGAATTACCTGGTTCTCCTTCTTGTGAGTCACTGGGGGTTGCTCCATTACCAGAATTAACTAGACCAGAGCGGGGGTTTTCCAACGTGTTGTTATTAGGCGTTGTTGGCGCAGCAGGCAATCGATTAACTAAAGCGTCCAAAGCTTTGTCAATCCGTGCATCAACTATTTTTTGTAAAAGTTCATCTCTTTTTTCAACTCCTCCGTCAGCATGTTCAGACATATCATTAGGAGTTTCTTCTCGAGATCCACGTGGAGAAGTTTGAGGGATAACATAACTGAGTTCATCGCCATCCACTTGATGGATCTGATTTTCCTGACTGTTGTTGTCATTGTTGTTTGAAATGTTAACAATGGTTAGAATGTTATTTCAGAAAGAATGGATTATCAGATTCCCGGTAATGGAACCGATTTATTCAACCAAAAAATATAATTTGGTCAAAGCGAGAATTTTGAGATAAGAATTCGGGTTACTGATAATCAAGAGACCAAAAAGAATAATAGGCTTTCTGAGAATAATAATAAGCAGTAAAGAAATTTGTATTGTACTATAATGTAGATGAACTTTCGTGTCCTTACAAATGATGAGACCCCCTCCTTTTATAGTTAATAAAGGGTAACGACTTAATCTAAATAATAAAGGACATTTGATGAGGTGTAACACAATTATTGCTATTAAATACTGATTTACTAACGTATCGGGTATTTAATAATGAATTTAGACTACTTTTTATCATCAGATTCTTGTCTTCAGCGCCCTTTTTACACGTTGGAATTAAATGGCTCGAATTGGTATGAGACTCCCTCTCGTACCTGCTTATTTTTTTCTTCCCGTATCCGTTGTCTTCCGTACCTTTTACTCGTTTATTACTATTTAACTATTTGACCAGTATATATGTCATGTCACATCATCTTTAATTTAAATTCAATTTTTTTCTAATGCAATACTAAATAGGTTTCTCATTACATCTAAAAATTTTGAGCAAGAAAATGAAATGGGGAAAAATTGGAAGTAGCTAATAATGATGTGTACGTAGGGGGCGTACTTGCGCGAAGTAGACAAGCGACAACCAAATAAAATTATTACAACCATGGTGATCCACGACGAACATAGTTAGGTTTTCCCTGCGTGCGGTTGACGCCAAGGCACGTGGCTACAAATATGATGCTTTTTTTTAGTCAGTGAACGCATTGACCAACTTACTCTTGATTTCTGTAGAACTATACATACACCCTTCTTGAAAGCGACATGTGTTTTGTGCTAAAGCGCGTGGGGGGTAGCTTTGTATTTTGAAAAAATTCTTTTGGCCTAACTAAATTTGGCCAGATTAACTTAAATGTGTTATGAAATAATATAAGAACATGAACAATAATACAAGAACAAGAACAATTGAGAGAAAAGTAGAGAGAGAGGAATATTCTTATTGATACTTTGGGATGATTTATAATGGGAGAGAACCCCTTTATTTATAGGGAGGTGGTGACTTAGCCACCAAGTAGTAAACCCTAGGATCTCCCTAAATATGGACATTCACCTTAAATAGAATATTTTATAACACTCCCCCTTGAATGTCTATTCAATAATGTGCCTCGTTAAAACCTTAACTAAAACAAAATCCAATGGGAAAAAATTATAGTAAAGGAAAAAGAGTACACATGTTTGAATATGCGCCTATTGGTTGCCTCGTTAAAAACCTTGCAAGGAAAACCCAGTGGGACAAAACCTTGTAAGGGAAAAAGAGTGCAACGCGCATTAACTCCCCCTGAAAAGAGCATCAATTCACATCCTTGAGCATTTGCATTCCAATCTTGTGCACCATCTTCAAAACGATCTCTTGTAGAGATTTGATAAATAAATCAGCCATATTAATTTGAATAAATATTCCGCACCTTGAAATTATCATTCTTGATAGATATGAACATCTTCATATAATGTCGTGGAATGACTCTTCAATATCTCCATAGAGGTATTCTCGATGCCATCATGCTTATAGTTATAGCAAGATACATATGTACACAAGTTGCACTTAGGATGTGGTACTTCAGGACCAAGAATTGTATATGCTTCAAGCAACTTCAATCTTTCATAGATTGACATATAAGTTAAGTCATATAAGCCATATAATAGACTTTAGATGCATATCAAGTTTTCATGTCATGCTAAACAAATAAGATATCGAAAACTGATTACACATACCATTGACTTTATACTTTCAAGTATTTGAACTACATGTCCAAAACTACATGTCTTTCATATGGAATCAATTCTGCTTGAATTGTATCTCTTCCATTTAGCCAATATTTTTGTTTGTATTCGACAAACATAAGATCCTCATCGATATTTAGCGATATCATAGATGTCGTCGACGAACATTTTATATCGGTTCCAGTAAATTTTCATAAAGACATAAAATGGAGATCTCTTTATTCATATATTCAGGTACCTGAATCTCTCATGAGATTTTATGAAGTGTTATGTCATGTGATCTTCTAGATCACTTGCCTCCCCATTATGATCACTTTGATCATTTGCTCATCTTCTTTATTAAGAAGTTATTTTGAAACCGATTTGTCTATACGCTTTAAGCGTATCAAAGACTTTGTCCTTCTGGGACTTAATATGAGCATTTGCAGTGAGAATATAGTTACTTTCTGTGGGTCAGCAAATGCGTATAGCATGCTTTGCAATATGTTGCAATTTAATTATCCTTTTATGAACTTCAGGTTCATATTATGATATTCGAGGATCTATATATACAAATGATAATTCATCCCATGTAACCTTTTCTCAAGTGTTTATCATGTCTCCCCCTCATGTTAGAAAAGCTAACTTGTTTCCTCAACTTTGAGAGTCCATCTTTGTGTATTATGGTGTTAATGAAAATATACACCGCACATCAATAATAATAAGATGAAATTATTTTGGTTCCTGACCCTGAACCATTCTCATAAGAAACAGTTAAGCTATTAAGTGGAGGCACTCAATAATTATCTTGCTAAACCAACTATGATATAAATCAACTTATCAAGATGAACTATCTTGAATAGAAAATCTGGAAATTATGCTCGAAGTTATATTACTGAGCAGTTTACCTCGCAAGCACCGGCCAGGCTGCGGGTTAATAACAATCGCACATGTAACCATATCATAAATGCATCATATGTGGTATACATGGCAGGTGAATGGGCCCATATTCACCTTTGATATTTCCAGAATTTATGGGATTCAACCCGAACTCTTAGTTGGTCAATTAATTAATGAGAACAAGTAATACAAGAGAATTCGTAAAGAACTTTCTAGTTCTTTAATATTTACCCATGTGAATTCTCTATTACTGCACATCATTCTTAAAATGATATGGCTAACCCGAATGCCAACTGAATAAATTATCAATATTGATAAACTTCAAATTTACATCATGACATGTGCAATTATCAATAAACTTCAAGTTTATTATGATATGGGTTTTTATATCAATAAACGACCACTTTATTGTGGTATTCTTGTGTAGTACAAACTGGAGAATAAAGCGGGTAGTTTTTCACATACAGATTATCCCGCTACAAGTTGTAGTAATAGAAGATATCAAATCTTTCCTTTATTTATAGTCTCAATATAATCAATCGCTTTCGCATATACTTTGGAAACTGAATAAGTTTTCTTTGAGACTTACTACAACACAATACCTTATTGGTAATCAATTGTGTTTCTCCAACATAGTAATAATTGGCTCTTCTAGAGCTCTCAATTAATTTTATACTACCACAAATTCATCAACATCCATGTGGTGAATATCTCTTTTAAAGAGAAAGTTATACCATTATGGTCATGTCAAAATTATATGCAAGGTATGTTTCTTGCATTATTATTGTCCTTTGATAATCACATTGACAAATTATTTTGGCGTACAATAGGTACGTGACCAATGACTATTCATGCCATAACAATGACATTATTTTCATATATCATCTCAAACCTCCTTCTAGGGGTGAGTGTGGTATATTCAATACCAATTTCATGTTCATATTCTTCCAATAATGAATATGTATTCGTGAATCAGATGTTGTCACATTCACTGCGGGGATATGTGATTTTGTTATCCTTTTCAAATCTGTAAATACGTCTGGCATTCGATTTGCTATTCTTTGCAAATGGATAATATTTTGCACCTCTTTTTCACAAATAGAGGTATGTGGATCAAGATGAGATAATGATGCATTTTTCCACAAAATTTCCCGTTTGGTTTCACCAACTTCTCCCCCTAATTTTGGGAAAAGTGTCTCATCGAATTGACAGTCTGCAAATCGTGCAGTGAACAAATCCCCTGTCAATGTTTCGAGGTAGCGAATAATTGAGGGCGATTCAAACTCAACATATATTCCTAACCTTCTTTGCAGACCCATTTTGTTGCAATATGACGGTGCTACAGGCACATATACTGCACATCCAAAAATTCTTAAGTGGGATATATTAGGTTCATGACCCAAAACTCATTGCAACGGGGAATATTTGTGATAATTCGTCGTTCTGAGACGAACTAGCATTGCTGCATGCAAAATGGCGTGACCCCAAACCGAAGTGGGTAGCCTCGTTTTCATGAGTAAATAGGGAATTCAAGATTATTCTCATCTATTGTCTCAATATGATATCCATTTTGAATGATATCTTTAAAACTCAACAAGTTCCTTTTAGGCTTGGAGGAGAACATTGCATTCTCTAAAATGTTGTTCCTTTAGGCAGAGTTATAGTTGCTCTTCCGGAGCCTTTAATCAATTTACTACTATCAGAAATTGTAGTAACATCTGCCTTACACATACTTAAATGAGAGTAATATTTCTTCTCTTTGAATATCGTATGTGTGGTACATGAATCAATTAATCAAAAGAGATATACGAACATGAGAATAAACAAATTTAATCCGTTGCTTCATAATTAAACAATATTTTTAAAATCTGCTGAGGTTAGTCGATTAACTTAGTTAATAGTCGACTAACTTGGGAAGCAATCATTAGGTTAGTCGACTAACTAAATCAGATAGTCGACTATCTTGCCTTGCGGAAAAGTCCAGTTTTAATGCGAAATATTAGTTAGTCGACTAACTAAGTTGATAGTCGACTATCTTAGTAAACAGTCATCAGGTTAGTCGACTAACTAAATCAGATAGTCGACTAACTTAGCTTGCGGAAAAATCCAGTTTTAATGCGAAATATTAGATAATCGACTAACTGTTAGGTTAGTCGATTAACTCTACTAAAAAATAAAAATATCTTTGAAATTTAAGCATATTGAAACATTCTAAAGAACTAATACTAACATTATATCATAAGCTAACTAATACGAGCTGATACTAATGACTATTAGTTAATTCACTAACTAATACAAATAAGTAAAATAAAATCAAACAATTCCATCTTCTTTCATCACAGATCCATCACCGATTAAGTAGCCTATTTTTCCCTCAGGGTGCTCAAAGAAGTCTGCCACATCCAAGTGGGTGATGTCAAAATTGTCGTCAGAGACAGAATTGGTTTCAGGGCATTTACCTTTTAGAGATGCTTGACAAAGCTCAACCAAATGTCTTGGTACACGGTAAATTTTCGCCCAGTGCCCTTTTTCACCGCAACGATAACATATAGTTTCTGAACTATTTGCTTTTGGATTCTCATCATATCGTGCTTGTGGCAGAGGACCAACTTCAAGTTGTCATATCTCTCCTTTAAGCCATTCCACAAGATAGGTGGATCTTTAACTGTGATATATTCAATTTTCAAACCTTCATCAAGGTGATGGCGCAAGAAAATCAAGGCCTTAGCACAGTTTCAAACCTTCATCAAGGTGATGGCGCAAGAAAATCAAGGCCTTAGCACAGTTTCAAACCTTCATCAAGGTGATGGCGCAAGAAAATCAAGGCCTTAGCATAGTCTTGGGTGAATGCATTATTTCTGTCTTTAATGGCGTCTCCAAGACCCATTGCATCCAGATGGATTTCAGCATCCAACACCCATGTCATGTAGTTCTTTCCCGAAATTTCAAGGGCAACGAACTTTCTTTTCATAATATCAGACATAAAACAAAATTACATTGTACATCTGAATAGTATAAGTACAATCATTACACACTAGTGACATTACAGAATAGATACAAAACAATGAAACAAACATAATTATTTATCTATTGCATAACACATAAACATAAATTATTAAAACACCAACTTAATAAAACTGACGTATTAATAATTAAAGCTATGTCACAGGAAGATAATAACTGTTAGCTTTAGCATCTATGTACACAATAAATTGATGCACAATTAAGATCTTTACACTTACTTACATAATGCTACAACCAATACAAATATTTTGCCATAACACTCGGGAAACAAGAAGAACAAAGACTTAATACCTAATCAATAATATTTACGCAGTGTTTTGACAGACCAAGTATTATGGTAGTAATTGTTATAACTTTAAGGTATATCAATAAATGTCGTGATATCAAATATACCTTTTGAGTTTCTATCCCGTTGCATTACTTTATGATGATACCATCTCTTTTATTTTTCCGTATAGAAAATCTGGAAGAAGGAAGAAATCAAATTCAATTGGTTAGAGACTCGTGTTGATAACGTGTTATGAAATAATATAAGAACAAGAACAATAATACAAGAACAAGAACAATAGAGAGAAAAGTAGAGAGAGAGGAGTATTCTTATTGATACTTTGGGATGATTTACAATGGGAGAGAACCCCTTTATTTATAGGGAGGTGGTGACGTAGCCACCAAGTAGTAAACCCTAGGATCTCTCTAAATATGGACATTCACCTTAAATAGAATATTTTATAACAAAATGGGTTAATTTCATATTTTTACGCATTATTAAGACAAAATCGGTTTTTCAATACCCATAATATTCTTTTACTTTATTTTAAATTATTTCTCCCATCAATTATTGTTTATCTTCTCAATGCATAGAGGAGCTCAAAAGGTAAAACTTATTTGTCTTCTCAATGCAAAAACTTTTTTTAAATTCTTTTTATGTATTTATAGCCCTTATTTTTTTATTAATATACACGTATATAAACCTCCGTAATTAAATCTATATACATGTATTTTATTGGGCATTTCGTATAATTTTTAGTATTTTATTTTGTATTTCGTATATTTAATAGTATAATACTGTTTTCCATGTCCTACTATTTAAACAAATATTCCTAAACCCTAAACCGTACTTAACCAAATATTCTTTGGCCGAAAAACCAAATCATTTTTTGGCCGAAAACCTACTTAAACAAAATCCTTCTTTTAAACTTTTATCCTCTCCATTTAGTTAATAGATTAAGGATGCTTTCTAATAATAATAGTCCCTCAAAGGTGTATGTTAGATTTTCGGGAAAAGGCCGGGATTTTACTACTCATGAAGTGAATGTTCTTCAATGGTAATCGGGGTTAAGCGTAGCATCTTTAAGTCTTTCAAGTCTCATAGTGCGGCCATATCGGTGTTCGATGAATATGAAAAATCTGTAGAAGATAAAAAAAATTCAAATCTATGGTGTTTGTTGTTCATTGTGGGAAGAAACCGAATATATACAAAAGTTGGTCTGAGTGTGTTACAATGCTTGTTGGAGTCGAAGGTAGCTACTTTCATGCTTTCCAATACTATGATGAAGCCTTAGAAACATTCAAAAAATTTCAAAATACAAGTTGTTCACAAGAAGAGTCATCTTCAAGATCGACAGTTGAAGAAAGTGAAGAAGTGGTGATTGATGAACGTGCAGCAAGTGTTATTTCAACTGTTGTGTTAGCGGGCATATTTATAGGTTTGAAGCTTTATGAAAATATTGGAAATTAATTATTTCAATTGTGATTTTATGTTTTCTTGTCTTTGAAAGTATTTTTTGTTTATTTATGGTTTGCAAGGATGTTACCTCTACTTTTGATTATCTAGTATTGTAATGAATTTGTCATGATTATATATATGCAGTTTGATTTCTTAATTGCTTAACATTTTGGTCGTGTTTAATGTGCCATTTTAGCATTCAACTTATGCATGATTGGTTTGTCAAGTAAAAACATGAAAAAATACTCGTATTAGAAGTATGAAAATTAAATAATGTCAAATAAAATAAGGCGACATAAATATTTAGAAAGCATGAATTTTTAAATCAAATATATGCTTAAGAAAAGAAGGGGCAAAAACGATTAATAGAAATATTAATATTTAATAATTAAATAAATAAGCTAATTAAAGTAATTTAAAAACATTGATGACTTTAGGAATAGGAATAAGTTTTGAAGTTGAAACTGAATTGTCTAAAGAAAATTATGAGAGTTTAATAATTTGTGAGAGTTAAGGATTTCAATTCCTACCATTAAGATCACACTCTTTAACTGCAACTTCAATTTCAAATTCTCTCCATTAATCATGAGGTAGTCTTAACTTAGTATTCTTATAAGGAGAGAAATGCAGTTTCATGCTCAATGATGTCAATATTAAAAGGATGGGGTATCAGTGTTTAACCTCTTCATACACTTCCCAATTACTAATCAACTTTGGCGTTTCTTTTTTATCTTCTTGAAGAAATGCAAATGATAGATTAGGTATTTTAGTTTTTTTTTGTCCTGATTATAGTGGTAAATAATACTTATAATTATTTATAAGGCATCAGTGTTTCTTTTTTATCTTCTTGGAGAAATGTAAATAATAAATTAGGTGTTATAGGTTTTTTATGTTCTGATTGTGGTGGTAAATAATTATTATCATTATTTTTTCATATGTATAATTTGTTACCTAAATGATGCTTAACCGTACAATGAAATAGCTAGGTGTGGTTTGAAAAGAGTTAGAAGATAACATATTTTTCTATAAAATAAAAAATAATGCACAAGAAATACTAAATATAAATAATTTCATTGATAATACTTTTGGCCAACTTTGTATCATTGTCCAAATTATATTTGGACAAATTTTTTAGCATAAAATGCTAAAAAAAGCAACTTTTCCATAATAAAAATAAAAAAACATAGCAAAAACACCAATCTCCTTAAAACTGTCTACTTAGATGGTTGATTCACAGACTTGGACACCTTAGAACCGGTCTCTGTGTCAATACTAGTAACAATAACAGGTGTACTTGGTTCTTCATCCTGTTGAGACAAGAGTTCTTCAAACATATCATAGAAAATAGTAAGAGGGTAGGAATCCAGCAGCATCCTTTTGATGTAATCTTGTCCAATCTCCTTTGTGATCCTCAACATAAGTAAGTTTGTTTCAGTCTTTAAATTCTTTATATTATTTCTAACGTCCAGATAGGGTGTGTTGTGGTTAACTGCTGAACCTTGGAGAGGTTCATCGATTCTCTTTGTTAGTGTTTTGTCCATTGTTATAATCTTGATTTAGAAAGAGTAGTTGAATTATGATGTTAGAGTGTTAATAATGAGTTTTATTTATAAGGTTTATAATAATTGAATCACAATATTCCATGAAACCCTTACAATCTCCAAAAAAAAAACTTCGCAATATTCAATAAAACCATTTAGATTCCCTAAAATGAGTAGAATGATTTAAAAAAATTAAAAATAAGTTACTTTTTATCCAGAATTATTATCTAGTAAATTATTACGACCAAGGTTTTTTGGAATTTTATGCTAAAAGTATTGTCCAAATATACCAGTATATTTGGACAATAATAATTATTTTCCAACAATTCTAATTTTACAATTAATATTCGAATAATTTACTGGATAATGTCATAATAATTTGGACTATCTGAGATAACTAGCTGCGATATAGTTAGTTATAGCTTTGTAATGTTTTCAAAGGTGATTAATACAAAATTTAGTGACCAAAAAAAAAGTTGGCCAAAAATATTATCAATGAAAAAATATATAACAAGTCGTTTTTTTTATCCAGAATGAATTATAAGTTAAATTATTTGAAATTAATATTTTTGGAGGGAGACGTTGGGAGGAAGGCATTATCATTCAATGCAGCATTTATGTGTATTAACTATTTAGCTTCTCTATAATCTTTTATTATTTTTAGGTAGAATTATTCGAATAATTAGAATAATTTTTCTTATAGATATTTATTAGAATTTAAGTATTTATTCTTGAAAATGTGATTTTAAAAAAATTAAAAACAAGTCGTGTTGTATACATATATTATATATTAATTTAACCTTTCAAACAAATGAATTATAAATTGAATTCTTTGAAATTAATATTTTGGATTAGGAGGGAGTGGAAATGTTTGGAGGGAGACGAGGGAGGGATTATCATTCAATACAGTATTTATGTGTATTAACTATTTAGATTCTCTATGAAACTTTTATTATTTATAGGTAGAATTAGGTAGAAGTTTCTTCCCAACCATTTATAATTCTAAACCGATTAAAATTTGTTGTAACAAAATAGTCTACGAAAATGATTTACTGTTATAGCAGATTGAATTAATATGAAGATTGAAATTCATTCATTTTATTAACATAACATTCAACATAGATAAAAAATACAACAACCATAACTAAAGGTTTGAATTTAATACAAACACATCATAGTACCAAGTAAAAATGGATTAGTACAAATAGGATATCTGTCTCCCTTCATGTCCACATTGAAGATAACACGCAGTGGTGAAACATCAACCAACGTAAATTTGATGACGATACATCGTCTGATAAAATTATCCAACACAAAAAGTCTACAGCCTACCTTGAACATTTTTTGATCACCAAGTACAATCTACTCTTTGCCACAATGGCGCAAAATCACGTGCTCTAATGTTGGAGGAAGATGCTTGTAGATTTTTCTTGGAATATTCTGAAATAAGGAAGAAATAAAACAATACTATTAAGATTTTGAAAAATATAAAGGTTAAACATAATCCAAAAATTATATACAATACTGATGCATAACCAGATTGTCGTTGTTAATGCATGAATCAGTCATAGTCACTTTAAAAGTTGGAGGAATCTCTTCTTCGGTATCACTGGAAGTAGAAGAGTAAGATATGTCATCACTGCTAGTAGAAGAGTAAACTAGGGCTCGTTTGGTTGAAGGAGAGGCATCCATAGTTTAGATTTGAGTATGTGAGTGTTTTAGGTCTGTAGTGTTTTAGTATGCGACCACATTAATAGGGGCCAAGCTAGTATCAAACAGTACCCCCTGATCAAAAGGGTGTATTGAATGCTAATTTTCCTATCGGTGAAAATGAATGTATTTTTTGCCAGACTTTTATGTTTGTGTAAAGGGTGTACTGTTCATGTCAGCGGAAATTTTATGTATTTTTGGCCATACTTTCTGGGTGTATTGAATGCTAATTTTCCTGTCAGTGGAAAAAATAACCTATTTTTCGCCACACTATCTGGTTTTGTTTGAAGGGTGTATTGTTCATGTCAATGAAAGAAATAAATATTTTGGCCACACTATCTGGGTGCATTGAATACTAATTTTTCTGTCAGTGGATAAAATAATCTATTTTTAGCCACACTATCTGATTTTGTTTGAAGGGTGTATTGGTCACGTCAGTAGACAAAATAACCTATCTTTGATCACAGTATAGACTTTTGTTTGAATTTTCGTATTTAATGATATTGAATTGCATTTATAATTTCAGGGGAAATTTTGTGTTGGTTTACTTGCATTTATTATTTCGGTTAACAACCGTTTTTTTTAACTGAACACTATTCACATTCTAACTATATAGTTAGGGTTTGTAGTTAGGGTTTTGTAGTTAGGGTAATGAAATGATACCAAAGTGATATATCAACGAAAAATCAAATGGGTCCAAAATCAAATTACACATTACATATATAAAAATGTAAGTACTAGAAAATAAAATGACATATTACATAACTAAATAAAAACTAACAAAACTTCAAAAACAAAATGGGAATAAAAGGAATAAATTTAAATACTAGTTTATTTTAACTGAATCTTGGATAGTTCCGCGGCCTTTCACGTGCAATTGAAAGAGTACACATAATTGTGTAGTCTCGACCAACTCAAATGTAATTAACTAACCCCGCTTGATGTTATTATTCATCACAAAATATATCCATCAGTCTTTGAACAATCTCCGTTGACCCATGTTAATTTTCATAAACCAAGGTTGACCATCATATCGAAGAACCGCTGTGGTATGTGATTCTGGAATGTGGTCCTAAAAATATTTTGAAATATGCTACAAATAAAGAGATTAACAATATGAAGATACAAATGTTGGCTAAAATTTTAACAAATTTGAAAAAAATATTTTGAAAAAAGGTAGAACAGATTTATAAATTGTCTATTTGATTTAATAAAAGTTAATTAACCCTAAAATATTTAAATATTTTGTTATTACTAAAAAGTTTTTACTTGTAAAAAAAATTAAACTAAAAATATTTATAAATATTAAACCAATAACAATAAAAAAGACCTACATAACAAAGCATAAAAATCATTATAAATCTATTTTTTTAGTAAAATCACTACTCATTAAAATGGCAAATTAAAGATCTTTTTTATTTAATCGATTGTAGGGTTTTTTTAAAGTAAAACCACTAACAGTTTTTTTTAATCAAACGGACTTTGCTATTGCTTCTCTAGTGCTTTTGAACCCATGGTAAAATCATATATAAACAAACTTTCTATCGTACCAATGTATGGGATTTGAACAATACAAATTTCTAAAAACACATATTAAAACCAGATCTGCCACTTTTTTTTTTAGAAAAAAAGAGGAAGTAGATCTCACTTACCATATAGTCTTGCTTGATGTATGAATCCTTCATGATCACTTCAAAAGATGGATTTATATCCTCATCGTTTTCAGAGGAGTAGCCGGATGGGGATAGTTGGGTAATGCTGGGAGAGGCGTTCATGGTTGGGTTTGTGAGTTTGTATAAGAATTAGAGTATTGTGTGTGTGTGAATGAGTATAACCTAATCATATTTTACATAGAAGAGAGAAGAGGAGTTCGACTATAATTTACTACCTTTTAATGGTAACATGAATGTATTACTACTTTATTATCTACCCTTTTATTATCTCTTTAAGAAGCATTATTATCTTTTATTTTATTTAATGAATTTTTATGGTAAAGAATATTTTATAAATATCCTTTTATAAAATAAGTAATAATAATTATGTATATTTTTAATGACGTTTTCTTATATTAGTATCAATTGATATCATTTTATATAAGTTCTCATTCAATTGTAAATTCATTAGGAAAAAAATATTTATGAATAAAATATAGTTTTAAGTCCCTTTTAAATTCTAAAATACATAAATATATAATTAACTATTATTAAAAAGGCTTAAAAAATAATTAGTATTTAGTGTTATTGAAAAATTTATTTATTTTTAATAAATTATTCAAATATATCATTAGACTAGATTAAAATACTATCGTGGTGATTGGGAGTAATATCATATGTTCATACTAGGATCATACGTATCGGCCTACAACAACCATATAAGTCCATTGAATAATACGGTCGTAGTCATATGACCTTTCCGTTTATATATCGTGGTTGATATTTAGTAATTGACCGTCGATGAATATAATTTCATTCATTCATTAAGCTCATACGTATCGGCCTATAGCAACAGTACGGGCCCGTTCACTAATATGATTACCTATACATATACTATCGTTGTGATTGAGAGTAATATCATACGTTCATACTAAGGTCATGAGACGATCCGACCCGTCGTCTTTGTATTTTAGCTCCATTATCCCCTTAATATGCTTCCCCGTGTGTTGATGTATGTTTTTGGTGAGTTTGAGACGTGTTGGATTGAATTTGGTTAGAAATGAGACCAATAGTCTCTTTAAGGAAAGCTTAAGTTAGAAACAGTCAATCGGACGTTGACTAGAGTTATAGGGCTCGGAATGGATTTCTGATGATACGACTAGTTTTGGATGGAGATTTGTGACATGGGAGCAAAATTAAAATTGAAATTGGAGGTCCGGTGTAAGAATAGGCTTCAATTGGCTAAGTTTAATTTCGACGAATTTTCGGTTGATAGGTGAGATTTTGATCCGAGGGTCGAAATGAAATTCCGAGAGTTGCAGTAGCTTTGTTAGGTGATTTTGGACATGTTTGCAAGTTTTCAGGTCATTCAGACGTCGTTTGGTTGGGTTTTGATCGAATGTTGGTTTCGGAAGTTATAGTTGAAACTTAGGCATGAATCCATCGTGATTTGATGATTTTTGTGTTTAGGGATGTGTTTTTATGATTGGAAAAAGTTCGTATGATGATTGGGGTATATTGGTACTTTTTATTGGGGTACCGGGAGGCTTCGGGGTGATTTCGGATGATTTTCGAGAAGTTTTGACTTAAGAAATGTTGCAGAAAATGCAACAGCAGTGCAACACGAGTTTGTTGATCGCGATCGCATGAGCTAGGTCGCGATCGAGTAGGCCTGTGGCATTGGTCTTCGCGTTCGCAAGTTCTGGGTCACGATTGCGTAGTGGTGGATTTGGATGTCCGCGTTCGCGAAGAAGGGATTTTGGACCGGTGGAGTTTCTTATACACGATCGCGTGATAGCGGTCGCGATCGCGTGGGGTCAGTCTGTAGGGCACCGCAATCGCGTGGATCATGCCACATTTTCGTAGGGCGAATATGGAATTTTAAATATTTGGTCATCGATGGTCGCGTGGGTTGAGTCGCGATCGCGATGAAGAAATGATTGGGCGGACAGATTGGTTTTATAACATTTCCTCCGCGAGTTTATATCATTTTCCACCATTGTTGAACACACTTTGGAGCTATTGGATGAGTGAGTAAGAGGATTTCACCTAGGTTTCGACTTGAGGTAAATTTTATGAGCTGATTACGTCATTTTATTGAAAAATCAACCATTAATTCTCTGAAATTGGGTGTAAAAGTTGATAAACTAGGGCTTGAAATTTCAAATGAAAATTTGGGGATATGGAGGAGCAATTAGACTCCTATTTTGATGAATTTTATATGTATGGACTCGTGGCAAGACGAGGATTCTAAAAAAGTGAATTTCGTAATATTTTGAGAAGTGGACCCGGGGCTCGGGTTTTGCCAACTTCGTGTTTTGGGTGTATTTCGTGTTATTTTGATTGGGTTATGTTCCATTAGCCTATTGTGACTTATTCCTATTGGTTTTGATCAGATCTGGCATCCGCAGAGGTTGATTCTCGAGGGAAAGGCATTAGGAGCTAGTTTGCAGCCGGCTTGAGGTGACTAATGGTTGTAGATGATGACCTGAGGGTTTGAGACCCTGGTATATCACATTGTGACGCTATTGTGAGGCTAGAAACGCACTACATGGTTAGTGCGGGGTTGTATGTGTTGGAAATTGTGACTCGGTCTAATCCGAGGGATAGATTGTGCTATGTTGGTGATTGCTTCGCATACCATATTGATGTTATCAAGGCTTGAATGCCATGTTTGTGGCCTTGTGCCGACTTGTAGGATCCTTCAGCGATTGAAATTTCAGAGTTAGCATGACTTGCATATTATTTGAATTCAGTCCAGGGGTTTAAACTCTATTTTGCAAACTCAGCCATATTTATATATTTCGAAAACTCAAATGATCTTTATATGATATTTTCGGGCTGACGATTACTATCTCACTATTTTCTAGACTGTATATTTTTTCTTGGAACAGTGGTAACTATTGGCACCGTATGTTCTCATGGAAATAGTGGTAACTTTTGGCACTGTATGATATGGCGCTTGGGCTGTTGGAGCCCCTCCGGAGTCTGAACCTCCACAGTGAGCGCGGGTACCCAAATGGATCGGGTTTCACGTTCCGTAGTGTTCATGCATTGCATTGCATCTCATGCATCATTTCCTGTTGCTTTATATGCATATCTCTGAGAGTTGTATTGTATAGAACTGCTAGATAGCTTCATTTTGTGTTATTTCATGATTTCTTATCTTCGGATTTTTATACAAGCTTATTACTCGCTTAGTTGGTAGACTCACCTCATACTCCCTGCAATTTGTGTGCAGATCCAGGTACCGCAGAGTTGATCATTTTAGCTACTTTTCAGACTATTATCCGGAGTCTGTCGAGGTAGCTGCATGGCGTCCGCAGGACCCGAATCTCCATTATATTTCCTGTATTTTTGTTATTTCTGCATACTCAGATTATGAGATATTTTGGTATTTATTTTGCCATTCCGGTAGAGGATCTTGACTCGTGACCCCCAGATTTGTGGGAGGATATTGTGTATTGGTAGTTGGGATATTTTCTATTTAACTGCTAAAATATTTCGGATTCTTTTTGCTATAAATGATTTGTGAAATAAGGATGTGAGCTCGTAACTCGGAATATTGAGTGAATGGTCGGGCTTGCCTAGCAATGTGTTGGGTGCCATCACGATCGTGTTTCGGGTCGTGACAAGTTGGTATCAGAGCCTATGTTTACTAGGCCTCATGAGTTATGAGCCGGTTTAGTAGAGTCTGGCTGATCGGTACGTAGACGTACATATCTATCCTCCGGAGGCTGCAGAACCTTTAGGAAACACTTCATATTCATGAACTCTTATTGTGCGGCTTTGTTGATTTGGGAACTGAAACTTCTTATTCTATTCTCTCACAAATGGCGAGAACCCGTGCTACCGGACGTGGTGGTAGGCCCCTATTTCCACCAGCTAGAGGTCATGGATGCGATCATGGCCGTGATCGTGGAAGAGCAGCATGGGCAGTACCAGTTGACCCACCTGTTTCCCCTATTCAGGATTAGCCCCTAGTTGTTGAGGCTCCAGCAGCACCCGCTCAGGCACCGGCAGTGCCTATTTTTATTCGTGGCCTTCAGGAGGCATTAGATCAGATCCTATCAGTCTATACTGGTTTGGCCCAGGCAGTTTCGGCTACAATTGTTGCAGCGACATCTCAGACCGGGGGTGGCCATCAGACCTCCTTCGCTCGCACACCAGAGCAGGTTGTACATGGACTTTAAACGCTAGAGGTAGCCCCAGCTCAGGCAGTTGCACCGGCTATTCCAGTTGCACCAGTTGCGCCAGCCCCAGGGCACGTTGTTCTGTAAATGCCTAAAAATGAGCAGCGTTTCTTAGAGATGTTTGGCAGACTTCAGCCTCCGACATTTAGCGGTACTGAAGGTGAGGACGCCCATGGATTTTTGGATAAGTGTCAGAGGATACTTCGCACAGCAGGGATCCTAGAGTCCAGTGGGGTATCTTTCACTACTTTTCAGTTCTCGGGGCCAGCATTCACATGGTGGGAGGAGTTTGAGCGGCATAGGCCCGTAGGAGCAGCACCCCTTACTTGGTAGCAAGTTTCCACTCTCTTTTTAGAGAAGTATATGCAACAGTTCCGTAGAGAGGATCTACGCAACTAGTTTGAGTGGCTAGTTCAGGGGGAGATGTCAGTGACACAGTACGAGTTGAGGTTTACTCAGTTGGCCAGACATGCTATTTGGATGATCTCGACGGATCAGGAGAGATTAGGAGATTCATTGATGGCCTCAATTATTCTATTCGTATCCTGATGACTAGGGAGAGAGTGGTAGCAGCATCCTTCGAGGAGGTAGTAGACATAGCTCGCCAGATTGAGGCAGAACGTCGCCGAGAGCGAGAGGAGAGGGAGGCCAAGAGGCCTCGAGGTTTGGGCAGTTATGGTGGTGCTCCGTCTAGGAGCCAGTTTCATCAGGGCAGAGGTCGTTCTTTAAGACCTCCTCAATCATGCCACCCTGAGCACAGCGGAGCTTCTTCCGGTTGTGGCCGTCAGGGTCACCAGCAGGACCAGTCTTCACTCAGGGCCCTCCCAGCTCAGAGTTCTGCTCCTGCTTCGTCGGCCCAGGGTTCATCTACGGCGAGGGGTTCCCTTTAGTCCCCTTCTCAAGCTCCAGGTAGTTGTTTCGAGTGCGGGGATTTTTGTCATTTGAAGAGACATTGTCCTCAACTTCGTGGTGGTAGGTATCAGTAGAGGGATCGGCCCTCCTCTTCTTTTCCATATTCTTCAGCACCATCCCAGTTTGGTAGGGGTGGGGGACATTGATCTAGAGGTCACCCCAGGAGCGTCGAGCAGTCGAGCGGTGGTCAGGCTCGTTTTATGCACTTCCAGATAGGAGAGATGTTGTTGCTTCAGACACACTGATCATAGGTATTATCTTAGTATGCCATAGGGATGCCTCAGTTTTATTGGATCCCGGATCCACTTATTCATATGTATCTGCCTACTTTTCTCATCATTTGGGGACTACCCAAGGGTGTCTAGCATTGTCTGTGCATGTATCTACCCTAGTGGGTGATACTATTATTGTGGACCACATGTATCGGTCCAGCCTTGTTACTATTGAGGGTCTGGAGACCCGAGCTGACTTGCTGCTATTGAGCATGGTAAATTTTGATGTCATTCTTGGCATGGATTGGCTCTCACCGTGCCATGCTATTCTGGACTGTCATGCCAAGACAATCACTTTGGCTATGCCGGGTGTCCCGAGGATTGTGTGACGTGGTTCGACGGATTATGTACCCAGTAGGTTAATCTCTTTCTTGAAAGCCCAACAAATGGTTTGGAAGGTATGTTTAGCATATCTAGCATTTGTGAGAGATGTGGGAGCTGAGGCTCCTAGTCTTAATTTGGTTCCCTTAGTGAGGGAGTTTCCTGATGTATTTCCAGCAGACCTGCCGGGCATGCCGCCGGACAGGGATATTGACTAAGGTTTAATTTGGTGCCGGGCACTCAGCCCATTTCTATTCCTCCCTATCGTATGGCACCAGCAGAGTTAAAGGAGTTGAAGGAGCAGCTGCAGGAACTCCTAGATAAGGGGTTTATTCATCTGAGTGTGTCATTGTGGGGCGCACTGGTGTTATTTGGTAAGAAGAAGGATGGCATAATGAGAATGTGCATTGATTACAGACAGTTGAACAAAGTGACAGTAAAGAACAAGTATCCACTGCCCCATATCGAGGATTTGTTTGAGCAGCTTCAGGGAGCAAAGGTATTCTCTAAGATTGATCTCCGTTCAGGCTATCACTAGCTGAAGATTAGCGATTATGATATTATGAAAACAACTTTCAGGACGAGATATGGGCATTATGAATTTTTAGTTATGTCATTTGGGCTGACTAATGCCCCACCAGCATTCATGCACTTGATGAACAGTGTATTTTGGCTGTATCTGGATTCTTTTGTGATCGTGTTTATTGACGATATTCTTGTGTAATCCCTTAGCCAAGAGGAGCACGCGTAGCATAAGAGGGTGGTATTGCAGAGGTTGAGAGATGAGAAGTTGTATGTAAAGTTCTCCAAGTGCGAGTTCTGGCTCAGTTCCGTGGCTTTTCTGGGACACGTGGTGTCCACTGATGGTATTCAGGTTGACCCAAAGAAGATCGAGGCGGTGCAGAGTTGGCCCAGACTGTCCCCAGCTTCTAAGATTCGGAGTTTCCTCGGTTTGGCGGGTTATTACCGCAAGTTCGTTCAGGGTTTTTCATCTATTGCTTCACCATTGACGAAGTTGACTCAGAAGAATGCACCATTTGTGTGGTCTGATGAGTGCGAGGAGAGCTTCCAAAAGCTAAAGTCATTGTTGACTATGGCTTCAATGTTAGTATTTCTAGCAGCTTCATGTTCTTAAACGGTATATTGCGATGCTTCGAGGATTGGTATTGGTTGTGTTCTGATGCAGGAGGGTAGGATAATTGCATATGCTTCTCGGCAATTGAAGCCCCATGAGAAAACCTACCCTGTCCATGACTTGGAGTTGGCTTCTATAGTTCATGCCTTGAAGATTTGGAGGCACTATCTATGTGGAGTATCTTGTGAGGTGTATACGATCATCGCAGCCTTCAGCACTTGTTCAAGCAGAAAGATCTGAATTTTAGACAATAGAGATGGCTTGAGTTACTCAAGGACTATGATATTACCATATTGTATCATCCGAGAAAGGCCAATGTAGTGGCTGATGCCTTAAGCCGAAAGGCGGTGAGTATGGGTAGCTTGGCGTACATTCCAGTTGGGGAACGATCCCTTGCAGTTGATGTTCATGCCTTGGCTAATCGTATTTTGAGATTGGATATTTCTGAGCCCAGCCGGGTGTTAGCTTGTGTGGTTTCCCGATCTTCTTTGTATGATCGTATCAGGGAGCGCCAGTATGATGACCCGTATTTGCTAGTCCTGAAGGACAGGATCCAGCATGATGATGCAAGAGATGTGACTATTGGTAATGATGGTGTGTTGCGGATGCAGGGCCGGATTTGCGTGCCCAATGTAGATGGGATCCGAGAGTTGATAATAGATGAGGCTCACAGGTCGCGGTATTCTATTCATCGGGGTGCCGCAGAGATGTATCAGGACTTGAGGCAGCATTATTCGTGGAGGAGAATGAAAAATGACATTGTGAGTTATGTTGCTAGGTGTCTCAATTGTCAGCAGGTCAAATACGAGCATCAGAGACCCGATGGTGTGCTTCAGCAGATGGATATTCCGGAGTGGAAATGGGAGAAGATTACTATGGACCTTGTGATTGGTCTCCCTCGTACCTCGAGGAACTTTGATACTACTTAGGTGATTGTGGATACGCTGACCAAGTCTGCGCATTTCATTCCGGTGTGACCACCTATTCTTCAAAGTGGCTGGCAGAGATTTTCATCCGTGAGATTGTGCGGTTGCATGGAGTTCTAGTTTCTATTGTCTCAGACAAGGGTGCTTAGTTTTCTTCCCAGTTCAGGAAGACTTTTCATCTGGAGTTGGGCACTCAGAATCGAGGAGCAAAACTTTTCATCCTCAGACGGACGGACAATCCGAGCGTACTACTCAGATATTGGAGGACATGTTGCGTGCTTGTGTTATTGATTTCGGAGTTTCTAGGGATGAGTTCTTGCCGCTTGTGGAGTTTGCTTATAACAATAGTTATCGTCCAACATTCGGATGGCACTGTATGAGGCTTTGTATGGGAGACAGTGTAGATCTCCAGTTGGTTGGTTTGAGCCCGGCGAGGCTAGACTATTGGGGATAGAGTTAGTTCAGGATGCCTTGGAGAAAGTGAAAGTTATCCAGGAGAGACTTCGTATAGTTGAGTCACGTCAGAAGAGTTATGCGGACCGGAATTTTTGAGATGTATCTTATATGGTAGGCGAGAAGGTTCTGTTGAAGGTCTCGCCTATGAAAGGCATGATAAGGTTTGGAAAGAAAGGAAAGCTGAGTCCGCGGTTTATTGGACCTTTTGAGATACTCCGCAGGATTGGGGAGATGTCCTATATGCTTGCTTTGCTACCCAGTTTGTTGGGGGTTCACCCGGTGTTTCATGTTTCTATGCTCAGGAAGTATATTGGGGACCCGTCTCATGTATTGGACTTCAGCATGATCCAGCTAGATGAGGATTTGACCTATGATGTGGAGCCAGTGGCTATTTTAGGTTGTCACGTTCGAAAGTTGAGATAAAAAGACATAGCTTCGGTGAAGGTACAATGGAGAGGTCAGCTCGTGAAGGAGTCCACTTGGGAGACCAAGCAGGAGATGCAGAGTAGATATCCTCGTTTGTTTGAGGCTCCATTTGCTTGACCCGCTCGAGGACGAGCGTTTGTTTTAGTTAGGGAGAATGTGACGACCTGACCCGCCGTCTTTTGTATTTCAACCTTGTTATCCCCGTTATATGCTTCCCCATGTGTTGATATGTGTTTGGTGAGTTTGAGATGTGTTGGATTGAATTTGGTTAGAAATGAGACTAATTGTCTCTTTAAGAAAAGCTTAAATTGGAAAAAATCTACCGGACGTTGACTTGTGAGTTAGAGGGCTCGGAATGGATTTTTGATGATTGAGCTAGTTTTGGATGGTGATTTGTGACTTGGGAGCAAAATCGGAATTGAAATTGGAGGTTCGGTGTAGAAATAGGCTTGAATTGGCTAAGTTGAACTTCGGCGAATATCCGGTTGATAGGTGAGATTTTGATCCGAGGGTTGGAATGGAATTCCGAGAGTTGCAGTAGCTTTGTTAGATCATTTTGGACATGTCTGCAAATTTTCAGGTCATTCGGACGTCGTTTGGTTAGGTTTTGATCGAATGTTTGTTTCGGAAGTTATAGTTGAAACTTAGGCTTGAATCCGTCGCGATTTGATGATTTTTGTGTTTATGGACATGTTTTTATAATTGGAGCAAGTTCGTATGATGATTTGGGGTATATTGGTACTGTTGGTTGGGGTCCTGGGAGGCCTCGGGGTGATTTCGGATGATTTTGAGGAAGTTTGGACTTAAGAAATGTTGCAGAAGATGCAGAAGCAGTGCCGCAGGAGTTTGTTAATCCCTATCGCGTGAGTTGGGTTGCGATCGCGTAGGCCTGTAGCGTTGGTCTTCGCAGGTTCTGGGTCGCGATCGCGTGTGGATGTCCGCGTTCGCGAAGAAGGGCTTTTGTACCGGTGGAGTTTCTTATACGCGATCGCGTGATAGCCGGCCGCAAGTGTATAGGGTCAGTCTATAGGGCAACGCAATCCCGTGGATGATGACACGTTCGCGTAGGGCAAAAGTGGAATTTGAAATATTTGGTCATCGCTGTCGCGTGGTTGAGTCGCGATCGCGATGAAGAAATGACTGGGCGGACAGAAGGGTTTTATAACATTTCCTCCGCGAGTTTATATCATTTTCCACAATTTTTGAACACACTTTGGAGCTTTTGGACGAGGGAGTAAGATACTTTTACCTAGGTTACCTCTTTTATGAGCTAATTACGTTATTTTATTGAAGAATCAACCATTAATTCTCTGAACTAGGGTGCAAAAGTTGATAAACTATGGCTTGGAATTTCAAATGAAAATTTGGGGATTTGGAGGAGCAATTGGACTTCGACTTTGATGAATTTTATATGTATTCACTCGTGGCGAGACGAGGATTCTAAAAATGTGAATTTTGTAATTTTTCGAAAAGTGGGCCCGGGTCTCGTGTTTTACCAGCTTCGTGTTTTTGGGTGTATTTCGAGTTATTTCGATTGGGTTATGTTTCATTAGCCTATTTTGACCTATTCCTATTGGTTTTTATCAGATTTGGCATCTGCGGAGGTTGATTCTTGAGGGAAAGTCATTGCGAGCTAGTTTGCAGCCGGCTTGAGGTGAGTAATGGGTGTAGATGATGACCTGAGGGTTTCAGACCCTGGTATATCACATTGTGACGCTATTATGAGGCTAGACACGCACTCCAGGGTTAGTGTGGGGTCGTATGTGTTGGAAATGTGACTCGGTCTAATTCGAGGGATTGATTCTGCTATGTTGGCAAATTCTTCGCATGCTATATTGATGATATCAAGGCTTGAATGCCTTGTTTGGGGCCTTGTGCCGGCTTGTAGGATCCTTCAGGGATTTAAATTTCAAAGTTAGCGTGACTTGCATATTATTTGAATTCAGTCCAAGGTTTTAAACACTATTTTGCAAACTCAGCCATATTTATACATTTTGAAAACTCAAATGATCCTTAAATGATATTTTCGGGCTGACGATTTCTATCTCACTATTTTCTGGACTGTATATATATTTTCTTGGAACGGTGGTAACTATTGGCACCGTATGTCTCATCGAAACAGTGTTAACTATTGGCACTGTACGATATGACGCTTAGGTTATAGGAGCCCCTCTGGAGTCTGAACTGCCACAGTGAGCGCGAGTACCCAAATGGATCGGGCTGCACGTTTTGCAGTTTTCATGCATTGCATTGCATCTCATGCATTATTTCTTGTTGTTTTATATGCATATCTTTGAGTGTGTCTTTTTTTATCAAACTGTCATATGTCATTTATATCAAAAATATTTACATCTTGTATCAAGACATGCAGTAGTATGGACTAACTACTACACTGTTTCAGTAAGCTATATTCTTTACTATCTATAAACAAGTAAGCAATTAAATAAGCTGCCTAAGGGTAACAGTTTAACTTGCTCAATCCAATCTGCCAATTCTTGCAGTTTCTGCCTCTAAGGTGTAGGAGTAGTGCAATTTCTCGGCATGTCAAATCCTCTACAAAGTCTGCTCCTTCAAATCGAATATGGTTCCTTTCCCTCCAAATGATTGCAGTAGTGGTCACAAAAGCAGCAGGTGTGATAGCATTCTGCCACTGCTTGCTTTTAGCCTTGCTATAAATCCAGTGCACCTCATTTTCCCAGCAGTCAATGGTCCTGGAATGTCCCAGCCACACACAAATTCTCGACCACAACCTGTTGGTGATGTAGTATTCAAATAAAATGTGCTTGAAATCTTCAACATACTGCTTACAGAATGCACACATTGCTGGAACTTGTATGCCCAGTATCTGTAATCTATCAACTGTGGGGAGCTTGTGCTGAGCAGCCAGCCAAACAGTAAACTTATGCTTAGGAAGTACATTAGCAATAAGCATCAAGTTCTTCCATGCAACCTTGGTGAAGATAGGCAGCATAGTAATATACAGTTTGTGAATATGAAACTTGTTCATCCTGCATACACTTTGCAGCCTGCATATGAGAGTACCCTGTAACTGAGTATTTTCCATCACCAAAGATCTACTATCCAAAATCTTTTTGATCACCCAAGAAGTTGTAGTTGGTACAGCAACCGTGTCAATATTCCCCTTCTTGATGTAATAGGCATGAACCCATCTAACCCATAAGCAGTCCTTCTTTCTAGCCAAGTCCCATAATAATTTGGTTATGGCTACTTTGTTCCATACAACCAACTTCAGAATATTAAGTCCACCAGAAGATAAAGGGTGGCATACCTTGTCCCAGGCAACTAATGCTCTTCTGGATAGTGTGGCTTTACCAGTCCAGAGGTAAGTTCTACATATTGCTTCTATAGTCTTCAGTACTTTCTTGGGTATAATAAACACCTGAGCCCAGTAGGTATGCATTCCAAAGACCACAGACTTAATCAATTGGGTTCTGCCAGCATAAGATAACATTTTAACTGACCAGCAAGTGACTCTTGCTGTTATCTTCTCAATAAGAGGCAAATAGTGATGAATAGCCAACTTCTTTGAATCCAGTGGAACACCTAAATATCTGAAAAGGAGATGTCCTTCAGTGAATCCCAGAACTGCAATAATTTCTTCTGTGATGTCCTGTTGAACCCCATCCAAATAGATTGCACTTTTACTTACATTAGCCTGAAGACTAGAGGCTGTTGAGAACTGAAGAAAAGCCCTGTGCAATATCTGGATGGATATTAAGTCAGCTCTGCAGAACATCAGCAGGTCATCAGCAAAGCAGACATGAGATATATTTAGTTTCCTGCACTTTGGATGGAAATTGAAGTTCCCATCTTTATGCAACTGCTGGAGTAATCTGTTAAGATACTCCATAGCCAACACAAAGAGGTAAGGTGACATAGGATCCCCCTGTCTTATGCCTCTCTTAGCAATGAAAGGTTTAGTTAAGCCACCATTTATCACTAATGAGTATGAGACAGATGAGACACAAGCCATGATCCATGCAGTAAACTTAGCTGGAAACCCCAGGTCAATTAGAATCTGTCTCAGAAACCTCCATTCCAATGTATCATATGCTTTCCTTAAGTCCACTTTAAGAACACATCTAGGAGAAACACCTTTCCTAGAATACCCTTTGAAAATTTCATGACTAAGTAGGATGTTATCCATAATACCCCTTCCTTCAATAAATGCAGATTAGGCAGGCCCAACCAGTTCTCCAACCACAGCCTTCATCCTTCTGGTAATGACTTTAGATATGATTTTGTACAGAGTAGTGCAGCAGGCAATAGGTCTAAAGTCCTTCACAGTGGTAGGAGTTTTAAGTTTAGGCACAAGGGCTATGGCAGTGGTATTAATCATATGTGGCATTTGGCAGGTATCAAAGAACTCCTTAGCAGCAGATAGTATATCTTCTTGCACCACCTCCCAGTTCTTAGTAAAGAAATCAATAGGAAAGCCATCTACTCTTGGAGCCTTGTCCTTGGGCATTTCATTAACAATTGCAGTGATCTCCTCCATAGTAACTGATCTAATAAGTGATCTCTGCTGATCAAGTGTAAGACATTTACCTTCCTTGATAATGCTGGTATCTACACAGGGAAGTTCAGGAGCACATTCCCCAATTAATGATTGAAACACCTTCAAGAATTCCTGTTCCACAGCTAGGGGATCTATTAGTTTTATACCTGTGTCAGTATAAATTGAAATGATATTATTCTGCCCTGTCCTGATCCTCCATTGTGCATGAAAATACTTAGTATTAGCATCACCACATTCAATCTAGAGTGCTTTGGATTTCTGCCTCATTATTTGTTCCTCCACACTGTTCCATTTCTCAATTTCTTCTATTGCATCTCTTTCCTCATTTATCAGCTCCTGTGAGAGAGGGTTGCTTTGCATCTGCCCCTGGATAATGCCAAGTCTTTCCCTTGCCTGAACAATCTTCTGTTTGTTGGTTGCCATGTGGTTATTTATACCTTTTAGTTGTTGCTTCATTACCTTCAATTTCTGCCAAATCTGCTGCATAGGTGAGCCTATATAATCCTTTTTCCAAACTTGCTTGACAATGCTATGAAACTGAGCATGCTCCATAACAGCACTGTATAGTCTGAAAGGTTTAGGATGTAAGGGTTTATAATCACCAAATTTTACCAAAATAAGGGAATGATCAGATACCAAAGGGTTCATGTAATCAGCTTCCAAATGTCCAAACTGCTGCAGCCATTGATAGTTGCCCAGTGCCCAGTCAATCTTACTATATACTCTAGTATCTGCATCCTGCTTATTTGTCCAAGTATAATGCCAGCCTCTAGCTCTTAGTGCAGTGAGTTGTAAATCAGACATTGTATCTTTGAAATCCTTCGCTTCAGCCTCAGTAACTAAGGAACCAATTCTGTCATCAGAATTAAGGACACAGTTAAAGTCACCACTAATTAGCCAAGCATCTTGATTGGAACCATGTATAGCTCTAAGAACATGCCACAGTTGACCTCTGAGAGTTGCAGTATTGTGACCACATATAATACTAAACTGGATTTTGATTTGTGTTCTTGTATCATCAATAAAACAATGAATAAGTTGATCAGTAATAGAAGAGATGTGGACTTGAATGTAAGACTTCCACAGTAACCAAATTCTTCCATTAATAGCCTTGGAATAATTGCATTGCACCTTCCAATCCTTGGCAACCTTGTCCAGTATTTTCTTGGCTTTGTGCTCCTTTACTCTAGTTTCTACTACTCCCATAACATCCACCTTATTTACAGCAAGGAAATTTTTTAGTTCTTTCTGCTTATGGGGCTGGTTGAGGCCCCTAATATTCCATGTAGCTATGATCATGGAAAAAGAGTGGTAACTCTGTGAGAGGGTCTTGGATCAATTTGTTGGACCCTACTACTCCCCACAGTCATCGTAGCCTTGCCCTTATTACAATTGTCAGCCATTTGTTCAGTAACTTCATTATTTGCAGTGACAAGCACCTCTTGACACTCAGACTCATTCAGTGCAACCTGCTGAGAATTGGCTAGGCTTTCATCCACCTTACTAGATTCCTGCACTAACTGATTTCCCAGCAGTTTATCTGTTATAGCATCCTCATAAGTTACCTGCACCTCTGCTACAGTTTGTTTAACCTGCCATTTTGTTTTACATTGCTGTTTCCCCTTCCCCTTCTGTCTAGGTGGTTTATCCTGCTTCTTCACTACCTTATTTTCATTGTTTTTAGTAGAATACCAGCAGTCAATGGAGTCGTGCCCAAACTTCAAACAATGGTTGCAAAAGCTTTGAGTGTTGTACTGCATAGAACTGCTAGATAGCTTCATTTTGTGTTTTTTCGTGATTTCTTATCTTCAGGTTTTTTATACATGCTTATTACTCGCTGAGTTGGTATACTCACTCCATACTCCTTGCACCTTTTGTGCAGATCCAGGTGCCGCAGGACAGAGTTGATCATTTTAGCGTCTTTTCAGAGTATTATCCGGAGCCTGTCAAGATAGCTGCATGGCGTCCGCAGGACCCGAATCTCCATCATATTTCCTGTATTTTTGTTATTTCCGCATACTCAGATTTTGAGATATTTTGGTATTTATTTCTCTATTCTGGTAGTGGCTCTTGACTCGTGACCCCCAGATTTGTAGGAGGATATTGTGTATTTGTTGTTGGGATATTTTATACTTAACTGCTAAAATATTTCGGATTCTTTTCGCTGTAAATGATTTTTGAAAAAAGGATGTGAGCTCGTAGCTCGGAATATTGAGTGAATGGTTGGGATTGCCTAGCAATGTGCTGGGCGGCATCACGATCGGGTTTGAGATCGTGATAGGTCATATGTATCGGCCTACAACAACCATATAAGTCCATTGAATAATACGCCCGTAGTCATATGACCTTTCCGTCTATATATCGTAGTTGATATTTAGTAATTGACCGTCAATGAATATAATTTAATTTATTCCTTAGGGTCATACGTGTCGTCCTATAGAAACCGTATAGGCCCGTTCACTAATATGATTACCTATGCATATACATTACATGATATTTTTAATCATCATATTATAATAAAATCATATGATATGACATTTTAATCATCATATTATAATAAAATCATATTACATGTCATTTTTAATCATCATATTATAAGTTGAATTCTTTGTAATTAATATTTTGAAACGTTTGGAGGGAGGGGAAACGTTTGGAGTAAAACGTTGGGAGGGAGGGGAAATTAATTAGTTTAATTGTAACATTTAATTATCTCTTCAATTAGTAAGTAGAAACATTTACTATCGTTTGGAGGGAGTGAGAAACATTTGGGGGGAGGGCATCAGTTTGAAGTGAAACGTTGGGAGGGAAGGGAAACATTTATAGAGGGAGGAAGATTTTAATCTAAACATAATTTAAACTACATTCCCTACTCTACAGTCAAAATAACACAAATAAACAAAATAGATACTCTAAACATGAATGCTAACAGATGGATTGAAGAAGATTTCTATCCATGGTTTCGGATAAAGGTACCCAAATCGTACATTAAGTGTGAATTTTTGGTAAATATTCTCCTATTTCAGTTGAAACTTTCTTATTATTTATACTTTTTTCCAGATTACCTGTCATGGTAAACAAAGTGACTCTTAAAAATGATTGGAGGGAGTGAAAAAGTTTTTTGACTCTCTCTCTCTCTCTATATATATATATATATATATATCTAAACATAAGTTAACATACATTTGCTATGGAAGAAACATTTCATATTAATGCTGACGGGTGTATTGAAGAAGATGAATTCTATTTATGGTTTAGAATAAAATTGCCCAGATCGTACATCAAGCGCGATTATATGGTAAATTCATTTTTTTGTTTTTTTAGTTATCAATAAATGATTTTTATCCTATCTTTCCATTACGCTTGTGCAATACCTTTCAAAGAAAATATGTCAATATCTTCCTCCTGGTACGGTTAAGACATTACTACGATGTAACGGGAAGGAGTAAAATGTGACTCTAACAGGTATTGTTCGAAGAAGACTCGTTAGCGGGTGGAAGCAATTTGTTGTAGACAACAAGTTAAAGAAAGGGAGTGTTCTTCTATTTGAACTTGTAGAGGCTACATCAAGTGCAGTGATATTCGTTGTTGAAGTGCAAGCATAGGAACATCTAATGTATAGATTTTTCATGTACGCCTGTGTTCAACCATTATCATTAAAATATTTATGGATTAATATGATTTTCTTATGCTTTTTTCTGTTTTTCCCTTGTATTATTCTTATAATTATTAAAGGATTGGAATTATCGTCAGTGATTTTTGCTTCTTATAGTTTTTTCATGTTTATGAAAATTATTTTATATAAAGTCCTAAACGACTAAAACCTCATCCAAAATACGACTAAAAAAATTACACCTCCTCATCTTTATATTGTTGCGCTTTATATATGGTCACATTGACGTATATACATATAAAATAAATATATGTAGGTTCTACTAGACATTTGACAACGATTGCTCCATTTTACCCATCATGTAAATACGTATATAAATAATATTTTGCGCTTTATACATAGTGACCATTAATTACGTTTAATAATACAACTAATCCATTACATGACATTTTTATACTAAAATCTTAATTATAATCATCATATTATGCTAAAATCACAAGAGATAATACAAGTAAATGAAATATAAGTTAATTTAACCTTCCAAGTAAATGAATTATACGTTGAATTCTTTGAAATTAATATTTTGAAACTTTTGGATAGAGGTGAAACGTTTGGAGGGGGGAAACGTTTCGATTAAAACATTGGGAGGAAAGGGATATTAATAACATTTCAGGTTATTTTAATTATCACATTTAATTATCTCTTCAATTAATTACGTTTAGTAAATGAATGAATATGCAAATATCATTCCTTTCATATGCACTTGCATTAGCCAATCGTTTCATTTCTGTAGAAAAAATTAAAATATTTGAAGAGGCACATAGAATATGGCATTAAAATCAAACAAATACTATAAGAAGTTTTTTTGGATATGTTTAAGTTTCATAACACCAAAGTTTATAATAAACACGTTTAGTATATGGAAAACATTAGTTCTAAAACCTAAAATACTAGGAAGAAGAGTGGAAATTACACATCATCCTCTTATAAAAAAGGATGCAAATAGGTCTACTGAGAACTCCAAAATTTATCAATATTATATTTCCAATTCTGATTCGCCATTGATATCAAACAAGCTTGATTGCGATTGTGTAGCGTCAAACTGCTGCAATTAAAATCAAACAAACACTATAAGATATGGGGATATGATCAAGTAATAAATCAAATGTAGTCACAAAATTATACCTCATTCACTTATAGGGAACCATCAATGATTGTATCTCTGCCTTGGATATTACCCCTGCGCCTGCGTCCACCATTTCTACCGCCATTTATACTACCAAGATTACAACCAACCCTTCCCGTTTTATCTCAAAAACTTCAACACTGATGCTATCAAGGACCATGGATTTGAATTCTCCATGTGCAATTTTAGAAGGACGAACACAACATAAGTAAATAGGCAAATTTGAAAATATATGCCAAATATAATACCTATGTATTATATTTGGCATCACCTCATCAAGAGCTACCTTAATGCTCTGATACTGATAAGTTATGATCGCATCTGGATGAATATTTCCCATGGCATCAAGCCAAGTTCTAAAAACCAACTTATAACTATCGATACATGAGAGGACATCCCAGTAAAATAGACTGCCAATGGTGATTGATGCCAACGAATGTTGCACAAGGCATATTATATCTATTCACAAGGTACGTCGTATCAAAGCATATCGTATCATGGAATTGCTCATACGCCGAATTACAGTGCGAATGCACCCATACCACATTTTGAACCCTACCAAAATTATCAATGTCTATTGAATAGAAAAATTCCCTATCCTTTACCTGCATTTCACGAAAAACGTTGTGACGACCCGACCCGTCGTCTTTTATATTTTTAGCCCATTTATCCCCATATTGTGCTTCTCCGTGTGTTGATATATGTGTTTGGTGGGTTTGAAGTGTGTTAGGTTGAATTTGGTTAGAAATAAAATCAATAATCTCTTTAAGGAAACCCTAAGATAGAAAAGTCAACCGGACATTCACTTGTGAGTTAGAGGGTTCGGAATGGATTTTCGGTGATTCAACTAGTTTTGAATGGTGATTTGTGACTTGGGAGAGAAAATATAATTGAATTTGGAGGTCCTGTGTAGAATTAGGCTTGAATTGGCTAAGTTGAATTTCGGCAAATTTCTGGTTGATATGTGAGATTTTGATCCGGAGGTCGGAATAGAGTTGCAATAGCTTTGTTAGGTTAATTTGGATATGTCTGCAAATTTTCAGGTCATTTGGACGTCGTTTGGTTGGGTTTTGATCGAATGTTAGTTTCATAAGTTATAGTTGAAACTTAAGCTTGAATCCGCCATGATTTGATGATTTTTGTGTTTAAGGACGTGTTTTTATGATTGGAGAAAGTTCGTATGATGTTTTGGAGTAGGTTGGTGGTTTTGGTTGGGGTCCCGGGGCCGCAGGGTGATTCCGGATGGTTAAACGAAGAATTTTGGAGTTTGCTTCAGATTTGGGGTCTGTCACCTGGTATTTCCTTGTTTGCGGACAAAGGGTCGCGTAGGCGGTGTCCGCTGATGCAGAATATAAGCCTCAGAAACAACGAAGGATATTTTTGGCTGGGACCGCAGAAGCGGATAAGCGACCGCAGGAGCGAAGACGTGGAAGCGGTTGCTGGAGATTTAAGTTGGACATCAGAAGCGGTCAAAAGGACGCAGAAGCAGAATCGCGGAAGCGGAAATCGGCATGGTTTAATGAACAGTAGGTTTTCTACA
Organism: Nicotiana benthamiana; assembly: GCA_034376525.1. NCBI lineage: Eukaryota > Viridiplantae > Streptophyta > Magnoliopsida > Solanales > Solanaceae > Nicotiana > Nicotiana benthamiana. The sequence continues at coordinate 99,151,013 of CM067323.1, read as the reverse complement.
TTTTAAAGAAAGGGAAGAACATTGGAACCTCGGGTTAAGGCGATTATGGGCGATTTTGGAGAGATTGTTGAGGGAATTCACCATGTATGAACTCTTGGACCTAAAGTATGTCATTATAGTGTAAAATTATGGAGTAAACACTAAGAATTCAAGGTTTTTGAAGTTAAAAAATGGTGTTTAGGGCTTGAAACCCAAGTGAGCTTGAAGTGTCGATTTGAGGGGTCAAATAGACTCTGATTCTTGTAAATTTGATATTTATGGACTCGTGGCGAGACGAGTATTCTGAAAATGTGAATTTTGTAATTTTTCAAGAAGTGGGCCCGAGGCTCGAGTTTTGCCAACATTGTGTATTTGGGTGTATTTCGAGTTATTTCGATTGGGTTATGTTCCATTAGCCTATTTTGACGTATTCCTATTGGTTTTTATCAGATTTGGCATTCGAGGAGGTTGATTCTCGAGAGAAAGGTATTGCGAGGTAGTTTGTGGCCGGCTTGAGGTGAGTAATGGGTGTAGATGATGACCCGAGGGTTTGAAACCCCGGTATATCACATTGTGACGATGTATTGAGGTGGGACACGTACTCTACTGTGAGTTCGGGGTCGATTATGATTTGGGTACTAAGTCTTATTTCGACCGAGTGGCATTGTACCGTGTTATTGGCTATAAATGAGCCGGTAAACCTCCTACGCAGATGGTTATGAACACATTTGGGCTGCGTGCCGATTATTTCAATCCCGTGAGGATCGTTATCATTGTTGCTATGAATCATAACATGTTTCATGATATCAGTCCTGCATTAGAACACTGTTTAAACATGATTTGGCAAAGTCTAAGGTTTTGAACAGCTAATTCTATAATTACTGATAAATGGAACTAAAAATGGTAGGTCATTTTGTGCCTGTAAGGCTTGCATGCATATAGCTGGACTGATAGTGTGTTGGGTTGCGCGCCGCATCGTATGTTATTATGATATTGCGCTTGGGCTGTAAGAGCCCCTCCGGAGTCTGAACCCCCACAGTGAGCGCGTGTACCCAAATTGATCGGTCTGTACGTTCCGCAGTGGTCATGCATTGCATTGCATCTCATGCATTTATTTACTGTTGCTTTATATACACATCTTTGAGGCTTGTACTGTATAGAACCGCTAGATAGCTTCAGTTTGTGTTATTTCGTAATTTCTTATCTTCGGGTTTTTATACATGCTTATTACTCGCTGAGTTGGTAGACTCACCCTATACTCCCTGCACTTGTGTGCACATCTAGGTGCTCTCGAGACCTAGCGTTGCTTCTGTTGACTTCCCGAGCTATTCAGAGTATTGAGGTAGCTGCCCAGCGTCCGCAGGACCACTTACTCTGTCTCTATCTGTCCGTTCATTTTTGCTAATTTGACAGACTTTTGTATCATTTCCTTTCATACATGAATCTTGTTTTGTTAGAGGTTCTATACTCGTGACTCCTCGGTTTTGGGAGGATTATTGTTCTTGCTCAGCTGTATTTTCGTTGGTATTGTCTATCCCTTGTTGGGAGTTTGATATTAAATTCGGTGTTATCTTAAATTGTTTCTTTTTGGCTGGAATGCCATTCTTGGTTGTGGTTTGGTCGGTCTTACCTAGCCTCGCGGTTGGGCGCCATCACGACCGGGTTTGGGTTCGTGACAAAAGTTGAGCAGTGACTGTGCGTCCCCTTCTTTCATTTCAAAATTTCTGCTCTTCAAAATAAAGTTTCTACAATTCTTTGGAGTGCAACCCAGATTTTGAGGTCCACCACGTTGAACCTCAGCAAGTCGAATATTCTTGGAGGGTCTAATGCCAGATATATCGTGAGCTACAAGATCCATCTTCAAAGAATCACAAACGGACCTATGTCCCGCCGTCAGTCGCTATGCAGATGGGAGCAACTTATGGTTGTGATCGTGAACGACCTTTGATACTCGCCAAGAACCATAGTCATCCAACACAACAGCTAGCTAGCTTTACATTTATTACTCTTGGTGGTAAACTTGATTCGGCGAATCTTAGCCCTATCATAACAGAAAGTTAGGTATCTGCCAGTGGCACCACCCTTCTTGTTTGAATCTCGTTTGACGACAGAGAATTCTTTCAGTTTAGCATGTTATTTGTAGAATTCAAACAAAGTATCTTTATCTCTAAATAACATTCCAGAGATTGGACCTACAATCTACAGTGAACTCATTCTCCACTTCTGAATCAACATCACATAACACTAAATCATTTCCTAAAACCTGCTCCTCATCGTCGTTAGTTTCTCCGTTGATATTCTCCATCGAGTTCTTCTTCTTCATCATCATCATCTAAGTGCACAACATTGTTGAAACTGCCGTGAGAATCAACACCGACTTCATCATTCAATAAACTATTGTCCGATGCCATCCCAAAAGATATATACAACTCATCCAACCTAGTTTGTTGGTTCATATTCGTGGTTGTTGTATTTGTATTGTGCTCATATGGATTGACATTTTCTTGCACCATCGAAGTTTTTTGGGTTGAATCCATATTTTAGATAGGGTGAAGTGCTCATTCATTTGGTTTGATAGGAATGAAGAAGAATAATAAATCGTATAGGAAGAATTTTTAATCGTATATATCGTATAAAGGAAGAAAATATATTATATATACCGTACAAAGTAAGAAAATATAATAATTTGTATTCTATGATTTGTTTAATGATAAAATACACATAAATAAAATTGATATACACAAATATAATACAAGACTTTTCATCTCTTTTATTAAATTTTTGCATAATTTCAAGACTAGAATTTAATTTTATATTTTTGGAGAGAAAAATATAGGCCTAATACATAAGGAGGTTTGATTGTCTTTTTATTGGTGTTGCCAAAGTTGCAACACCAGTTGAATCGTTCAGCAACTCTCTTGTATTTTGTTCTTTAGCGCGTATGGATGTATTTAATTAGCTCATTATAACTCGCAATCGCCGACACGTGTCGGTCCTCCTTAACCCAATGAGTAGTCGACGATATGATACGAGAAGGGTGGGTACCGGTAATCTTTTAGGTGGGACCCTTATAAAAGAGGGGCCACCTGCTACGCGTCATACAATAGAAGAGTGGAGTTTGACTCTGCGATGATTTATTAGATTTTTCCTGGGATAATGTCATAATGATCAAGTGGGACGACTTTTATCAATAAAATGGGTCCTCAGTTAATTTAATTCTCAATCTCAATTTTCAAACGTAAACTTATTTTTCGTTTAACTAAAAATATTTAAAATTTATTAGCTTGATTAATTTAAATTTTTGTGGAAATATAAAATACTATTTATCAAAATAATTTATATTCTTAGAACGCAAATCAAGATCTCTGGTCAAATGATGGAGTAATAAATTTTTAACATCGCACACTAAGCTTTTTGATGATAACATATTAATTCTTTTTTAATGTACTAAAATTAAGACAGTTAATATTTATTGTAGTTAATAATACTAAATTAGAAACATTGTCAAGAAAGGAAGTACTTGACCTAAAACTTAATAAGCTTGTGACCTAAATCGGATTGAAGGAATTGCATATTTTTTGTTGGTAAATAGGAGCAAATGGAAAAAACAATTAGAAGACCAAAAGATAAATAGAAAAATTAAAAGAGGAAAAGAAACACATGAGTGGAGAAAGAATTTTACATGAAGGAAACAAACGAACAAAAAGAAAGTATGTTTCAAAAAAAAAGAAGAAGTACATGCCATAAAATAACAGTAATTTAGTAAAACATGAACAAGATATAGAGGTATAGAGAGAAAGAGAGAAGGAAGAAATTTTCTTCTTCAGTTATGTATTTTTATATTTATTACAAGGCCTTTATATAGGCATAAAAAGTGAAGAAAATACGTCATGGAATATGTCATTGAACGTACAAAATATGTTATTGAATATGTCATAAACCATTTGAGACGAAGATTATGGAGAAGAGTAGACATCCACCATAAATTGCTAGTTATCATAACACTCCCCCTTGGATGTCCATAGATAATGTGCCTCGTTAAAACCTTACTAAAACATCCTACGGGAAAAATAATTCTAGTGAAGGAAAAAGAGTACACATGCTTAGAAATACGCCCATTTGGTTGCCTCGTTAAAAACCTTTCAAGGAAAATCCAGTGGGACAAAACTTTGTAAGGAAAAAATAATTCATCGCGCATTAACTCTCCCTGATGAGAGCATCGATTCATATCCTTGAGCATTCGCATCTCGATCTTGTACACTAGCTTCTTGAAGGTTGACGTTGGTAGAGATTTTGTGAACAAATCAGCCATATTATCACTTGAACGAATCTGTTGCACATTGATATCACCATTCCTTTGAAGATCATGTGTGAAAATTACTTTGGTGAAATATGCTTTGTCCTATCTTCTTTTTTGAATCATCCCTTCAATTGAGCTATGCATGCTGCATTATCTTCATATAAAATTGTGGGTAGTTTGTCACATTTCAAACCACATTTGTCTCGAATAAGATGTATTATAGACCTCAACCACACACACTCTCGACTTGCTTCATGAATAGCAATTATTTCAGCATGATTAGATGAAGTAGCCACAATTGATTGCTTAGTTGATCGCCAAGATATGGCAGTGTCTCCAAGGTAAACACATAGCCTATTTCAGATCGAGCTATGTGTGGATCGGATAAATACCCAGCATTAGCATAACCAACAAGATCAGAACTGCAATTATTCATAAAATAATCTCATATTAGTAGTCCCTTTTAGATACTGCAATATGTGTTTGATCCCATTTTAATACCTCCTTGTAAGGGCAGAGCTATATCTTGCTAAGATATTAACTGAAAAAGTTATGTCAGGCCTTGTAGTATTAGCAAGATACATTAGTGCACCAATTGCATTCAGATGATACTTCAGGACCAAATAGCTCTTCATTCTTTTCTTGAGGTCGGAATGGATCCTTATTCACATCAAGTGATCGAACAACTATCAGAGTACTTAATGAATGTGCTCCATCCATGTAAAGTCGTTTCAATACCTTCTCTATGTAGGCAGATTGATGAACAAAAATTTTCGTTTGCCAAATGTTCAATTTGCAAATCAAGACATAATTTTTTCTTTCCTAGATCTTTCATCTCGAATTCCTTCTTTAAATAATCAATTGCCTTTTGGAGTTCTATAGGAGTTCCAATAAGGTTTATGTCATCTACATATACGGCAAATGCAACGAATTCCGATATAGTTTTTTATAAGAATACATGGGCAAATGGTATCATTTATGTATCCTTCCTTTAATAAATATTCACTAAGACGATTATATCACATTCGTTCTAATTGCTTTAGACCATATAAAAATCCTTACAATTTGATTGGAAATATTTTTTGGGACTTTGAATTATGTGCGTTTGGAATTATAAATCCATCGGGAATTTTCATGTATATCTCATTATCAAGTGAGCCATAAAGGTAGGCGGTAACCACATCCATTAAATGCATGTCAAGCTTTTCAAGGACAGCAAAACTAATGAGATAACAGAAAGTTATAGCATCCATAACGGGTGAATATGTCTCTTCATAATCGACACCAGGCCTTTGTAAAAATTCGTGTGCAACTAGACGTGCCTTACAACTTTGTACCTCATTTTTCTCATTCTTTTTACGTACAAAGACCCATTTATATCAAACAGGCTTAACACCATCAGGTGTTTGCACTACAGGTCCAAAAACTTCACGTGTCGCAAGTAAAGTTAATTTTGCCTGGATAGCGTCTTTCCAGTTTCTTGAACAACTATTTCGAGTGCAGGAACAACTATTTCGAGTGCAGGAGAATTGGGACCCTGTAGTAGGGCTTCCTAAGATGGCAAAGGTTTTTGGCCATTTATCTATTTGTCTACATTCATCGACGGATTTTAATTCAAGATCCTCTTCATGTTGCATTATTTCAACAGCAACATTATGTGCAAAAATATTATCAATAACAATATTATTTTGGTTCCAAATTTTTCCCGTTGAGACATAACTTATTGAGGTCTCTCCATCATTAGCATTTTCAGGTACCTGAACCTCCCTTGAGATCTTATCATTTTTTATGCCTATGTGCTCTTCTTGAGCCACTACCTCTGTATTATGATCACTTTGACCATTTACTCATTTTCTTTTCCGAGGATTATTATCATTAGAACCTACTGGTCTACCACGTTTCAAGTGTGGTTTAAACTCATTTGCTTTAATTGATTGTCCTACAGGGATATCAACTCGAACTGGAGCATTAGTAGCTAGAATATATGACTTAGTCACCCTTGGTAGATCAGTGAACGCATCTGGCAGTTGATTTGCAATATTTTGCAAGTGCATTATCTTTTGAACCTCTTATTCACATTGATTTGTTAGAGGATCTAAATAAGATAGTGTCAATACATTCCAATCTATCTCATTTCTCAGCTAATTATTTTCTCCCCCTAATGTTGGTGATTCATCAAAATGACAGTCAGAAAGTCTCGCTACAAATAAATCTCCGGTCATAGGCTCCAGATATTTTATATTAGAAGGATATTCATACCCAACATATATTTCCAACCTTCTTTGGGGGCCCATCTTTGTACGTTGTGGCGGAGCAATTGGAACATATACCGCACAACCAAAGGTTCTAAGATGGGAAATATTTGGCTCTTGGCCTAAAGCCAATTGCAATGGAGAGACTTCATGATAACTGGTTGGCCTTATACGCACAAGTGCTGCTGCATGCAAAATAGCATGTCCCCATACTGAAAGGAGAAGTTTTGTCCTCTATTAATTGGAGGCGTTTAATCAATGATTCTGCTAGACCATTTTGAGTATGAACATGAGCAACCGGATGCTCAACTTTTATTCCAGTGGCCATACAATAATCAATAAATACATGTGATGTAAATTCACCAGCATTATCAAGACGAATTGTCTTAATAGCATAATCTGGAAATCGTGCTTTTAGTCTTATTATTTGGGACAACAATCTCGCAAATACCATATTACGAGTTGACAATAAGCACACATGTGACCATCTTGTAGATGCGTCTATCAAGACCATAAAATATTTAAATGGTCCACATGGAGGGTGTATAGACCCTCATATATCACCCTATATACGTTCCAGAAATGCGGGGGATTCAATCCCAACTTTAGCTGCTGATGGTTTAATAACCAATATTTTACTTGAGAACAAGAAGCACATGAGAATTCCTTAAATTGAATAATTTTCTTGTTCTTCAATGTGTGGCCATTTGAATTCTCTGTTATTCTGCGCGTCATATTAAAATCGGGACGACCCAACCGGTCAGCCAAATGATAAAATCATTAGAAGTAGTAAACCTTTTGTTTACTACGGCATGTGATTCAACCACACCAATGTTTTTGTGGTACAACCCAGAAGAAAACGCGAGTAATGTTTCATGCACATATCTTTTACCCGCTTTTATTGTAGTAATATAAAGGTCTTCAACCTTTCCTTCATTTGATGTCTCAATATGGTAGCCATTTTGGTGAATAGCTTTGAAAATCAACAAGTTTCTTTGAGACTTACTACAATACAACGTTATCAATATTTAATATCGTTCCTTCGGGTAATAATAAGGCCGCTCTCCAAGAGCCGTCAATCAACTTTGTACTACCAGATATTGTATTAACATAGGCCATTTTCATTACCAAATAAGAGAAATTTTATTTTCTCTTAATATTGTGTGAGTTGTAGCACTATCCAAAAGACATAAATCTTCATTACTCATCTTGGATCCAATTGAAGACTGTGAATTTTAATTTCTACATAAAAAAATAAAAATACATCATGAGAAATACTAAAAAACTAACATCACCAACGACAACATAAGATAACTTAAGTACTACTTAAAAATAAAACAACTTTAGACAAGATAAGAATATTAAAAATATCATTATAATTGCATTCCCCAATAAAATGATCAAACTTTAGTTTTGATCTCCAAAGAAATCTTCAACTTCTAAATGAGTAAGATCATCAAGTCCTTGAAAATCATCATCTTTCAAAGCAAGATTTGCCTCGGCATTGTCATTATTTTTGTTTGAAGGACCTGCCTCAAAATTATTTTTAAAGGTCAAGTGTGACTCCACTGGGGCATTAGCAGAAGATGCTCCAATACTATTTTCCTTTCTTTTGATTGAGGTTTGATAAAGCCTGACAAAATGCTCAGGTGCACGAAACTCAATTTTCCAGTGACCTTTCATGCCATAGGGGTGACAGTAACCGCGTTTGCCTCTTGAAAGACTGTTTTGAGAACCCATATTGTTCTCTCGTTTGCCAGGACCACCACTATGACGATTATCATATCGTCTCTTATCATTGCCATTCCTATGTACATTCATATGGCCATAATTATTATTCAGTCTTTTTGGAGACTTATCACGCCTGGCTGCCATATTTGCTTTAGGAAGCGCAGCTGACCCTGTGGGACGTGCTTCATGATTTTTCAGCAGAAGAGTATTATGTTGCTCGGCCACCAAAAGGCATGAGATCAATTCAGAATACCTTTTAAAACCCCTTTCACTGTATTGCTGTTGTAATACCATATTTGAGGCATGAAATGTCGTAAGAGTCTTTTTCCAACAAATCCTCATCATTTATAACATTCCCACATAATTTCAATTGGGAAGTTATTTGAAATACAACGGAGTTATACTCACTAATAGTTTTAAAGTCTTGCAGCCGTAAGTGCATCCACTCATATCGAGCCCTTGGCAATACCGTAGCCTTAAGGTGATCATACTTTTCCTTCAGGCCAGTCCACAATTCATCTTTCACTGTTAAATATTCAACCTTCAAACCTTCATCCAAATGATGAAGAAGGAAAATCATGGCCTTCGCTTTATCTTGGCTTGATGCCTCATTACCCTGACTAATGGTGTTACCAAGGCCTCTAGTGGCCAAGTGAATCTCAGCATCAAGAACCCATGATAGGTAATTCTTTCAAGAAATGTCAAGTGCCACAAACTCAAGCTTTGACAAATTTGACATAGTAAAAACTTTCGGATAAAGAATTACACTTAACTTTCGACGATGCTAGAGTCGTGCTGATAACGTGTTATAAAATAAAAGCGATTTAGTAAAACATGAACAAGATATAGAGATATAGAGAGAAAGAGAGAAGGATGAGATTTTCTTCTTCAATTGTGTATTTTCCTATTTATTACAAGCCTTTATATATGCATAAAAAGTGAAGAAAATATGTCATGGAATATGTCATTAAACATACAAGATATGTCACTGAAAAACCATTTGAAATGAAGATTATGAAAGAAGAGTAGACATTCACCATAAATTGCTATTTATCATATCATTGCCTACTATATACTCTGCCTCCTTTATTCATTTGTCTTTTATTTCTTTCTCAATCGCCATTTGTTTCCACGACAAAGAAAGTCATGTTATTTCCAAGGACCATTTTTGTTATCTTGTAATGAAATTTATTTCTTTTTTTAATAAATAAAAGCATATAAACATATGAAATAAGTCTGAGGAAAAATTCAGGTCGGGACAAACTATTGAGAATAAATTAACTTAATTGCATGCCTCTTGTTGTAAGAATAACAAGTTTTGTTTTATTCTTTTCTTTTAAATTTTATTTATGCTTTAGTTTTTGCAAGTGTTCGGGTTTTATTTGTCATGAGAAAGGTATTACTGATTTTCTCATTGTTTTGTTTTCAAACGCAAAATCTATTTTCGCAAACAAAATATATTCAAACCTTTTTTTAAAAAGTAACGTTTATTGAAAATTGTCCGATATGATGCGTGAAATATAGGAAAATCGACATAATTAAATATATATTTCAAAACTTATTCTCACAATTAAAATCCTACATTGGCTAAATTCCAAGTCTGTAATGAGTAATTTTTTTATTCAATCAGAATATTAATATAGTAGTGGTGGGTAATGGGTATTGGTTAGAGCATCTACTTTGACAAAAGTCGGCACAGCACAAAAGGATAATGAAGAAAAAGACATGGAGCATCTCCAATCATACTCTATTTCTTGCACCAAATTTAAATTTGGTGTAAAAAGTAAAGTATTTTTGCTCCAATAGTACTTTATTTCTTATTTTATTAGGGTATTTCTAATAATTACTCTATTTTTGTATCATTTTTCACTCTAAAATGGTGCACCATCAAATCTACTCCAATTTTACATCAAATTTTCTCTCTCTTCTATATTATATTATTATCTTCTACTCCAACACTCTATTTCTCTTTCTTATCTTCTATTTACTTTAGACTAAATGACGCAACACCAAATCTACTCCAACCATAACACTATTTTTTACACCAAATTTTCTCTCTCTTCTATATTATATTATTATCTTCTAATCCAACCACTATATTTCTCTCTCTTATCTTCTATTTAATTTACACTAAATGAATAAAATATTATTAAACTAAATATAGAGTAATGAATAGTGTTGCACCAAATTTGGTGCAACACTATTCATGCTCTATAAGGGCATCTCCAACCATTACCCTATTTTTTTGCATCATTTTTAACTCTAAATTGGTGCAACACCAAATCTACTCCAACCATTACACTATTTTTTACACCAAATTATCTCTCTCTTTTATATTATATTATAATCTTCTACTCCAATCACTCTATCACTCTCTCTTGTCTTCTATTACTTTACACCAAATAAATAAATTATTATTAAATAAAATATAGAGTAATGAATAGTGTTGCACCAAATTTGGTGCAACGCTATTCATGCTCTATAATAGAGCAACAAATGAAGTATCATTGGAGCAACATTACTCTATTTCTTGCACCAAATTGGATTTGGTGCAAAAAATAGAGTACCATTGGAAATGGCCTAATAGAGCAACAACTGGAGTATCATTGGAGCAATATTACTCTATTTCTTGCATCAAATTTGGATTTGGTGCAAAAAATAGAGTACCATTGGAGACGGCCTTATAGAGCATGAATAGTAGTGTTGCACCAAATTTGGTGCAACACTATTCATTACTCTATATTTGGTTTAATTATATTTTATTCATTTGGTGTAAAATAAATACTCAGATAAGAGAGAGAAATAAAGTGGTTGGAGTATAAGATAATCTATATATCTATATCTATATATTATTAAAAGGAGAGGATTCCATCTCCTTAAGCCAAGTGGCAACATAAAAAAGACACATAGCATAATTAGTTACTAATTAGATTTTTAGTTAATAATTAGTAATTATTAATTATATTTAAATTTCAATATCTATAAAAAATAAAAAATAAAAACTAGCATATATATATAATTGGTTACTTTATTTTAATTAAGAAATATAGTTATCTTATAGTTACTTATAATTAAAAAAATCGAAAATATAAATATATAAAAAATAATTACCCATTATATATATATATATATATAAATATAAAATTGGTTAATTTATTTTAATTAAGAAATATAGTTATCTTATAATTACTTATAATTAAAAAAATCGAAAATATAAATATATAAAAAATAATTACCCATTCAAATTGGGTGGGACTAGTTTTAAGTTTGAGTTTAAAATTATTTTAAAATTAAAAATTAAATAAATATAAAATTAATTATAATAAAAGAATGAAAAAGAAGAGAAAAACTATCCACTCAAATCGGGGAGTAGTTTCAAGATGGATTTTTCAAATGAAAAATGAATCTATGGAGTATTGGATAAAGCCATCTTCTTAAGCCAAATGGCAACATAAAAAAAGCCACATAGCATAATTAGTCACTAATTAGATTTTTAGTTAATAATTAGTTATTAGTAATTATATTTGAATTTAAATATCTATAAAAATTAAAAAATAAAAAAAACTAGCATATATATATGGTTACTTTATTTTAATTAATAAATATAGTTATCTTATACTTATTTATAATAAAAAAAATCGAAAATGTAAATATATATAAAATAACTACTCATTCAAATTGGCTAGTAGTAGTTTTAAGTTTGGTGTTTAAAATTATTTTAAAATAAACAAAAAAAAAAGAAAAATAAAATTAAATATAATAAAAAACGAAAAAGAGAAGAAGAAAAACTACCCATTCAAATCGGAGAGTTGTTTCAAGTTGGATTTTTAAAATGAAAAATAAAATTAAAAAAATAAAAGATTACCATTTCAAATTGGTGAGTAATTCAAGTTGGAGTTTTATAATTGTTTTAAATTAAAAAAAATAAAGCAATAGAAAACTTTGTTTCAGTTGTGGAGTAGTTTCTTTGTAATATTCTATATTCTATATATCTTTTATAATATTAAAAGGAGAAGATAAAACCCTCTCCTTAATCCAAGTGGTAACCTAGAAAAAAGGCACATGACATAATTAGTTAATAATAAAAAACTATTTATTGAAAATTAAAAAATAAATTAACTATCTAAATTGACTACTCAAACATCAGTAAGGATAGGCATATTTTATTAACAAATAAGATGATAATTAAATTTTATTAAAATAATACGGCCTAATAGAATTAAATAAGCTCGATTATAATTTATTTAATATTTTTTAATATTAGCCGTGCATGGCACAAGTACGACTACTAATAATATAATATAAAAAATAGAAAAAATTTAGTATAAAAAATAATATATTAATTAAAGTAGATTTGGTGTTAGCAATATTTTCGAATGAAAAATAATACAAAAAATAGAATGACCGTTGATGGCCTTATAGTGATTATATTTTTGGCGCATCCATTGTCGTTTGTGAATGTGGCTAAAGCATGTGCCACACACATGCCCAATTGGCCATAATTTTTTAATTCAAAAGTGGAAAAAGAAAAGGGAAAAGAAAACAGACGCCTTTTTTCCTAATGTTGTTTGTTTCTTGTAAACATAGCGTTCCGCTACTTGTGCCAAATTGGGTCAAGTGGAAAAACAAGAAAAAGTCCTCCTATTTTGTTCTTTTTCTGACCCCATCTCGATATTAAATAGTATTGTCTAGGTAGTTGATTCGATATAAAATTTTAAAAAATAGAATATATAGACGTACTATCAACAAAAATTTACTTAAACATATTAATTAAAATATTTTTCATCAAAATATTTTTACTGTACCAGTTTAATACGTACGACCAATTTAACACGTACGACTTTTAGGGAAAATATTATTAATGATTACATCCACCTTTATGTTGGTGATAAAAATAACCATATTGATAAAATAACCATATTATCTTAGTTGTCTTAGTACAACACAGTGGTCGGACGTGTTAAACTGGTGCATTAAAAGTATAGTAAATATACAACAACTACAACAACACTACCCAATATACTCCCACCAGGTGGGGTCTGGGGAGGGAAAAGTATAGTAAATATGTTCGATGAAAACTATCTTATTTGAGTTGTTCAAGTAAACTTTTGTTGATAGTTTAACTGCCTGTCTATGTGTTCTGCCTTTAAGAAAAAAGAAAGAAACTTTTAAAATTTGTGGTCTTAAAAGATTAAGGGGTAAAAAGTTTGTGGGACCATGCTATTTGTGTGGCTATAAAAGCTTCTCACTAAGAGTTAAATGATAAAATGAAAAGTTTAAAGTTGAATTATTTCTAAATTTAGAAATGTGTCATTTATTTTAAAATAGACTAAAGAGGAAAATATCTCAAACAATATGAAACGAAGGGAGTATTGTATTGTAAGTAAGTTGATACTCTTTGCTTTCTTTCTTAAAATATACTACTCCATCTGTTCCAATTTATGTGAGCCTGTTTGACTGAGCATGGAGTTTAAGAAAAAAATGAAAATTTTTAGAATTTATGGTCCTAAATAAATTTAAATGGAGCACAGGTATTTGTGTGGTTGTAAAAGATTCTCATTAAAAGTAACATTATAAGTTTAAGCTAATTGGTTACTAAATTTAAAAATATGTCATTGTTTTTGAAACGCACCAAAAAAGAAATAAATTTATGACGGATTAAGAGTATGAGAATAAGATGAAAAGTACATTCAGGTGCCGTATGGCCCATGCGTTAGTTTCTGTAGGAACTATAATGTACATAGATTATTCATTTAACAAAAAATTATATTAAAATTATTATCCAAAGAATATGATAAAGAAATCATAACGCGATAACTTCTAATTTTAACATAATTATTTATTTTTACTCTTCTTAATGTAATGCAATACTAATACATTTATTTTTATTACATAGATTTTTTACGACCAACTAAACATTGAATTATTAATGTGAAGTTTTATGCTACGATCATTTCATTAACGCCCTTTGTTAATAGGGTAAACCAAGCAACCCCTTATTGTATAGTTTGTATTATTTTTATCTTTAATAGGATTAGATTAAGTTGGCAAAATTAGAGTCACGTTGGATGGATACATCGCCTCGAAAATGGATTCGAGATTAACCACCGTGCTGAATAAAATTATATGCTTAAGGATTATATAAAAACACAAAAATGGTATTTATTATATAACTAACATTAATATATAGAACCTCATATTTTAAAATATTCGATTCTCAAAATAATAAGAATTTATTTCCTTTTTTTTTGGGGGGGGGGGGGAGGGGAGGGGGTTGTGAGCTATTTTCCACATTTCCTTTTCAACTCTATTCCTGTTTGTCATTTTGTCGTTTTGGAAGTAGGTTCTTTCTCCTAACTTTTGGTTTTCTTCCTAGCACTTTCGTTCTTGACTCTTAGGCCAAGAAACTCTTTTGGTTTAGGTAATGGGGCGTTTCTTGTGATTTTGGACAACTAATTAGGAGTAGTTATTATTGAAATTGACTAGCTGGTCGAATTAATGGTTGCTAACAACAAATTCTTATCTGAACATACTTAATTCCGTGATATAGAAGATTGATTTGAGCTAACTTTGGTAGAGACACTTTTGTTGAGATGTTGAGTTTTCTTTTTCTTTTCTAGATACGAGGACATTTCTTTTCTTTAATTTTCTCTTCTTCTTGTTTTTCCTCTTCTCTTTTGGTAAAAAGCAAGCAAATATGTATTAAGAAGGTATTAAGATAAATGACCTCCACCCTCATCCTCAACTATGCTATAAGTCTATAACAATAACATTGTTTACCCTAATAATTGAATAATCATTGAACTTATAAGATGGTTAGGACACGTGATTTCACCTAATACCAATTGATAAATGTAAAGACTAGTAATAGAAATTAACAATAAGGTAAAGCAAACCGATATTTGAACGGAATTCAGCCCTCGAGTTTGAATACCCTGGAACTGATCGACAAAAGAGCAGTTAAAAATATAACAATAAGATAAACAACACTTTAAACTACAAAATATTGTATTGCTTTGATATCCGTGAATGTAAGCTGTTTACAAAATGATCAGAACCCTCTTTATATAGTGGATGGATCCTATCTATAGTACAATTCTAATTACGTAAGTAAATCTCGTGATTACCCTAAACAATCGCCCTTGATTTGATCTGTTCGGGGATTTTTGCCGCGGTCTTCGACCAGTCACGGATATCTCGCTTTCCGTTACTGAGCTTTGCCCGAAGTTTGCATATTTGGTCTCGATCGTTGCTGTCCTCGTTATCGACAGGCACCTCGATACTCGAACTCGATACCTTTCTTCGTACTCTGGTTCGATCCACTACAAGGCTGGCCTTCAATGTGATTCCATGGCCTTGATCAAATAGTAAAATCAGGTAGGCCCGGTTTCAACCGTATACAGATAGTCTCCTTGTTTCTTGGAGTGTAATAAGAAGAAACTGACTGACCCTTCGATTTATTACCTCGACTTGTCATGATGTTATCCTCGTAACGCAAGCGACGGAAGTAACTGAAACATCATGTCGGTTCATATATCGAGGCATTAAACGGTTGTCATCCATTATTGGTTCTAAACCGTCATCTTTATCCTATAAATGTGCTTTCCTTCTCTTTGCCCAAACTTTACTCTTGATCTCTGCTCTAACCTTCAAAGCTTTTTACATCTTTTAAGCTTTTCCATTCTACACAATCTCTAGGCTTCGTTATCAGCCTTCCCTCAAACACCAAACCTTATCATCTTCTTCTTTCGTCAAACTTACACAAAAATGGCAAAAACGTCAAAAACTATTCCCCAAAAGGAAACTGCCTCTTCATCGCGGTCGGCTGGTAATAAAATACCGTGGAGCTGCGCCTAAGGAATGCGTCCCCAAGAAGGGGTGTGTCTTTGATTTTGGCTTCAATGTCGAGAAGACTTCTTCGGTCCCTAGTCGGTGTGAGCCTATGTCGAGATATATATGCTCGATAACTGAGAGTGATCTTCAGCAGGTAAATAAAGACTGCCATTAGGAAGATAAAGAGGTGGTGATTCCGGCCCCCAAAGAAGATATCACTACCCATGTGGAATGGTTTCTAAGTGTTTACATTTACCCTTTCAAGTTGGGACCTGTCGATCTCGTCATTATCAATTTTTGCCGCCAATATCAAATAACCCTCGATCAGATCCATCCTTCTTTTTTTCGGATTGTCATTCTGCTCCGATTCTTTGCGAGCAAAGCCGAAGGGATAACTTTCACCCTCGACCACCTCATCAGGTTGTGCAGCCCCCTTATCTTTCGAGGTGGGTTAATAAAACTCCAACATCGGTACACCAAGGTATTGTTCTCGAGTATAGATAAGGACAAAGATCGTTGGTGTATGGGAAAATTCGTTTGAGTTAAGACTCTTAAACTAATCGCGACCGAGAATATGCCATTTTTCGAGGAGTAGAATATGAGGCATAAGTACAATCCTGCCTTTAGCCTCCATTTATTGTTTTGTTTTCTTTGCTTCTCCTTATCAACATCCTTTTCCATGACGTAGCGGTCTCTTGGATGCCCGATGCAATTCCTAACCTTGAGAGTTGGGTTCGAAAACTCGCTTCAACCTCTTCGTACGCCGATCACTCAATTCATAATTTGGAAATGGGCCAATGGGAGGCCAAACAATCACGGTAAGTCCTTATTCATATACTTGATGATTTTCACTAAAATGTTCTTTTTCATACTCACTTGACTTCCTTTCATAAAGAACTTGGAAAAGATTTTGTCATGAGGCCTCCGCTTGGGAAAGAGGAGGTTTCGGCCCCGACCCCAAAGTTGGCGAAGGATAAAAAGAGGAAAATTATCTCAACCTTTGAGACTTCAAATCCTAAGAAGAGTAAGGCCCGTAAGTCGAAGAAAGACATCGTCTTCCTGCATGAGGATGCAGTTCAAAGACTAATGGAGGGAGAAGAGGAAAATGAATATGATGGCTCCGAGCTGGTGGCCCTAACGGATAGGAGCACCGAGGCCCCAAAGGCCTCAGAGTTGGTGAGGGTTGGAGAGATTCAGCCTTGAACCGAGGAGATTTCGGAAGGATAACCGAGCAAAGCCCTCGAATCATCAGAGATTGAAGATGACTCCTGTCAAAATGAGCAATCAATGGGTATGCTTGAAGGGGCTGACTCTGAGGCCCTTCGAAATGAAGAGAACACCCCAAGTGACTTGCTTCGGGAAGTAGAAATTGGCAATCCGCCGACTATCCCTGCATTTTTTGAGGGGCAAATTCTGGAAGCCCATGCCATGAGGACCCCCGATGTGGAAAGAGCCTACGGAGAAGATTATCTTTTCCATGGTTGCTTCATATAGCCGAAGATGGTATCGACCTAAGTTAGGAATAGAGTATCTTTGATGGGACTCAAGGACTTATGAGCGGGGTAAGTCTCAGCTCCTCTCATTGATATCATACTAGTATTTATTTCTTCTTGCCTAATTTCCTTTCTTTCTGCATAGGCCTTGTCACTTCATCAGGGTGAATTTTTTTGAATCCTGGGTTAAGCTGAGCCGATGTGAGGCCAATCTTCAAAGGATCACGGAGGAGGGAAATGCCCACAAACTTCTCAACGGGAAAAAAGAAGAGGGGATCAAGGATCTCTGAGCTGAATTGGCCACAACTCATAAAGAGTAGATCGACCGGATTGAATAGGTAATGAAAATTTTTAGAGTCTCAATGTATCAATTCGGGGACGATGACTAGTACTTTGATACTAGAGGTTTAGAAGGAGTCCGAAAAGATAGAACAACTCCGTGAGGGGGCCAACATGATGAGGGAAGAGACATTAGGGTGGAAACAAAACATGAACTGCCTTGCCTCGGAGAAAGATATTTCTCGAGCTCAACTATCATCGGCCGAACGTCAGCTCCATAGCATGAAGGAGGAAATCTCACCCCAAGCTAAGAAAATTGAGGAGCTCGAGGCTCAGTTGACTGCTAAATTTGCAAAGGTTACATCTGAGGCAGAAAAAGTAAAGACTGATGCGGAGGCGATCGTGTTCATCTACCAAGCTGATGTTGAAGCTATTCAAGCTTGAAAAAAATAAGTTGTTGATACTGCTACTGGAATGCCGATCATGTGAAGTACTAGTCTCAAAGAGAGACTCTTGAGGAGATTTATGCTCGTGGCTTTAACCTTCTTGTTGAGATCGAGAATGCAAAAGAGCTCGAGATCGAAGGCAAAGTTTTGCTCTCTTCTAATGATGATGATTCCGGGAGCGTGAGTGGATCCGAGAGCGGAGGGGATTCTGATGTCAAAGGTGTAACTCCCGAGGAAAATTAGGCACTTAGAATTTTTTCTCTTTTTTTGAACTTTTTGTTTAGGATCCTGATCGGTCCATGTAAATATTTTCATGTGATATAAAAATCTCTTTTCTCTGTGATTCATCTATATGTCAATTTCCTCCCTGTACAAATTCTGTTTCAATCATGTCTTGAAAATTTTCGTAAGTATGAGGTTTGGGAAATTTGATCGAAGTCGGACTTGTGCTGTCTTTATAATTGAGCGAGTATCTGCTCAAACTCAAAGTAGGATGACACCTAGGTTTTAGTCGAGTGAGGATGATTTATCAAACTCAAAAATAAAATGGCCTCTATGCTCTTGAATTAGGCTAATATGGCCTTAAAAGAATGGTTCATTTCCCATTTTCGGCTTAAAAAAGTTAATCATATAAAAATTTGTTATGCCTTATCATAAGATTGTTTCGAGATTTCAAACAAATCAGTACCCCTTTAGGGATTTTGAGGGTTTATTTTATCGAAACCCTTTCTAACTTTGCCGAAAGTATCCTTTTTAATAAATTTTATGGAAATATTTGAAGGCCTATTTTATTACTGAATTCGGACGTCTCCAAGCCATGTTGGTCTGGCGGTAGCCTTTCACTTGGGATTTTTCTCTTGGGCTTGTTTCCCGGTTATACTTTGAACCTGTTCGAAGTGTCACTCCTCGAGTGGGGTGGCCGTAGCCGTAGCCGTAGCCGTGGCCTATAAATACGAGAGTTGCATTTTTAAGGTCTTATGAGCTCGATATTTTAGTAGTTCGATTTCATCTATTTTTCGGACGATTGTCCCCGGTACAGGGTAACTTATGTGAACTTCAGTTGTGATCAGCCGTTTATCTTGTTTCCACGATAGATTAAAAGTATGAAATTGTCAATTAAAAATTTCTTTAAGGAAAGAAATATATGACAAGGAAAAAGGATTCTCTCAATAGATTATGCATAAATGCATGTTTTCCTTTAGGGATCAAGTGATCTAAATGGGCACAGTTCATTTGACCGTTTGTCCCTTACAAAGTTTTACCTATTGAGACCTTGTTGACACAAAGTACCTTCCTTTTAACAATGTTATAATCCGAGGGTGATGCCCCAGTATTTAAGGTTGATTGAAAAGAAGCCTCGGATACTACTGAGTTGCTCTAAGTTAGCACGAACAATGGTTGCCTCATTAAAAACTTCGCCAGAAAACCCATTTGGGATAAAAACTGATCTAAGGGAAAACGCGTACAACGTGTGCTTTCAATCCTAATAACTATATGATGAGGAATCCTTCGATGTTTTAGGTCAAGCACTTGCAGTTGGTTAGTATGAAATGTAAATGAAAATGGAGAAGATCGTAACTTAGCAGTAGTATCGTTTGAGAAGAGATACGTTCCAATTGTTTGGTAATTGCCCCCATCTAGCTTGCCGAGTTTGTAGGATCCCTTTTGACTATATCGAGGACCTGATATGGTCCCTCCCAGTTCGGGCCAAGTTTTCCTTCGTTTGGGTCTCGAGTATTAAGGGTGACCTTTCTCATAACTAAGTCCCCGATTTTAAAGTGTCGAAGATTAGCTCTTCGGTTGTAATACCTCTCAATATGCTATTTCTGGGTAGTCATTCGTTTGAGGGCAGCTTCCCATCTTTCATCTAGCAATTCGAGGCTCATATACATAGCCTCATGATTTGACTCCCCGGTTACATTACGAACATGAAGCTAGGTTCCCCGACCTCGAGTGGTATCTCGGCACCCTAGAATAAAGAGAATAATTTTTCCCTCGTACTGGATTTCGACGTTGTTCGATATGCCCAAAGGACCTCGGGAAATATTTATCTCCATTTTCCTTTAGCTTAGTTCAATATTTTCTTCATATTTTGGATGAAGGTCTTGTTCATCGATTCGGCCTGTCCATTCTCACTAGGGTGATATGGCGTTGACAGGATTTTATGTTCTTTGAAAAGCTTTTTCACTTTGCTACCGACAAATTGCTTTCCATTGTTGCATATTATCTCGGTAGACATTTCGAATCAGCATATAATGTGTTCTCTAATGAAGTCTATGACTTATTTTTCTCTGAATTTCTTGAAGGCCTGTGCTTCAACCCATTTCGAGAAATAGTCAGTCACAAACAAAATAAATTTAGCTTTTCCTAGGGCCGATGGTAGAGGGCCGGCGATATCCATCCCTTATTTCATGAACGACCATGAGGATATGACTGACTGGAGTTATTCTCTATGTTGGTGGATCTTCGGTGCATACCTTTGACATTTGTCACACTTTCGAACAAATTCTTTACTGTCCTTTCCATATCAACCCAATAACATCCTGCCCTGATGACTTTGTGAACCAATGATTAGACACATGAATGATTTCCACAAGTGCCTCATGAATTTCCCGTAGAACATAGTCTTTTTCTTCTGGAACCAAGCATTTTGATAACGGTCCATCAAACAGTCTCCTATGCAGTGTTCCATCCTCGACCAATCTTTAGGATCCTATGAAGTCTTCTCGTCCTTTAGGTATTCGATGTACTTATTCCTCCAATCCTAGTTTAAACGTATGGAGTTTATTTCGGTGTGTCCTTCTTCAATTACCCACCTTGAAAGTTGTACGACAGTCCCCCAGCTAAGTTCATCATTTTCAATCGATGACCCTAAATTTGCAAGGGCATCGGCCTCACTATTTTGTTCTCGAGCTACATGCTATTGCATCCATTCATTAAATCGATATAGAGACACTTATAATTTGTCTAAGCACCTCTAGATTCGATCTTCTAGAGCCTCGAAAGTTCTCTTGACTTGATTTACCACAAGTTGAGAGTCACACTTGGCCTTAATGAACTCCTCTACCGAGCTCTTAGATAGCTTGAGACATGCAATCATGGACTCATACTCATAACTCGGACCCCTTAACGTTAGAAGCGCCGTCTGTGAAGAGGGTTCACACCCCGATGATGTACCCGATTTTAACATAGTTCCTTTTCGATCTCGGATACGAGGGCTGGCGTGAAGTTGACCATGAAGTCTTCCAAGATTTGAGACTTAATGGACGTTTGGGGTTGATAATCGATATCATACACTCTGATATCGACGACCAATTTGGCCAATCGGCCCGAGAGTTTGGGCTTGTGCAAAATGTAACGAATGAGGTAGGTGTTTACAACACAAATTGGGTGACATTGAAAATATGGTTTTAATTCGTAGAGGCGCTTATTAAACTAAGTGCTTATTTCTCTAAGTGTGGGTAACATGTCTTGGCTTCACCTAGGGTTTGACTAACATAATAAATCAAAGATTGCGTACCTTGCTCTTCTCAAACTAAGACCCCACTTACCGCTATTTTCGAGATTGCCAAGTATAAGTAAAGTTGTTCATCTGCCTTTGGGGTGTAGAGAAATGGCAGGCTCGATAGGTAGCATTTGAGTTCCTCCAAAGCATGTCGACATTCGGGGATCCATGCATCTTTTCTTAAGCAGTGAAAAGAACTAGTGACTCATATCCTAAGACCTCGAAATAAATCGACCCAAGGCGGCTACGTGTCCTGTTAACCTTTGTACAACCTTGACATTATCAACAACTGTGATGTCTTTGATTGTCTTGATTTTATTAGGATTGATTTTGATTCCCTAATTCGATACCATAAAAACGAGGAAATTGCTCGAGCCGACCCTGAATGCACATTTCTTCGAGTTAAGCTTCATATTGTACTTCCTCAGTATTTTAAAGGTCTCTTGCAAATGTTTCAAATTGTCCTCTGCTCGCAGGGACTTAACTAGCATATCATCAATATCAACCTCCATTGATTTACCTATTTTCTCATCGAACATTTGATTTACTTGGCGTTGATAGGTAGAACCAACATTTTTTAGTCCGAACGACATTATATTATAGCAATAGGTGCCATATTTAGTGATAAATGAATTCTTTTCCTAATCCTTTGGGTTCATTTGTATTTGATTTTTCCCAGAGTAGGCATCAAGAAAAATAAGGATCTCGTGGCCGGCTGTATCATCGATCTTGCAATCGATATTCGACGAAGGAAAAGAATCTTTAGGGGATGCCTTGTTTAAATCCTTATAGTCTACCACGTTCTAATATTGTTTCCCATTTTAGGGATTACAACTACGTTTGCTAACCACACGGGATATTTTACCTCCCGAATGGTTCCTATATTGAGAAGTTTTGTTACCTCGTCCTTAATGAATTCATGTTGTACGTCGAACGAAGGTCTTCTCTTTTGTTTTACCGGGTAGTACTTCGGGTCCAAGCTTAGTTGATGCGTATTGATCTCCGGTGGGATCCCTCTCATATCTAGGTGGGACCAGGCAAAATAATCCATGTTATTTAAAAGAAATTGAGTGAGTTTTTTCTGACCTCGGGAGTTATCCCCGTGCCCAGGTATACCTTTCGGTCGGGCATATATTCGATCAACACAACTTGTTCCAGCTCTTTGACCGTTGACTTCGTTGCATCAGAATGGTTGGGGATGCTGAAGGTTCGAGGTTTCATATAATCATCATCCTCGAAAATTTCCTTCTCCTCCGATCGGGCCGAGGCTGGTAATTGTGGTTACTATTTGACTTCTCGCTTTCCCTATGACTCCAATTCCTTTGTTGATAAAAGTGTCGATAGTGGTATTACCTCAAAAATATTTCTTTGGCAGCGAGTTGTTCACCGTATATTGTTTTGATTCCTTCTGATGTTGGGAATTTCAAGACTTGGTGATACGTCGAGGGAACTTCTCCCATGTTATGAATCCAAGGCCTACCGAGCAGCGCGTTGTACCTCATATCACCTTTGATCACGTGGAAATTTGTTTCCTGGATAGTCCCGGCCAAATTCACTAGCAAAATGATTTCCTCGATTTTACTTGCCATGTTGAATCCGTTAACGTACTCGAGCAACGGGAACAACTTGATCTTGGAGGCTGAGTTATTCTACAACTCTCGATCGAATAATGTTTGCCTAGCTGCCTGGATCAATCAACACACGTTTAACTTGAATTTTATTCATATAGATAGATATTACTAATGCATCATTATGAGGTTGTTCGATCCCTTATGCACCATAATCATTGAAAGACAAGGTTTCTTACGGTAAGTAGTCGCGGGTTCATTTTTCCCTTGTGATCGTCACCTTGGTGCGTTTGAATACCGGTCATTGAGGAATATAGACCCCTCTAAAGATCATATGAATCACATACTGTGGCTCTTCCTGCTCCAAATCCCTATTTTTGAAGTGGTTTTTGGTCCGGTCACTTAAGAATTCTCGAAGGTGACCGTCATTGAATAAACGAGCTATCTCTTCCCTCAGATGTTTGCAATCTTCGATTTTGTGAACATGGGCACCATGGTATTTGCATATTTGGTAGGGTTCCTTTGAGCTGGATCAATCTATTGGAGCCTGGGCCATCTAGTATCCTTGATTAGTTAAATGGCTGACACTATACCCGATGCATCGATGCTCAATTTGTATTTTATTTGGTAGGATTCCTTTGAGCTGGATCAATCTATTGGAGCCTGGGCCATCTAGTATCCTTGATTCGTTAAATGGCTGACACAATACCCGATGCATCGATGCTGAATTTGTATTTTATTAGTTGTGGTGCTTCCGTGGGCTCTTCATGTTTATCGAAACCACTTTTACTCATGAGCCCTAGGGAGATCTGTCCCTGATCATTCCTTCGATCATTTCGAACGAGATTCCGTCTTGGGCTGCTGTTTTTACGATCTAGCATTTTATGGTTGGTATCGATCTGTGTTCGATCGGTGTTCTCTATTAATATCCCTTTGAACTCTGCTGACGGGTCTAATTGAGTAATTGAAGCTGGAAGGGGTTCCTAATTGGTCATCCTCGACCCTTATCTTCGACTGATATCAATTATGTACATCGGCCCGGGTCACAGCTGGATATTCAATCAAATTCTTCTTTAGTTATTGTGATGCTATCGAACTTCTCTCATTCAAACCTTGAGTGAGGGCTTGGACATCCCTATCATCGATGTCTGAGGGTAGGTACATGCGTTCCATCTAGAACCGAGATACTACTTCCTTAGCATTTCATTATCCTTTTGTCTAACTTTGAAGCGGAAAATTGTGGTACCATATCATGGCCCCTTTCAATAGTCTCTTAAACTTTTTCAATAAAAGAGAATCGATCTCATTGAATTCTAGATCATTCCCCTTTATTGCGCATGTATAATAAGTAACGTGCTCATTAGGGTCAGCGGTCCCATTGTATTTGGGAATTTCTGGCATATGGAATTTCTTCGGGATAGGCTTCGGTTGGAGGGATATGCTTCTGCACAAACTTCTTCGAATCAAACCCTTTAGAATCGGGGGTTCCCCCGGTATTTGGTTAATTAACCCGTGAGATCTACGTTTATACCTTTCTATCATTAGCCTCGATTTTCTTTTCTCTTGGTTCCATACTTTTAATGAGCTCCTCGAGTATCTTCATAATGGCGTGGTCAAATCCCGATCCATTATTCTTCGATATCTTCGATACATGTTCGACCCTATGAACAACTTCTTGTGATATTTCGTGCTCAATTCTGTTTGGTGCTCGATTCTGATTTTGGAGCTGCGCTATCGTAGCTTGCTGAGTTTGCAACATTTCAAATATCATTGGAAGGCAAATTCCACCTTCTTTACTGCTCTGTGCATTCGCATCGACTGCTCGGGCATCTCTGCGGATGCTATTTTCAGGGCCGACACCCAAATTCCCATTATTGGCAATACGAGAACTGACATCAACTGGGTCTATGGCCGGTGGTCCATTGGGGTTGACCGGAGGTTCTCCGTTTCTCGGGGTGACTATGTTCTCGTTCTTGCCATGAAGACCAAGGCCGTTGTCTGTGTGAGTGGCTGCTACTTGAGAGTTTGACATGTTGATTCCTGAAATCAAAGACAATTATGAGAGCAGGCATAAAGCAGTGTGTGTTATGAGGACTGATACCATGCAATCACTATTATCCTTAGTCCCACAGTGGGCGTCAAATTGTTTACCCTAAAAATTGGATAACAATTAAACTTATAATGTGGTTTTAAGGACACGTAATTTTACATAATACCAATTGATAAATGTAAATACTAGTAACAAAAATTAACAATAAATGTGATGAGAACAAATTAAAAATATATCAATCTGATGAACAATAAATTGATATGCTCGAACATAAGGTGTTTACAAAATGATCAGAACCCTCTTTATATAGTAGAGGAATTCTATCTATAGTACACTTCTAATTACGGAAGTAAATCTCATGATTTGCCTAAACAATTGCCCTTGATTTGATCTATCCCTAGATTTCCGTCATGATCTTTGACCGGTCACGAATATCTCGCTTTTTCGTTACTGAGCTTTGCTCGAAGTCTTTCATATTTGGTCTCGATCGTTGCAGTCCGATCTTGATAGTCACCTCGATCCTCGAACTCGATACCTTGTCTTCGTACTCTGGTCTGATCCACTACGAGTCTGGTCATCGATGCGATTCCATAGCCTCGATCAAATAGTAAAATCGAGTAGGCCCGATCTCAACTGTATACAAACATATATGCATCGTAATAGTTTTAGTTGTCGGAGTTTTTGAATAATTTACAAAATTAAATTTGTAAATCTTAAAAAAAAACCTAATTATTTACAAAAAGAATTCTAATAGTGGCCTCTTAATTCTATGAACTCATTAGAATTAATTTAATTTGTGGATTAAGCCATATAGAGTTATCGAATAGTTGTACTAGAGAAAAATTACACGTTACCCGTAAAATATTAAAGTGAGTAAGTTGGTCTGAACAACATGTAAAAACAAAAGTGATGCCTATAAGAAATAGGTTCACAGAACTTCCAAATGTTCCCCGACATTTACGACGCTTGATTCGTTGCAACTTTGTTTAACAGCAAGAAACAAATAGTCAAATGCCAAATAACCCAATTATTATATCAATTAAAGTCATGATGTTACTACTAATCATAATTAATAAATAAGTGGTTGAATGAATCTAGCCGCCCTATAAGACAATTTACTTGTTCTGTTTTGACATTTGATATTGAGTTTTGGGACAAAAATCTGTACAACGAATGTGAACAATAATAAGAAACCATCTCTCATCTCTCTTGTCTATATTCTAAAAGTAATACACACAGTATAATAAAATTATTACATGCTTTAGTAGGCAGTACTTAATTGTGGATTAAAAATCATTAGTTCTAAAAGAAGCGTTCTACAATTTTCTTAAACATGAAAGCCCAATTTTCTTCATTGGTTCTCGATCACCCCACATAAAGATTGTACCCTTAATCCCATGTATCTGTGATGATCATCACTTGCTTTTAAAATATATTTATGTGTCCACAATGCATTGAAAACCTCGTATACAGTCACTTTGATTTGCGCGTACATTCTGAACGCGTAGCTAAAAAGCTTAAATATAAAAATATACGAAAAATGATAAAATTTAATTATAAAATAAATTAATTTGACTTCGGTCAATGTTTTAGATAAATGGATTCAGACCTGGACCCGGACCCGTAATTTGACTGTACCGGAGGGTCCGTAGAAAAATATGGGACTTGGGCTTATGGCCGAAATCGAATTCCAAGGTCCCAGGCCCGAGAAGTGAATTTTTTAAAGAAAATTATTTTCTTGAGTCGTTTAAGGAAATTTGAAATGAAATCTGATAAGAACACAATGGTATCGGGACCGTATTTTGGTTTTGGTGCCCGGTATCAGGTCTTACATATCGTTTAAGGTATTTCTGTAAATTTTGGTTAAAAACGGATGTCGTTTGACGTGATTCGGACCTAAATTTCTAAAGTTGATATTTTAAGAAGTTTGAGAAAATTATTTCATTTTGAGGCTTAATTTGTTGTTAATGATGTTATTTTGATGATTTGATCACATAGATAAGTTCGTATGATGTTGCTAAGTTTGTAGTGTATTTGTTAGGATCCCCGAGGCTCGGGTGTGTTTCGGATATGTTTCGAAAAGTTTTGAACTTAAGAAAAATTGCAGAAAATATGCTACAGGTGCTTAGGCATGTTATTCATCGCGATCGCATAGTAATCTCGCAATCGCATAAGGAAAATGGTGATAGGAGTGGATTTGTTCATAGAGAACCCACAGTCGTGAACGTGGAGCCTTGGGGGATTGCTCATCGCGAACGCGACCAGCATGAAGTGAACGTGTGGTGTTAATTGGAGAGGGCTGGGATATGGTAGTTTTTCTACGCTAACGCGTAAGCTCGTCCGCGAACGCGAAACAGTAGCTAATACGGGATTTTTTCGAAATTTCATAACTTCTTCATCTTAACTCCAAATTGGGTGATTTTTGAAGGATGATTTCACCACAATTTCATTGGTATATAATCTTAGACTCATTTTCTTCATTTTTTTATTAACACCCATTAAATTTCTAGGCCTAAAACATGTGATTAAGGATAAAAAATTAGAAATTTTGGTAGAGTTAGGGCTTTTTGATTAATTACGATTTAGACCTCATTTTGGGGTCAACTTCTAAAACTAATTATATGTTCAGGCTCGTGTTTTGAAGAAGCGGGCTCGATGTCGATTTTTGAATTTTTGGGAAGAATGATTGGAAAGCTATAATTAAACATTGGAATTGGATTGTTTAGCATTTATTTATGTTACTAAGTCAATTATGTATATATTCGATAGGGAGCCGAATTTGAAAGAAAAAGCGGTGTTTGAGGCTTGAGTTGGTCATGGAAGTTCGAGGTAAGTGTTTGGTCTAATCTTAACTTAAGGGATTAGGAATTGAGTCCTATTTTCTATGTGGTATTTGTTGAGTAGGACATATAAGCATGGTGACGAGTATCTATACGTTGGTGACTAGCATGACCGTGAGTCTTTAAATTGTGAATATCTTGATTACGTTGTATCTTTCATGCCTTGGCGAAGATTTCTAATTGTTGTGATAGTTTGTGGAAGGAATTGTGATCTTTGAACATCGAGGAGTACTTTCTCAAGTTATATCGTGAATTGTGAAAGTATATGAGATGATTGAACCCTTTGGAGAAATGGCTTAAGTGGTAAACTGAGTTGTAAAGTAAAAGAGAAAGAATTATTAAATTATTCCCTTGCCGGGATATTGTTGCTCTATTGGTTATTTCCCTTGCCGGGATGTTGATATTATTGATGTTGTACCCTTAACGGGACTTAATTATTTTAGTTATTGTTCTCTTGCCGGGATTTAACAGTCTAATTGTTATACCCTTGCCCCTTGTTTGTGATTGTTGTTTGGGTGAAGAAGAGTGTTAAATCACTATTTCGTGCGGCACGACGTCACCCTTCATGCTTTACACACTTATAGTGTATTATTATTTCTTCAGACCTTGTATGTAGCAATCTTAGATAGTCTGTGATATCGTGACACCACATTTTGGGTATTTGAGGTTTTAAGAATTGTAATAGACGTTGTTAAGATTTTTAATTGTTATCTTCCGCTTAATCATTTAAAATTCCGTTGATTTCATGTTATCGCTTATATTTGTTAAAAAGAAGTGATTTGTTATTAAAGTAAGTAGTTATGGTTTGGCTTTCCTAGCTCCCATTAGTATGCTCCATCATGGCTCCCGAGGGTGGAAAATCCGGGTCGTGACAAGTTTGTATCGGAGATCTAGGTTTCATGGGTCTCACAGTTCACAGAAAAGCTTAGTAGAGTCGAGAGGCAATAGAGTTAGCAAATAATTCACATTTGTTCTTTCTTGTCGTTCGGTTCTGTTTCCTAATGGTAATTGAATTTCTACTCTATTCTTTCGTAGATGGCAAGAATACGCACTTCCTCATCCACCGCTCAGTTGCTTGAGTCCCCAACAACAACTCCTATGAGGGGTAGAGGGCGAGGTCGAGGCCGTGCTAGAGGCCGAGGTTGGGGCAGAGCTCAGCCTTGAGCAGCAACACCAGTGGCGGAGCCTTAGGTTGACTTTGATGAGGAGGTTCCAGCCCTAGCAGTACAGTGGGCCCAACTCAGGTCCCAGAGGGGTTTATTACTACCCTAGTTCTTCCGGATGCGTTGGTCTGACTAATGGGCCTCATGTAGAGTGTCACCCAGGCAGGCTTTTTTTCTTCCTGTAGACCCAGTCGTCTCTCAGGCTGGAGGAGGGGCCCAGACTTATGCTACGCACACTCCGGAGCAGGTAGCTCCTCAGATTCAGACTCCAGCGATTCAGCCAGTTGGAACAGTACAACCGGGTATGGTAGCTCAGACCAGTGATGGAGCAACTACGTCTGTCGATGCTTTGTGAGGATGGATAGGTTCACCAAGCTCTTCACTTTCACTTTCAACATGCATCTACTGAGGTTCCCAGGATTATCTAGATAGCGGCCACGAGATTCTTAGGAACATGGGTGTTGTTGAGACCATTGGGGTTGATTTTTCTACAATTCACTACTCTTGATCTGCCAAGACTTGGTGGAGAGATTATTGCTTAGCTAGACCAGCCAGATCACTAGCCTTGACTTGGGAGCATTTTACAGTGTTGTTTCTGGAGAAGTTTCTCCCCGTTACTTAGACGGAGGCTTATCGGAGGCAGTTTGAGCACCTCAAGCAGGGTTCCATGACTGTTACCTAGTATAAGACCAGAATCATCGACTTAGCTTGCCATGCTATTGTCATACTTCCTGCCGAGAGAGAGAGAGAGAGAGAGAGAGAGGTGAGGAGGTTTTTTGACGGTCTTATTCAGAAGATTCGTCTTCAGATGGCTAGGGAGGTTGGGAGTGAGATCACTTTTCAGGAAAGCGGCCAATGTGGCCCACAGTGTTTAGATGGTTCTGTCATAGGGAGGTGGTCATGGGTCAGAAAAGAGGCCTCGTGCTTCAGGCTGATTCTGTGGTACCTCATCTGGAGGTAGAGGTTCTTATGGTAGAGGCCATCCTCCTAGGCACTTTCAGTCAACACTTCAGGTTTCTCAAAGTGCACTAGGTAGATGTGGTCCCAAATATTGTATTCTGATGAGCAGTCCTACAAGTGCACCACCTGCTCGTACCAGTGCACTACCGCTTAAGACTTTTCGGGGTGGTCATTCAGGTCATCAGAGCCAGCTGTCTCAGCAGCCGAGGACTTGTTGCACTTGTGGTGATCCGAGCTATATTGATAGGTTTTGCCCTTGAGCATCGAGTAGCTCTCAGCATCAGGGTTCTCATGCCATGGTACAAGCACCAGGTGTTCCGCAGCCCGCCCAACTAGCTGGAGGTGAGAGTAGAGGAGCTAGAGGTGGAGGTAGAGGTACTAGAGGGGAGCTCAGGCCACCAGAGGTGGAGGCCAGCCATCAACAGGCCGTCCCAGAGAGGTAGTGTAGGGTGGTGAAGGCCAACCCCAATGTTATGCTCTTCCAGCCAGGCCAGAGGTTGAGGCTTCAAATGCAGTAAGTACAGGTATGGTTCTGGTTTTTGATAGATATGCTTCAGTGTTATTTGATCTAGGGTCTACCTACTCGTATGTGTCATCTTATTTTGCACCGTATCTGGTCATGCCTAGTGATTTTGTTGAGTGTTATTGTTTATGTGTCTACACCAGTGGGTGATTCTAATGTGCTTGATCGAGTCCATAGTTCTTGTATTATGGTAATATGGGGTTTTGAGACTCGTGCGGACTTGTTGCTTCTAGACATGGTTGATTTCGATGTTATATTGGGGAGTTATCACCTTGCAACGCTATCTTGGACTTTCACGCCAAGACTTTAACCTTAGCTTTACCGGGTATGCTTTGTTTAGAGTGGAGAGGGACTCCTGGTCATTCTACTCGCATTGTTTCTCATATATGAAGGCTCGTCGTATGGTCGATAAGGGGTGTTTGGCCTATTTGGCATATGTTTGTGATTCTAGTGCTGAGGTTCTCTCTATTGATTCTGTGTTCGTTTTTCGAGAGTTTCCTGAGGTATTCACTTCAAACCTGTCGGGTATGCCACCTGACAGGGATATTGACTTTTGCATTGATTTGGCTCCGGGTACTCAGCCCATTTCTATCTCGCCATATCGTATGGTCCCGCTTGAGTTGGAAGAGTTGAAGGAGCAGTTGCAAGACTTGCTTGAGAAGGGTTTCATTAGACCCAGTGTTTCGCCTTGAGGCGCACCGGTGTTGTTTGTTAAGAAGAAAATCAGATCGATGAGAATGTGTATCTATCAGCAGTTGAATAAGGTTAAAATCAAGAATTAGTATCCATTGTCGAGGATTGATGATTTGTTTGATCACTTTCAGGGTGTCAAGGTATTTTCAAAGATTGATTTGAGATCTGGCTACCATCAGTTGAGGACTAGGGTATCTGATGTCCCTAAGGCAACTTTCCGCACTCGGTACATGCATTATGAGTTATTGGTCATGTTATTTGGGTTATCCAATGCCCCAACACCTTTTATGGATTTGGTGAACCAAGTGTTCAGCACTTATTTGGATTCGTTCATGATAGTCTTTCATTGATGATATTTTGATATATTTCCGCAGCAGAGAGGAACACGAGCTTCATCTTAGAGCGGTTCTTCAGGCATTGAGGAATAGTCATCTATATGCTAAATTTTGGAAGTGTGAGTTCTGGTTGAGTTTAGTTTCATTCCTGGTTCATGCTGTATCAACAGAGGGTATTCAAGTTGATCTGAAGACGATTGAGTCAATCATGAACTAGCCTAGACTAGCATCAGCTACAAAGATTCAGAGTTTCATGGGATTGGCAGGCTATTATTGTCGGTTCGTAGAGGGGTTCTCGTCTATCGCAGCCTCGATGATCAGGTTGAACCAGAGGGTGGCCAGTTCAGATGGTCGGATGAGTGTGAGCAAGCTTTCAGAAGCTCAAGACAGCTCTGACTACGGCACCGGTATTGGTTTTGCCTACAAGATTAGGGCCTTATACAGTTTATTGTGATGCATCTCGTATTGGGCTTGGTGCAGTGTTGATGCAGGGATGGAAAGGTCATTGCCTATGCTTTGTAGCAGTTTAAAATTCCTGAGAAGAACTATCCGGTTCATATTTTGGACTTGGGAACCATTGTTCACGCATTGAAGATTTGAAGGCAGAGAAGGTGGTTGGAGTTGTTGAAAGATTATGATATCACTATATTATATCATCAGGGGAAGGCGAATGTGGTGGCAAATGCTTTGAGTAGGAAGCCAGCCAGTATGGGCAGTCCTGCTTATATTTTGATCGGTGAGAGACCGCTTGCTTTGGATATTCAGACTTTGGCCAATCGGTTTGTAAGGTTGGATATTTCTGAGCCTAGTCGAGTATTA
Organism: Nicotiana benthamiana; assembly: GCA_034376525.1. Taxonomy (NCBI): domain Eukaryota; kingdom Viridiplantae; phylum Streptophyta; class Magnoliopsida; order Solanales; family Solanaceae; genus Nicotiana; species Nicotiana benthamiana. The sequence continues at coordinate 99,118,244 of CM067323.1, read as the reverse complement.
GCTTGCACGGTTGCCCCTTCTTCTTTATTGGGGTGTATCCATGACCGGCTGTGTGGTGATCCCCATTTGTGTGTCCTTAGAGATACAGTGAAGTTCGGAGGTTCCAAGTAGGTTACCTTAGATGATACTGGAGTTTTGAGATTGCAGGGTCAAGTTTGTGTTCTAATGTGGATGGGCTTCAGGAGTTAACTTTAGAGGTGGCCCATAGTTCCCGGTACTCTATTCATCCGGACGCCTCGAAGATGTATCAGGATTTGCGGCAGCATTATTGGTGGTACAGAATGAAGAAGGATGTTGTTGCATATATGGCTTGGTGTTTAAATTTCCAGCATGTTAAGTATGAGCATCAGAGGCCGGGTGGTTTATTTTAGAGGATTGAGCTTCCCGAGTGGAAGTGGGAGAGGGTCACTATGGATTTCATTGTTGGACTCCCGCAGACTCTAAGGAAGTTCGACGCAGTATGTGCCATTTTTGATAGGCTGACCAAGTCAGCACATTTCATTCCTGTGGCAGTCTCCTATTCATCCGAGAGGTTAGCTAAGATCTATATCTGGGAGATTGTGTCATTGACTTGAGGTTTGTGGGATCAGATCTTTCCTATAGCAGGGTTTGCCTACAACAATAACTACTATTCGAGTAACCAGATGACTCCTTATGAGGCTTTATATGGTAGGCAGTGTCGATCTCCGGTCAGATGGTTTGAGCCGTGGGAGCTCAGTTGTAAGGTACGGATTTGGTTCAGGAGGCCTTGGACAAGATCAAGATTATTCAGAATAGACTTCGTACATCTTAGTCTAGGAAAAAGAATTATGCAGACTGCAAGGTTCGAGATGTGGCTTTTATGGTTGGAGAGCAAGTATTGCTCCGTGTGTCGCCTATGTAGGGCGTGATGAGATTTTGTAAGAAGGGCAAGCTTAGTTCTACGTTCATTGGTCCATTTGATATTCTTCCGAAGTATCACGTCAATCCATCCCACGTGCAAGATTTCAGCACTTTCCAGTTGTACACGGACTTGTCTTATGAGGAGGAGCCGGTAGCTGATCATGGCGGACTTAACCTTAGGAAGAGCGGGCGCTAAGATTTTTATCCAATAGATGTATCAGGGTCAATTTTCACAGGGAGCTTGGAGTGTAGTCAAGTATTTGTTTGGTCTAGAAATGCGTTTTAACTTCTAATTGTACTTCTAATATTTTTGGGATTTTTTTATGATTATCAACCACAATTTAACAACTTCTAATTAAAACTAAGTTATGCTAAGATATTAATTCTAAGTTGTATGCAAGATAGAGAAAGGAACTAGGGTCGTGGCATTTACCTAGGTGGTCAACTAACGGGTAGAGATTCCTAATACAAGAACGATGATTATTGAGCTTATGATGTAACCTTTACACGATTGTACTCACTCTCACACCTCTCGGTAGAGAGAATCATTTTGCCCAGTTGACTCTCTCAAGACCAATTGGCCCATCAACTTAGGGTTCAAGCTGGGTAATTACTCTCTCGAGGCTTAACCCGTTATTTGGGATTAATATTCTCATGGGTCCATTCCAACTCCTTGTTGGATTATTTTTGGGTTCATAGACTCTCTTTCTCAAGAAGAGTCAAGACCCACTAAGCTAGACTTAGTGTTTGCAACAACCAAATCCTAATAAAATCATAATTAACCCAAATGGAAAATACCCATCATCATTCAAGCATTAAACAATCACACTATTAATTACCCACACTATGGTTGAGCCACAACCCTACCTAATAGATTTAGCTAGACATGATAGAATCACAAATTGAAGAAATAGTAAATAAAATTGACATATTACTTAACTATAATGTTAATCTACAAGAATCCACGATAAAATAAGATGAAATTGCCCAAAATAGGCTAAAACTTCCAAGTCACGAGTGCAGTTGCTATCTGATATCTAATATATCACCTAAAAAAATAAAATGTTCTATTTATAGTGCACAAGAAAAACTGGACAAAAATGTCCCTGCTGGGCTGGCACGAACCGTGAATAAATGTAGCGGGGCCGCGCATCAGTCTTGGCCTTTCAAGTATCTTCTGTGAAGCTTGGTCGCATACCCCGCAAGAAGGTGCGCGGCCGCGCTGGATGATGGGAGCGGACCTCGCATAAAAGTGGTGCGGCCGCGTTGGACTCTCTAGGCAAAAGTTCAACTCTCTGAATGTCATTCACGCGGACCACATTGTTTTGGTGCGCGCTCGTCTAGGATTTGCCTTGAATTTGTTAGTCACTGAATCTCTTCTACGCGGACCGCACTGTTCTGTAGCGGTCGCGTGAATTTTGCTCCGCATTCTTTTATCTTTGAACTACCACAGGTGCGGAACACGTAGGAATGAGCATGGACCGCGTAGGTTACCACTGAATATACCTAGTCTCTGATCTCCTAGGGCGGCCACATGGCAAAGCAGTGTGGTCCGTGCTAGGCTTCCTTGTTCCCCACTTTACTTGTTTTTGGCACTTGGTAGATTTCACTGCTTTTTGAGCCGATCTTTAACATTTGTCACCTTGTCGCTCAGATCTGCAATCAAGCACAACGTTTAAGAATTTTAGGACTAATTTATGGTAGTTTACACACAGAGCTTAGGCAAGTATGGGCATAAAATGTGTTAAAATCGTAGTTATCAAATCTCCCAAACTTAAACTTTTGCTTGTCCTCAAGCAAATAAAATAAGACCTACCCCTCATAGGAATACATCCAAGTAATTCCTGCCTATCCTAAAGTAACCTCAACAAGCATCAATTGGGATTATCAATTGCCCTCAATGCGAGTATATCATTAACACATTTAAACTTTGAAAACTTGTGGATCAAGTGTGACACAAGAGCATCACGAGTTGACACATATTCATCAAAGAACTTTTCTCAATTACTTTGGTCATTTTGGAACCTAAACTCACACATCCTCCACTTTCCTCAAGTGAACCTCACCTTTTAGAGCATTGACACACAAACCAAGGTGGATGGATTCTCACACATCTCTCTCAAAGAAAATGTCATAAGTACGGTTCTAAGTACCATATGCTGCCTCTTATGTAAGTGTCACGACCCAAATCGATGGGCCGCTACGGGCCCCAGTACCTTACTTGACCGAGTACCAAGTAATGTATCTTTCTTACTACATCATTATATACATGTGACATATGGTACTAATAGGCTAACATAATCATTTATAACTTCAAACATAGGCCGACAGGGCCGTACAATCTTTCACGTACACAACATATGTCTACAAGCCTCAAAGAGTACATATGTATCACAAAGGTCGGGACAGAGTCCCGCCATAACAAATATTAGATGTCTAAATAATACTAACTAAATACGCAACTCTGAAGAAAATGAAGCACACCAACATCTTCCGTAGAGCTGATAGCCTGCTTGGAGGGCTCTCGACCTGTCTAGCAAGACCTGCGGGCATGAAACGCAGTGTCCCCAGGCAAAAGGGACGTTAGTACGAATAATGTACCGAGTATGTAAGGCATGTAAATAAGTACATACGGCAAATGGAAGATATATAAAGTACATGACTCAACCTGTAAGTCTGAATAACTTTATAAATCATAAATTACATTTAGCATCATGCATATGCGTATGAATGTCATGTCATACATAGGTACATGTTTCGTAACTTCATCAACCTCTAAGGGCATCCCATTATATCATATAGGCCACTATAGCTAAAATTATCATAGTATACCTGCTGATCAGGTGGTGGTGCGTATATAACGCCATAACCTTTTCCATATATATATATATATATATATATATATTTAAATACTTTCATATATATGCATATAACGCCATTTGAATACATACCCATATATGCGTATATAACGCCGTTTGATTCATATCTAAGCTACTGTGGGCAACATCATCATCATATACACGCTGATCAGGTGGTGGTGCGTATATAACGCCGTAACCTTTTTTCATATCCCGCATATATATATATATATATGTAAATAACGTTGTCTGAGTCATGAGTCAATGTACATGTATAAATGCGTAAAATGCATATGAAATACAGTAACAAAATCTCTCGATACGTCATAAGACCATTATACCTTTGATTACTATCATAACACCATTTTACGTATTTTTTTGAGACCCATGAACAAGCGATAACAATACATATGGAAAGTCAAGAACATAGGTACTTCTAATATTTTTATGAATAGAGTCATATATGGAAGTTGTGCATTTGCACGTTATATTCGTGTCGTATGGATCATGCCAACCGAAAGAAGAAATAGCCTTAACATATCAGAAGTACGAAATATTCCGTATAATATTCTGTTGGAAAACCTTCGATAATTGAAGTTGGAACTAAAAAAACAGAGTAAGCTTATGTTTTTATTTCTTTTTGGAATTCTGGAACGAAAACTGCTCCTACTTCTTTGAATATTCTTGAACGAAATTTTTCTTGATTCTTGAAGTGATGAACGATTTTTTTTTGTTAAGCTCCTATTCTTGGATTTTCAAACCAAGAAATAATGTATCTTTCTGTTTGGATCACTAACGTGACTTAATGCCTTCTAAAATGAATTTAGAACAAACTAACCAAGAAACAAAGTGTTCCTTCTGTTTGAGTAACGTGACTTAGATGCCTTATCCTTAATGAATTAGAGCAAACTCATTCTTATGAGTCATACAAGTGATTTAAACGTTTTATCATACTAAGCATGTTTGACTATGTTTCACATGCTTATACGGTGGCCTACTGCCACATTTCTTTTTGTATAATTTAAGTTTTATCCGCTTATTAGTTAACCGGATAATATTTCGTTACCCGGTAATTAATCTATTACCCGCATAATTAAAAATTATTCCCACTTACTTAATATATTACTCACTTTTCACATACCTTATACATTTTATTATCATGGTCATGTGGTACCTCGTATGACACTAGTCCATGAATACTTAGTAGTTTTTCTCAAGCCGTATTTTATCCCAACATGCTAAACTTGAACAAAAATTAGTTTTCTTCGACTTGCCTCCCTTCCCACCTTCACGAATTTATTCATCACTTACAATCCTCCAAATAATCTTTTTCTTGGACTGATGTCGATTACCTTTCAACAAATTCAATGTATAACACTACAGGGTACAACATCGTCGTAATGTAGTACTGCAGAACGTGGTATCTCACTTCCGGGTTCTCATTAATTTATTTATAGCATATTTTCATGTACAAAAATATGGGGTGTAACATTATTCCCCCTTTGGAACATTCGTCCTCGAATGTTGACTGATGCGCTTATCGTCCTCATATCCCATAGCTCTTGCAAATACTTTAGTAGTCTTGTGCCATTTAGGCAACTGTTCTGTGAATAATTTCAAAGGCCAGGGTATTTTCCCTTTTAGGTCTTTTTCTACCGCCATGACTTGTGATCAAATTCTTTCAAATCTGATAAATGATTCTACCTCCTATCATGCAGCTTCTACGACACTAATCTTGTAAGTGTTCCTATGCGATCTCCTCTCATTTTTCCTCCGTCTTTTAGCCAATCTCTAAGAGTTACTTTGTAGACATATACAAGTATTAATAGGATGCCCCTCTGGGCATCTATAGGTGTATTGAAGTCCTTCACTTAGTACTTTGATGAACTTACGGATATTGCTATACCTTTTTCCATTAATCCATCTATCCATCTATCCATCTATATGATTTTACTGCATCAAGATAGGTTATATTATACCGTAACTCTTACCTCTATTTCTTGTTACTGAGGTCTGCTACCAAATTTCAGGTTACTTTCCTTTCTTATCAAATACATATAAATTTATGTCCTTTAATGCTCCACATTACTGTCCATCTTAAGAATGACAACCTAATATCATTTCATACTTTATAACTTTTATCCATCTATAATTGATTCACCTCAATATTGATATGTAATCTACCTCTGATAATATAACCTTTTATGTAACACTGTTGCTAGGGTTTGCGTTTCATCGTGGAATATTTGAAATGATTAGACTGATCCACCTGGAGGATACCGTGCTTTCATAATCGTATCTCACATCATCCCAATGTGAATCACCTTGCGTGTGCATTTTAATCATGTTCAATTTATGAGATGCCTTTCTTTTCTTCCGTAGATCATTACTCAATCGAAGGCCCAAATATCATTTTTGTCTATTATAATTACACCCTTATTTTATTAACATGGCAGCATTCCATCTCTTTTGAATGTTACTAGCCTTAGACTCCTCTGAGTTCATTTAGGCTATACTAAACTTTCAATGACTTAGAGAAACCATTATCTCTCTTATTTTCATGGACTTAATCCTGAGGACTTATCCTTTCTCATTTCCTTTTTACTTTCCTTTCCTCATTCTTACTCATGTTTTCATAAAACTTCATCGCTCTACCATACTTTAGCTTGCGACCTATAGATATTCATTTATAATACTCGCAACTTTCCTTAAACTTGCTTGCACCATAGATTTTCTTATGTTATTATGGAATGTCAAGCAATACAACTCATCGTTTCCAATTATTCTCTATTCTCTTAACTGGGTCTATCAACACTTAAAAACCATAGGTTGGATGACATGCCGCTGGCGATGCCGCTATCATTCCGGGTTATTGGATCTCCATGCTTATAGCCTTCTATCTGAAGTATGGACTATTCACGATCTTCTTCCTTTTAGATATCTCGTACTTTGTTCACCTTTACCTTACTTACCTTAAAATATCATATCGTATCCTCTATCTCCTTCATAACCTCCCTTCTACCTAGGTGTAGTTCACGTCCATAACTTGAAGCTCTATTATAATACACGCATCTGGTACATACAAAATCCAGTGGGAGCTTCGTACTAACTTCATATGAGGCTGGTAGTCTTCAGTTGGCTTCATCATAGAGCTATAATAAAATATGGCTACTGTACTATCTTTCTTATACCTCTGCTACTTAAGACTGATCATAAGGTCTATAATTCTCTTGGCCCTTCCTATTTTGGTTAGTTGATGTAACACTTTAGTCTCATCTTCTTTTTTATCAGCCTCTATGTAGGCTTAAAATATCTTCCGACCTGCGGCTCATAATATTAGTTAATACTTTAACTTTCATGGGCGCTGAGGGATATTCATGATAAAATATTTTAACAATTCAATTTTTATCTACGACCTGAGGTCAATTCTTTCTTTTAATGTATACTAGAATGTGCTACAGTTGTATATGATGCATGTATAGAATTCTGAGTCCTTCAGTGAGTTCTTAACATAACCAACTCAGGATCATTGATCGAATAATTCTTTTGTTCCATCTTAGCTTTCTTTCAATGTAAGCCATTATTTTTTCTGGTCTTTCTGCCCCCTCGTTGCTTCCATACTTAGCTTATCTTAGTGACCATAATTGCCAGAGTTTTTATACAACTCATAAGATCTCAAATATTACTTTTAACTCTTACTTCTCGTTCATTAGCCACGGTAGGTGCCACTTTCCTTTGGAATGCTTACAATGTTTTTGCGAGATTGTTGTTACATGACCATCTCCTGTTTAGGTTGTGGTGCTTAGGTTGAAGTCTTCTTCCTTATGTCCTCAGCTAGTCTTTCGTTGTAGTACTTAGGGAGAACCCTTGACTCTCGTAAAGATGTGAGCTTATTACAGACCTTTTCTGATGTCCTTACTTGCCTATAATTATCTATAGTGGCTTACTTCCATGCCCTTGTGCTTGTATGGTTGCTTTTGTACTAATATTTTGACCGCCTTCCCAGTGGCGCATTCTTTTATCCCCATAATACTCATACGGTGCCTTTAACTATGCCGACTCTCGTTTGAATATATTTCAAGTATTATAATGATATTCTTCGAGGGTGAATTGTCCATGTTGGGTTGTACTATGTTTATCTCACACTATCTGATGATTCGTCTTTAACCTCCTGGCTTAGCCATAACTGGGATCTTCCTGATCATTTAAATATAGTAAATAATGATATAACGGAAAAAAATTAAATAAAGTCCACAGTGAGAATCTTAACCAGATAAATAAGGAACGTAATAATAGAAATAGGAGGTAACAATACAAAGAATACTGCTCACAACAAGGAATAACAGTCGAGGATCTCTTGGTATCCCAATGATCTCTTGGTATCCTCATCATATACAAAAGGTATCTCTTGGTATCCCGAGGATCTCTTGGTATCCTCAATAGGTAAACCGGGAATCTCTTGGTATCCCAATATATATAAAACATTTGCCAGGGATATATTGGTATCCCACACCCTTAATCCAGAACATGCCAAGTACAGGGGGATCTCCCAGGAAGCCGTCCCATAATCCCAAATTAAACACACAACAAAAACTCATAATCTCGGAATAAATTCTAAAGTTAGAAAGAAATGGGAAATTCTAGCCTAACATGCTTCACAGAGTGCAAGTAATACTGTTAAATAATTAAGCAAGTAAGTCAGCTAAACATGCTTCCCTAAGCTAGCACAGGATAAACTTACAATCTAAAGTGAACAAGTAAACAGGAATCTCAATTTAAATATTTCAAGTAGAAATGGGTTTACAATAATTAGCTCAAGTATGGGTTCGTCACCTCACGTACGAAGCATTCAGATAACAAAGATCATGTCCTGAGGGGAAAAGTCCCCCACACAAGGTTAGACAAGCCACTTACCTTGAACCGTCTCAATAATCAACTAGGAATCACGCCTTTGCCACGAGTATCCGACTCCCAATGGCCCTAATATATTCAATTCAAGTAAATATCGTAAATAATATTGCGAACAACTGATTCCACTATTAAATTTAAAGCTGGGGTGCGAAAATAGATAAAATAATCAAAACGCCCCTCAGACCAACATCTCAGCATCAAATAATTTTACATTTTCAGAACTCTCGTACTCTCACGAGTCTAACCATATAAAAATCTCCCAAATCGGAGGTCAAATTCCCACTCAAAACTCAATAGTTTGATCTAAGAAGTTTTTTTAATTTTGATCCCAAATTCGAACTTAGATGATGGATTAAGCTAGATATTGATGGAATACAACTAATTAGGATTAGGAAAACATTACCCAATAATCTTCACTTCAAAATCCTCTAAAAATCACCCTCTCCCGAGCTCTCAATTGATTTTTAAAACTTTGAAACTCAACCCTCAAATTTCACTTTTCTGAACAAGCATTTTCGCTTCTACGGACAAGGGACCGCTTCTGCGGTCCCGCTTTTACGGAAACCAAGCCACTTCTGCGGCTATTCACTAACTTCATGGTTCCTCTTTTGCGGCCTTAAACCGCACCTGTGGTTGCCGCTTCTTTGAAAATCGTACGGCTTCAGCTGTTTTCTCACCAATGGCCCAGGGCCGCATCTACGTTGAAACTATGCGGTTACCAAGCCGCAGAAGAAAACATACCAGAATATATAAGTCTTCAGTTGCTGCACATTTTGTAAAACTCCAAAAATACCCCTTTGAGCATCCGAAACAGACCTGAGGCCACCGGGATCTCAACGAAACCTACGGACACGTCCCATATCATCATTCTAACTTGCACCAATCCTAAAACACCTAAAATAACACGGAGATTGAATTTAATCAATGATTCAAGCCTAAGAACTTCAAATTTCTTCAAAATACACTTTCGATCAAACACCTAACCAAAACACGTCCGAATGACCTGAAATTTTTGCACACATGTCCCAAATGACATGAAGGAGCTACTGCAACTTCTGGAACTCCATTCCGACCCTTGGATAAAAAACTCACTATCAGACTGGGAACTTCAAAAAATACAAACTTCGGCATTTAAAGCCTAAATAAGCTACGAACCAAAATACATTCCAAACACTCTCCCAACCCCGAAACACCTAACGGAGCTAACGAGACCATCGGTTTTCCATTCCAAGTACGTCTTCACTCTATTCCGATTACGGACCACTTTTTAACTCTTAAGCTCACATTTAGGGACAAAGTGTCCCAAAACACTCCGAGTCCTAATACCGAACTTCTCAGCAAACTGTCACGACCTCAAACTCGGTCGTGATGGTGCCCGGCCGCAAGGCTTGGCAAGCCCGACCAAACATATTCCAAAGAACGACATTCATGCCCAAAGAGATACAAATTTACGGTTGAACAACAAATTTGAAATATCAACTCCCAGCCAGGGATAAGAAATACGAACGAAAACACAGATGAACCAACAATGCTCCCAAAACCATGGGGTCACGAGTACAGAGCCTCTAATAATACTGGATACAAGTCTGAATGGAAATGATACAAATGTCTGACAAAACTACAAAGAAACAGACTGATAGAGACAGAGTAAGCGGTCCTGCGGAAGCTGGGCAACTACCTCAATACTCTGATAGCTCGGATAAGCAACAACAACAGCACTAGATCTCTCGAGCACCTCGATCTGCACACAAGGTGCAGGGATTATGGGGTGAGTGTACCAACTCAACGAGTAATAAGCATGTATAAAATCCGAAGATAAGAGAACATGAAATAACAGAAAATGAAGCTATCTAGCAGTGCTATACAGTACAAGCCTCAGAGATATACATACAAAGAAACAGGAAATAAATGCATGAGATGCAATGCAATGCATGAACACTGCAGAGCATGGAACTCGATCCATTTGGGTACCCGCGCTCACAGCGGGGGTTCAGACTCCGGAGGGGCTCATACAGCCCAATCGTCATTTCATACAATTCCAATAGTTACCACTGTTTCCATGAGAATATATGGTGACTATAGTTTCCACCGTTACAATAACAATATACAGTCCAGAAAATAGTGAGATAGTAATCGTCAACCCGAAATATCATTTAAGAATAATTTGAGTTTACAAAACATATAAATATAGCTGGGTTTGTAAAAATAGTGTTTAAATCCCTGGACTGAATTCAAATAATGTTCAAATCATGATAATTTTTGAAATAACGATCCCTGAAGGATTCTACAAGTCGGCACAAGGCCCCAAATATGGCATCAAGCCTAGATATCATCAATAAAGTATGCAAAGCAATCGCCAACGTAGCACAATTTATCCCTCGGATTGGACCGAGTTACAATTCCCAACATGTATGACCCCACACTAAACATGGAGTGCGTGTCCAGCCTCATAATAGCGTCACAATGTGATATACCGGGGTTTCAAACCCTCAGGTCATCATCTGCAACCATTACTCACCTCAAGTCGGCCGCAAACTATCTCGAAATGCCTTTCCCTCTAGAATAAACCTCCGCGGCTACCATATCTGATCAAAACCAATAGGAATACATCAAAATAAGCTAATGAAACATAACCCAATCGAAATAAATCCAAATACACCCAAAAACACGAAGTTGGCAAAACCCAAGCCCCGGACCTACTTCTTGAAATATATTACGAAATTCACATTTTCGGAATCCTCGTCTTGCCACGAGTCCATACACATAAAGTTCATCAAAATCTGAGTCCAATAGCCCCTTCAAATACAAAATTTGCGATAGCAAAAACCAAGCCCTAAATTTTCCAATTTCCACCCAATTTTCAAAGATTTAGATGATGATTCTTCAATAAAATCACGTAATTAGCTCATAAAACTTACTTCAAGTCAGAACATAGGTGAAATCCTCTTACTCCCTCATCCAATAGTTCAACATTTGCTCAAAAATGGTGGAAAATGATATTTGCTCGCGGATGACATGTTATAAAACCCTTCTGTCCGCCCAGTCTTTTGTTCATCGCGATCGCGACACAACCCACGCGACCGCGATGACCAATATTTTAAAATTCATAAATTCCCTACGCGAACGCGACATGATCCACACGATCGCAATGCCCTACGGATTAACACCATGCGAACGCGACCTGCTCTCACGCGATCGCGTATAAGAAACTCTGATGGTCCAAAAGTCCCTCTTCGCGAATGCATCCACACGCGAACGCGGACACCCAAAATCCACCACTACGCGAACGCGACCCAGAACCTGCAAACGTGAAGACCAACACCAAAAGCCTATGCGATTGCAACCCAACTCACACAATCGCGATCAATTAATTCCTGCTGCTGCATTTTCTGCAACATATCTTATATCCAAATTTCCCGGAAATCATCTGAAATCACCCCGACGCCTCCCGGAACCTCAACAAAAAGTACCAACATACCCCAAATTGTCATAAGAACTTGTTCCAATCAAAAAAACATGTCCCTAGACACACAAATCATCAAACCATGACAGATTCAAGCCTAAGTTTCATCTATAACTTCCGAAACCAACATTCGATCAAAACCCAACCGACCGATGTCCGAATGACCAGAAAATTTGTAGACATATTCAATATCACCTAACAAAGCTACTGTAACTATTGGAATTCCATTCTGTCCCCTAGACTAAAATCTACCTATCAACCAGAATTCGCTGAAATTCAACTTAGCTAATTCAAGGCTAATTCTACACCGGACCTCCAATTTCAGTTCCGTTTTCACTCCCAAGTCATAAATCACCATCCAAAACTAGAAAAATCACCGGAAATGCATTCCAGGACCTATAACTCGTAAGTCAACATCTGGTTGACTTTTTCCAACTTAACCCTTCCTTAAAGAGACTATTTGTCTCAATTTCAACCAAACTCTGACCGAATCACTTCAAACTTTACAAACACATAAAAATGAACATAGAGAAGCATAAGACGGGGATAATAGGGTGGTAACTCACATGACGAAGGGCCGGGTCGTCAGATCCTCCCAAACCAAAACAGACGCTCGTCCTCGAGCTGGTCAAGAAACATACCTCGAGCCTCAAACAAACAAGGATATCTTCTCGCATCTCCTGATCGGTCTCCCAAGTGGCCTCCTCCACGGGCCGACCTCTCCACTGCACCTTCACCGAAGCTATGTCCTTAGATCTCAACTTCCGAACCTGACGACCCAAAATAGCAACTGACTCTACATCGTAGGTCAAATCCTCATCCGGCTGGATCGTGCTGCAGTCCAATACATGAGACGGTTCTTCAACATACTACCTAAGCATAGAAACATGAAACACTGGGTGAAACCCCGACAAGGTGGGTGGCAAAGCAAGCATATAGGCCACCTCCCCAATCCCCTAGAGTATCTCAAAGGGTCCGATAAACCGCGGACTCAGCTTCCCTATCTTTCCAAACCTCATCACGCCTTTCATAGGCAAAACCTTCAACCTCGAGGTACGAGGGAGACCACTCAAAAAGTCCATAGTAATCTTCTCCCATTTTCACTCCGGGATATCCATCTGCTGAAGTACACCACCGGGTCTCTGATGCTCATATTTGACCTGCTGACATTGAGGCACCTAGCCACATAACTCACAATGTCTTTTTTCATTCTCCTCTACCAATAATGCTGCCTCAAGTCCTGGTACATCATTGCGACACCCGGATGAATAGAATACCGCGAGCTGTGGGCCTCCTCTAATATCATTTCTCGGAGCCCATCCACAGTGGGCATGCAAATCTGGCCCAGCATACGCAACACACCATAACTACCAATAGTCATATCTCTGGCATCATCATGCTGGACCCTGTCCTCCAGGACAAGCGAATGCAGGTCATTATACTGGCGCTCCTTGATGCGATCATACAAAGAAAATCGAGAAACCACACAAGCCAACACCCGGGTGGGATCTTAAATATCTAACCCCACCATCCGATTGGCCAAGGCCTGAACATCCACTAGAAAGGGCCTCTCCCCAACTAGAATGTACGCCAAGCTACCCATACTCACCGCCTTCCGGCTCAAAGCATCGGCCACTACATTGGCCTTCCTCGGATGATACAATATGGTAATGTCATAATCATTGAGTAACTCAAGCCATCTCCGCTGTCTCAAATTCAGATCTTTCTGCTTGAACAAGTGCTGAAGGTTATGATGATCCGTATACACCTCACAAGATACTCCGTATAGATAGTGCCTCAAAATATTCAAAGCATGAAGTATAACAGCCAACTCTAAGTCATGAACATGGTAGTTCTTCTCATGGGGCTTCAATTGCCGAGAAGCATATGCAATCACTCTACCCTTCTACATCAGAACACATCCAATACCAATCCTCGAAGCATCGCAATATACCGTATAAGAACCTGAAGTTGCTGGCAGTACTAACACTGGAGTCGTAGTCAACAATGACTTGAGCTTTTGGAAGCTCTCCTCGTACTCATCGGACTACACAAATGGTGCATTCTTCTGCGTCAACTTCGTCATAGGCGAGGTAATAGATGAAAAACCCTAACAAACCTGCGGTAATAACCCACCAAACCGAGGAAACTCCGAATCTCAGAAGCTGAGGACGATCTGGGACAACTCTACACCGCCTCGATCTTCTTTGGGTCAACCTGAATACCATCATGGACACCACGTGTCCCTGAAAAGCCACGAAACTGAGCAAGAGCTCACACTTGGAGAACTTTGCATACAACTTCTCCTCTCTCAACCTCTGCAATACCACAGTCATATGCTGCGCGTGATCCTCCTGGCTACACGAGTAAACAAGCATATCATCAATAAACACAATGACAAAAGAATCCAGATACGACCAAAATACACTGTTCATCAGGTGCATGAATGCGGCTGGGGAATTAGTCAGCCCAAATGACATAACCACAAACTCATAATGCCCATATCTCGTCCTGAAAGCTATCTTCATGATATTATAATCTCTAATCTTCAACTGGTGATAGCCTGAATGGAGATCAATCTTAGAGAATACCTTCACTCCTTGAAGCTGGTCAAACAAATCCTCAATACAGGGCAGTGTATACTTGTTGTTTACTGTCACTTTGTTCAACTGTCTGTAATCAATACACATTCTCATTGTGCCATCCTTCTTCTTGAAAATAACACTGGTGCGCCCCACGACGACACACTCAAACGAATGAACCCCTTATCTAGGAGTTCCTTCATCTGCTCCTTCAACTCCCTTTACTCTGCTGGTGCCATACGATAAGGAGGAACACAGATGGGGTGAGTGCCTAGCACCAAATCAATACCAAAGTCAATATCTATGTCCAGGGTCATTCCCGGCAGGTCTGCTGGAAATACATCAGGAAACTCCCTCACAACGGGAACCGAATCAAGACTAGGAGCCTCAGCTCCAACATCCCTCAAAAATGCTAGATATGATAAACATCCCTTCGCAACCATCCGCTGGGCCTTCAAGAAAGAGATTACCCTGCTGGGTACATAATCCGTTAAACCACGCCACACAATCCTCGAGATACTCGGCATAGCCAACGTGACTTTCTTGGCGTGACAGTCCAAAATAGCATGGCACGGTGATAGCCAATCCATGCCTAGAATAACATCAA
This sequence comes from Nicotiana benthamiana, assembly GCA_034376525.1. Classification (NCBI taxonomy): domain Eukaryota; kingdom Viridiplantae; phylum Streptophyta; class Magnoliopsida; order Solanales; family Solanaceae; genus Nicotiana; species Nicotiana benthamiana. The sequence goes on along the minus strand of CM067323.1, from coordinate 99,102,941 downwards.
AATCCACCATGATCAAGCGCAGCAAGTCGGCTCGGGTCTCCAGACCCTCAATAGTAACAAGACAGGACCAATACATGTGGTCCACAATAATAGTATCGCCCACCAGGGAAGATACATGCACATGCAATGCTAGACACTCTCGGGTAGTCCCTAAATGATGAGCAAAGTAAGCATATACATAAGAATAAGTGGATCCGGGATCAAATAAAACTGAGGCATCCCTTTGGCAAACTGAGATAATACTTGTGATCACTACATTTGAAGCAACAACATCTCTCATATCTAGAAGTTCATATAAATGAGCCTGACCACCACTCGACTGCTCAACGCTCCTGGGGCGCCCTCTAGATGACTGTCCCCCACCCCTACTAGACTGGGATGGTGCTGAAGAAGATGGAGAATAAGACGAGGGCCGATCCCTCTACTGATACCTACCATCACGAAGTCGAGGACAATGTCTCTTCAAATGACCAAACTCCCCACACTCGAAACAACTGCTTGGAGCTGGAGAAGGGGAATGAGGGGAGCCCCTGGCCGCAGATAAACCCTGGGCCGACAAAGCAGGTGCATAACTCTAAGTTGGGAGGGCGCCGAGTGAAGACTGGCCTTGCTGGTGACCCTGACGGCCACGACCAGAAGAAGCTCCGCTGTGCTCTGGGCAACCTAACTGAGGAGGTGTAAAAGAACGACCTCTGCCCTAATGAAACTGGCCCCTAGATGGAGCACCACCATAACTAGCCGAACCTCGAGGCCTTTTGGCCTCCCTCTCCTCTCACTCTCGGCGATGATCCGCCTCAATCTGGTGAGCCATGTCCACTACCTCCTCGAAGGATACTGCTACCACTCTCTCCCTGGTCATCAAGATACAAATAGAATAGTTGAGGCCATCAATGAACCTCTTGATCCTCTCCCGACCTATCGAGATTATCCAAATAGCATGTCTGGCCAACTGAGTAAACCTCAACTCGTACTGTGTCACTGACATATCCCCTTGAACTAGCCACTCAAACTTGCGGCGCAGCTCCTCTCTCGGGATTGGAGCACATACTTCTCTAACAAGAGAGTGGAAAACTGCTGCCAAGTAAGGGGTTATGCTCCTGCGGGCCTACGACGCTCAAACTCCTCCCACCATGTGAATGCCCCAAGAACTGAAAAGTAGTGAAAGATACCCCACTGGACTCTAGAATCCCTACTGTACGAAGCATACTCTAACACTTATCCAAAAGTCCCTTGGCGTCCTTGCCCTCAGTACCTCTAAATGTAGGAGGCTGAAGTCTACCACAAACAACTCTAACCGATGCTGCTCGTCGTCAGGCATCACCAAAACGACATGCCCGAGGGCTGGCGCACTTGGAATAGCCGGTGGAACTGCCTGAGCTGGGGCTACCTCTGGCATCTGAAGTCCTTGCACAACATGCTCTGGTATGCGAGCTGTGGGAGTCTAATAACCACCCACAGTCTGAGATGCCGCTGCGGCAACTGCAGCTGATACTGCTTGGGCCAAAACCAATATAGACTAATAAAATCTGGGCTAATGCCTCCTGAAGGTCAGGAATAACAATAGGCACCGCCGGTGCATGAGAGGGTGCTGCTGGAGCCTCAACAACTGAGGGTTGATCCTGAGTAGGGGCAACATGTGGGTCAACCGGTATTGCCCCTGCTGCTCTACCACGTCCACAGCCATGACCGCATCCACGACCTCTAGCTGGTGGTAGCGGTGGTCGTCCACCTCGTCCGTTAGCACGAGTTCTCGCCATCTGCGAGAGAATAGAATATGGAAGTTTACTTCTCGGAACAACAAAACCGAACGAAAAGATTTTAAGAATATAAAGTGCTTCCCGAGGATAGATACGAACTTCTACGTACCGATCCACGAGACTCTACCAAACCGGCTCACATATCATGAGGCCTAGCAACCTACTCTCTGATACGAACTTGTCACAACCCCAAACTCGGTCGTGATGGTGCCCAGGTGTAAGGCTAGGCAAGCCCGACCAAACATCTTCCAAAGAATGGCATTCCAGCCCAAAGAGATACAAATTTAAGGTTAAACATGCAATTTGATATATAAACTCCCAGCCAAGGATAAGCAATACGAATGAAGACACAGATGAGACAACAATGCTCCCAAAACCATGGGGTCACGAGTACAGAGCCTTTAACAATACTGGATAAAAGTCTGAATGGAACTGATACATATGTCTGACAAAACTACAAAGAAACAGATTGATAGAGACAGAGTAGGCAGTCCTGCGGACGCTGGGAAGCTAACTCAATACTCTGATAGCTCGGATATGCAACAACATCAGAACTAGATCTCTGGAGCACTTGGATCTTCATACAAGGTGCACGGAGTATGGGGTGAGTCTACCAACTCAGCGAGAAATAAGCATGTATAAAACCTCTAAGATAAGAGAACACGAAATAACACAAAATGAAGCTATCTAGCAGTTCTATACAGTACAAGCCTTAGAGATATACATATAAAGCTACAGGAAATAAATGCATGAGATGCAGTGCAATACATGAACACTGCTGAACATGCAGCCCGATCCATTTGGGTACTCGCGCTCACTGTGAGGGTTTTGACTCCGGAGGGGATCCTACAGCCCAAGCGCCATATCATACAATGCCAATAGTTACCAATATTTCCATGAGAATATACGGTGACAATAGTTTCCACCTTTCCAATAAGAATATACAGTCCAGAAAATAGTGAGATTGTAATCGTCAGCCCGAAATATCATTAAGAATCATTTGAGTTTTCAAAACGTATAAATATGGCTTAGTTTGCATAAATAGTGTTTAAAACCCTGGACGGAATTCAAATAATGTGAAAATCATGATAATTCTGAAATAACGATCCCTGAAGGATTCTACAAGTCGGCACAAGGCCTCAAACATAGCATCAAGACCAGATATCATCAATAAAGTATGCGAAGCAATCACCAACATAGCACAATTTATCCCTCGGATTGGACAGAGTCACAATTCCCAACATATATGACCCCGCACTAACCACGGAGTGCGCGTCTAGCCTCATAATAGCGTCCCAATGTGATATACCGGGGTTTCAAACCCTCAGGTCTTCATCTACACCTATTAGTCAACTCAAGCCGGCCGCAAACTAGCTCGAAATGCCTTTCCCTCTAAAATCAACCTCCGCGGCTGCCAAAGGTGATCAAAACCAATAGGAATACATCAAAATAGGCTAATGGAACATAATCCAATCGAAATAACTTGAAATACACCCAAAAACACGAAGTTGGCAAAATCCGAGCCCCGGGCCCACTTCTCAAAAAATTACGAAATTTACATTTTTGGAATCCTCATCTCGCCACGAGTCCATACATATAAAGCTCATCAAAATCGGAGTCCAATTGCCCCTTCAAATCCCAATATTTCGATACCAAAAACCAAGCCCTAAATTCTCCAATTTCCACCAAAATTTCACAGATTTAGATGATGATTCTTCAATAAAATCACGTAATTAGCTCATAAAACATAGCTCTAGCCGGAACCTAGGTCAAATCCTCTTACTCTGTCGTCCAATAGCTCCAAAATGTGCTCAACAATGGTGGAAAATGATATTTGCTAGCGGATGACATGTTATAAAACCCTTCTGTCCGCCCAGTCTTTTCTTCATCACGATGGCTATGCCCTACGGTCCGACTCCACGCGAACGCGACCTGGTCTCACGCGATCGCGTATAAGAAACTCCAATGGTCCAAAAGTCCCTATTCGCGAATGCGGACATCCACACGCGAACGCGGACACCCTAAATCCACCATTATGCGAACATGACCCAGAGCCTGCAAATGCGAAGACCAACGCCACAGGCCTACGCGATCGCAACCCAACTCACACAATCGCGATCAACAAATTCCTGCTTCACTGCTGCTGCATTTTCTGCAGCATTTCTTAAATGGAAACTTCCTGGAAATCATTCGAAATACCCCGAGGCCTTCCGGAACCTCAACCAAAAGTACAACAAACCCCAAATCATCATACGAACTTGTTCCAATCAAAAACACGTCCCTAAACACAAAAATCATCAAATCATGACAGATTCAAGCCTAAGTTTCAACTATAACTTCCGAAACAAACATTCGATCAAAACCTAACCGAACGACGTCCGAATGACCTGAAAATTTGTCGATATATCCAAAATCACCTAAAGAAGCTACTGCAACTCTCAGAATTCCACTTTGACCCCAGATCAAAATCTCACCTATCAACCGGAATTGGCCGAAATTCAACTTAGCCAATTCAAGCCTAATTCTACACCGGACCTCCAATTTTAGTTCTGTTTTTACTCCCAAGTCATAAATCACCATCTAAAACTAGTAAAATCATCGGAAGTCCATTTTGAGCCCTATAACTCATAAGTCAACATCCGATTGACTTTTTCCAGCTTAAGCCTTCCTTAAAGAGACTATTTGTCTCAATTTCAACCAAACTCTGACCAAATCACTTCAAACTTTACCAGCACATAATAATAAACATATGGAAGCAAAAGACGGGGGTAACGGGACAGTAACTCACATGACGACGGGCCGGGTCGTCACACAAACCAAAATAGCAGAGATGAACTTAGGGGAACAAGTTAATGGGGGATCGGGACGTAAATTCCAAAAATCACCGGCCAGGTCGTTACATCTTCCTACACTTAGTCATACATTGGTCCTCAAACGAGAATAGAGAAAATACCTGAAGTAGTGAAAAGATGAGGGTATCGGCTGCACATATTCCGCTCGGTCTCCAAAGTCGCCTCCTCGGCCGGCTGACCCCGCCACTGAACCTTTACTGAAGCAATGTTTTTTGACCTCAACTTCCTGATAATCCTGTCCAATATAGCCACTGGCTCCTCAATATAGGATAGGTCCTTGTCCAACTGGACTGAAGTGAAATCCAAGACGTGCGACGGGTTACCGTAATACCTCCGGAGTATCAAAATATGAAATACCGGATGAACCCCGGCAAAACAAGGAGGCAAGGCAAGCTCAAAACCAACCTCCCCAACTCGCCTCAAAATCTCAAAAGGGCCAATAAGTCTCAGACTCAACTTCCCTTTCTTCTCAAATCTCATGAAGCTCTTCATATGCGAGCCTTGAAGTAGAACACGCTCACCAACCATATAGGAAACATCACGAACCTTTCGGTGCACGTAACTCTTCTGTCTGGACTGGGCTGTACGTAGTCTGTCCTGAATCACCTTATCCTTTTCTACCACATCCTAAACTAAATCAGTGCCCAATAGCCTGGCCTCTCCCGGCTCAAACCAACCCACCAGGCATATGCATCTGCTACCATATAGATCCTCATACATTGCCATCTGAATGCTAGAATGGTAACTGTTTTTGTAGGCAAACTCCGATAGTGGCAAGAACTGCTCGCAAGACTCTCCAAACTTAATCACGCACGTATGGAGCATATCCTCAAGAATATAAATGGTGCGTTTGGACTGCTCGTCCATCTGGGGTGAAATACTGTGCTCTTCATCACCCGAGTACCCAACTCCTGCTGAACGGCTCTCCATAACCGTGATGTAAATTGAGTACCTTTGTCGAAAATAATAGAAACTGGTATGCCATGCAGGCGGATAATATCCCTGATATAAATCTCTGCCAAACGCTCCGATGAATAAGTAGTACACACAGGAATGAAGTGCACAGACTTGATCAATCGATCTACAACAACCCAAATGGCATTGAACTTCTTCCCAGTCTGAGGGAGTCCAACTACAAAATCCATGGTGATCCTTTCCCATTCCCACCCCGGAATCTCCATCTGTTGAAGTAACCCACCCAACCTTTGGTGCTCAGCCTTCACCTGCTAACAGTTGAGGCATCTAGCTATGCATCCCTCTATGGCATTCTTCATTTTCCTCCACCAATAGTGCTGTCTCAAGTGTTAATACATCTTTGCGGAACCCGAATGGATGGAATATCACGAACTTTAAGCCTCTATCAATATCAACTCCCGAATATCATCAACATTAGTTAGACCGATCCAACCCTGCATCCTCAATATCCTATCATCTCCTATGGTCACATCCCTAGCATTGCCATGCTGAACCGTGTCCCCGAGGACAATCAAATGAGGGTCATCATACTGTTGCTCCCTGATATGATTGAACAATAAAGACTGAGAAACTACACAGGCTAGAACTCGACTGGGCTCTGATAGATCTAGCCTCATGAACTGACTGGCTAAAGCCTGAACATCCATCACAATAGGTCTCTCTGAAGTTGGTAAATATGCAAAACTCTACAAACTCTCTGCCCGGCGACTCAAGGCATTGGCTACCGCATAAGCCTTGCCTGGGTGATAAAGAATAGTAAGATAATAATCCATAGTAACTCTAACCACCTCCTCTAGCGCAAGTTTAGATCTTTTTGCTTGAACAGGTGCTATAAACTCTGATGATCCGTATAAATCTCACAAGGCACGCCGTACAAATAATGACGCCAGATCTTCAAGGCATGAATAGCAGCTAACTGAAGGACGGGGTAATTCTTCTCATGTATCTTTAACTGTCTAGATGCGTAGGCAATCACCTTACTGTCCTGCATCAACACCGCTCCAAGGCCAATCCGTGAGTAATCACAATAAACTTTGTAAGACCCCGTACTAGTAGGCAATATCAGAATAGGGGTTGTAGTCCAAGCTGTATTAAGCTTCTGAATGCTCTCCTCACACTCCTTTGTCCACTGAAATGGAGCATCCTTCTAGGTTAATCTAGTCATTGGGACTGTAATCGATGAAAACCCTTCTATAAAACGACGGTAATAATCCGCCAAGCCTCGGAAACTACAAATATCTGTAGCAGAGGAGGGCCTGAGCCAACTTTTCATGGCCTCCACCTTCTTCGGATCCAGCTAAATGCCCTCACTCAATACTACATGGCCTAGGAATGCCATATAACTCAACCAAAACTCACATTTTGAGAATTTTGCATATAATTTCTTCTCTCTCAAGGTCTGAAGCACTGTCCTCAGGTGTTGCTCATGATCTTCCCGACTCCGGGAGTATAAAAGAATATCATCTATGAAAATAATGATGAACGAGTTGAGATAGGGCCTAAATACACTGTGCCTCAGATGGATAAAAGTTGCTGAGGTATTGGTCAGCCCAAATGACATCACAAGAAACTCGTAATGACCATACCGAGTCCTGAAGGCAGTCTTCGGGATATCCGGCTCCCGAATCTTTAACTGGTGATAACTCGAGCGCAAATCAATCTTAGAAAATACCTGCGCCCCCTGAAGCTGGTCAAATAGATCATCAATACGAGGAAAAGGGTAACGGTTCTTCACTGTAACTTTTTTCAATTGACGATAATCGATACATATGCACCTAGAACCATCATTTTTCTACAGAAGCAAGATAGGGGCACCCTACGGTGAAACACTGGGTCGGATAAAACACTTATTAAGCAATTTCTATAACTGATCCTTCAACTTCTTCAACTCAGGAGGAGCCACATGATATAGATGAATGGAAATAGGTTGTGTTCCCGACAACAAATCAATACCAAAATTAATGTCTCTATCAGATGGCATACCTAAAAGTTCAGCTGAAAATACATCAGGGTAGCCCCGTACCACTGGGACAGAATCAACAGAATGGGTTTCAATACTAACATCTCTCACATAACATAAATACGCGGTGCACCCCTTCTCAACCATACACTGAGCTATAAGGAAGGAAATACTGGGAGTGTGATCTAAAGTACCACTCCACTAAATATGCGAAATACCTGGTATAGCCAGCATCACGATTTTAGCGAGACAATCAAGAATAGCATGATGGGGACAAAACCAGTCCATGCCTATAATAATATCAAAGTCAACCATACCTAGTAATAATAAATCTGCTTAGGTCTGAAAACCATGAATAGTAAACAAACACTACTGATAAACGTGGTGCACAACAAGAGAATTTCCCACAGGAGTAGAAACATAAATAGGAGAACTTAATAAATCTCGGGCTATACCCAAATGCAGAGCAAAATAAGAAGACACATAAGAATTGGTAGAGCCTGGATCGAATAGAACCAATGCCTCTCTGCGACTAACCAATATAATACCTGTAATGATAGAATTGGAGGCAACAGCCTCAGTGCGAGTAAGAATAGCATAATGTATGGCCTGGCTTCTCTCCCTCTTTCTCTCTCTCGAGCGACCTCCGCCCCTAGCTGGCTGGGCAAATGGGGTAGCAGTGGGAGCTGTGATCATGGCCTGAGAACTCTAGGGAGTACGCTGAGGCTGAGTAGTCTGTGGAGGTGCACTCATCCCAAGTATAGGGAAATCCCTCACCACATGACGGATGTCACCACAGTCAAAATAAGCCCTGGGAGGACGTGGTGGCTGTGACTGGATGGGGACAGAACTGCTAGACTGACCTCCGAATGCACCCCGTGCAGGAGGCACGCTAGAAACTTGAGGTGCATAGTAAGGCTCCTGAGGCATAGGTGGAGCTGGAGCACTGCTGGCTGCTAGAAGAGCTGAATGAATGGGGAAACCCACAAAACCCTTACCATTTCGTCCTGCTACTTGGGCTACCAGCACCATAATAGTGGCCCGACTCTCGAGACCTCTTGTCATCTCTGTCCACTCGCTCCCTGGCAAGCATGCCCTTGATCCTCCTACCAATGCTCACTACTTGCTTATAAAGAATGTCCATCTCCAATTCTCGATCCATTCTAGATCTGATGGGTGGGATAAGACCCTTAATGAACCTGCAAACCCTCTCATGAACTATAGCAACCAAAGCCAGTGCATGTCTGGCCAACCTGGTATAACGGATGGCATACTCCAAAAGGTCATAACACCCTGACGAAAATGCTCAAACTCTGCACGCTATGCGCCCCTGAGACTTTGAGGGACAAACTATCCCATAAACATCTCCGAGAACTGGGTTCAAGTCAGGCAAGCAGCCTCAACTGAACTATCTATCTCATAAGTGTGCTACCAATCATTAGCGGCTCCCCGAAGCTGAAAAGAAGTAAAAGAAACCCCACTAGACCCTACTATCCCTTGGTGCGAAGAATACGGTACTCCTCTTGAAACCCCAAGGCCTTATATGTCACTAGGACCTACTCCATATGCAATTTTTTCTTAAGAGTGCATGCTATAGGAGTCTAGGCCACTCCCCCGGCCTGGGATGTGGCTGCAGCGAGGGGAAGCAACCCCGCCCGAGCCAAGGTAGTGTACAAAAACATGAAATGAGCTACTGTCTCCTGCAGTGTTGGAGTAGTAGTGGCGGTAGGAGTACCAGGTACCTGAACTCTGGCTGGATCTGGTGGTTGTACCTCAGCGACAACTCGCGCAGATGCTCTGGATGCACCACGTGCGTCCATGGCCTCTACCCCGGCCTCTGCCTCTAGCGGCTGTAGTAGGGGCACGAGTGCCTGATCATCCCGAGTAGCATGTGTCCTCACCATCTGTGAGAGAATAGAAGATTGAAGTTTTAGAAGTGATGTCAAAAGATAGAACGGCAAGGAATTCAATAAAGTGAAGATTTTTCCTAAACAGTTACATTGCCTCTTGTAGATAAGTACAAAGGTCTCTGTACCGATCATCGAGACTCTAATAAATCGGCTTGTATTTCATGACTCCGATGAACCTAGACCTCTCATATCAATTTGTCACGTCCCTAGTTCACCAACCGTGAACATGTCATGAAGGCACCAAGTCCCCATGACTAGGTAAGCCTAACATTTGTGGAAATAAAATAATTGTGAAAAATAGAGGAAACCAAATTAAATATCTAGAAAGGAAATTGTAATGAATACCACTCGGCATATACATCTCAACATCACAAAACAAAAACCAATCGAAAAACATAGAAAATCCGGGCAACACGGGCTAATAGAATGTAATATTTAGCTCTACACCAGAATGTCTAAACAACATAAAAGGAAAGAAAGGAACTATCTGCTAAAGCCGGAATAGAACAGAGACTCATGGTCTGCGGACGTAGAATATATAACTCGAAGTATCAACTAGATATCTCCACCTCGAGGATGATATGCCTAGGAGGAAGTACATGGATTTGCACATGAAAAACAAGCGTAGGAGAGGCATGAGTACACAATAGCGGTACTCAGTAGGTGCCAAGCCTAACCTCGGTCGGGTAGTGACAAGGAATGTTAGTGTCCTACTGAGATAAAAAAAGTAAATAATAATATAACAAAAACAATTTAGATAAAGTCCACAGCGAGAATCTAAACCAGATAAAATAAGGAAAGCAGTAACAGAAAGCAGAGGTAACAATACAAGGAATATTGCTTACAACAAGGAATAACAGCCAGGGATCTCTTGGTATCCTCATCATTTACAATAGGGATCTCCTGGTATCCTGAGGATCTCTTGGTATCCCAATATATATAAAAACACGTGGTAGGGATCTCTTGGTAACCCGCACCCTTATTCCAGAACATGGAACGTACAGGGGGATCTCCCGAGAAGCCATTCCGTAGTCCCAAATTAGACACACAACAACTCATAATCTCCGAATAAATGCTAAATTCATAACAAGAAACGGTAAATTATAGCCTAACATGCTTCACATCGTGCAAGTAATACAATTAAACAATTAAGCAAGTAAGTCAGCTAAATATGCTTCCCTTAGCTAACACATGTTAAACTTACAATCTGAAATGAACAATTAAACAGGAATCTCAATTTAAATATTTCAAGTAGAAATGGGTTTACAAAAATTAGCTTAAGTACGCACTCGTCACCTCACGTACGAAGCATTCAAATAACAAAGATCATGTCCTGAGGGGAAAAGTCCCCCACACAAGGTTAGACAAGCCACTTACCTTGAACCGTCTCAATAATCAACTAGGAATCACGCCTTTGCCACGAGTATCCGACTCCCAATGGCCCTAATCTATTCAATTCAAGTAAATATCGTAGATAATATTGCGAACAACTGATTCCACTATTAAATTTAAAGCTGGGGTGCGAAAATAGATAAAATAATCAAAACGCCCCTCAGACCAACATCTCAACATCAAATAATTTTACATTTTCAGAACTCTCGTACTCTCACGAGTCTAACCATATAAAAATCTCCCAAATCGGAGGTCAAATTCCCACTCAAAACTCAATAGTTTGATCTAAGAAGTTTTTTTAATTTTGATCCCAAATTCGAACTTAGATGATGGATTAAGCTAGATATTGATGGAATACAACTAATTAGGATTAGGAAAACATTACCCAATAATCTTCACTTCAAAATCCTCTAAAAATCACCCTCTCCCGAGCTCTCAATTGATTTTTAAAACTTTGAAACTCAACCCTCAAATTTCACTTTTCTGAACAGGCATTTTAACTTCTGCGGATAACGGACCGCTTCAGCGGTCCCGCTTTTTCAGAAACCAAGCCGCTTCTAAGGCTATTCACTAACTTCAGGACTCCGCTTCGGCGGCCTTAAACCACACCTACGGTTGCCGCTTCTGCGAAAAACATACCACTTATGCGGTTTTCTCACCAATGGCCCAGAGCCGTATCTGCGATGAAATGGCCGCTTATGCTGTTCCGCTTCTGCGGTTACCAAGTTGCAGAAGAAAAAATACCACAAGACAGAAGTCTTTAGCTGCTGCACGTTTTTTTAAACTCCAAAAATGCTCCGTTGAGCATCCGAAACACACCGGAGGCCCCCAGGAACTCAACCAAACCGACGGACACGTCCCATAACATCATTCAAACTTGCACCAATATTTAAAATACCTAAAATAATACTAGAAACCCGATTTAATCAATGATTCAAGCCTAAGAACACAAATTTCTTTCAAATATGCTTTCAATCAGAAACCTAATCAAAATACGTCTGAATGACCTGATTCTAGACGATTAGTGAGTGGATATCTTGTTTTACTGGGGATAGTCCCATTAGCTGAAAATCCAAGAAACAGGAAACTGTCTCACTTTCCTCCGTAGAAGCAGAATACAGATCAATTAGGAAAGTGGTTGGAGAATTAGTCTGGCTCAAACGATTGCTAGAAGAGTTACAGTCCCTTGCCCTCATCCTATACCAGTCTTCTGTGTTAGTCAAACTGCAGTTCACATGGCAAGAAACCCAGTATTTCATGAACGAACCAAGCATATAGAGGTAGATTGTCATTTTGTCGCGACAAGTTGTATGATGGCCTCATCGCCTTACGTCACATCTCCACAGATGCTCAGCTATCATATTATCAAGGCCTTGACTGGCATCAAGCACACTTGTGTTCTCACCAAGTTGGCAGTAATTCCCTCGCCTCCAACTTTGAGGGAGGGGGGGGGGGGGGGGAATGGGATATTGAGAGCTGATCAGTTGTATAGCCACACTCATAGTTAGTTATAAATTGAGTAGATTAATAACGGCATTCTTATAATTAGCCAATAGTAGTTGCCATTATAATTTTCCTTTCTCTTACATGTACATATAGGATATACATTGAAGAATAGAATCAGATTTCTTTTCCCAAATATTCTTCTTCTAGAAGTCTGCTATTCTCTCTTCTTCTTCGTTTGAGCTCAACTGCCGCAACAATGGTAGCTTGAGATTAGTTTCGATCTCTCAATTCTAACATTATCTGCAATTAAACGTGGGACATATAAACTTTGATAGGGCCAAGCAGTATTATAGTTCTAGGAATATGTTGCATGTTATTTATTTTATTAAGGACGGTGCAATTTTTTTCTTTCACCAAACGCCTCAGATTTTTTCATCATATTCTTAAAATAAATATTACTAGATGTTGTATTCAGTTTTGCTGGACTTAATAATGACGGGCTCCAATTTACTTCCTTTGAGCTTTCATATTTAAGAAAATTGACATAGAATAAAACAAGTTCTTATCACCGAACATATTTACTTTCATTGTGTATGTGGTTTCAAAACTGTCCTACTCTACATTTGGAAGATCTTTGAACCCTACTACTTGTATTAAAGGTTTTTGTAGGTTCCCCTAATAATATCTAAGTTGAAAGAGATAAATTGAACTAAGTCACAATAAATGGATAGCATCTTCAAGGATGACGAATTTTCTAGGAAAGACATGGCCTTCAGCATTAATAATCCATTTTGACTCTACAAAAACCTTACACTTAAAAAAGAATTACATAAACATGCTCTTAAAGAGCTGTAAGACAACCAACGATATTATTGTTAAAAGCCTAGTTCTCCAGAGTTCAAGAATATGAAATGAAATTAAACAATATCAAACATATATTAAGCCCCCTTTTCGGGTCAAAAAGGGAATAAAATGAAGAAGGGCTGGAAATGGGCTCAACTCATCAAGGTTAGTAGAAATAGCGTGTGGTAGCCACTATTTAAGGTGATATTTATTTTTTATCCAGTAATTTTATTGTTGAACAAAAATAATTACTATTCTATTAAAATTAATATAAAAAAATATTTTTAAACTTTCTTACATTGCTTTTCTTCCCAAACACTCGCTTCTCTCTCTGAAGCTCGATAACTATTGTTGGAATGAGAAGGAGGTGTCCCGTCTTTGTCAAATTCTTCAACGGGATCATCAACCGTGACTTTTGGCATTTTTTTCTGCACGAGTTTTTGATTTTTGATTAAGTTGAAAGTTGAATAGTTTTCTTTCGTTGTGCTGTGTTTCTTTAATCCTCTACTTTTGAATACAAACACATTGGACGTGACCAATTGATTCATGAATCTTCGGAAACAGACAATGTTCATTATTAGTCAAAAGTTTTCCTCCCCAGATGATGCCTAATTTTTGTAATGAAACTCGTGATTGATCGAAAGACATGTATTTTGGCAATATTTTTGAAAGGAAGCCATTTGATAAATGGAGAGAGGAAGCAGTACTATTTGAATTGTTTGAATTTTTTATTGGAATATTTTATTTTAATTTTCAAGTTGAGTACCAGTTAAATATTAAAGCATCAATGAAACTAATTGACATCAAAACTTATTGAAATGGCGTGGGTGTTGTTTAAAAGTTAATGATACTTGGTCCTAAATTTCGAGTTCAAAGTTCAAAAGCTAAGGACACTTGGTCCTGAACTTAGAATTACAACTTCAAAAAGTTAAGGACATTTGGTCATGAACTTAGATTAACAAGCTCAAAAGTTAAGGACAATAGGTTCAGAACATACAGTTACAAGTTCAAAAGTTAAGGACAATAGGTCCTTAACTTTGATTTCAAGTTCAAAAGTTAGGGACAGATTGTCCTTAACTTACTGTTACACGTTAAAAAGTTAAGGGCAATAAGTCATTAACTTACAGTTACAAGTTCAAAAGTTAAGGACAATAGGTCCTTAACTTTGATTTCCAACTTCAAAAGTTAAGGACAGACAATCCCTAACTTACAGTTACACATTCAAAAGTTAAGGACAAGTAGTCCTTAACTTATAATTACAAGTTCAAAAGTTAAGGACAATAGGTCCTTAACTTTGATTTCCAAGTTCAAAAGTTAAGGACATACAATCCCTAACTTACGGTTACACATTCAAAAGCTAAGGACAAGCAGTCCTTAACTTATAATTACAAGTTCAAAAGTTAAGGACAATAAGTCCTTAAGTTTGACTTACAAATTCAAAAGTTAAGGACAACCAGTCCTTAACTTACAGTTGCACGTTTAAAAGCTAATGACAAGCAAGTTCAAAAGTTAAGGACAATAGGTCCTTAACTTTGACTTACAAGTTCAAAAGTTAAGGATGCTTGATCTTCCAAATTCAAATGTTAAGGACATGTTACCTTGAAGTCCTGAACTTAGAGTTACAGGTTAAAAAGTTAAGGACTAAACTTAGAGATTTAAGTTCAAAAGTTCAGGACATGTAGTCCTGAAGTTAAACACATGAGTAAAAGGGTATTTTCGTCGGTCAGGTATAAGTTTATTAAAGGAGTGGCTAAAGTGTAAATACATTGAAAACAATGGCTTTAAAATAAAAGCCACCGGTTTTAGTGGCTATTTGTGCCGTTCGCCCTCAAGATTACCTGCAGTAATTATACTACGTAACTACTTTAGAGGGTTGATATTTAAAAATTAGCTGTCATGCATTTCAGTTTTTCATGACACAAAATCCTGAAGTTAAGATTTTCAGTTCTAATTTTCTGGATAAAATAAGTACCGGCAAAACCATAAATAACAGTCCTAAAAATGGCTACCTGTGTACTTCCACTACTAGAATTCCGAAAAAAATTGACCAAAATATAGCGACCAAAGTATGAATGTGGAAAAGAGTGACCAAAGTTGGTTGCTAAACTAGCAAAAATAATAAAATAACTAGTTGAAACAAAATAGCGACCAAGATTGGTCGCTAAATTAGTCAAAATGATGATTGGACTGGTCCGACTTGCTTGGTCAAAGGTTTACTCTGATTAGCGACCGATGTTGGTCGCTAAAGTAGGGCCCACCTAAATTTTTTAATAATTATATTATTATTTAAAAAAATTATAAAATATAAATATATATAATTTAAAATTGGCGACCAACGTTTGACGCTACGTAAAGGGTAGGCAGGTAGCGACCAACTTTGATTGCTTAAATGGGATCCAATTATATAGAATTTTAATAATTATATTTATATTACAAAAAATTTATAAAATATAAATACATAAAATTCTAAGTTTGTCGCTAAAACAAATAGAAACCAACTTTGGTCACTAATCTGGGACCCACTTCTAAGTTTAGTAAATATATTATTAATTTAAATATTATATAAAATATAAAAAAACTGATTTAAATTTAGCGACGAACTTTGGTCGCTAATTTAATATTATGTATAATTAGCGACCAAAGTTGGTCTCTATTCTTTTAATTCAATTTAAAATTATATATTAGATTGTACTAAAATCCTAAATTTATACTATTTAGATATTGAATATAGCTTTTATATATGTATACATATATATATATATATATATATATATATATATATATATATATATATATATATATATATATATATATATATATGTATATATATATGTATGTATATATACATACATACACACACAGACACACACACACATATACTTACACTAATCTTGCGACGACCCGACCCGTCGTCTCATGTATTTCCGTCCTGTTTTCCCAGTTTAATGCTTATACATGTTTCATTTTATGTGTTTGGTGAATTTGAAGTAATTCGGATAGAGTTTGGTTGGAAATGAGACAATTAGTCTCTTTAAGGAAGGGTTGGCTTGGAAAAGTCAACCGGATTTTGACTTGTGAGCTAGAAGGCTCAGAATGAATTTCTGATGATTCGCTTAGCTTTGAGGGATGATATAAGGCTTAAGAGAGCAGTCATAAGTAGTTTTGGAGGCTCGGTGTAGAACTGGGCTTGAATTGGCTAAGTTAACAATATGGCAATTTTCCGGTTGATAGGTGAGAGTCCGAAGGTCAGAATGGAATTGAGACAGTTGCACTAGATTCATTTGGTGATATTGGATGCGTGTGAAAAATTTTAGTTGATTCGGAGCTGTTTATGACGTGTTTTTGATCAAATACAAGTTTCAGAAGTTTTAGTTTAACTTAGGCTTGAATATGTGGTAATTTGATGATTCTTGTGTTGTTGGATTTGTGTTTATGATTGGAACAGGGTTGTATGATGTTTTAGGATGGGTTGGCAATTTTGGTTGAGGCCCGGGGGCCTGAAGGTGATTTCAGATTGCTATCAAAGGATTTTTGGAAGTTGGAGAAGTGCAGAAAATGGCCAACAATTGCAGACTAGTTTTTGTCTACGCGTTCGCAGGAGGTGACCCGTGTTCGCGAAGGGGGCAGTGGCCCAATGCATCGCGTTCGCGTAAGAGGAGTTGGGGTCCCGGGGCTGTTGCCCTTTGCGGTCGCATGGACGATGATGGGTTCGCGTAGGAGGGTTAGCTGAAGCATCGCGCTCGCGAGGCTAATCATGGGTTCGCATAGGGTAAAGGTTGGGAAGTGAACGGTTATGCTTCGCGTTCGTGAGGCAGGTGCCGCGAATACGATGAAAGTTTTCCAGGTCTGGGCAGAATGTTTTATATTATTTCATCCGCGAACTTGGTTCACTTTCCTTCATTTTTGAGCACCTTGAGAGCTTTTTGGTGGAGATTGAAGAGGGTTTCAATGAGAATTGATCGCAGGTAAGTTTTATGGACCCAAAACATTATTTTATTGAAGAATTAACCTGTAAATTCATGAAATTATAGCTAAAAAAGGGAAGAACTAGAGCTTGGGTTTTTGAATGAGATTGGGGTTTTAAGGGAGGAATTGGACTCCGATTTTAATAAACTTTATATGTAAAGACTTGTGACGAGATAAGGACCGCATTGATGTATAATTTCTGGATTTTGAAAAGTGGGCCCGGGGCTCTGATTTTGAAAATTTCATAATTTTCGATATTTTTCGAGTCTTTCCGAGAGTATTTGAGGTAGGTGCTGGGCATTCGCGGCCAATGATTCTCCCCTATATCTTTGTCCTTTATTTTCGCATTTTCATTGTTAGACAGACTTTGATCTTATTATGTTCTTAGAGGCTCATGGTCGTGACATCGGGTCCTAGTTGGGATTTTTTCGGTATTTTGTCAGATTTTTCGTATTTTTATCAGTATTTCAAACTTTGACTTAAATAGCTTTATCTGTACTTGTTTAAATAATTCGAGTAATTGTTATAAACGGTCGGGATTGCCTAGTAGGGTGATGGGCGCCATCACGACCGGGTTGGGGTCGTGACAAGTTGGTATCAGAGCCTAGGTTACTTGGTCTCGCGAGTCATGAGCTGGTTTAGTAGAGTCTCCCGGATCGGTACACAGACGTGTATTTATCCTCGGGAGGCTGCAAAACCTTTAGGAAAATTCATATTCTTGGAATTCTTATCGTGAAATTTGTTTATCCGAAAATTAAATTTTTGTTATTTTATTCACTCGCAGATGGAGAGAACCCGTGCTACCTGATGTAGTTGAAGACCACCTGTACCACCTACTGAGGCCACCAGAAGCTGTGGACACAGTCGTGGTCAAGGGAGAGCCGAGGGGGCAACACCTGTTGACCCACCAGTTGCCCCGACTCAAGAGCAGGCTCTAGCTGTAGAGACTCTAGCAGCACCTGTTCAGGAACCAACTGTGCCTATTGTGATTCTGGGTCTTCAGGAGGCCCTAGCACAGATCTTATCAGTTTGCACTGGCGTTGCTCAGGCCGTCTCAGCCACTATTGTAGCAGCTACTTCGCAGGTCGAGGGAGGCAATCAGACCCCCGCTGCTCACATGCCTAAGCAGATAGTGCAGACACCAGAGGCACCACCAGTTCAACAGGTTTCCACAGTTCAGTAGGTTTCCGCAGTTCAGCTGGTCCCGGTTCAGGATGATGTGATCCCAGCTATGCCAGACGATGAGCAGCATCGTATTAAGAGGTTCAGCAGGCTTTCACCTCATACTTTCAGTGGTGATCCGGGCAAGGATACCCAGGGTTTTCTTGATAAGTGTCGCTGTATGCTGCAGACCACAGGGATCTTGGAGTCGAGCGAGGTATCATTTACTACTTCTCAGTTTTCTGGAGTAGCTTTCACTTGATGGGAGGCTTATGAGTGGAGTAGTCTGAGAGGTGTAGCACCTTTGTGATGGAAGGAATTCTCCACTCTCGTTCTAGAGAAGTGGGTACCATAGTCTCAGAGGGAGGAGCTGCGTAGATAGTTTGAGTACCTTCGTCAGGGAGATATGATCGTGACTCAATATGAGGTGAGATTTTCAGAGTTGGCTTGATATTCTCCATGGATGGTCCCGACTGATCGAGAGAGGATTCGTAGGTTTGTGGATGGACTCACCTATCCCATCCATATTCTAATGACCCGAGAGAGGGTTATGGGCCATACCTTTGAGGATTCTATGGATATTGCTCGTGATATTGAGATGGCTCGCCGACTGGAGAGAGATGAGAGGGACGCAAAGAGGCCTCGAGGATCAGTCTGACTTAGTGGCGCTCCGCCTAGGGGTCAGTTTCAGCAGAGCAGAGGTAGTTCTTTTAGGCCTCATCAGTTGGCTCGTCTCGAGTATCATAGGGTGTCTTCAGGCCGTGGTCACCAGGGGTGTCAGTAGGGCTAATATTCACTTAGTGCCCTCCCAGCTCATAGCTCTTCACATGCCCCTTCAGCTCAGGGTTCTTCTATGCAGGGCGCATCGGCTGGTCATTCTGATGCAAGGGGTTCCCATCAGTCCCCTTCTCCAGCATCTGGTATTTTCTTCGACCGTGGCGAGTTTGGCCATAGGAGGAGGAAGTGTCCTCAACGTCGTGGTAGCCAGTCTCACCACAGGGATCAACCCTTATTTTATGCTTCGATTTCTACAGCACCAGCCCAGTCATAGAGAAGTAGAGGGCAGGCAGCCAGAGGTCTCCTTAAGGGTGTGGACCGATCAGGTGGCGGCGGCCAGGCTAGATTTTACGCTCTCCCGGGCAGGACAGATGCCCTTGCATTTGATGCTGTTATCACAGGTATTATTTCAGTATGCCACAGAGATGGCTCTGTCTTATTTGATCCCGGTTCTACCTATTCCTATGTGTCTTCGTATTTTTCTCATTATTTGAGTTTGAACAGAGGGTGTCTTGCTTTACCTGTGCACGTATCTACCCCGGTGGGTGATACTATTATTGTGAACCATGTGTATCGGTCTTGTCTTGTTACTATTGGGAGTTTGGAGACCCGATTTGATCTATTGGTTTTGAGCATGGTAGACTTTGATGTTATTCTGGGCGTGTACTGGTTATCTTCATGTCATGCTATTCTAGATTGTCATGCAAACACAGTCACCATGGCTATGCCAGGTGTTCTAAGGATCGAGTGGCGTGATATGACTGATTATGTCCCTATTAGGGTTATATCTTTCTTGAAAGCCCAACATATGGTTGGGAAGGGTTGTTTATCATATTTCTCCTTCGTACTTGATGTCGGAGCTGAGGCTCCCAGTATAGATTCGGTTCCCGTTGTGAAGGACTTCCCTGATGTATTTCCTGCAGACCTACCGGGTATGCGTCTGGATAGGGAGACATGGTGCCCGGCACCAAGCCCATTTCTATTCCGTCTTATTGTGTGGCACCAGCGAATTTGAAAGAATTGAAAGAGCAGCTTCAAGAACTCCTAGAAAAAGGGTTTATTCGACCGAGTGTGTCACCGTAGGGTGCACTTGTGTTATTTGTTAAGAATAAAGATGGAAAAATGAGAATGTGCATTGACTACAGACAGTTGAATAAAGTAACAGTAAAGAACAAGTATCCCGTACCCCGCATCGATGATTTATTCGACCAGCTTTAAGGGCGAGGGTGTTTTCTAAGATAGATATTCGTTCGGGTTATCACTATTTGAAGATCAAGGAGTCAGATATTCATAAGATTGCCTTCAGGACCATATATGGTCACTATGAGTTTCTGGTTATGCCTTTCGGGCTGACCAATGCCCAAGCAGCGTTCATGCATCTGATGAACAGTGTATTTGGTCTGTATCTGGATTTTTTTGTTATTATATTCATTGATGTTATATTGGTATACTCGCGTATTCAGGAGGAGCACGCAGAGCATTCGCGAGTAGTATTGCAGATTTGCGAGTGGTATTGCAACTATCCTAAGGCCAAAACCCCTCCGATTCATTGATTTTTTTATTATTTTGACGATTTATATTCGTAGGATATTTTTGAGTTAGTGTGTTTGTTTGTTAGGAGCCTCGAAGGCTCGTGAGTGTTTTTGGAGGGGTTTTGGCCTTAGGATAGTTGCAAAAACAACAGTTCTGTCTCTCTGATATTTTGTTCTATACGATCACATAGGCCTATCCGCGATTGCATAGTGTGAGTTTCCAAGAGCCCTGTTTTGTTCTATGAAACTGCATAGCTTGATGCATGATCGCATAGCTTGATGCATGATCGCATAGCTTAGCCATTTCCTTCAATGCGTACGCAATCCCTATCATGCGTTCACATTTCATTAAAGTCCAAACATGGAATGCACATGTTTTTCGCGATCGCAGTGACCAATTTCCATTACCCTATGCGATTGCATAACCTTCTTCGCGATCGCATAGGGCAATTTTGCCCAGTTAATTTTAAGTTTTAAAATAGAACAGTGACGTGTTTAATCCAAAATTCACACGAGCTATCTTCTTCCTCAAGCTCTAGGAGTCCATTGAAGCCCTTATTCTTCAAGACTACTTGGGTTAGTAATTCCCACTTATTTCCTCCGCTTTCCTTCATTAATTACTAAAATTCTAAGCTTAAATCATATAGACTAGGGTGGAAATTGGGTAGAGTAGGGCTTTAAAATTTTCTTCGATTTACACCTCGTTTTGGGATCGAATTTGAAAACAACTTGTATATTCGATCTCGTGGGGAAATAGGGGATATGAAAATGGTTCGAATCTCGTGTTTTGACCAAGCGGCCCCATGGTCGATTTTTGGAATTTTTGGTAGAATGGTTGTTGGTATTGATTTATTTAGCTATTATTGATATAATAAAGTCATTATTGCATAGATTCGATTGAGTTGGAACCGAATTCGATAGGGAAAGCGATGCTGACGCTCGCAGGCTCGGAGTCCCTTCTATCTTTGCTTTAGTTTGTTATCCTTTGTACCGGAACAAACATAATTATATTTTTGTTTGGACATTGTATTTAGAACTCTCTAGACGTTCGCGAGTTTGTGACTCCAGTTCTAGGGTAAAGTTTGTATCGATTTCTCGCATTTCTTTCAGTTAATTATATTTAAGACTTCTGCTTTTCTATTTAACTAGTATTAGGACCCATGCATGCACGGATAAATCATTTCAAATTACAATATAGGTAATATTAATCATGTACAAAATAATATTAAAATATAAACCTCTCACATAAATATTATATAACATGAGAATTTAATTATGAAGTCGGATATAAAATTATTGTTCAAATCTCATAATAGACAACCAATCTTTTTAATATATATTTTTAGCAACCTAACCCCTTGATTTTGTACTTGCATTTTCTTCCGCTGTCAATATGAAAGAATACTAAGTATATCATATTGTGATTTGTCTTGTTCGAGCACATTAGATCATACTAGTATAACAACCTGCACGATGCGCATAATTTGACAGAATATTAATTTAATATTATTATGATCTAATATATTATATTAATTTAATAAATATTAGTTGTATTTTCTTATTTATATAGTGTGCAGAAATATAATACATCAATAAAATTAAAGGATACAAATTATATAGTAATCAAATAAATTGGTTGTTCTTTTTTATTTCTATTAGTTATTTACCTTTTATCTCTATCCCACTCGAAATTGAAACTATACCCCGATTCGGATTGATAATTTTTTATTTCTTTATTTAGTTTTTATTTTAAAATAATTTAAAATCTAAACTGAAACTATTACGCAACTTGAATCGGTAGTTATTTTTAATTAATATTTTCCTTTTTTATTGTAGCTAATTTTAAAATAACTTTAAAATACTAACTATAAACTACTCCCTAATTTGAACGGGTAGTTATTTTAGATACATAGAGAGAGTACTATATTAGAAAATAACTACTTCTCAATTTAAATTGGATATTTTTTTTTCTATTTCTGTTTTATTTTAAAATAATTTTAAAACTCCAAAATGAAACTGTACCCCAATTTGAATTTGCAATTTTTTATTTCCTTATTTTTATTTTTTATTTTTAAATAATTTTAAAACTCCAAATTGAAACAATTCCCCAACTTGAATAGGTATGTCTTTTTAATTAATATTTTTGTTTTTTTGCTAAAATTTTATTATTTTATCATTTTTATTTTAAGTAACTTTAAAACACCAACTATAAACTACTCCCTAATTTGAATGGATACTTATAATTTTATTTTAGTTTTTAATATATTTAATTATAATATATTTATATTTATTAATTCAAAAAGAGTAACTAATTAATTCAAAATTTTGAACAGTTTTTTTAGTTAAAAAGGTAGTTTATTTTATCTTAACAATGCCACTTGGCTTTTTTCTGATTATGCTACTTGTCTTAATAATATGCTTTTGCCTCACCTTTTATTATATATATATTTATGTATATTTATTATTTATTATTTCCTTATAATCACTTTTTATTTTAAAATAATTTTAAATTCCAAATTGAAACTATTCTCCAACTTGAATAGGTAGGTTTTTTTAATTAATATTTTTGTTTTTTTATTTTAGGTTATTTAATTTTTATTATATTTCATTTTTTATTTTAAAATAACTTTAAAACTCAAACTATAAACTACTCCCCAATTTGAATGGATAGTTATTTGTTTATATTTTCGTTTTTAATATCTAATTATAATATATTTATATTTATTAATTCAAAAAGAGTAACTAATTAATTGAAAATTTTTAAAAAAAATTATTTAAAAAGGTAGTTTATTTTGTCTTAGCAATGCCACTTGACTTTTTGTGATTATGCCACTTGTCTTAATAATATGCTTTTGCCTATCCTTTTATTGTATGTAGATAATTCACTGTTTTTAATAATTTCAATGTTTGTTAAAAGAGGTAATAAATAATTGGCTTGCGTAGCTCCTAATAGTAGGCACCATTACGACTCGAGGGTGGGAAATTCGGGTCATGACAAGTTGGTATCAAAGCACTAGGTTACATAGGTCTCACAACTCATGGACAAACTTTATAGTGTCTGAGGGATCGGTACAGAGACGTCTACATTTAACCCTAGAGGGTACAGAGTTAGGAAAATTTCAATTTTGTTCTTTCTTGTCGTGCGATTATGTTTCTCAAATACTAATTGTCTTTCTACTCTATTCTTTTGGAGATAGCGAGAACACGTGCTTCCTCTTCTACAGCGCAGTAGCCTGAGCCCCCAACAACAGCTCCTACGAGGGGTAGAGGGCGAGGCCAAGGCCGTGCTTGAGGTTGAGGAAGGGCAGAGCTTAGCCCCGAGCAGCAGCCCTAGAGGTGGAGCCTCAGGTCAATTATGATGAGGAGGTTCTAGCTCAAGTAGCTCCGACATGCCCAACTCAGGTCCCAGGGGGATTCAAAGCCATCTGAGTTCTTCAGGAGGCTTTGGTAAGATTGGCAGGCCTTATGGAGAGCGTCACTCGAGTGGCTTTGCTTCCAGCAGCACCAGCCACTTCTCAGGCTGGAGGAGTGGTTTAGACTCCTGTTACACATACTATGGAGTAGGTAGCTCCTCAGGTTTGGGTTGTAGTGGAGCAACTAGCTATGGTAGTTCAGCCCGGTATAGTGACTTAGACCAGCAATAGTGCGGCTATGTCCGCAGATACTTTGTGGAGGCTGGATAGGTTCACCAAGCTCTTCACCACCACATTCAGCGGCGGTTCTTCAGAGGACCCCAATTTTTCTTATATAGATGCCATGAGGTTTTTCGAACTATGGGAATTGTGGAGACCACTGGGATCGACTTTGCCACCTTTCGTCTAGCAAGATCTACCAAGACTTGGTGGAGGGACTATTGTTTATCCAGACAGCAGGGTCGCCATCCTTGACTTGGGACCAGTTTGTAAAGTTGTTTTTGGAGAAGTTGCTCCCAGTCACTTAGAGAGAGGCTTTTCGCATACGGTTTGAGTGTCTTCAGCAGGGGTCCATGTCAGTCACTTAGTATGAGACTCGGTTCATTGATCTAGCTCACCATGCTATTGTCATACTCCCCAGCGAGAGAGAGAGAAAGAAAGGGAAAGAGAGAGAGAGAGAGAGAGAGTGGAGGTTTATTGATGGTTTGATTCAACCTATTCGTCTCCAGATGGCTTTGGGAGCTAAGAGTATGATTAGTTTTCAGGAGGCGGCCAATGTGACTCATAAAGTTGAGATGGCTTTATCACAGAAAGGCGATCATGGGTCTGATAAGTGGCCCCGTCATGAAGGTGGATTCAGTGGTACCTCGTCTGGAGGTAGAGATTCTTATGGTAAAGGCTATTCTCCTAGGCCCTTTCTGTTAGCTCTCCATGTCTCACATTGTACTTTAGGTGGTCGAGGTTCACAACCGCATTATTCTTATCAGTAGACTTACGGTGCACCACATGCTCCTATCAGTGCACCGCTGCTTCAGAGCTTCCGAGATGGTCATTCAGGTCAATAAGGTAAGCTCCAGGTTCCTCAGCAACCATATTTGGATGGGTGTTCTGAGTGTGGCGAGTATGGTCGCATCAGGAGGGCTTGCACGAAATTTAGGGGTGCTTTGTTGTAGCAACAGGGCGCTCATCCTATGATTCAAGCGCCAGGTGCTCCATAGGCCATCCAGCAAGCTAGAGGCGGGGGAAGAAGTAACAGAGGTGGAGGTAAAGATCATAGAGGTAGAGCTCGGACCGCCAGGGGTAGAGGCTAGCCAGCAGCTGATCATCCTAGAGATTTGATTTAGGGAGGTGGGGTCCGGCCCTGGTGTTATGCTCTTCTAGCCACGCCAGAGGCTAAGTATTCATATGCACTTATTACAGGTACTATTTTGGTCTGTGATTGAGATGCCTCCGTGCTATTTGACCCTGGGCCTACGTATTCCTATGTATCATCCTATTTTGCACCGTACCTTGTTTTGCCTAGTGATGCATTGAGTATTCTTATTTATGTGTCTATACCGGTAGGTGATTCTATTGTTGTCGACCCGGTTCATCATTCCTATATGGTTTGACGGTCTTGAGATGCGTGGTTATTTATTGCTCTTAGACATGGTGGATTTCGACGTCATAATTGGGATGGATTGGTTGTCCCCATATCATGCGAGTTTGGATTGCCATGCTAAGACTGTGACCTTGGCTTTACCAGATTTTTCCCATTTGGCATGGAGAGGGTCTCCAAGTCATACCACTCGCAGTGTTATTTCATATGTGAAGGCACGACGCATGGTCGAGAAAGGGTGTTTCACTTATTTAGCGTATGTTCACGATTCCAGTGCAGAGGTCCCTCCTATTGACTCGATACTCGTGGTTAGGGAGTTTTATGAGGTTATCCCTTCAGACCTGTCGAATATGCTTCCCGACAGGGATATTTAGTATTAATATGTCTCCGTGAACGCAACCCATTTCTATCCCGCCGTATCGCATGGCCCCGCCAGAGTTGAAAGAGTTAAAGGATCAATTGCAGGATTTTCTTGAGAAGGGTATCATTATACCTAGAATTTCGCCTTGGGGTGCGCCGGTGTTTTTGTTTTTGAAGAAAAAGGATGGTTCGATTAGGATGTGCATTCATTACCGGCAATTGAACAAAGTTACATCAAGAATAAATATCTGTTAATGATGAGTGACGATTTGATCAACCAGCTTCAGGGTGCCAAGGTGTTTTCAAAGATAAACTTGTGATCTAGCTACCCTCAGTTGAGGATTAGGGCATTCGATGTCCCTAAGACAACATTTCGCACTAGGTACGAGCATTATAAGTTCCTGGTCATGTGATTTGGGTTGACCAATGCCCCAGCAACATTTATGGATTTGATGAACCGAGTGTTCAGGCCTTATTTAGACTTGTTCGTGATAGTCTTTATTGATGATACTCTGATATAATCCCACAACCAGGAAGAGCCCGAGCAACATCTCAGAGTGGTTCTTCAGACTATAAGGGATAGTCAATTATATGCTAAGTTCTCAAAGTGTGAGTTTTAGTTGACTTCGGTTGCCTTTTTGGATGACGTTGTATCGGTAGAGGATATCCAGATGTACCTTAAGAATATCGATGCAGTCAAGAACTGGCCTCGACTAGCATCAACTAAATAGATTCGGGGTTTCTTGGGGATGGCAGGTTATTATCGTCGGTTTGTGGAGGGAATTTCATCTATCGCAGCACTGATAACCAAATTGACCCAGAAGGTTTCCTAGTTCAGATGACCGTATGAGTGTGAGGCGAGCTTTTATATGCTTAAGACAGCTCTGACTACGGCACTTTTATTGGTTTTGCCCACAGGTTCAGGGCCTTATGTAGTTTATTGTGATGCTTCCCATATTGGGCTGGGTGCCGTATTGATGTACGATGGCAAATTCACTGCTATGCTTTGAGGCAGTTGAAGATCCAGGAGAAGAATTATCCAGTTCGTGATATAGAGTTGGAAGCCATCGTTCACGCATTGAAGATTTGGAGGCATTATCTATATGTTGTGACGTGCGAGGTGTACACTGATCACAAGACTTTTCAGTATCTATTCAAGCAGAAGGAGTTGAATTTGAGGTAGTGAAGGTGGTTGGAGTTGCTGAAAGATTATGATGTTACTATCTTATATATCTCGGGGAAGGCCAATGTGGTGGCCGATGCGTCGAGTAGAAAGTCAGCCAGCATGGGTAGTCTTTCTTATATTCTAGTCAGCCAGAGACCACTTGCTTTGGAGTTTCTGGCCTTGGCCAATTGATTTGTGAGGTTGGATATTTTTTAGCCTTGAAGAGTGTTAGCTTGCACGGTCGCTTGTTGTATTATTGGAGCGTATCCATGAGCGGCAGTTTGATGATCCCCATTTGTGTGTCTTGAGAGACACGGTAAATAGTGGAGGTGCCAAGAAGGTGACCTTAGGTGATGATGGTGTCTTGAGATTGCATGGGCGAGTTTATGCACGCAATGTTGATGGGAATCGAGAGTTGATCTTAGCGTAAGCCCATAATTCTCGGTATTCTATTCACCTGGGTGCCTCGAACATGTATCGATATCTGAAGCAGCACTACTGGTGGCGTAGAATAAAGAAAGCTATTGTTGCATATATGGCTTGATGTTTGAATTATCAGCAGGTTAAGTATGAGGATCAGAGGCCTGGTGGATTGTTTAAGAGGATTGAGTTTTTCGAGTGGAAGTGGGAGAGGATTACTATGGATTTTGTTACTGGAGTCCCATTGACACGGAAAAAGTTTGACGCAATTTGGGTCATTGTTGATAGGATGACCAAGTTAGCACATTTTGTTCTTGTTGTAACCACTTATTTAACCGAGAGGTTAGATGAGATATACATCAGAGAGATTGTTTGCCTTCACGGGGTGGCGGTATCTACCATTTTGGACAGGGGTACGAAATTTACCTCGTGCTTCTGAAGAGCAGTTCAGTGAGAGTTGGGAACCCAGGTTGAGTTGAGCACAACATTTCATTCTCAGTCGGTCGGAAAGTCTGAGCGGACTATTCAAGTATTGTAGGATATACTTCGAGCATGTGTCATTGATTTTGGAGGCTCATGGGATCAGTTTTTTCCTTTTGCGGAGTTTTCTTACAATAACGGCTACCAGTCTAGCATTCAAATTGCTCCTTATGAGGCTTTGTATGGAAGGTATTGTCGGTCTCCATTTTGGTGGTTTGAGCCGGGATAGGCTCTATTATTGGGTATAGATTTAGTTCAAGAGGCATTGGATAAGGTCAAGATCATTCAGTATAGGCTTCGCACAACTCAATCTAGAAGAAGAGTTATGCAGACCGCAAGGTTTGAGATATGGCTTTCATGGATGGTGACCGGGTACTGCTCCGAGTGTTGCCTATGAAGGGCGTGATGAGATTCGGGAAGAAGGGAAAGCTTATCCCTAGGATCATTGTCCCATTTAATATTCTCGATCGTGTGGGAGAGGTGGCTTATAAACTTGCCTTGCCACCTACCTTATCAGCCGAGCACCCAGTGTTTCATGTATCCATGCTTTGGAGGTATCAGCCCGATCCAGCCCACATATTAGATTTCATCACTATCCAGTTGGACAAAGATCTGTCTTATGAGGAGGAGCCGGTGGCTATTCTAGATCGGCATGTTCGATAGTTGAGTTCCGAGAGTTTTCATTCGGTGCGTGTGCAGTGGAGAGATCTGGCTCCTGAGGCATCGACCTGGGAGTCCGATTCTGATATGCGGAGCCGTTATCCTCATCTATTTCCCGACTCAGGTACTTCTTATTTTTGTCCATTCGAGGACGAACTGTTGCTTTAAATGTGGAGAATGTGACGACCCAAAGGGTCATCACCTATTTTCTAATTTGTTCGGTGCTTATGAGGCCTTGAAAACCACATTTTTAGTCTCTTCATTTGCGCGTGCAGTCCGAGCGCATAGCCGGAAAGCTTAAATATGAATTCTGCGTGAAAAATAATGAATTTTGATATTAATATGATTAAAGATGACTTTCGTCAATATTTTATGTAAATGAACCCAGACCCGTAATTGACGGTCCCGGAGGGTCCGTGGAATATATATGAGACTCGGGCGTATGATCAAAATCGAAATCTGAGGTCCCGAGCCCGAGAAATAATTTTTTAAAAGAAATTATTATTCTGAAATTAATATGAAAATTTGAAATAAAAATGAATTAGAAAATGTTTGTATCGTGCCCGTATTTTGGTTGCGGCGCCCGGTATAGGTCTTATATGTGATTTAAGGTGTTTCTGTGAAATTTGGTTGAAATTGAACATCATTTGACGTGTTTCCGACCTAAATCTCTAAAAATAAAAGTTTAAAAGTTTGATGAAAAACTGATGATTTTGAGGGTTCATGCATTGATTTTGATGTTATTTTGGCGATTTGATCACACGGTTAAGTTCATAGGATGTTGTTGAGTTAGTCTGTGTGCATGGTTAGGAGCCCCGTGGGCTCGGGAGTATTTTTAGAGGTGTTTCATAGGGGTTTTGGCCTTAGGATTGTTGCAGACACAACAATTGTGTCACTCTGATATTTTGTTCTATGCGATCGCATAGTGTGAGTTCCCAGGTGCCCTGTTTTGTTCTATGCGAAGTATATCTTGATCCGTGATCGCATAAATTAGCTAGTTCCCCCAATGCAAATGCAATCCCTATCCCGCATCCGGATTTAATTAAAGTCCAAACCTTGAATGTACAGGTTTTTCCTCTATGCGTTCGCAACATGCCTTCCGCGATCGCAGTGACCAATTTTCGTTATCCTATGCGATCGCATAATCTTTTGCGCGATCGTATAAGGCATTTTTGCCAAATTATTTTTAAGTTATAAAATATAACAATGACGGTTTTAGTCCAAAATTCACACGGTCTCTTTTTTTCCTCAAACTCTAGTTGTCCATTGAAGTCCCTATTCTCCAAGACCACTTGGGGTTAGTAAATCCCCATTTATTTCCTTCGTTTTCTTTCATGAATTACTGAAATTCTAAGCTTAAATAATATATATTTGGTGGAAATTTGGGGAATTGGGTAGAGTTAGGGCTTTTAAATTTTCTTTGATTTAGACCTCGTTTTGGGGTCGAATTTGAAAACAAATTGTATATTCGGGCTCGTGGAGGAATGTGGGATATGAAAATGGTTCGAACATCGTGTTTTGAAGAAAGGTTTGGAATATATATTTAGGCATTGGGTTTGATTTGTTTAGCTATTATTGATATTACAACGTCGTTATTGCATAGATTAGATAGAGTTGGAACCAGATTCGATAGGGAAAGCGATCGTTGAGGATTGAATTGGCCGTGGAAGCTTGAGGTAAGTGTTTGGTGTAACATTGGCTTGAGGGAATAGGAGTAGAGTCTTATTTGGTAATTGCTATTTGTCGAGTACGGTGCATAGGCATGGTGACGAGTATCTATACACTGGTTTCTAACATGACCGTGTGTCCTCGTATTGTGATTTATCCTGAATTTGTTGTGATTCATCCATGCTTATTTGATGATTTCTATATACTGTAAAGAGCATGAGAAAGAGATTATAATTAATAAAATCCGTGGTGCATTGGCTCGAGTTGTGTTAGGGGTTGAGAAGCCATATGATATGAAATGACTCATTGGAGTGATGTCGCGAAGATAAAGTGAATTATAAAGTGAGAAGTGTAAGATAGAGGAAGAGTTGATGGATATTCCCTTGCCGGGACGTTTTCTAGTTTTGTTAATTTTTCTCCCTTGCATCGATTTAGTTGTATTATTATATTCCCTTGCCGAGATTTCTTTCACTAGTTGTTACCCCCTTACCCCTTATTGTGGCTATTGTCTGGGTGAGGTTTAATAATATATATACAGATCGGTTTGTATGCCGCAATAATGATAATTGTGGTTCGGGTTTCACGCAGCAACAACCCTAAATGATATGGATCAGATTGTGCGCCGCAACAATACTCTCTCTCTCTCTCTCTCTATATATATATATATATATATATATATATATATTGCATGCCGCAACAACATTGTTATGTGATTGGATAGCTGCCCGAACCTCGAGGCCTCTTGGCCTCCCTCTCCTCTCGCTCTCGGAAATGATCCGCCTCAATTTGGCGAGCCATGTCTACTACCACCTCGAAGGATGCTGCTACCACTCTCTCCATGGTCATCAAGATACGAATAAAATAATTGAGGCCATCAATGAACCTCCTGATCCTCTCCCGATCTGTTGGGATTATCCAAATAGTATGTGTGGCCAACTGAGTAAACCTCAACTTGTACTGTGTTACTGACATCTCCCCTTGAACTAGCCACTGAAACTGGCGGCGCAACTTCTCTCTACATGACTCCGGCACATACTTCTCTAAAAATATTATGGAAAACTGCTGCCAGGTAAGGGGTGCTGCTCCTGCGGGCCTACACCGCTCAAACTCCTTCCACCATATGAATGCTGGCCCCGAGAACTGAAAAGTAGTGAAAGATACCCCACTGGACTCTAGGATCCCTGTTGTGCGAAGCATCCTCTGATACTTATCCAAAAAACCCTGGGCGTCCTCGCCCTTAGTACCGCTTTATGTCGGAGGCTGAAGTCTGCCAAACCTCTCTAACCGATGCTGCTCGTCGTCAGGCATCACTGGAACAACATGCCCTGGGGCTGGCGCAACTGGCGCAACTGGAACAGCCGGTGCAACTGCCTGAGCTGGGGCTACCTCTAGCGTCTGAAGTCCATGTACAACCTGCTCTGGTGTGCGAGTGGCGAGGGTCTGATGGCCACCCCCGGTTTGAGATGCCGTTGCGGCAGCTGTAGCTGAAACTGCCTGGGCCAAACCAGTACAGACTGATAGGATCTGAGCTAATGCCTCCTGATGGCCAGGAATAACAATAGGAACTGCCGGTGCTTGAGCGGGTGCTGCTGGAGCCTCAACAACTGGGGGCTGATCCTGAATAGGGGCAACAGGTAGGTCAACGGTACTGCCCCTGCTGCTCTACCACGACCACGGCCACGACCGCGTCCACGACCTCTAGCTGGTGGCAATGGGGGTCGACCGCCACGTCCGGTAGCACGGGTTCTCGCTATTTGCAAGAGAATAGAATAAGAAGTTTCAGTTCCCAAATCAACAAAGCCGCACGATAAGAGTACAAGAATATGAAGTGTTTCCTAAAGGTTCTGCAGCCCCCCGAGGATAGATACGGACATCAACATATTGATCGACAAGACTCTACTTAACCAGCTCATAACTCGTGAGGCCTAGTAAACCTAGGCTCTGATACCAACTTGTTTCGACCCCAAACCTGATCGTAATGGCGCCAAGCACATTGCTAGGCAAGCCCTACCATTCACCCAATATTCCGAGCAACGAGCTCACATCCTTATTTCACAAATCATTTACAGCGAAAAGAATCCAAAATATTTTAGCAGTTAAATAGAAAATATCCCAAAAACCAATACACAATATCCTCCCACACATCTGGGGTCACGAGTCAAGAGCCTCTACCAGAGTAACGAAATAAATACCAAAACATCTCATAATCCGAGTATGTAGAAATAACAAAATACAGGAAATATAATGGAGAGTCGGGTCCTGCTGACGCCATGCAGCTACCTCGACAGGCTCTGGATAATACTTTGAAAAGCAGTTAAAATGATCAACTCTGCCCAGCGATACCTGGATCTGCACACAAGGTGCAGGGAGTATGGGGTGAGTCTACCAACTCAGCGAGTAATAAGCATGTATAAAAACCCGAAGATAAGAAATCACGAAATAACACAAAATGAAGCTATCTAGCAATTCTATACAGTATAACCCTCAGAGATATGCATATAAAGCAACAGGAAATAATGCATGAGATGCAATGCAAAACATGAATACTGTAGAACGTGCAGCCCGATCAATTTGGGTACCTGCACTCACTATGGGGTTCAACCTCCGGAGGGACTCCTACAGCCCAAGCGCCATATCAGACAGTGCCAATAGTTACCACTATTTCCATGAGAACATACAGTTCCAATAGTTACCATCGTTCCAAGGAAATATATATACAGTCCAGAAAATAGTGAGATAGTAATCGCCAGCCCAAAAATATCATTTAAGGATCATTTGAGTTTTCAAAACGTATAAATATGACTGAGTTTGCAAAATAGTGTTTAAAACCCTAGACTGAATTCAGATAATATACAATTCATGATAACTCTGAAATTTCAATCCCTGAAGGATCCTACATGTCGGCACAAGGACCCAAACATGGCATTCAAGCCCTGATATCATCAATATGGTATGCGAAGCAATCGCCAACATAGCACAATTTATCACTCGGAGTAGACCGAGTCACAATTTCCAACACATACGACCCCACACTAACCATGGAGTGTGTGTCTATCCTCATAATAGCGTCACAATGTGATTTACCGGGGTCTCAAACCCTCAAGTCATCATCTACACCCATTACGCACCTCAAGCTGGCCGCAAACTAGCTCGAAATACCTTTCCCTCGAGAATCAACCTCCGTGGATGCCAAATCTAATCAAAACCAATAGTAATACGTCAAAATAGGCTAATGGAACACAACCCAATCGAAATAACTCGAAATGCACCCAAAAACACGAAGTTGGCAAAACACGAGCCCTTGGACCACTTCTTGAAAAATTACGAAATTCACATTTTCAGAATCTTCGTCTCGCCACAAGTCCATACATATATAATTCATCAAAATCGGAGTCCAATTGCTCCTCAAAATCCCCACATTTTCGTTTGAAATTTCAAGCCCTAGTTCATCAACTTTTACACCCAATTTCGGAGAATTAATGGTTGATTCTTCAATAAAATGACGTAATTAGCTCATAATACTTACCTCAAGTCGAAACCTAGGTGAAATCCTCTTACTCCCTCGTCCTATAGCTCCGAAGTGTGTTCAACAATGGTGGAAAATGATATAAACTCGCGGAGGAAATTTTATAAAACCCTTCTGTCCGCCCAGTCAGTTCTTCATCTCGATCGAGACTCAACCCACTCGACCGCGATGACCAAATATTTAAAGTTCCACATTTTCCCTACGCGAACACGGCATGATCCACGTGATCGCGACCGACTATCACGCGATCGCGTATAAGAAACTCCACCGGTCCAAAAGCCCTTCTTCGCGAACGCAGACATCCATTCGCGACCGCGAACACCCAAATCCACCACTACGCGGTTGCGACCCAGAACCTGCAAACGCAAAGACCAACGCCAAAGGCCTACGCGATGGCGACCCAACTCACGCGATCGCGATCAACAAACTACCGCTGCACTGCTGCTGCTTTTTCTGCAATATTTCTTAAGTCCAAACTTTCTGGAAAATCATCCGAAATCACCCGAGGCCTCCTGGGACCCCAACAAAAAGTACCAATATACCCCAAATCATCATGCAAATTTTCTCCAATCATAAAAACAAGTCCTTAAACACAAAAATTATCAAATCACGACGGTTTCAAGCCTAAGTTTCAATTATAACTTCTGAAATCAACATTCGATCGAAACCAAACCAAACGACGTCCGAATGACTTAAAAATTTGCAGTCATATCCAAAATCACCTAAATAACCTACTACAACTCTCAAAATCCCATTCTAACCCCCGGATCAAAATCTCGCCTATCAACCGGACATTCGTCGAAGTTCAACTTAGCCAATTCAAGCCTATTTCTACACCGGACCTCCAATTTAAAATCCGATTTCGATCCCAAGTCACAAATCACCATCCGAAACTAGTCGAATCATAAAAAATCCATTCCGATCCATCTAACTCACAAGTCATTGCCCGGTTGACTTTTTTCAACTTAAACTTTCCTTAAAGATACTATTGGTCTCATTTCTAACCAAATTCAATCCAACTCATCTCAAACTCACCAAACACATATATCAACACACGAGAAAGCATATTACGGGGATAACAGGGCTGAAATACAAAGGATGACGGGTCGGGTCATCACAACCACCTAGTGTTATGTGTCATCCTTCAAATGGAGAAGCTTGGAAGCACTTTGATAGGACATATCCAGATTTTGCTAGTGAACAAAGGAACATTCGGCTAGGTCTGTGTGCATATGGCTTCGCACTTTTTCTTTATCTACGACATTGT
This sequence comes from Nicotiana benthamiana, assembly GCA_034376525.1. Lineage (NCBI taxonomy): Eukaryota > Viridiplantae > Streptophyta > Magnoliopsida > Solanales > Solanaceae > Nicotiana > Nicotiana benthamiana. The sequence goes on along the minus strand of CM067323.1, from coordinate 99,067,814 downwards.
ATTCATGTTGGCCTATTTTTCTTACACCTTATAATCTACCACCCGAGTTGTGCATGAATAGTCCATATATATATATATATATATATATACCACCCGAGTTGTGCATGAATAGTCCATATATATATATATATATATATATATATATATATATATATATATATATATATATATATTCTTAATTTGTATTATCCCCGGTCCACGTAATCCGAAAAGTTTGATAGATGTATATTTGCAACCTTTGTTTGATAAGGTAAAAAAATTGTGGTATGATGGTGTTGAAACATATGTCATATCAACTAACCAGAATTTGAATTTGTGTGCTAATTTAAGGTGCACAATTAATAGTTTTCTTGCTTATGGAATGTTGTATGGGTGGATGATTGCTGGAAAGCTAGCTTGTCCTGACTGCATGGAAAATAGTAAGGCATTCACTTTGAAATATGGTCGAAAGAAATCATGGTTTGATTTTCATCTTCAATTAATACACGACGGTCATGAGTTTAGAAGGATGAAAAATGCATTCAAAAAGAATAAAATGGAATATGATTATCCACCTCCAATACTTTCAGGTGAGGAAATTTGGGTAAGGGTCCAGAACTTCGTTAATGTTACAGAAGTTCCACCTTATAGATTCTCCTGATACAATATTCCTAATTGGAAAAAATAGAGTTTTGGGAGTTGCCTTATTGGAATTATAATCTTCTCTGTCATAACCTTGATGTCATTCATATTAATAAGAATTAATTTAAAATTTGTTCAACACAGTGATGGATGTTAAAGGTAAGACAAAGGATAACTCGAAGGCTAGAATTGACTTACAAGAATATTGCTGGCGACCTGAATGATACTTGCAGACTTCAAACAATGGTATGTTATTCAATCCCAAAGAAAGTTACACATTCACTTTGGAGGAAAGATTGTAGATTTGTGATTGGGTAATGAAATTGAAAATGCATGAGGGTTATGCGTCGAATTTTGGGAAAAAACATTGATATAGAGGTAAGGAAGTTGAGCCATTTGAAAAGTCATGACTGTCATGCTTTCATGGAGACCTTAGTGCTTTTTCCATTTTGTGGTTTGCCTGAAAGAATATGGAAACCCATCACAGATATTAGTTTATTTTTCAAAGACTTGTACACTTCCACAATAAGGGAATAAAACCTACACATGATGGATCAGAACATTTGTGAACCTTATTCTAAGATGGAAAAGACATTTCCATGTGGGTTTTTTGGTGTGATGGAACACCTTTTAATCCACCTTGTACACGAGGCATGACTTGGAGGGTCTGTTCAATGCAGATGGACGTATCCCTTTTATAGGTAATATTATATGGTTGATGTAATTTTCTATTTTACTTAAATGCTCTTGGCTAACCTGAAATTATGTAGGACAATTGGCAAATGCAAAGAATTTGTTAAGTAGAGGAACATAATTGAAGGATCTATATGAGAATCTTATCTTGCAAAGGAAAAAACCCATTTTTGTTCTTATTATGTTGAAAGTAATGTGTCATGTGCTAGGAATAGGCCCAATAGGCGCACGGTCGACCATAGGAATGATCCATTATATCCACATATGCCCATATTTGTAACGACCCGACCGACAATTTTGAACTTTTGCACTTTGATCGCTAGTTCCCAGTATGCCTTGCCCCGTGAAACGTATTATGACTGATGTAGATCATAAGTTTTCGTTTTCAGGAAAAATCGGAATGAATTTGAAGGAATAGTCTCAGTTGAAAGCTTTGAATTTGAAAGGGTTGACTAAGAGTTGACTTAATTTTAAATAAGCTCGGATTGGAAATTTTATGATTTGGATAGCTTCATTGGGTGATTTATGACTTAGAAGCGCGATCGGAATACATTTTGGAAGTCCGTGGAAGGATTTGGCTTTAATTGGCAAAGCTAATATTTTAGCGAATTTCGGTTGATTGGTGAGATTTTGAACCAAGGGCTAGAATGGAATTCCTAAAGTTTCTATAGCTTTGTTAGGTGAATTGTGATGTGTATGCAAAATTTCAGGTCATTTGGACGTTGTTTGGTCGACTTTTTGATCGAATTTGGATTTCAGAAGTTTTGCGAAGAATCCGAGGGTGATTTGATGTTATTTTGAGCGTTTTGAAGGTTGGAACATGTTTGAATTTTGCATGGGGTATGTTGGCATGTTTTTTCGGGGTTCCATGAGGCTCGGATATGTTTTGGAAGAGCTTTTGAAAGATTTTTGGCATTTTGATTATAAGCATATAATGATTCAAATGTCCATTTTTAGTTCTAGAGATTGAAATTTGATTTTGAGACTTCCACAATTTTGATAATAAATTATAGGAGTGACCTGGAAATTTTTGTCTAATTTAATCAAGTCATGATTGGGGTTTTGACGGGAATCATGAGCAATTGTTTAACAAGCAAAATGGATATCGCACTGAGCAAACGAGCTTCGAATTGAGTTTCGATTGAAGGACTATGTTTGCATTATTATTTGTGAAACATAGGAACAAGGATCATCGAATTTCGAGTTTGTATGATGAAGTTAGAGGCTTTATAGTAAAATTAATGATTGTTGGTGCATTAGGTCTGGTGTGCACCTTTAAGCGATCAGATCTGGCACTTTTAGCAACCAGATTTGGGTTTTAGCGACCAGAATAGGCTTAATAAAGCTGATTCGTTTCTACTCTCTTTTGACCTTTTTTTGGTGAAAAAACACGGCTTGGGACGATTTTTGAGCAAGAAATCATAGGAAATCCTGAGGTAAGTCAATTGTAATTATTTCTACTCTATAATATTGAATTATCATCGAATAATCCGACTAGATTACATGTTTTTGATGTGTAAATTGGGCAAATAGACCTAGGGATTTAAAAATAAGATTTGAAGATTTGGAGGTCTAATTGTTATCGGAATTTAGTAATTTTGGTATGGTTGGACTCGTGGTTGAATGGGTTATTGGATTTTGTGAGTTTCGTCGAATTTCAAAGTGTGGGCCCGGGGGGCGAATTAGAGAAATTTTGGGATTTTGATGTTAAATTGAATATCTTCGAGTGGGCTTCGCTCTCTTAGCATATTTTAATGATTATGTACTGAATGTGGCAAGATTTGGAGCATCCGTAGGTCGATTTGTGCGAGCGGGGCATCGCAGTCTAGAGTTTGGACAGGATCGAGGTGAGTTATGATTGTAAATGATATCTTGAGGGTTTGAAAGCCCAGATTGCACATCATAGTGCTATATTAAGGTGAGATACACGCTAGATGACAAGCGCGAGGTCGTTTGCTATTGGGGATTGTGAATTGGTCCGTCCCGAGTGATGTTTTACCGTGTGTTCTATTGAACTCATTTGAGATCATCCTTACTTGGATTTAAATTTTTTATTTGGGCTTAATGCCAACCATTTGAATCCTTCTGGGATTGTCATCACTGTCACCACATTATTTGACATATTATCTGATCTCAGTCCAAAAATTTAAATACTGTTTTGCAAACTCAACCATTTTTCTAAGATTTGAAAACTTAAAAATATTTTAAATGATTTTTTGAGTAGAGTACTATTATTTTAATATTGTCTGAGAGGCTTAGGTGTATTCCAGGACTGAGCATGGATCGGGCTACGCATTGCAGTAGTATTATATTGATATTGAGACCGAGAGCCTGGTTGATGACACGAGATGGCTTGATATTACGTTTGGGCTGTAGGAGCCCCTCTCAGAGTTTGTATAGACCTCTAGTGAGCGTCGTTGATGTTAACCGATCGGGTTGTACACCGCAGCAATATGTGGATCGGGCTGCACTCCGTAGCTGTACTAGTATTATTTTATGTGTTTACATTTTTTCATTTGTCTGCCATTATATGTTGTTTGTGATTCTTAATGTAATATCCACCCGATTTCCTAGTATTTATCTAATAACTGAGTGTTGTGCCCGAGGGGCGGATTTCTGTGCTCTTGTGCACCATTTGTTTTGCATTTATTTGCGTAACTGTTGAAAAAGACATTTTCAAAGAGGTTTAAACTAAGCTAAGAAAATTCTAAAGATTTCACTGCTTCACCGCTTTTCTCAAAGAGCTTTACATTGCTTGTATACAACATAATGATTTGTTATACATGATTTCTTACTGCTCAATTATTATTTTCCTTTATTACTTATTGAGTTGGAGTACTCACTTTACTCCCGACACCTCGTGTGCATATGCAGGTATTTATTCACCCGGTAGCGGCTTTTGTGTTGATCAGAGGCTAAGTTAGCGGAGTTTAGCGAGGTGATTGCCAATGTTCGCAGCACCACATGTTTTTCCTTTGTTTATCAGTCCTATTATATGTTCAGATTTTTTAATGGTAGTTATACTCTAATAGCTGCTCTTGACTTGTGACACCCTAGTTGAGATGTGTTTAGGTTGTACTTCCGCTAAGTAATATTATTGAACCATCTTTAAAATTGTTTACTCATGTTTATTTAATTTTGAAAAGGCAAATTGGGTTGGTTGGCTGGCCTTATTTTCAAGAGAGGCGCCATCACGACCGGAGCGTGGTTTGGGTCGTGACAATATTCAAACAACCAGGCCGATGTTCTAAGGATGATAGAAAGAGAAGTTTGAGTGATATGGAGTTCAAGTCAACTACACTTCATGTGTTTCTAAATTGTCCCGAAGTAGTACCATTTCTCAAGTAAGTATTGATTTAGTAGTTATCAAAATATAAAATTTACTGTGATTACATCTCAATGCAACTATTAAAAATATTTGATGTGTCACAGTCACTTCGTGGGTCAATTTGGCTATGATGCTGTATATATGACATTTGATACGTGGTTCAAATAATTCGTAAGTTTATCCTTAAAATATTCTAATACTATGTAGGTAAAAATGTTTGGAAGTTATGCTAACTTATGAATTTAGTTTATAATATGTAGGTAAATGATCCAAATATTTGTGTAAATCAATTTCTAAAGATGTCTCTTGGGGACCTGGGCTGTAGGTCACAACAATGTCTAAGTAAGATGTGAATGGTTATACGTTTCATACAGAGGATTGCTATAAAAATAAAATAAACAACAACAGTGGGGTGTAGGTTCAAGATGGTGAGGGCAACCATGTTGGAGAGATTTATTATTATGATGTGCTGAAAGAAATAATAGAACTAGAATATATAGGTTTGCCAAAAAAGAAATTGATACTCTTCAGATGCAAGTGGTTTGACCCAAATCACACAAAAGGTACAAGAGGACACAATCAACACAACAAAATTGAGGTTAATCATACGAGGGAGTATGATCCTTTAATAATTGCATATAATGTTAGGCAAGTGTATTATGCTCCTTATCCATTGCGGCGGAATAAGTCCAACTGGCGGGTTTTAATCAAAACTAAGACTGTAGTTAGGGTCAAAGTCGAGAATATGTTGGATATTGCATATAAAAACGATATCTCCTATCACGACCAAGATTTTTCCACCATCGGGAGTCGTGATGGCGACTTCTGTCGAAGCTAGACAAGCCAACCCTATAAATAATTTCCACAAAACCTTAATCTAATATAATATAAATACTGAAATAATTAATTAAAACCATGCGGAAGACTTTTAGCAACGATATCAATGATAATGTGCGAAAATTAATAACATGCCTCTACCCAGTATCTGGTGCCACTACTCACAGACGACTAAAAGAGTACTAAAAATAACAGTCTGAAAGAAATACATAACACGTCTGTTTTGATAGAATTAAAGCAAACTGGAAAGGATAGAGCAGACCCAGGGCCTGCAAACGCCAGCGAACTACCTCAGAGTCTCTTGACTGAAGGATCGCTCCCTAACTACTACTGCGGTCTGTAAGCTGTATCCTGACCTGTGCACAAACAAGCACAGAAGTGCGGTATCAGCACAACCGACCCCTTGTGCTGGTAAGTGCTCGGCTTAACCTTGGCGAGGTAGTGACGAGGCTAAACCGGACCTACCACAATCAAGCCGTACATATATATGTGAAATAACAGAGAGAGAACAAGAATTTAAACAGATAATGGGGAGGGGACATGCTGGGGGTGTAACAGTTCAATTATAACTTCAAGAAATAGGAAATTGAAATGAGTGTATAGTAATAAATATAGAAAGCCAGTGAATCAACAACTACACGGCACCACCCTTCGAACTTTTACTCTCATTTCTCACTAAAACTGTCAAATATAATGCACGGCATCACCCTTCGTGCTTTTACTCTCATTTCTCACCAAGACTGTCAAATATAATGTACGACATCACCCTTCGTGCTTTTACTCTCAATCTATGGTGCATGGCATCACCCTTCGTGCTTTTACTCTCAAATACATAGTGCACAACATCACCCTTCGTGCTTTTACTATCTCTTTCTCACCCAATCAATGGTCACAACCAAACGGGAAAAGAATGTATAACAAGACAAAATATCCCCGCAAGGGAGAATAACTCAACAATAAATCCCAGCAAGGGAGAATAACTCAAGAATAAATCCCTGAAAGGGAGAAAAACTCAACAATAAATCCCGGCAAGGGAAAACAGCTCAACAATAAGTCTCGGCAAGGAAAAAGTACGAAGAATTCTTTTTTAGTTCATTTTCTTCTCAACTATCACTTCATAGTCCAGTTAAAAAGTAATTAGCACAATTGTTCACTTCTTTCGAAATTTTAATAGCAATTATGACTCATGGTCATGCTAGACTTGGGCGCATAGGTAATCTTCACCATACCTATACACCGACTCCACATAGCACATAGCAAATATTCACCTAATCCTATTCCCTCAAGTCAAAGTTAGATCAAACACTTACCTCGAATCCGAAATAACAACTCAAGGCTGAACAATCGCCTTTCCTGTAGAATTCGACCCTGAACAAACGATATCTAACATAAACCGATTCAATATTACGAATAACAGCACAAGGATACAATTTCCTAGCTTAAAAATTCATTTCTAATTTTTCTTCCAAAATACCAAAATTCGACAAGGGGCTCACATGGTCCAAACTCGAGGCTCGGACCAAATTCCAATTACCCATAACCCCACGAGTCCAAATATATGATTTGTTTTAAGATTTGACCCCAAATTGAGGTTGAATCGCCCAAAATTCTCAAAACCTAACTCTACCCAAAAGCCCTAATTTTTACTATGATTCTATGATTTAGGGCTAGAAAATTGATGATAAGATGAAGAAATAATGGAAGAATGAAGATGGAATCACTTACCCAAAGAGTTATGGTGAAGTAGAGGCTTGAAGTTCGTCAATGGAGAGTGTAGGAGGAGAGATCGTGTGAGAATATTTGAAAAAAATGCAGAAAAACACTGTTCTTGACTAAAATAAATCGCTGAAGGAATTTAGCCTATGCGATCGCACGAACAGGGTTGCGATCACATAGAGATAGGGAAAGCTGGCCAATACGATCGCAGGGAGAAATATGCGTCACGTAGAAGAAAGACCGGGTCTGGCGTAGGTGGGGTCAGAACACTATGCGATTGCAATAAAGGGTACGCGATCGCACTGGAATTATTGGCCAAACTATGCGATCGTAGGTCAGACGATGAGATCGTATAGAAAATTGGAGGGTTGGCAAGGGACTCTATGCGATCGCAGGGGAGCCTATGTGATCGAATAGAAGAAGGGATTTGATCAAAAATTTCAGAAAACTTGCTAAGTGCAAAGAGCAAAAGCACCCCGAACCACCCTCGAAAACACTCCCGAGCGCTCGGGGCTCCCAACCAACCACGCACACTAACTCAATATCATCCTACGAACTTCCTCGAGCGATCAAATTGCCAAAATAACACGAGAACCAAAGAATCAACCTCCAAAGCTCATGATTTTCATTTCAAAGTTGAAATCTTTCAAATTTTCCATTTTTAGTCCGAAACACATTAAATGACATCCGTCTTCAACCAAACTTCACAGATAGCACTTAAAGATCAGTTAAGACTTGTACCAAGCATACAAACCAAAATACGAGCCCGATACCATTACATTTGATCAATTATCATTTTTATTTTTCCTTAAGCATTTAAAGAAAACAATTTCACAGAAAAGTTCCTTACTCGGGCCTAGGATCTCGGATTTTGATTTCGGGAATAGGCCCGGGTCCCAAATTTCCTTATGGACCCTCCGATACCATCACATCATGGGTCCAGGTTCGTTTACCCAAAATACTGACCAAAGTCAACTATAGAAATATTATTATCAAAACTCATAGTTTTTAACACAGAATTCAAATGTTTCCACATAAAAAATTATCGGATTCGCGCCCTGATTGCACACGCAAATAGAGTCAACCAATTAAGATGTTTTCAAGGCCTTTGAAGCGCAAAGAAAGGGAGAACTAAAGTGATGACCCTTTGGGTCGTCACATCCTCCACCTCTAAAACAACCGTCCGTCCTAGAACGACAAAAGAAGGAAGTACCTGAGTCAGGGAATAGATGGGGATAATGGCTCCACATATGAGACTCGGACTCCCAGGTCATTGCCCTAGGAGGCTGACCTCTCCACTGAACTCGCACTGAAGGAAAACTCTGCGACCTCAACTGTCGAACCTGCTAGTCTAAAATAGCCACCGGCTCCTCCTCCTATGATAGATCCTTTTCCAATTGGACAGTGCTGAAATCTAACACGTGGGTCGAATTACTGTGATACTTCCGAAGCATGGATACATGAAAAATCGGATCACAGCTGATAAGCTAGGCGGCAATGCAAGTCTATAAGCCACCTTCCCCACACGGTCAAGAATCTCAAATGGGCCAATATACCTAGGACTAAGCTTTCCCTTCTTCCCGAACCTCATCACGCCTTTTATAGGAGATACACGGAGCAATACCCGCTCACCAACCATGAAAGAAACATCCCCGACCTTATGATCTACGTAACTCTTCTTCCTAGACTGAGCCGACTGAAGCCTTCCCTGAATGATCTTGACCTTATGCAAGGCCTCCTGCACCAAATCTGTACCCAATAACCGAGCCTCTCCTAGATCAAACAATTCGAGTGGGGACCGACACCACCTACCAGACAACGCCTCATATGGAGCCATCTGAATACTGGACTGGTAGTAGTTGTTGTAGGCAAACCCTGCTAAAGGCAAGAATTGGTCCCACGAGCCTCCAAAATCAATAACGCAGGATTAGAACATATTCTCAAGAATCTGAATAGTCCTCTGGGCCTAACTGTTTATCTGGGGTGAAATGATGTACTCAACTGGACTTGGGTACCCAACTCATGATGCACCGCTCTCCAAAAATGCGAGGTAAACTGCGGACCCCAGTTGGAAATAATAGATATGGGCACCCCATGAAGGTGAACGATCTCCTTGATATAAATATCAGCATACCTCTCAGATGAATAAGTAGTGGCAACTGGAATAAAATGCACTGAATTGGTCAGCCTATCAACAATAATCCATAAAACATCAAACTTCTTCCGAGTCATCGGAAGGACAGTAACAAAATCCATGGTGATTCTCTCCCACTTCCACTCGGGAAGCTCAATCCTCTAAAATAACCCGCCGGGCCTCTAATGCTCGTACTTAACCTGCTGACAATTCAAAACAACGAGCCACATATGCAACAATGTCTTTCTTTATTCTTCGCCACCAATAATGTTGTCTCAAATCCTGATACATCTTCTCGGTGCCCGGTTGAATAGAATACCGAGGCGTGTGGGCCTCCGCTATGATCGACTCTCGAATACCATAAACATTGGGCACACAGACTCTCCCATGCAACCTCAATATGCCATCAAATCCCAAAGTCATCTCCCTATCACCTCCCCGCTACACAGTGTCTCTCAGGACACACAAATGGGTATCATCAAATTGCTGCTCCCGGATACGCTCCATCAGTGACGAACGAGCAACCGTGCAAGTTAATACCCTGTTGGGCTCAGAAATATCCAATCTCACAAATCTATTGGCCAAGGCTGAACATCTAACGCAAGCAATTTGTGGCTGACCAGAATATATGCAAGACTACTTATGCTGGCGGACTTTCTACTCAATGCATCAGCCACCACATTAGCCTTTCCCGAGTGGTATAAAATAGAAACATCATAATCTTTCGACAACTCCAACCACCTCCGTTGTCTCAAATTCAACTCCTTCTGCTTGAACAAGTACTGAAGGCTCTTGTGATCCATGTACACCTCACATGTCACACCATACAAATAATGCCTCCAGATCTTTAAGGCATGAATAATGGTTGCCAACTCTTTGTCGTGAAATAGATAATTCTTCTCTTGGATCTTCAACTGCCTCGAAGCATATGCTATGACCTTGCCATTCTGCATCAACACTGCATCATGTCCGATGCGAGAAGCATCACAATACACAATATATGGCCCGGATCCTGTGGGCAAAACCAATACCGGTGCCGTAGTCAGAGATGTCTTGAGCTTATGGAAGCTCGCCTCGCACTCGTATGACCACCTGAAATGGGCACCCTTCTGGGTCAATCTAGTCATCGGGGCTGCGATGGATGAAAACCCCTCCATGAAAGGCTGTAGTAACCAGCTAACCCCAAGAAGATCCAAATCTCTGTTGAAGCTGGTAAAGGCATGTTCTTTTTGTCACTATCTTCTTCCGGTCCACCTTAATACCATATGCCGATACGATATGACCCAGGAATGCGAATGAACTCAACCAAAATTTGCACTTTGAAAGCTTGGCGTACTATTGGCTATCCTTCAAAGTCTGAAGAACCACTCTAAGGTGTTTCTTATGCTCTTTCTGGTTGCGGGAGTATACCATGATGTCATTAATGAATAAAATCACAAATAAATCCAAATAAGGCCTGAACACTCGGTTCATAGACTTCATCAATGTTGTCGGGGCATTGGTCAACCCAAACGACTTGACAAAAAACTCATAATGCCCATACCGAGTATGAAATGTTGTCTTAGGGATATCAGACGCCCTAATCCTTAGCTGATGATAACCAGACCTCAAATCTATCGTCAAAAACACCCTGGCTACCTCGAGCTGGTCAAACAAATCATCACTCCTTGACAGTTGATACTTGTTCTTTATTGTCACCTTGTTCAATTGCAAATAATCAATGCACAGCCTCATCGACCCGTGTCCTTTTTCTTCACAAACAATACTGGTGCACTCCAAGGTGATACACTAGGTCTAATGAAACCTTTATCAAGCAAGTCCTGAAGTTGCTCCTTCAACTCTTTCAACTTTGGCAGGGCCATGCGATACGATAGAATAGAAATAGGTTAAGTAGCAGGAGCCAGATCAATACAGAAATCAATATCCTTGTCGGGTGTCATACCCGGCAGGGTTGTAAGAAAAACCTCGGGGAACTCCCGAATAATAGGAATAGAGTTGATAGATGGAACCTCTACGCTTGAGTCACGAACTTACGCCAATTATGCTAAACACCCCTTCTCAACCATACTTCGAGCATTGACATACAAAATAACACTTGGCATGACTGGGGTCCCTCTCCACTCAAGTCGGGGCAAATCTGGCAAGTCCAAAGTCACGGTCTTGGCATGACAATCCAGGATTGCATGATATTGGGACACCTAGTCCATCCCAATATTTCATCAAAGTCCACCATGTCTAAAAGCAATAACTGGACACGGCTCTCAAGACCCTCAAATACCACCACAAAAGAAAGATACACTCGTTCGACCACTATGGAATCACCAACCGGTGTTGACACATATACAGGAATACCCAGAGCATCACTAGGCATGACGAAATAGGGTATAAAATAGGATGACACATAAGAATAAGTAGATCCTGGATAAAATAATATCGAAGCACCATTATCACAGACCAGTATAGTACATGTAATCACAACATCAGATGACTCGGCCTCCGGCCTGGCAGGCAATGCATAACAACGGGGCTGCCCCCACCTCCATGAACTGTATCTCTGGGACGATCTGCTGCAAGCTGACCCCTGCCTCTAGCTGTCCGAGCTCCACCTCTACAGTCTCTCGCTACACCTCTTTGATCCCTACTCCTGCCTCTAGCTGGCTGGGCGGCCTATGGATCACCTGCTGCTGAGAGCTACTCGAGGATCGAGGGCAAAATCTGACAACATGGCCTAGGTCACCCCAACCATAACATGCCCTCGACGACTGAGACTACTGGCCCTATCGAACGGTATGTCCTCCCCTGAAGCTCTGAAGTGGCCGTGTACTGATGAGGGCTGGTGGTGCATTGAACGACTACTGATCTGAATAATACCGCTCATGACCACCACCGCCTGGTGTACCATGAGAAACCTGAAGTGCCGGCTGTAAAGGCCTCAGGGGATGGCCGCTGTCATAGAAATCCCTACCTCCAGATGAGGTACCACTAAATCTGCCAGAATGTCGAGTCCTCTTTTCTGAACCCTGACTACTTCATTGGCCTAGTGCCATCTCTACCGGCGGGCCGCATTGGCCGCCTCTTGAAAGGTAATATCATTGCCAACTCCTATAGCCATCTGAAGGAGAATCGACTGAATCAATCCATCAGTGAACCTCCGGGCACTCTCTGAATATGTAGGGAGTATGACTACTGCATGGTATGCCAAGTCAACAAATCTGGTCTCTTACTATGTAACTGTCATGGAGCCTTGCTGAAGGCGCTAAACTGTCTACGAAGTGCCTCCACTGAGTAACGGGGAGAAATTCTCCAAAAATAACTCTGCAAACTGATCCCATGTCAAGGCTAGTGACCCTGCTGGTCTAGATAGGTAATAATCCTTACACCAAGTCTTGGCGGATCCCACAAGCCTGAAGTGCAAAAATCGACCCCATTGGTCCCTACTATCCCCACATATATGAGGATATTATGACAACTAAAAAGAAAATCCTGAGGACCCTTCGATGAAGCACCGTTGAAAGTGGTAGTGAAAAGCTTGGAGAACCGATCAAGTCTCCACAAAGCATCGGAAGACATGGTCGTCCCATCTCCGACCTGAGCTGTAATGCCTGTCTGAGCTACTACTATGGGCTGAACATACGGAACCTGAGTCCGGGGAGCTACCTGCTCCGAAATATGTGTAGCAGGAGTCTGAACCCCTCATCCAGCCTGCGAAGTAGCTGGTGCTACTGGCAGCAATCCGCTCTAGCGACACTGTCCTTAAAGACTGCTATGCAAACAAGAGCATACTGGAGTTCCGAGGAAAACATCACTCCTCCTGGAACCTGAGTTGGGCCCACTGGAGCTGGTGGGTCTGGAACCTCATCATCAAAGTCAATGTGAGGCTCCACCTCTGGAACTGCTGCCTGGGGCTGAGCTCTGCCCCTGCCAGGCCCTCTGGAACGGCTCCATCCCCTCGTGGGAGCTGCTATTAGGGGCTCAAGCTGCTGCGCCCAGGAAAAAGATGCAAGTTAATATATAAGAAATAGAATCGCATAACAAGAATGAACAAGTTCAATTTTTCCTATGTCTGTAGCCTCTGGGGGATAAATACAGACGTCTCCATACCAATCCCTCAGACTTTACTGAGCTTGTCCGTGAGTTGTGAGACCCAAGTAACCTAGTCCTCTGATACCAACTTGTCACGACCTGGATTTTTCCCACCATCAGGAACCGTGGTGGCGCCTACTGTCCATGCTACGCAAGCCAACCCTTTAAATCATTTTCACAAAACATTAATCAAAAACAATATAAATAATAAAATAATTAATTCAAACCACGTGGAAGACTAGCAATGATAGCAATGATAAAGTGCGGAAATTAATAACATGCCTCTACCCAGTATCTGGTGTCACTAATCACGGACGACTAAAAGAGTACTAAAAACAATAGTCTGAAAGAAATACATAACACGTCTGTTTTGATACAATAAAAGAAAACTAGAAATGATAGAGAAGACTTAGGGACCGCGAATGCCAGCGAACTGCCACAGAGTCTCTGGACTGAAGGATCGCTCCCTAACTACTCATGCGGTCTGTAATTTGTGTACCTATGCACAAAAAGGCACAGAAGTGTAGTATGATCACAACCAACCACATGTGCTGGTGAGTGTCCGGCCTAACCTCGGTGAGGTAGTGAAGAGGCTAAATCGGACCTACCACAATCAACCTGTACATATATATGTGCAATTACAGAAAAAGAACAAGAATTTAAAAAGATTATGGGGGAGGGACATGCTGGGGGTGTAACAGTTCAATCATAACTTCAACAAACAGGAAATGGAACTGAGTATATAATAATAAATAGAGAAAGCCAGTGAATCAACACCTGCACAACACCACCCTTCGTGTTTTTACTCTCATTTCTCACCAAAACTATCAAATATAATGCACGGCATCACCCTTCGTGCTTTTACTCTCATTTCTCACCAAGACTATCAAATATAATGCATGGCATCACCCTTTGTGCTTTTACTCTCATTATACAGCGCACGACATCACCCTTCGTGCTTTTACTCTCAAATACATAGTGCACGACATCACTCTTCGTGCTTTTACTCTCTCTTCCTTACCAAATCAATGGTCACAACCAAATGGGAAAGGAATTTATAACAAGACAAAATATCCCAGCAATGGAGAATAACTCAACAATAAATCCCGGAAAGGGAGAATAACTCAACAATAATCCCGGCAAGGAAAAACAGCTTAGCAATAAATCCCGGCAAGGGAAAAGTACCAAAAATTCCTTTTTAGTTTATTTTCTTCTCAACTATCACTTCATAGTTCAGTTATCAAGTAATTAGCACAAGTGTTAACTTCTTTCAAAATTTTAATAGCAATTATGACTCACGGTCATGATAGACTCAGGCGCATAGGTAACCGTCACCATACCTATACACTGACTCCACATAGAACACAACAAATATTAACCTAATCCTATTCGTTCAAGCCAAAGTTAGATCAAACACTTATCTCGAATTCGAAAATAGCAACTCAAGGCTCAACAATCGCCTTTCCTCTAGAATTCGACCCCAAACCAACAATATCTAATATGAATCGATTCAATTTTATGAATAATAGAACAAGGATACAATTTCCTAGCTTAGAAATAAATTTCTAATTTTTCTTCCAAAAATATCAAAATCCGACACCGGTCCCACATGGTCTAAACTCGAGGCTCGGACAAAATTCCAATTACCATAACCCCGCGAGTCCAAATATATGATTTGTTTTAATATTCGACCCCAAATTGAGTTTGAATCTCCCAAAATTCTCAAAACCTAACTCTACCCAAAAGCCCTAATTTCTACCATGATTCTATGATGTAGGGCAAGAATTGATGATTAGATGAAGAAATAATGGAAGAATAAAGGTGGAATCACTTACCCAAAGGGATATGGTGATGTAGAGGCTTGAAGTTCATCAATGGAGAGTGTAGGAGGAGAGCTCGTGTGAGAATTTTTAATGAAATACGGAAAGACACGGTTCTGGATTAAACTAAATCGGTGTAGGAATTTGGCCTATGCAATTGAAGGAACATGGTTGAGATCGCATAGTGATAGGGAAAGCTCGCCAATGCGATCGCAAGGACAAAGATGCATTCCCGTAGAAGAAAGACGGGGTCTGGCCCCCGTGGGGTCTGAACATTATGCGATCGCGATAAATGGTATGCGATCGCACTGAAATGACTAGCCAAACTATGCGATCGCAGGTCAGACTATGCGATTGCATAGAAGAAAATTGGAGGGCTGGCAAGGGACTCAAGCGATCGCCGGGGAGCCTATGCGATCTCATAGAAGAAGGAATCTGTGCAAAAATTGCAGAAAAACAGCTAAATCTAAAAGAGCAGAAAACACCCGGAACCACCCCCGAAAACACTCCCGAGTCCTCGGGGCTCCCAAACAACTGCACACACTAACTAATATCATCCTAAAAACTTGCTCGAGCAATCAAATCGCCAAAATAACATCAAAATAAAAGAATCAACCTCCAAAACTCATGATTTTCATTTCAAAGTTCAAAACATTCAAATTTTCCATTTTTAGTCCGAAACACGTCAAATGACGTCCATTTTTAACCAAACATCACAGATAGCGCTTAACACTCACCTAAGAATTGTACGGGCGTCGGAACCAAAATACAAGCCCGATACCATTACTGTTTATCAATTGCATTTTCATTTTTCCATAAGCATTTTCAGAAAACTATTTCATATAAAAGTTCCGTACTCGGGCCTGGGACCTCGGATTTTGATTCCGAGAATACGCCTGAGTCCCAAATTTCCATACAAACACTCCAGGACCGTCACATCACGATCCGGGTCCGTTTGCTCAAAATTTTTACCAAAGTCAACTATACCAATATTATTATTAAAATTCATAGTTTTTACCACATAATTCAAATATTTCCACGTAAAAATTTTCCGGAATTGCGACCTAATTGTGCAACAAATTAAGAGGTTTTCAAGGCCTCAGAAGCGCAAAGAAAGGGAGAATTACGATATGACCCTTTGGATCGTCATATCTCCTGTATTAACCAAATGGTGGACAAACTTCTAGAAAATAAATTGGAACATCCTGAACACATATTGGATGAAGTTGATATAAATTAAGTAATAATTATAGAAAACAAGGAAGAAGAATCAATGGATAAAGCTCAAACTAGTGAGGAAGAAGAATTCTCTAACGAGGAAGAATACGTCGATGAGCTTTAAAACATTGGTTTCATTAATAACTCTCCTTTATAGCTAGTTTCTTTATATGTTTCAATCTAAATATATATTATATAATGCAGATGATAGACAAGGGTTGAGGTAACAGTGAAGCTAGTGGTTCTTGGAGTCAAGAAAAGGCTAGAAAATCAAAGAGGAGGGTAGAAGATACTACTCAATCTATTCCACCCTCTTCTTATGTGCCTATGACTATGCCAAAGCCTCCACCCCAGGGTTATTCTGAGCTGCCATACCATCACACGCCCTACACCTTCATAAAGACCCCGGGTCTTTCGTCACAGGGCCATAGGACTGTACGTGTGACATACAGTCCACCTTCCATACTACCACGTGGATCACACCCATCGGCATCACATGGATCGCATCGATCCATGTCACAGCCGCATGGATCACAACCATTAGTGACACACTCGCTCGGGTCACAATATTCAGGACATAATTCAGTATCACATCCAATTGTGATCCATGCAGCTACGTCGCAGTCACAGGGATCACATCTATCTTCATCAGGGACTCCATCAATTGCAGGCCTTCACCTGCGAGATACTAGCTCTGATCTCTTTACACCTTCCGCACATGCCTATGATATACATGTTTTAGATGATGATGTTGATGTTGATGCTGATGCTGACGAGGAGGTACATTATGAATAATATGGCAGGATCATTATAGTCCCTAAGGGTGATGGGTAAGCGTTATTTGCTATTTTTATGTTTATTTTTTGTGCATTTTTTGCTAAGATATATAATTTGTTTTACTTACTAAATTATAGGTTCATTCCGAGTAATATTACTACGAGGATAATCTCCAAAGAAACCAGAAAGCTTTATGATGTCCCTTACGCATCTTGGCGTGAATTCCCATTCTCGCCGCATGAGGCAATTTTCAATGAATTTAAAGTATAAAAGTTCTTTTAAGCAGTACAATTATTTATATTTATGATATTTCCATATAATATTTAACTTTTGTAATACAGAGAAAGTGTGTATGGGAACACCGCTATAGCGCCGACGTGGCTGCAAATTTTATTCTCAAAGCTTGCAAGCAGTTGTCACATACTTTCTCCAAAGCTAGACAAAAGAACCTAAAGCCTGACTAGTTGCTTCAGAATTAATGGGAGGATTTGCAAAGGAAATGGCTCACTGCAGAGTTCTTAGAGAGGAGCGAAAAAGGAAAGAAACCTCGCGCATCTGAGAAGGGAGGATCCTTGCACGCTGGAGGTGCGATCAGCCTGCTGACAATAAAAAAGAAATATGGTACGTAATTACTTAATTTATTTTAATTTTAAAGTATATCTATTCTATTTATTAACTTAAATTTATGAGTTTTTAGTAAAAGAAGTTGGAGAATCCGATGAACCAAGATGAGCTATTCAAGGAGACTCATATTGTGAAGAAGATGAAAGAGACGAATCAAGAATGGTGGGCCACGATTGTACATGTAAGTTTTCACTATTCAACAACAACAACAACAACTACCCATTAATGTTTCACAAAGTGGGGTCTGGGGAGGGTAATATGTAGACGAGCCTTACCCCTACCTGAAAGGGTAGAGAGGTTGTTTCCAATCGATCCTCCGCTCAGTGAAGGAGAGGAAAAACAAAATCAAAAACAAAAACAATTTACGTTTTCTTATAGGGCCGTTTCACAGCTGAAGTGGAGGAATTCATACGCAACAAGCCACCGAATGAGTCGGGCGAGCCAATCCAACCTGCGGACGAGGATGCTAAAAACCTATGGACGCACGCTGTAGGAGGTCCAATATGAGGGAAGGTATACAGGCTTTCTACTAAGAAATTCCATTGCTATAGGTGTGGAATGCAAGGAATAGAGACTTCCTCGCAAGCCGAGCAAGTTGATGGGGAGAGCCTCTCCGCTATGCGAGAGATTGTGACAAAGCTCACATCCAAGCTAGAAGCGTCCAAAGAAAGAGAAAGGCATAGAGATTCTCAGTACATTGGCCTGCAAGATTTGTACCAGGGCATGCAAGAGCAACTCAGAACTCTCATATCTTTTGGAGCTTTTCTGATTCCCTGGTCTCGACCATCATCACTAGAGGATGGCCGTCCCTGTGCTCGTTCCTCCCGTCCTCCACGTGATCGTTCTTCCCATCCTCGACAAGTATGATGATGAACATTCATCAACGGCGATGATTGATATACACAACACTCATTGACTTTTAGACAATTTGAACTAGACAAATACTATCGTTTTTGAATGGCTTGTAATAAGAGTTAACTTACTTTGGTAGTTCTATTCAACTTAACATTTGGTTGATTTTAATGTAGTTTTTAATGTTGTTGTTGTTGTTGTTTTTGTTGTTGTGTTGTTGTGTTGTTGTTGGTATTGTTGTTGGAATTCTTGTTAGAATTATTGCCGTTGTTGCTTGTTAGGATTTTGGTATAACTGGCAGGTGGTGTAGCTCCCCAAACAGGCAGTTGTTATTGTTGTTGTTGTTGGTGGTGGTGGTATTGTTACTGTAATTCTTGTTAGAATTGTTGTTGATGTTGCATGTTAGGGTTTTGGTATGACTGACATGTGGTGTAGCTGCCAAAACAGTTGTTGTTGTTGTTGTTGTTGTCGTCATTGCTATTGTCGATGTCGTTGACGTTGTCATTGTTGTTGTCGTTGTCGTTGTTGTTGTGTTGTTGTTGGTATTGTGTTGGAATTCTTCTTAGAATTATCTTTGTTGTTGCTTGTTAGGGTTTTGATATGACTGGCAGGCGGTGTAGGTGTCAAAACAGACAGTTTCTTCCAAAATAATACACAGAAAATCACTTTGGTCTCTATTTGGTCACTTTTCATTTAAAAATAATAATTTTCTGAAAAATAGCAACCAACGTTGATCGCTATTTATCCAGATTTCTAAAAAAAGCGACCAACGTTGGTCGCTAACCCATTAAAAAAATACAATTTCTAGAAATATAAAAATTTGGTCGCTTATCTATAAATAGTAAATTAAATTCTTGAATTTAGCGATCAACCTTGGTCGCTAGTTTAATAAAAATAAATAAATAAGAGATCAATCTTGGTCTCTATTTTTCATATTTTAAAATATCATATTTGTATTAGAGACCAAAGTTGACGCTTTTAAATGATTAATAATAAAATAAAAAATATATTTTATATTTAGAGACCAACTTTTACCGTCAAAATTATATTATTAAATTAATAAGTGACAAAAGTTGGTCGCTATAATTAAAACCCGAAATATTTGGTCCATTTAGCTTAGAGACCAACTTTAGCTACCAGGCCTGTTTGGTCGCTTTTCGGTCACTTTTTGGCTAACTAGCGACCAACTTTGCTTGCTTCCTGGTAGCTTTCTTTTTTGAATTTTTAGTAGTGTCCAAGGGTACTGGTGGATTCCAATTTCCTGGGCTATACTATGCAGGAAAGGTGGAAATGACACCAGGTAGCCACTCAAAAAGGCTGCTACATAGGAATTAGCGATTGCGTCCTACATTTCATCTCAAATTTTTAGGATGAAAATGTCTTCTATTGATCTGAAAGTTTAAAATTTCAGGACAAAATAAACATTAGTTAAGAATCCCCGAGGATTGCTCCTACTCCAACCTGTAATGACCCGACTGGTCGTTTTGCTATTTAGAAACCCGTTCCTTAAATAAAACTTCCCACACTTTTCTTAGCTAAATTACGACTTTGGGGGGGGGGGGGGCGATTAGTTCGGAAGTTAGAAGAGTTTTGAGTGAAAAAAAATAATTAATTCCTTAAGATTTTCTTAAGAGGTCAAATTTGACTTTGGTCAATTTTCTTGGAAAACGGACGCGGATTTGTGATTTGACAGTCCCCGAAGGTCCATGGAAAAACATGGGACCTGGTCGTACGCTCGGAAGTAAATTCGAGGACCTTAGACCGAGTACAGTTTTTTTGTAAAATTATTAAATCGAAGTTTTAAAGAATTAAAGGATCTAAGTATTCATTAAAAACCTGGGTATTGGGTTCGGATTTTGGTTCCAAAACTTGATACAAGTCAAAAATGACAGTTAACACCTACCGTAAAATTTAGTTTCAATCCGAGTAGTCTAAGGGCATTTTGACCCGTTGAAAGGAAATTAAGAACTTGAAGTTCAATAAGTTGATTCAATTAGTTTTGGATTTTGATTCCTTGATTTAGCATTATTTTAGGTGTTTTGAGGGTTCGACTAGGTCCGCCTCGTGATTTCAGACCTATCGGTATGTTTGTGCGGGGCTGGGAGCCCCGAGCGTCAATTTGTCGAGGCTCGAGTGAAGTTGGAACTTTAAAGAGAACCAAACCTGCCACTTCTGTCATAATCGCTTCGGTGACTCTTTGACCGCAAAAGCGAGACCGCAGTAGTGGTCGCCTATCCGCAGAAGCGAAAAAAGGGGCCAGGCATGGGAAACCGCAAAAGCAGCCTAGAATTTTCAGAAGTGGTTCCGCCTCTGCGACCCCTGGACCGCAGAAGAGGTTCCGCCTCTGCGTCCCTTGGACGCATAAGTTGTCCGGCCCAGCCTTCCCAATTTTTGCAGAAGTGGTTTCCTTTCCTATGATGCGGGATCGCATAAGTGGTCCCCTTGCCTGCAGAAGAGGAAATAGCTGGGCAGAGAGGGTTCATTTAATTCGAAGCCCAAGCCATTTTCCTCACTTTTCTGTCAACGCTTAGGCGATTTTGGTGGTTCCAAAGAGGGATTTTCTACATAACATCACAAGGTAAGTAATCCCCGCACATTCTTAGCTTAAATACATGAACGTTAGCTAGATTTAACACCAATAATCAAGTAAAATCAAGGGTTAAAACTAGACCTAGGGTTTTAATAAAATTAAGATTCGGCCAACTAATTAGCTATGTAATGAACTAAAAATCACATATTAGTAATCCTTAGGTTATATAGAGTAATTTCCTTCAAAAAATCTTGGAATCCAGGCATGTGGGCCCGGTGTCAAAATTTAGAAACTTGAAGGAAATGTTGCGAAATCACTTAAATTAGTTAGAATTCAACTTGTAAGATTGACTACTTCTTGCTTTATTTAATGAGTTATTGCTCGTTCGGCTTCAAATTGAGGTTGGAGCCTATTCTCATTATTGAAAGAGTGCTTCGGAGCAAGGTGAGTCTCCTTTCCAACCGTGTAAGAGGGACATGCACCATAGGATTAATAAAATGTATAATTATTGCTAAACGCGAGAGCTACGTACCCACAAGGTGACAAGAGTCCGTGCATAGCTATTACCATATTAATAATACGGGTAGCGTAGGACCCACATCATGCTTTATCTATGATTATCAATATATCATCATGCTAATGTGATCGCCTAGGATATTAGGGGCTTGAAAAAGAATAAAAGTAACTTGTACACTTATTGAACTCTTGTATGGCATAATTGAATATGTATTGCCTTCTCGTGCATTCCTGATGCTTGCTTGTTATTTATGGTTCGGGCCGATCGCCTCGGTATGAATAGATACATCTATAGGTGCTTCGTCGACCCTCGACAAGTGCACATTTCCTTATATTGGTTCGGGCTGTCGCCTTTGTATAATGTGCGTATGATTATTATGTGAAAAGTTGTACTCACATTGCTTGTTATTATACATTGAATATGGAATTTGTAAATCACGTTTTTTGTAAAGGCATGACTTATCTCTCTTGCCTTAAACATGTTGATACTAGTAGCTTCCATGCTTATAAATAATCTCATATATTGTTTGACCTTAGTAAGTATCAAGTCGACCTCTCATCTCTACTTCTTCGAGATTAGATGGGATATTTACTGGGTACATAATGTTTATGTACTCATACTATGCTTCTGTACTTAAATGTACATGCTCTGAGGCAGGTGGATCTGATTACCATTCGGGAGCACATCAGTGAGTTATCTTGGAATTCTATGGTGAGCTGCCTCCTTTCATTGACAATCTGTAGCCAAAGAAGTTATCTCTGCACTTCTATTTTCTGTCTATCAGATTCAGACAGTAGGATAATATACTATTCTTTTGTATACTCTCTACTAGTTTCCTGTAGCTGTGATACCAGGTTCTGGCACACTTTAGTAAACTAGTTTTGGGTTGTAATATTATGTCGCTACATTGATTACTCTATCGGGTTTCTGTAAACCCCTTTTGGGACGCTTATCCCATTTTTATAAATGTTTATGTTAAACATTGAAATGTATTCCACACTTGGCTTTCCCGGTAAGGTTGTTGGGTGCCATCATGACCTATTATCGAAATGGGTCGTGAAAACATGGTATAAGAGCACTAGGTTCATGTAGGTCTCATAGTGTTACGGGCAAAACCTGATAGAGTCTTATAGATCGGTACAAAGGCATCTGTATTTATCTTTGTGAGTCTTTATGGTGTTAGGAAAGACTACTCTTTATTTACTTCCTATCGTGCATTTGTTAATGTACTAAATTTCCATTTCTATTCTCTCACTGATGGGGAGGACTCGTACCGCCGACGTTTCTTACCCGGGAGGAGCTGCTACCCTTGTTGCTAGAGGCCGAGGTAGAGGCTGGGGGAGGGCACACGTCCATGGTAGGGGACGAGGGCGCCCCAGAGCTATTCTAGCTACACCATCAACACCTCCTGCGAGGATATGATCATTGAGGAGAAGGAGGAGGTACCCGCAGCTATGCATATTTTGGTGGATTTCATGATTGCCCAGGGTTTTCAGGAGGTGATGGGTTGCATGCTTCGGTTCACGGACAATATGACCCTAGGAAGGTTTATTTCCAGCACATCCAACCACCTTACAGGCAGGAGAGGGAGCACAGACCCCTACTGCTACATGGGGTTGACTTCACCACTTTCCAGGTGCAGGGCAGGGCCCGCAGATGGTGGAAGTCTTATGCTCTTAGTAGGTCTGCAGGTTCTCCTCCCCTCTTAGTCAGTTCACCCAGTTGTTCTTGGACAGGCATGTTCCTCCCTTCGAGAGGGAAGAGCTGGGATATGAGTTTTAGCATCTCAAGCAGGTTCAGATGTATGTGACCGATTATAAGGCGAGATTCTCTAAGTTATCCTGCCATGCACTTACGATACTTTCTATAGATGCATAGAGAGTGCGGAGGTTTGTCTCAGGTTTGCAGTCCGGTATTCAAATAGCATGGCTCGGAGGTTGGGATGGGCATAGAGTATCAGCTACTGGTCGAGATTCCTCGCCGTATTAAGGGGTATCGCTAGAGGGGCGGGGAGCAGGTTCAGCAGGACAATAGATCGTGGTTATTTGTATATTTTAGAGGTGCCCCAGCTAGGGGAAGAGGACAGTATGGTAGGGGTGAGCCGAGCAGGCCCCCAGTTTCAGCACCACCACCTACTGCTCGAGGAGCTCCAGCACGTCCTTATTTCAGTGCTATGCCTGAGGATTCTAATCGCCCGCTAGCTATTCAGGGTTCATCCATTGGGTATTCAGGTCCTTAGGGTCCTTCCAACTCTTACTTCAGTGCCCTGCCGGAGAGTTCATATCATCCTCTAGTAGTTTTACGGGTTTTCAGGGTCAGACTTCGGGGCAACATGCTGCCGTACCACATTGCATAGAGTGTGGATATTCTAGTCACATGAGGAGGACTTCTCCCAGGCTTCAGGCTAAGGCAGCGCAACAGGGACACCAACCAGTGACTCCAGCACTAGTAGCCTAGCCACCTAGAGGTGGAGGGTATGCTGTAAAGGTTGTTCCAGAGATGGAGGCCATGCAGGTAGAGGACAGCCCGCTACTGCTCAGTTAGGTGGATCCAGTCGGCCGACGCTCCAGCCAGATTCTATGCCGTTCCAGCTAGGCCAGATGCATTGGCCTCGGATGCCATCATCACATTTATTATTTCGGTCAATGGTAGGGATGCTTCAGTATTATTTGATCCAGGATCTACTCATTCATATTTATCGTCTTTATTTGCTTGTTTTCTGGTTATCTCTCCTGAGCCTTTGGGTGTTCCTGTTCATGTGTCCATCCTGTGGGTGATTCTGTGGTTGTGGATCGGATCTACCGATCTTGTGTGGTTATTTCTGTGGTTACGATACTAGGGTTGATTTTCTATTGCTTGATATGATCGATTTTGAGTCATTCTAGGTATGGACTGGTTATCTCCCTATCATATCATCCTTTATTGTCATGCGAAGACTATTTTATTATCGCTGCCAGGATTTCCGAGATTGGAATGGAAGGGTTCCACATATGATACGTCTAGTAGGGTTGTTTCATTTCTGAAGGCTCAGCGCATGGTTGAGAAAGGGTGTTTGGCTTATCTAGATTATGTTTGAGACACCAAAACAGAGTCTCTGACGATTTATTCAGTGCTAGTAGTCTGAGAGTTTGCCGATATTTTTCCTTCTAATCCTCCAGGCATGGCTCTGGATCGTGATATCGATTTCTTTATTGATTTGGCTCCAGGAACTTAACCTATATCTATCCCACCGTATCGTATGGCTCATAAGAAGCTGAATGAGTAATTGGAGGAGTTATTAGAAAAGGGGTTTATCAAGCCCAGTGTATTGCCTTGGGGTGCACCAGTGCTATTTGTGAAGAAGAATAATGGACTATGGAGATGTGTATTGATTACTACCAGTTGCACAAAGTAACCATCAAGAACAAGTATCAGTTGTCGTGTATTGATGATTTATTTGACCAGCTGCAAGATGCTAGGGTTTTCTCTAAGATAGACTTGAGGTAAGGGCATCATCAGCTGGAGCTTAGAGATTCAGATATTCCGAATACTGCATTCAGGATTAGATATGGTCACTATGAGTTTCGGTGATGTCATTTGGGTTGATGAATGCTCCAGCGGAATTTATGGACTTGATGAATAGGGTGTTCAGGCCTTTTATTAATTCTTTTGTTTTCGTATTCATTGTTGACATCTTGACATACTCACGTAGCCTGGGGATGCACGAGCATCATTTGAGAGTAGTGCTTTAGACCTTGCGAGAGTAGAAGCTATATGCCAACTTCTCCAAATGTTAGTTCTGGATAGAGTCAATGGCATTCTTGCACCATAATTTTTGGGAGAGGGTATTAAAGTGGATCCCAAGATGATTGAGGCAGTTTAGAGTTTGCCACGTCCTACTTCAGTGACCGAGATCAAGAGTTTCTTGGGGTTAGCAGGTTACTACCGGCGATTTGTGTAGGGATTTTCAACTATTCCTTCATCCTTGACCATATTGACCCAAAAGGATATCCCATTTCGTTGGTCCGAGGTGTGCGAGGAGAGCTTTTAGAAGCTCAAGATAGCTTTGACTACAACACCATTTCTTGTATTGCCTTCCGGTTCAGTGATGTATACTGTATATTGTGATTCTTCTCGCGTTGGCTTGGGATGTGTATTGATACTGGAGGGAAGCGTTATTGCATAGGATTCACGTAAGCTGAAAATTCATGAGAAGAACTACCTAGTGCAGGATCTAGAGTTGGTGACGAATGTTCATGCTCTGAAGATATGGAGGGACTATTTGTATGGAGTGTCATATGAGGTTTACACCGATAATCGTAGTTTGCAGGAGCTATTCAAGCAGTGGGACCTTAATTTGAGGCAGCGCAGGTGGCTTGAGTTACTAAAGGATTATAACATTACCATTCTTTATCATCCAGGTAAGGCAAATGTTGTCGCGTACCCCTTGAGCAGGAAGGCGAAGAATATGGGTAGCTTGGTTTTCATTCCTATCGTGATGAGACCATTAACTTTTGGCATTCAGTCCTTAGATAACAAAATTGTGAGATTGGACATTTCGGAGCCCGATCGAGTTCTAGCATGTGTGGTTGCTCAGTCTTCGTTCTTAGGGCAGATTAAGGCCCGATAGTTCAATGATCCGCATTTGGAGGTTCTTAGAGAGACGGTACTTCAGGGAGGTGCCAAGGAGATTTCTATTGGCGAGGATGGTGTGTTACGGCTTCAGGGCCGTGTATGTATTCCTAATGTTGATGGCTTATGGGGGAGGATTCTAGAGGAGGGCCACAGTTCGAGGTACTTCATTCATCCGGGTGCCACGAAGATGTATCCTAACTTGAGATAGCATTACTGGTGGTGGAGGATGATGAAGGAAATTGTTGAGTATGTAGCTAAATGTTTGAATTTCCAGCAGGTCAAGTATGAGCACCAGAGGCCAGGTGGCCTACTTCAGCAGATGCCCATTCCGGAGTTGAACTGGGAGCGCATCACTATGGACTTCGTGGTTGGGTTTCCGCAGACCTTGTGAAAGGTTGATTCAGTATGGTTTATTATGGATATGTTGACCAAGTCTGCCCATTTTATTCTAGTGGTGACTACTTATACAGCGGAGAGATATGCTTAGATTTACATTCGAGAGATAGTCAGGTTGCATGGTGTGATAATTTCCATCATATCAGACGGAGGCCCTCAGATCACTTCCCGTTTCTCGAGAGCTATTCAGAGTGAATTGGGGACCCGCATAGAGTTTAGCACAACATTCCATCCTTAGATCGACGGGCAGTCAGACATTTTAGATTTTGGAGGATATGCTTAGAGCATGTGTGATTGACTTTGGAGGGCAGTGGGATCAGTTCTTGCCCTTGGCGGAGTTTGCGTACAATAAAAGCTATCACTACAGCATAGAGATGGCCCCGTATGAGGCATTTCTTTGTCGGCATTGTCGTTCTCCTATAAGGTGGTTTGAGCCTGGTGAGGTAAGTTGTTTGGTACATTTGGTACAGGATGCCTTTCATAAGGTAAAGGTGATTCAAGAGAGGCTCTGCACAACTGAGTTCAGGCAGAAGAGTTACGCGGATCAAAAGGCACGTGATGTATCATTCTCAATAGGAGAGAAGGTTCTCTTGAAACTCTCTCCAATGAAGGCATTATAAGGTTTGGAAAGAATGGCAAGATAAGCCCAAAGTTTATTGGCACATTTGAGGTGCTTAGGCAAGTTGGAGAGGTTGCCTATGATCTTGATTTACCTCCCAGTTAATCACAAGTTCATCCAGTTTTCCATGTATCGATGCTTCGGAGGTATCATAGTGACCATTCACATGTGTTGGATTTCAGTACCATTCAGTTAGATGCGAGCTTGAGCTTGGGCTACGAGGAGGAGCCAGTTGCCATTGTGGATAGACAGGATTGCTAGTTTAGGTCCAAGAGGATTTATGCGGTAAGGGTCAAGTGGAGGGGCCAACTGGTTGAGGAGGCTACCTGGGAGTCCGATGAGGACATGCGGAGCTGATATCCCTACTTATTCAGCCATCCAGGTACTTTTAACTTAACTAAAACTTCCCATGCTTTCCTTATCTAAATTACGACTTGCAGGGGTGATTAGTTCGAAAGTTAGAAGAGTTTTAAGTTAAAATAAAATCAATTTTTTCCTTAAGGTTTTATTAAAAGGCCAAATTTGATTTCGGTCAACTTTCTTCGGAAATGGACCCAGATTCGTGATTTGATGGTCTCGGAAGGTCCGTAGAAAAATATGGGACCTGGGCGTATGCTCGGAATCGAATTCCAATGTCCCTAGCCCGTGAAAAAAAAATTTTAAAATTGTTAAATCGATGTTTTAAGGAATTAAAGAATGTAAGTATTCATTAAAACTCTGGGTATCGGGTTCCGATTCCATTTCTGAAACTTGGTACAAGTCCGAAATATTAGTTAAGACCCACGTGTAAAAGTTGGTGTCAATCCAAGTAGTTTAAGGGCGTTTTGACCTGCTGAATGTAAATTAAGAATTTGACATTCAATAAGTTAATTTAATTTGTTTTAGGGTTCGATTCCTTGATATAGCATTGTTTTAGGTGTTTCGAGGTTTTGACCAGGTCCACCTCGTGATTTAAGACTAGTCGGTATGTTCGTGTGGGGCTCGGGAGTCCCGAGCATCAATTGTCGAGGCTCGAGTAAAGTTGGAACTTTAAAAAGAACCAAACCTGCTGCTTTTGTCATAACCGCTTCTGCGGCTCTTGGACCGCAGAAGCGAGACCACATGAGCGGTCGCCTATCCGCAGAAGCGAAAAAGGGCCAGGCTTGGGAAACCGCAAAAATGGCCTAAAAACCGTAGAAGAGGTTGTGCCTCTGCCACCCCTTGACCGCAGAAGCGGTCCGGCCCAACCTTCCCAATTTTCACAGAAGCGGTTTCCTTTGTGCCGATGCGGGACGGCAGAAGCTGTCATTTTGACTGCAGAAGCGAAAATAGTTGGGCAGAGAGGGTTCATTTAATTCGAAGCCCAAGTCAATTTCATAACAAGGTAAGTAATCCACACTCATTCTTAGCTTAAATACATGAACATTAGCTAGATTTAACACCAATAATAGAGTAAAATCAAGGGTTAGAGCTAGACGTAGGATTTTCATAAAATTAAGATTCGACCACCTAATTAGCTATGTAATGAACTAAAAATTACAAATTAGTAATCCTTAGGTTATAGAGAGTAATTTCCTTCGAAAAATCTCGAAATCCGGGCACATGGGCCCACGTTCGAAATTTAGAAACTTGCGGGAAAGGTTGGAAAATCACTTAAATTAGCTAGAATTCAACTTGTAAGCACTTATTGACTACTTCTTGCTTTATTTAACTAGCTATGCTCGGTTTTAAATTGAGGTTGGATCCTGTTCTCGTTATTGAAAGAGCGCTTCAGAGCGAGGTGAGTCTCCTTTCTTACCTTGTAAGAGGGAAATGTCCCTATAGTATTAACAAAATGTATAATTATTGCTAAATTTGGGAGCTACCTACGCACAAGGTGGCTAGAGTCCGTGCGTAGCTATTACCATATTGATTGTCCGAGTAGTTTAGGACCACATCATACTTTATCTATGAATATCTATATACCATCATGCTAATGTGATCGCCTAGGATGTT
Organism: Nicotiana benthamiana; assembly: GCA_034376525.1. Lineage (NCBI taxonomy): Eukaryota > Viridiplantae > Streptophyta > Magnoliopsida > Solanales > Solanaceae > Nicotiana > Nicotiana benthamiana. The sequence continues at coordinate 99,038,461 of CM067323.1, read as the reverse complement.
AGGGGCTTGAAGGAGAATAAAAGTAACTTGTACACTTGTTGAACTCTTGTATGGTATAATGGAATATGTATTGCCTTCGCGTGCATTCCTGATACTTGCTTGTTATTTGTGGATCCGACCGGTCGCCTCGGTATGATTAGATACATCTATAGGAGCGTCGTCGACCCTCAGCAAGTGCACATTTCCTTATCTTTGTTCGATCCGTCGCCTCGGTATAATGTGCGCATGATTATTATGTGAAAACTTATACTCACATTTCTTGTTATTATACATTGAATATGGAATTTGTAAATCATGATATTGTAAAGACATGACATATCTCTCTTGCCTTAAACATGTTGATAGTAGTCGCTTCCATGCTTATAAATAATCTCATATACTATTTGACCTTAGTAAGTATCAAGTCAACCTATCGTCTCTACTTTTTCGAGATTAGACGGGATAATTATTGCGTACGTGATGTTTATGTACTCATATTAGGCTTCTATACTTAAATGTACATGATCTGAGGCTGGTGGATCTGGTTACCATTCGGGCGTGCATCAGTGAGCTATCTTGTACTTCTACGGTGATCTGCCTCTTTTCATTGGCGATCTGCATTCGAAGAAGTCATCTATGCACTTTTGTTTTCTGTCTATCTTGATTCAGCCAATAGGATAGCATATTATTCTTTTGTATATTCTCCACTAGTTATCTGTAGCTGTGGTACCAGGTTCTGGCACACACTTTAGTAGACTAGTTTTGGGTGTAATATTATGTCCCTACATTGATTACTGTATCGAATTTCTGAAAACCTCTTTTGGGATTCTTATCCCCTTCCTATAAATATTTATGTTGTTAAACTTATAAATATTTTCCGCACTTCGCTTTCCCGGCAAGGTTGTTAGGCATCATCATGACCTGTTATGGAAATAGGTCGTTACACAACTTTTTTTTTAATACTTCAATTACTTGTTAACAAAGAAAAAGAAGAGAAAGTAGAGACTACAATTAAAATATGTGAACATATTTCTTGTTAATGGAGCTTAATTTCCAACAAAAAAAATTTAGCGCAAATACAAATAATAGCAAAAATTGTGATTACTTCAATGACTTCTCAATATACTTTTGTTCGAATATGTTTCCAAGTTTGTTATGAGACCAGATAACAATTGAATTCATTTTGATCATACAGCCAAGCAGCCGGCGTTGGGCTGAAGTTTGTTTGTTATAGGAAATTTTACGGAGGTATATACTTCATTTATTACAAATTAAAATTATTTAAAAATATTATTTTCTATAGCTATCTTTTATATTTTATAGAAAATAGATATTTATGGTATATACTATCATTGAATCTTGAAATACTCTATTTATATTTTTCCTCTCTTTTTTCTTTCAATTAACACACTCACTCCCACTCACTCTCTCTCTCTCTCTCTCTCTCAAAGCAAAATACCTGCTTCTAATCGTGAATTCTTTGGCCGAATCGTCTAGGGTTACTGCAATTTAAAATAATTCTAATCAGTTGGGAGAAAGACGGAACTTATCTTCAAAATTAGATTCCTTCATAGCAAGGAGGGGTTCGTTGCTATGAGGTTAGGGCCATTGCGTGGGGAGAAAAATGATGTTGGAATAATCTGAGTAGAGCGTGGGTACTGTAACATGAATGCCAGATTTCTACGCTAGAGAAGATTTGAGGGCTGGGATTTTTGTTCGTCTCCATTTTAGTTTTAATACAATGATACATTAACTTGCTTGGCCGAAAATTGCCATCTCCAACTATATTTCTTCTCTTCTTTGCTATTTAGTCAAATACAATGATACCAATATATTGTATTCTATACAAATTCACTCAAACATATTGAATTTTTGTAAAAATTTTTTTTTTGTATTTATGTATTTCGAAGGTCTGTATTTTTTAATACAGCTGAATACACATGTCTTGCATACTTTGCGTACAATATGCAGGAATACATGATATAAACATTGAAATACACTGGATACAAGCATCTAAATAGAACAGAATATAGACAGTGAATATATTTAATTTTTAAATATAGATATACAGTAAAATATATTGAATACAAATAGAGATATAGTAAATACAACCAGTGAAATATATTGAATACATCACCTATAACACGTATTAGGAATATTTAAAATACTGTTAATGCAAACACATTGAATCACTGAATACAAATAATGAATACAGTAAATATAAGCATTGAATCTAATGAATGCAATAGTAAAAATAAAATAATGAAACACGTTAAATACAACAGTTATATACAACTGAAAAATTACTCTAATTAATTGAGCTGGTAATGAGGCGTGTTAGAATTGATTTTATTGACTTATATTAGGAGTGTATCACGCTAATTTATCCTATCCGTTATTAGACAGCTAGACAAGTGTCACGACCCAAACCCAGTTGTGATGGCACCCAACCCTAATGCTAGGTAAACGTGACCAACAATCGCTTTCAATTTAACATTAAGTCTCAAAACCGACAGTTTAAAAATATTATTGTAATTTAGAATAATGATCCGATAATAATAATAATAGAATATTACGAAATCTGAATAATCACTCCCAAAGATCTGGGGTCACGAGTCGAGAGCCTCTAAACAAAACTGGACAATAATATCTGAATGGAAATAATAAAGTCTGGAATGTATGCAATAAAAATCAACTGGAAAAGGAAGAGAAGCCAGGTCCTACGAACGTCATAGATATACCTCAACGACTCTGGAAATATCTGGAGACTATGAATATCAGTTATGCCTCTGGTGTACCTGAATCTGCACTGAAGGTGCAGGGAGTAGGGGTGAGTACTACCGACTCAGTGAATAATAAGCATAGAAAAATGTCTGAAAGTAAGAAATCCACGAAATGCCACAAAGCAATGCTAAATCTAACACTCCTATTCTTTCGCTATGAACAAACAGCAAAACAATATCAAGTATAACAGTCAAGTATCAGATAAAAATGCAATGCAATGCACATGAATACGCTGCGGCGTGCAGCCCGAGCCATCCATATTTATTTATCGTCGACGACGCTCACTGGGGGTGTGTACAGACTCCGGAGGGGCTCCTTCAGCCCAAGCGCAATATCAGCCAGGTAATTGCATAAAACATGCTCTCGGCCTCAATATCAATGTATATAATCGCTACAGCGTGTAGCCCGATTCAATGTATATAATCTCTACGGCGTGTAGCCCGATCCATGCTCAATGCATATTATGGATAGTAGTCACATAACAGATTCAACTTATTTTCCAGTTTCCAATTCTGAGGAAGAATATAATTTATTTATTTAATTTCAGGAAAAGTGACTTGGCATTTCATTACGGTGATTAAACACTAGTCTGAGATCAATCATTATGCAAATCATGTTATCACGCAGATATTCACCTAGACGGGTACTACAGATCGGCACAAGACCCCAAACATGGCATTAAGCCCAATTATCAACAACACAATGTGCGTATCAGCCGCCAATAATTTATATTCCGCTCTCGGAATGGACCAAGTCATAATCTCCAATCATATACCATCCTGCACCTGCCATGGGGTGCGAGTCACGCCTTAAAATAGCGTCACGATGTGGTAAACCGGGGTTTCAAACCCTCATGCAATCATCTATACAAACTACTCACCTCTAACCGGCCGTAGACTAGACCGTGATGCCCTTTCATCCTACATCGACCTCTTCGCTCGTCGAACCTAGTCAAAATCACAATGAATACATAAATATGGGCTAAATAAATATTACCCAACAAAAATTATTAGAAAAATACTTAAAATCACGAAGTTGGTAAAACCCGAGCCTCAGGCCCAGTTCTCGAAACATTCTGAAAATCCCATATTTGAATTCCTCGTCTCGCCACGATTCCATACATATAAATAACACCAAAATCGTAGTCTGTTTGACCCCTCAAATCGACCCCTAAAGGTCTCATAATCTCATAACCCAATATCCTATTTTCTACTATTTTTCATGAATTAAAGGTTGGGATTATGGTTAATAATCACCTATAAATGAGTTTTAATAATCAAATAACGTACCTCTGCGATACCCACTAATTTTCTCTCTTAAAATTTCCTCGGAAGCTTCTTCCCGTTCAAAAATTGGAAGAAAACTCGATCTGCTCATTATAGGTATATTGTTCATGCATTTTGCTATTTCCAATGGATTCCTTGTGAAATGATAACAAGTTTAGGCTTTTTAATCACTCAATTTTACCTTATAATGAAGGAGATATGTAGGTTTTAATATTTGCAAATAGTGCAGGTTTTTAATACGCCGTCAAGGGCAATTTTGTTATTAATTTGAAAATCTAGGCAAACCCTTGTAAAACGGCCATAAAATCCTCATACAGTGTGAAAATTCTACGCTTCTTTTTGATACGGTTCAATAATTACGATACATATCTAGTGTTTTATTCAAAACAGTAATCGGAGCTTATTTCTTCAATATGATATTATTTATGCTTGAAGAAACGACATCGAAGCATAAGAAAAACAAGCACAACGCAGCCCAAACCTATCCGAAACTCACCAGAACTCCTCGGGACCGCATACAAACGTACTAAGACATTACATATGATCATTCAAACTTAGTTGCACTCTCAAAACGCCAAAACTAACATCAAACACCAAATTTACATCGGATTCAAGCCTAAGTTCTTCTTAAACTTATGAAACACACATTTGATCCAAAACCCGACCTAAACACCTCCGAATGATCTGAAAATTTGCATTAATATCCAAAATTACCTAACGGAGCTACTGAAACCATCGGAATTCCATTCCAAACCCCGGATCAAAATCTCACCTAACAACCGGACTTCGCCAAAATTTTAACTTAGCCAATTCAAGTCTAAATCTACATCAGACCTCCAAATTCAGTTCCGATTGCGCTGCTAAGTCATAAATCACCACCCAAAACTACTCAAATCTCCGGAAATCTATTCCGAGTCCTCTAACTCATAAGTCAACTTTGGTTGACTTTTTCTAAACTAACCTTCTCATAAAGGGAGTAATTGTGTCATTTCTACCCAAACCTATCCAAATTACTTCAAATTTACCAAACACATATAATGAAACATATAGAAGCATAAAAAGTGGAAAACAGGGCATAGATACCTGAGACGACGGGTCAGATCGTCACATCCTCCCAACTTAAACAAACGCTCGTCCTCGAGCGTGCCAAGAGTTGCACTACGAGCCAACCAATCTCCGAATGACCTTACTAATCATATGCCCGGGGTGATCCCAAATCACCCTAACTCTCATATGCTCGTTAATACAACACAGCTAAAATTTCACAGGCCGTCTAGACCATAACCGTAGAGTCACATTGCACCTCCGAAACCGTACACAAGACCATAACCACACATTTATACTCAGAATAAGTCTGAACCGACTGTCATAACCCATACCTGCAACCTCAGGTGAACCCACCTGATATACCGCATAATCCTAACACTCGAAATGAAAATTTATATCCACAGAAGCTGTCCACAACAACCATGTACCGAATAGAAACCCCTTATTAGCTGGAGTTTTATTCCAACACTACTATACTCTATCAATGATAACGAACACATAGTAGTCCATAACAATTTCTCAGATCAACCATTCACGGAGACATTTCTTCCCTTTTGACTAATACCACAACAGATCTCCGAGCCAAAACTCGATATTAACCTTCCGACAAGCTGAAACCAAATCTGTTCGTATCCATTAATGACTCCAAAGGTCTCTTCTGACCAAACACACCATCCTGGTGACATGACACATTAATACGGCCTAAGCCACATCTTACATAACGCCCATACCAATAGGAGACGGTCTGAACATACTCAAGTCATGAAAAGGACTTAAACGAAAGAGCTATACGTTAGGTTCATCAATACCATTACAACACAAGGCTGGGACCCCTTCCCACATCATAGAAATAGAATAGAATACCTGAATCTTTCCCGAAGGTTCTAATCTCCACGTAGCCTTGCTATAATACGCGATCTCATCCAAACACCATTTCACATGAAGCGCCTCAAGTCGCTATACTCGAACTTGACCACCACGCACAGATTGATGTCTGAAATCAAGCAATCTATCATACCCTCGGTGAAGCAAGTAGTATATACCATTCAATCCTAAAAGGACACAACTGATGCGTTATTCGCCATGCAACTCCCAATATGGACTTCCCTCAGAAACCAAGAAACAAGGAATACAAAGTAACACACAGAAACAACCTCAATGTCACACTATTGCGGCGTGCAACCTGATCCAGATATATACCCTCTGGCGGGGTGCCACCCGATCCACTCAAATCTTACCTAGGGAGATGCACATCGAGCCGAATTTGCTCATTATAACAAAATACCGAGTATCGGCCGTAAGCACAGTGAGTGCATAATCATATCTACTTATGGCGGTGTAAGCTACAAAGCTCCACTCCCACTATGAATATCAATAGCACCGCAATATATGCGCCACTGCCCAAAAATCATAATGTCTCGCAACGTAGAAAACAACTCATAAATCTCTTCAGATTGCTGATAAGCTTAGCAATGGTCAAGTCAACTTATCCCACGACAATACAATTCAGAGCCAACCGAGTCGACTCAGACTGGAACACGCATCTGAAAGGTCCCTTACAGCTGGAACTGAATCACTGGTAGAAACCTCTACACTGCCTCCCGCCTCAAAGGCCAAATAAAAGAAAGCAACTTCTACTAGCCGTCTGTTGGTCCTTGGAACATAACCATTCCTCTAGAACATAGTCCGATGCACCTCGCCACGCAACCTGTGGCATCTTCCGGCATAGCCCATAACACAATAGTCTATATTAAACCAAAACTGAGGCAACCAGTCTACACCCAATATCATATCAAAAATATGTCGTGTCAACAAATAGATATCCACTCTAGCCTCCAAATCCTACTTACCACTAGACGGTGCCGAATACACGCGATCCACAATTGCGATATAGGCTGTACCGGAGAACTCCCACTCTCCAACTCCATATAACACATAAATCACTATACCTGGTCTCATCATTTAGCCGTATGAATACATATTACACATCAAGTACCCAGTCATTTCCACAAAAGATTATCTAAAATTTCCATGTTACATCAACGGACTCATATGCCAAAAGCCGGTCCAATAGTAAACTGCCGCAATCCCACCGAATTGCTATCAGTTTACATCACCTTCCCCTCTTACTGAATGTATACTCCCGTCAAATTAGTAGAATAGTAATACCATTTTCCTTAATCATCTGAGGGTCGCTTCATAAATCATATGCAACTGCCTAAGCTGCTTAAGAATTTAATGACTTTCCATTCGGAACTGAACCGTACCTTACACACAAAAATCACAATCCTCCACAACAGACCTCACATACCATATCATACTAGGGTAACATTAGAACTCCATCTCCTTTTTCCTAACCACATGCTGTACTGCAAGGACTAAATCCTTCTATCCACACCAACCTAAGCAAGCTGTCTGAGCTCAAAAGCTCTGCCGGCCAATACCACGTAAAGGCTCATTACATCGAACATAAATAAGGAATTGATCACATCTTTTACCATACCGATTTAGTCCGCTAACAAGCTACTTCATTTGTCTAGATTTCCTTCTGATTCATTTTCAACTTGATATACTCTCTTGTTATAGCGCCACAGTGCCTCAACCCAGGCTTACCACACGAGACTCGAATGTAAGACCACACTGTCTAAGACCAATAGGCCACTACACCCTCTCTCAAACGTTCCAAAAAATATCACTTCTAAAATACTCTACTTTGAACAACTTCCTGTGAATCTAAATCGCCGTCTTTACCTCCCAGATACTGATACATAGAATCCCGTAATTAACGTAAAAATACCACATGTCTTGACCTGTTCTAATGAACACACTGACTTGGTCATCTACTCAACCTTAAAACATTTGAGTGCTACATATAGAATCTTCAATATATCAAAATCATTATCAAGAGTCATCCACTCTTATACCCTCTGCAAATAACTTGAATTAACGAATTGAACCACTCGTTCCTTATCAGCACTCTGACACCTTAGGACATGATCTCATTCAGATACAACCAAACAACTTCCTTCTCTTTATACTAAGCATTCTCTACCAACAACTCAGGATATCCTATTATTTTCTCACATCTACTAAGCACCATCTAACCTTTGCCGAAATGTGGCTTCACTCGAGCCACCCCCGGCTCAATTCCTGTAACCAAAACTGATTCATCCGCAGGCATCAAATCGGAATTAACATAGTACATAGCCGTACAATCAGCTAAACAACAGCAACCTCCCAAACTCAGCTCGAAGCCATATATGCCACAACACATATAATCTATAGCTGTAGTGATATCATGGTGAGATTAAACTCACTCTTTCATAAGCTTGTGGAAACACAAATCATCAAAAATTGTTAACCCTTCTGCAATTCTTGCATTTATTTACACAACAGTTAAGCCTACTCTGTAGGCGACAAATATTTTCTTAAGTCTCAAAATTTTTACAAATTTCGACAGAGTTCCCTTTGTAATTAAGCCTATCCACTTTCCAGAGAATCACCAAAACCATCCTAACAACACGTCCACAACTTGACAAAGCATCATAATGTATATCAACAACAGTAATCTCAATACAACATGTATTCTATTATCAAAATTGACATATGGACATGCCTTGCACCTGTTCGAATCATAACACATAGAAAATACTTTTCTATTACAAATGAAATCTTCTCACGATATACATAAGAATCTCATGACTTCACAACACTCCGCAGGATATAACCCACCTGCTTCACCTAAATATTACATCTCTGCATACCCTCCATCGTCAGACACATTACACAGCTACTTAGTCTTCCTGAGTCTAAACTCATATCTTATCATGCAGTTTACTTCACTCCACTAGGAGACTTGAAAAGATTCTTCATGAGCCTATATTCGGGCTACACATCAAACAACAATAGGAAAACGAATCACTTGATCGTTCATCTATTATCCAGCTGACTTCTTTGTCACTACCAAGTCATATAATTGCATCTCGCATTACTAACATACTTAACACACGGATACCAAGCTGCCATTCCGGGTAATAGTGAAAATACTGAACATCCACATATTAAACCACTTGCTCACACGATCAGCACCTCAGTGCTCAAGCCCTATGCAATATCCAGCCTCAAGTCCTCCAGACTGGCCCAACACACCCATAAATAAGGCTCTACTAAACCGACTCATGACTCGTGAGGCCTAGTAACCTAGGCTCTGATACCAACTTGTCACGATCCATACCCGGTTATGATGGCACCCAGCCCAAAGCTAGGTAAACCTGACCAACAATCGCTTCCAATTTAACATTAACTCTCAAAACTCATATTTTAAGAATATTATAGTAATTTAAAATAATGATCCGATAATAATAATAGAATATTATGAAATCTGAATAATTACTCCCAAAGATCTGGGGTCACGAGTCGAGAGGCTCTAAACAAAACTGGATAATAATATCTGAATGGAAATAATAAAGTCTGGAATGTATGCAATAAAAATAAACTGGAAAATGAAGAGCAGCCAGGTCCTTTGAACGTCATGCAGATACCTCAATGACTCTGGAAATATCTGGAGACTATGAGTATCAGCTATGCCTCCAGTGTACCTGAATCTGCACACAAGGTGCAGGGAGTATGGGTGAGTATTACCGACTCAGTGAATAATAAGCATAGAAAAATGTCTGAAAGTAAGAAATCCACGAAATTCCACAAAGCAAAGCTAAATCTAACACTCATGTTCCTTAGCTACAAACTAACAGAAAAACAATACCAAATATAACAGTAGAGTATGAGATAAAGATGCAATGCAATGCACATGAATATGATGTGGCATGCAGCTCGACCCCTCCATATTTATTTATCGTCAACGACGCTCACTAAGGGTATGTACAGACTCCGGAGGGGCTCCTTCAGCCCCAACGCAATATCAGCCAGGTATTGGGATAAAACAGGCTCTCGGCCTCAATATCAATGTATATAATCGCTACGGCGTGCAGCACGATCCAATGTATTTAATCGCTACGGCGTGTAACATGATCCATGCTCAGTCCACAGTATGCATAGGAGTCACATAACAGATTCAACTATTTTCCAGTTTCCAATTCTTAGGAAGAATATAATTTAATTATTTAATTTCAGGAAAACAGACTTAGCATTTCATTACGGTGATTAAACACAGGACTGAGATCAATGATTATGCAAATCATTTATCACACAAATATTCACCCTAGACGGGTACTATAGATCGGCACAAGGCCACAAACACGGTATTAAGCCCAATTATCAACAACACAATGTGCGTATCAGCTACCAATAATTTATATTCCGCTCTCGGGATGGACCAAGTCACAATCCCCAATTATATACCATCCCTCACCTGCCATGGGGTGCGATTCATGCCCTAACATAGCGTCACGATGTGATAAACCGGGTTTCAAACCCTCAGGCCATCATCTATACAAATTACTCACCTCTAACCGGCTGTAGACTAGCCTATGATGCCCTTTCCTCCTATATCAACATCTTCGCGCATCGAATCTAGTCAAAATCACAACGAATAAATATATATGGGCTAAATAAACATAACCCAACTGAAATTATTCGAAAAAACACTAAAAATCACGAAGTTAGCAAAACCCGAGCCCCAGGCCCAATTCTCGAAAAATTCTGAAAATCACGTATTTGGATTCCTCGTTTCTCTACGAGTCTGTAAATATAAAGAACACCAAAATCGGAGTCCGTTTAAGCCCTCAAATCAACCCCTAAAGGTCACATAATCTGAGACCCCAAATCCTATTTTTCTACTATTTTTCATGAATTAAAAGCTGGGACTATGGTTTATAATCCCCTAAAAATGAGTTTTAATAATAAAATAACTTACCTCTGCGATACCCACTAATTTTCTCTCTTAAAAGTCACCTCGGAAGCTTCTTCCCGTTCAAAAATTGGAAGAAAACTCCACCTTCTCATTATAGGTATACTGTTCACGCATTTTGTTGCTCCCAATGGATTTTTTGTGAAATTCTTATAAATTTAGGCTTTTGAATCACTCAATTCTGCTTTATAATGAATGAGATATGTAGGTTTTAAGATTTGCAAATAGTGCAGGTTATTAATACGCCGTCAGGGGCAATTTCGTCATTAAATTAAAAATCTAGCCAAACCTTGGTGAAACGGCCATAAGATCCTCATACGATGTCCAAATTTGATGATTCTTTTTGTTACGGGTCCATAATTACGATAAGAATCTAGTGCTTTATTCAAAATAGTAATCGAAGCTTATTTGTTCAATATGATACCATCCACGCTTGAAGAAACGACGTCGAAGCATAAGAAAAACGAGCACAACGCAGCCCAAACCTATCCGAAACTCACTCGAACTCCTCGTGACCGCATAAGAACATACTAAAACATCACATATGATCATTCAAACTTAGTTGCACTGTCAAAATGCCAAACTAACATCAAACACCAAACACCAAATTTACATCGGATTCAAGCCTAAGTTCTTCTAAAGCTTCCGAAACACACATTTGATCCAAAACTCGACCTAAAAACCTCCGACTGAAAATTCGCACACATATCCAAAATCACCTAACGGAGCTTATGCAACCATCGACATTCCATTCCGATCGTCGTATCAAAATCTCACATATCAACCGGACTTTGCAAAAATTTTAACTTAGCCAATTCAAGCCTAAATCTACATCAGATCTCCAAATTCAGTTCCGATTGCGCTGTTAAGTCATAAATCACCACCCGAAACTAGTTGAATCGTCGGAAATCCATTCCCAATCCTCTAACTCATAAGTCAATATTTGGTTGACTTTTTTCAAACTAACCTTCTCATAAAGGGACTAATTGTCTCATTTCTACCCAAACTCTGTCCGAGCTACTTCAAATACACCAAATGAAACATATAGAAGCATAAAACGGGAAAAACGGGGCGGAGATACCTGAGAAGACGGGTCGGATCGTTACAACAGGTATTGTCATTGCTGTATTCGTGAATACACGGCACCAATACATGTGATTACAGTCGTGTACAACTGTAACCCCATATTTTTTAGGTGACTTTTGCTATTGTATTCATGAATACAGTAGTGCGAATACAATGAATATACTACTGTACAACTGAATACTAACTATAAGAAGTAATTATGAATATGATAGGTGTAGGAAATTAATAGCCACTAAACAATATTGATTTCTGAAAATTCCACTTTGTTGTATCTGTCATATAGTAGTTAAACCTACTGGGCCCATGTCGTTAGGATAGGAATGAAATATTCTTGGCATCTTTACACAAATAGCCGCCTAGTTTATTATTCACTTTCCTAAGCGATATACATAGATTATATATAATTATATACATATTATATATAAATTATACATATAGTATATATTTACCGGCTATTTTTAATTTAAATAATTGAATAAGCTATTGTTTGGTCTTCAATATTTTTTAAGGTATGGAGGCTGGAAAATACTTGTCTAAAACCGATTTATGCGCCAAAGCAATCATATGTGTGTTCGAATAAGATTTCTCATTTAGACATAATTAAGTGATATGTATTCTTACCTTAATTTATAGTTTAACCACTTAAATTAGCATACTTTAGTGTATGATCCGAATTCAAGTAAGCTTTTCCCATGTCTATGTCGAGGTGACGTTTGTTGGAGGAAAGAAGACAAAATATAACAAAATAGAGTTGGAGGTCAAAGCGGAATTGCCCTAAAGAGATGCAAACACTGGATCTACTAATAGCAGACAATGAGCATCAACTGATAATCAACAACAACAATCCAGTATAATCCCATTTAGTGGGGTCTGGGGAGGATAGTGTGTACGCAGACCTTACCCCTACCCTTGGGTAGAGAGGCTGTTTTCAAATAGACCCCCGGCATCCTTTCCTCCAAAAACTTCCCACCTTGCTCTTGGGAGGCTCGAACTCACAACCTCTCTGTTGGAAGTAGGGGTTGCTTACCATCAACTGATAATCAGTTTCACAAAATTGAACAGGTGTTCATAACCTTAATCCAAGGCCTAACCCTTCTGAATTTGGTTTAGCAATTAGTTTTGTAATAATTAGTCTAAAGTACTGTTATCTCACTGTAAAGTATAGTCGTTTTTATGTTTCATTATTCATATTTTATGTGCTTAAATATATACGTTTTTTTAATTAATTTTATTTGATATAATTTCAGATAGGAAAAAATTTCTGTTATTTTCTTTGCTATTGCAAAAAGGACTTGAGATTCCTACTCATAGGTAGTACCTTAGCAAAGAAATCCGTGAAGCTTCTCTCCATTGTTATCACATATCCTTTTTTTTCTTCTTCTATTTCTGTGATGCTCCAGGTACTACTCATAGGTAGTACCTTAGCAAGGAAAACTTGCTCCAGGTACTAGTCGCGATGGCGAGGCCAATTTGCGGCGTTTGAGAGTGAAGAGCTAAGCAACACCGACCGGGACGTGCAAGAGTCAGTAGCAGTTGACCATGGGCGCATCAAAGCCTACATTCAAGTTTTTCCACCGGGAGTTGGTACCTCCCGCTCTCTTGTTTACTTTATACACTTTTTTACGTATTTTAGCTAGCATTCCGTGTGAAGTTTACTCTGTTGCTATCTAGTTTGCATCTTTTTGCGTATTCCGCTATAGTGCGCGTGTGCGTCACTATTCTCCATAGTCGATTGGAGGGATGTGGCCGCGGCGGGGGATGATAGCGTAAGGTCATCTCCTCGGGGGTGGGGGAGGTGGCGGGGGTGAGTAGGGGGCAGGGAGTGGTCCTACGGGTAGGGCGGGAGGTAAGGGTAGGAAGAGTGTAGCGGAAGCTCATAGATTCAAGATTGGGTCATGGAACATAGGCACTCTGACGGGCAAGTCCATTGAGTTGGAGAAGGTTCTTCAGAAGAAGAGGGTTAATATAGCATGTGTCCAGGCGACTAGGTAAAAAGTGTCAAAGGCAAGGAATGTAGACGGGTTTAAGCTGTGGTATTCTGGGGGGGTGAGAGGTAAGAATGGAGTGGGCATCTTGGTAGATAAGGATCTAAGGGAGTCCGTGGTCGAGGTTAGGCGAGTGAATGATAGGTCAATGTCTATTAAGTTGGTTATTAGGGGTTGCGTCCTCAACGTAATCAGCGCTTACGCGCCGCAAGCAAACTTAGACGAGGAGGCTAAGAGGCACTTTTGGGAGGACTTGGATGATTTGGTGAGTAATATTCCCCAATCTGAGAAGTTAGTTATTTGAGGGGACTTTAATGGTCATATTGGGGCTGATGCTGGTGGTTATGGCGAGGTGCACGGTGGCTTCGGCTTTGGGGTTAGGAATGGAGGAGGCACTTCACTGGTGATTTCGCCAGGGCCTGAGCTTTTGATTGCGAACTCGACCTTTCAGAAGAGGGAGGAGCATTTGGTAACCTTCAAGAGTTCGGCAGCGAGGAATCAGATTGATTACATCCTTCTCAGAAGGAGCGATAGGGGTATGTGCAAGGACTGCAAGGTTATTCCGGGAGAGTCCCTTTCGACTCTTCATAGACTCCTAGTGATGGATGTTGGTCTCTGGGTGAAGAGGAAGATGAGGGGTGCTCGGGGACAACCACGGATTAGATGGGGTGTTTTGACTAAGGAGAAAGCACAGGAGTTGGAGAGGAGGTTAGCTAAGGGCGGAGCTTGGAGAAGTTCTGGGGAAGCGGACGCTATGTGGTCAGAGATGACAAACTTAGTTAGGGAGGTAACACGGGACGTGCTCGGGGTAGCCAAGGGCATTTCAGGAAGACATCAGGGTGACTGGTGGTGGAACGATGTAGTAGAAGAAAAAGTGGAGTTGAAGAAGGCGGCGTTTGCTAAGTTGGCTGGGAGCACAAGCGAGGAAGAACGGAGAGCGAACAGGGAGATTTACAAGGTGGCGAGGAAAGAAGCAAAGCTGGCAGTTACGGAAGCTAAAAACGCAGTGTTTGGTCAAATGTACGAGGATCTAGGGGAGAGAGGCGGGGACAGAAAGTTATTCCGGTTAGCTAAAGCAAGGGAAAGGAAGGCACATGATCTTGACCAAGTTAGGTGCATCAAGGGCGATGATGGTAGAGTTCTGATGGGGGAGTCTCAAGTCCAGCAGAGCTGGCAGGCGTACTTTCGAGACTTACTTAACGAGGAGGGGGATCTTATCATAGAGCTAGGGGATTTGGGGCATTCGGAGCAACATAGAGACCTTGGGCACTGCAGGCGCATAAAGGAGGAGGAGGTCATAGGGGCTTTGCGTAGGATGAGTAGGGGTCGAGCGACCAGGCCTGACGAGATCCTGGTGGAGTTCTGGAAATGCATGGGTAGGTGAGGAGTGGAGTGGCTCTCCAGGTTGTTCAATGCGATCTTCAGGACCAAAAGGATTCCGAATGAGTGGAGGTGGAGTACAGTGGTGCCCTTGTACAAGAACAAAGGGGACATCCAGTATTGCAACAACTATAGGGGTATCAAATTAATAAGTCACACCATGAACTTCTAGGAGCGGGTGATCGAGGCGAGGGTGAGGGAGATGACATCTATATCTGGGAACCAGTTCGGTTTCATGCCGGGTCGCTCCACTACAGAAGCTATCCACCTTACTAGGCAGCTGGTGGAGCAGTTCAGGAATAAGAAGAAGGACCTGCACATGGTGCTTATCGACTTGGAGAAGGCGTATGACAAGGTCCTAAGGGAGGTGCTATGGAGGTGCTTGGAGGCGAAGAGCGTGTTGGAAGCCTACATCAGAGTAATCAAGGACATGTACGATGGAGCTATGACTAGGGTTAGAATGGTGGGTGGCAACTCATCACATTTTTCAGTGGTTATGGGGCTCCATCAAGGATCGACGCTTAGCCCTCTCTTGTTTGCCTTGTTGATGGATGCTCTAACCCATCATATTCAAGGGGATGTGCCTTGGTGTATGCTATTTGCTGATGACATAATCTTGATAGATGAGACGAGGGTCGGAGTCATAGAGAGGTTAGAGGTATGGAGACAGACTCTCGAGTCTAAAGGTTTCAAAATAAGCAGATCTAAGACAGAATACCTGGAGTGCAAGTTTAGCGCCGAGACGAGCGAAGTAGGCAGGGACGTGATGATTGGATCTCAGGTCATCGTCAAGAGGGACAGTGTCAGGTATCTTGGGTCGGTGATTTAGGGGGACTGAGAGATTGACGGGGACGTCACTCATCGTATTGGAGCAGGATGATCAAAGTGGAGGCTTGCATCAGGAGTCTTGTGTGACAAGAAAATTCCACATAAACTCAAGGGGAAATTCTATAGAGCGATGGCTAGACCTGCAATGTTGTATAGGGGGAAGTGCTGGCCCCTGAAGAACTCTCATATTCAGAGAATGAAGGTTGCGGAGATGAGGATGCTCAGGTGGATGTGCGGGCTCACTAGGTTAGATAAGATTAAGAATGAAGTTATTCGAGAGAAGGTGGGGGTGGCCCCGGGGGATGAGAAGAAGCGAGAAGCGAGGCTGAGGTGGTTCGGGCATGTGAGGAGGAGAAGTCCTGATGCCCCGGTGAGGAATTGTGAGCGACTGGCGATTGTCGGCGTTCGGCGAGGCAGAGGGAGGTCTAAGAAGTATTGGGGAGAGGTGATTAGGCATGACATGGCTAGAATGCGGGTTTCCGAGAACATGACCCTTGATAGGAAAGTCTGGAGGTCTAGTATCAGGGTTGTAGATAGGGGCTCCAAGAGTTTTTCGTACTCCTCACCCCGGGGTTGGGTGAGGCTTGGCAGGGCTATCCATAAATGATTTGTGTTTTGGCTTGTGTCTCCCTTGTGGTAGTTATTTATGGTAGTTACTGTATTATATTGTTGCATGCTACTTTATTTATGTTTCTTATGTTTAGATAATTATTTACGCTATTTCTGCTGGAGTTACTAATGTTCTTTTGTTTTTGTCTTTCCTTTCCTTCACTGAGCCGAGGGTCGATTGGAAACAGCCTCTCTGCCCTTTTGGGTAGGGGTAAGGCTCGTCTACATATTATCCTCCCCAGACCCCACTTTGTGAGACTATATTGGATAGTTGTTGTTATTTGTGTGATGCTCATGACAGAAGACGGGTTTAAAAAAGAGGCTGACAGGCTTTTACAATATCAGTAAAATTACTCCACTCCTTCTAATTGTCTTAATGTTTTATAGAAGGCCAATAGATAGCAGTTAACTCATATAATATATTTAACTTCGATCTGTTGATATTGTACGTAAAAGAATTTTTTTATTTTACAATCATCTACAAGATAACTATAGGTACTTATAAGAACAACATGTAACGTTGTAAAATAAGACAAACAACTTACTATAACAAGTTCATTTACGTTAATAAGTATAAATAACTTAAATCTTATGAGTACTAATTTTGGCTTGTAAGTTTCGAAGGAGATTTTGAAGCATCAGCCAGCGGAGCGGTAGTTATGCTCACTTCAATAAGTGTAAGAAAAAAGTTCCTTAGCAAATATGCTAGAAAAATAACAGAATATAGGGACGAAATAATTAGGGTTTAATAGTGTAGTTACTATCCTTAAGGAATTTAAGTCTCCTAATTTCGTTGCTGCCGGAATTATGACAGAATTCCTCCAGGATTCTACGAAGCCTCTGAAATTTGAGTACTAGCAATTAATTCGAATTTTCACTTGAACAAAATTTCTGAATTGAAGATAGCAGAAAAAGAAAAAGACAAATTGTTGCTTTTCTGATGATTTTCGTTTTGGAGAGGAAAGAGGTATTTATAAATCCTTTAGGTGTCTGTTAGGATTAACAGACTCAACCTTTGCCAATAGGCACCTTTGTTTTAAAAACATTTTAATTAATTAACAAAATTAATAGATGACTAAAAGAAATAAACTTCGGGCTACTTAATTTCTCCAAAGGCCAAGTGCCCAATCTTGACTATTAATAATATAGCCAAATTCTAGTTTCCCTCAAAAACATCTTTGAAATATTCAAATCATGTAAGACAAAGAAGTGCTTTTAAACACTTATTCCTTTCTTTCTTTTTCCAATAAGGTAAAAAGCAACCTCTTCTCAAATACTTCCATCAAAATACTAACTGATATAATAATCCCCAACTTAGTTAGTGACTGATGTTGTTTATAAGATTCATGCGTATAGTAGGTATCTTTGGATTTAATATAAACTATTCAAGACCTTGTCGAAATTGATGGTTAGATTATGTACTATTAAACCACAGTTCCTATTGGACAAGACAGAAAAGCTTTATAGACATACATCGTAAAAACTTCACAATTTGTTCACCTTGAGTTTTAGCACCAAATTATGGCCTTGTGCTACTTCCTAAATTCATAAACACTTATTCAGTTTTGTATCCCAAACTTTGACCGAAGCGGCACCACTTTTTGTGTTTATATAGGTGAAGATTTCACCAAATCCTTAACACGGACTTCTTTAGTTCTTAAACCGAACTCTACTTCTTCATTAAGAGTATTTTTGTACTCATCCTCTTTTTCTAGGTACTACTTTCCAGCACCTGCTATCCGTCACAATTATAATTTTTTATTACGTTTTAAACATTTAATATTGTTAAACAATAAGAAAGTTAAGCTTCCCGTTACTTGTGAAAAATTTAAATTACCTTAGACCCATAGCACTTGTTGTTCTTATAATGATATCCCTCGCGGGTCTTTTAGTGAATGAGCCAGCAAGGTTGTCTCTAGACTTGATGTACACAACAATAATAATTCCATCCAAAATTAATTGTCTTATGTACTCATGTATTAAAGCAATATGTCTACATTTTTCATTGTATATTTTGCTAAATGCCTTAGATATAGTTGCTTCACTATCACACTGCAAGAGAACAATTGCCATTGGTTGTGGCCACAACTTTATATCTAACAATATATTTTTTAGCCATTCTGCTTCTCTTCCTACAACTGCTAAAGCAATAAACTCAGATTCCATTGTGGAATGAGTAATACACGTCTGTTTCCTAGAAGCCCATGAAATTGCTCATCCACCTAAAGTGAATATCCACCCAGACATTGACTTGTTATCACCAACACTAATTATCCAACTAGCATCATAATATCCTCCTAACACTGAAGGAAATCTGTTATAATACAAGGCAAATGTTTTTGTCCTTTTCAAATAACCAAGTACCCTCACTATACCTTTGCAGTGATCACCACTTGGATAGTAAGTATATCTTGACAATTTACAAACTGCAAAGGCAATATCCGGCCTAGTACAATGCATAGCATACATTAATCTACCAATTGCATTAGCGTAGTCTAATTGACTAACAGATATTCCGGGGTTCTCAACCATCTTGCTAGAAGCATCAAATTGAGTGTTAAATTATTTAATTCCCAAATGATTAAATTTGGAAAGAACCTTGTCAATATAGTTAGACTGACATAAGGCAAAATCCCGCACTATGTCTTTTAACTTTAACACCTAGGATATTATCAACTTCTCCCAAATCTTTCCTTTTAAATTGAGAAGTTAAATACTTCTTAGTTTCATTTATGCCTTGCATGTTAGTTCATTTACGCCTTGCTGAGTTTGTGCTTCCTGAAACTGAAATTAGTTAAGTCCTTGTATGGATTAAAACAAGCTCCAAAACAATGGCATGAAAAACCCTTTGGGTTACTCCATATAAACTTCTTCATCAAGATTATTATTTAAGAATGCCGTCTTAACATCCATGTGATGTACATTTAGATTATATATTGATGCCAAAGAAAACAATACTCTTATTGAGGTAATCCTGGCCACATGAGCATATGTGTCAAAATAATCTACTCTTGCCTTTTTTCTAAAACCCTTGGCTACTAGCGTAGCTTTAAATGTTTGTAAAGAACAATACGTATTGTATTTTCTTCTAAAAATCCATTTACACCCAATAGGTTTAGTATTAGAAGGTAAATCTTCCAATACCCATATACCATTTGATAAAAGAGAATCAATTTCATCATTTATAGCTTCTTTCCAGAAAGAAGAATGCCTCAAAGCCATAGCCTCACTAAGGTTTTAGGATCTTCTTCTACACTTAAAATAATGGATATTTTATTTAAACTTTATCTCTACTTCCTTCTACCAAAAAAGACTAGTGCTTGAGAAGAAATAAAATCAGAACCTATACTTTTTTCTTTTCTTACTCTTTGACTTTTTCTTGGTTCTACAGGAGATTAAATTGCCTTTCTTTTATTGTTAAAAGAAGAACTAGGTTTTGCACAATTTTTTTGAGTTACTGCATTATCACCAATACTTGCTGCATTACCATCTTGTTTAGTAATTTCTGTATCCTTATGTGAATTATTAGAATCACCAATATACATTGTTTCCAAGAACTCAACATCTCTAGATTCCACAATATATTTAGACTCAATGTCCAATAATCTATATGCCATTGAGTTCTCAGCGATATGTTTTTAATTCCTCTAGGTCCTAACTTAGTCCTTTTAGGATAAGGATTATATATTAGACTAAACAACCTATACCCTTAAGAAATTTAAGTTAGGCTTTCTTCCTTTCCATAATTCGTATAGAGAAACCTTAAATTTCTTTGAAGGTACATTAATATGCACAAAACAAGCCGTTAACAAAGCTCCCCCCTACAAATTCGTTGGTAATTTTGCATGCAAAAGCATGGCATTAAAAATATCTATCAACGTTCTATATTTTCTTTCAGCAAGACCATTTTTTTGTGGGGTATGCGGTGCACTAACTTGGTGAATCAAACAATTTTCCTTACAAAATACCGAAAATTCATTGGAAAGATATTCTCCTCGTCGATCACTACATAGGATTTAATTTTCTTTTCTAATTGATTTTCAACCAATGCTTTGTAACTCTTTAATATATCAAAGGCTTGATCTTTTCTTTTCAAATAGGTAAGCATGTGTATATCTAGAATGATCATCTATAAACGTGATAAAGTATCTATTTTCACCTCTAGTTAAATGACTATTCAATTCACATATACCGGAATGTACAAGTTCAAGTAGATTACTTGTTCTTTCATTCTTTGAAAAATATTTCTTAGTTATCTTAGCTTGTATGCATATTTCACATTTTTATATTATTCTCAACGGCAGGAATAAATTTATTCTTAGACATAAACTTAACATATAAAAAATTAACATGTGAATGTATAGCATCCCATAAATTAATAGATGACTCAATCATATAAGCAGAAACTTCTACTTTGTTAATACTTAATTTGAACATGCCCTCACAAGAGTAGACTTGTGCTACCAATATACCATTCTTAGAAAAAATAATCTTTTCTGCCTCTATAATAGTTTTGAGGCCTTTCTTACTTAATAAACTTGCAGAAATTAAATTTTTCCTAACATCATGTACTTGATGAATTTTAATTAAAATCAACTTCTTTCCCTAAGTGAATTACTTCAATTGTTCCTTTTCCAAAGACCTTGGCGGTGTCATGATTTCCCATTAAAACTTTTTCATCACTTGTTGCAACTTCATAATGTTTGAAGAAATTCTTGTCCCTACATACATAAACTGTAGCACCGGAATCATACCACCAATCTGCAGATTTCATAGTTGCGGCCATGTTACATTCAGTTACCATACTAAGATTCAAGTTGGTAAAGGCAGAAATCATAGCAACAATATCCGAAGAAGAAGTTTGTTGTTGTTCAACATTGTTTTTCCTCTTTTGTCTAGAATTTTCTTTATTTTTCTGTTTCTTACGAAACCTACAATCTCTTAAAATGGCACATTTTTCTGCAAGTATAACACAAACCTTTCTTAATGTTAGAAGAATTTTCCTTAGGAGCACCCTAAAACTTTCTCTTCTTTCGAGCCTTATTTCCAGATTTTCCTCAATTCTTTGCCTTACAAGACTCAACACAATTCACCTTTGAACTAGTTTCCGCGGCATATTTGTTTTCACTTTTTCGTGACTCTTCTTCAATCTGAATATTCTTTGTCAACTGGTCCACATTAAAGTCTCCGGAAGAATGTAATAATTTCTTCCTATAATCATTCCAAGTGGCTGGTAATTTAGCATGAATAGCAACCAAATGAAGAGATTCAGAAACATCGACTTTAAAATCTTTGAGTCTAGATATCAAAACAAGCAACTCATCAACCCGCTCCATGAAATATTTCCCAATCTATCATTTGAAATTCAAAAATATTTCACTCTAAGGAATATGTCTATTTCTTGTTTCACAGCAGTATATTTCTGTTCCAAGGCTTTCCAGATTTCTTGTGGTGATTTGTAAGGACAAAACAAATTATGTAAACGGTCAGAAAGTGAGTTTAAAATAAAACCTCTACTGTGTACCTCATCATTTTCACATTTTTTGCATGCCACCTTAATTTCGTCAGGATCTTCAGCAATAGGTTCTAGCATAGCAGTAACATTAGAACTCAGCAGATATGCTATTCCCAACTCCGTGAGAAAGAACAACAATTTATCTTTCCAGTGGGTGAAATTTGAGCCATCAAATCGATCAAGTTTTAACACTTCGAACATCTTGTTGAAACCAGCATAACTACTAGAAGCCTCCAATGCAGTGTTGTTTAAGCCTCCCAATTTTCTTGCTGCATGAATTATGGCAGAATTCCTCCAGAATTCTACAGAGCTTATGAAATTTGAGTGCCAACAATTAACTCGAATTTTCACTTGAACAAAATTTGTGAATTGAAGATAGTAGAAAAAAAAAGATAAATTGTTGCTTTTCTGACGGTTTTCGGTTTGGAGAGGAAAGAGGTATTTACAAACCCATTAGATGTCTGTTAGGATTAACCGACTCAACCTTTACCAACCTTTTTGAAAAAAATATTTTAATTAATTAACAAAATTAATAGATGACTAAAAGAAATAAACTTGGGGCTAATTAATTTGCCCAAAGCCCAAGTGCCCTAAGTGCCCAAACTTGACTATTAATAATATAGCCAAATTATAGTTTCCCTCCAAAACATCTTTAAAATATTCAAATCATGTAAGACAAAGAAGTTGCTTTTAAACACTTCTTCCTTTCTTTCTTTTTCCAGTGAGGGACAAAGCAACCTCTTCTCAAATACTCCCATCAAAACACTAACTAATATAATAAAATATAGTATGTACATTTCAACAACTATAACAAAGAACAATATTATGTTTCTCTTCAGCAAAATGTAGGAACGCATATTACCAAAACAAACAACCCAACAAAGATTTATCAATGATCTGGATCTTCATAACAAAGTTAAAAATTCCTCCATAATAATAAGAGTATAGAGGATTTTCATTTGTGATAGTTTTAGAGTTTTAATAATGATCAATAATCAAAAGCACCTTCACTAATGCAATTCTAATTCGTGTGCAGATTCGAAACAACTCTAATGTATGGAAGAAAAGAAAGAAAATCAGACAAGCAAAGAAGCCAACAACTATGTTTTTCAAACATCATACCAAATGGAAAAAGAATCAATTAAACTAGCAACAAGGAAGGAAAGACAATCAATTAGACGAGCTTAAGATTCTCAAATATGCAAGGAAGGAAATAGAGTACATTAAGGGAAGTCTGGAGAAGCTCTAAACATGGTTAATAGGAGGAGCTAAAACTTCAAACTGAGAATGAATCTGGCCATTTAAGCCAAATTCATGAGGCTACCATTGGTCCTAAACTTAGAAGTCTATGCCTCACAAGGAAAGACCTCCAATCAATGATCGTTTACGATCCCTGAAAAGAGAAATCAGAAGACTCATTAAGCATTATTAAAGAAGAAGTAGAAGGACAAGGATTCTTACTCAGCTTAACATCTATTTCTACACCATTCTAATTCTTAATACAAATATTGTATTCTTGAGTTTACAAGTGTCGCAAGAGATAGGAAGAATTAGAAAATAAATTAAGAGTTGTGTCAACACTATACAAACATTGTTGTTGAATGTTGTTGGTAATCAACGTCCTAAAATCATCATTGTTGTAAAGAGTTGTTATAACCTAAGAAAACTGGATGTCGGTACCACGCAGTACTGAACCAGTATAAAATTGACATGCCTCCTTTACTTTTCTTTCCATACAATTTATTTCTGTTGAAATAGATCCTAATGTGAAGTTTAGTTGACTAATTCCTTTCTTAGTCAACTAAGTCTTAAAATTGAGTACAATTCACCCCTTATTCTAGTAATTTCAATTGGTATCACAGCAAGGACTCACAAATATGGCCTAACGGCATGTGAGGAAAAGATCATGACATCAAATACAGTCGTTGGAGCACTATTCCAAGAAGGTTCTTCTCATGTACGACCTACTTACTTCAATGGCCAGCAATTCTCACACTAGAAAGCGCGTATGAAAAGCTACACTATGTCATATGATGTTAAGGTGTGCCATGTGATAAAAAAAGGGAAATCTTCCAATTTCGACTTAGAAGGACAAAGACGGCGAGATCAAAGTATCATTTGATCCTCTAGATTTAGATGACTACACTGAAGAACAAATAGTTGTTATCCAAGTTAATAACAAGGAAAAAAATCTCCTGTATAATGCAATAAGCAGAGAAGAGTATGAAAGGATATCAAGCTTTGAAACGACAAAAGAAATGTGGGACAAGTTAGAAGCCCCATATGAAGGAACAAACAATGTGAAAGAAACAAGGATCCTCCTAGTTGGTGATTATGAATTATTTTCAAATGAAAGGTTGTGAGTGCTTGGAGACATAAAATCCTTTAGTAGACCAAAAGTTATTACTCGAGAATGTCAAGATTTTGACAAGATGTCTTATGATGAACTCAAAGGTGACTAATTGTGTTTCAGAAAACACATTTAGACATGCAAGTTCTGCAAGAAAAAAAAAGACAGTTGCATTTAAAGTAGGGTGTCTAGCGGGCTAGGTCAACCCGTTTTTGGACCGGCCTAAACAGGTCAAAATCGGAAATGGCTCGGAATGGTACAAAAGGGTTCAGGTAGGCTGGGTTAATGGGGTAAGGAGTTTGGTCCAGTCACTTTCGTTCAACCGATTAACTGGCCTGGCCAACACGATTCACTGTAGAACTAGTTAACTGGCCAGAGCCAGACGGCCCAAACCGGTTAACGGCTATTTGTTTCAATTTATTTTAAATGATTGTTAACATTGCCAACGGTTAGAAATGCCAAGGGGCCGTTGCCCAATGATTGTTTTGCATAAATAGCCCTTTTTGGGCCATTTTTTTTAAATTTAATAGTTTTTTTGCAATTACTAATTTAGCCCTTTGAAAAACTATAAATACATCTCCCTCTTCTTCATTTCATCACTCATCTAGTCATCTCTTATTTCTCAAACTCAAATTCTCAATTCAAGTTAAATAATACCCCGCACTTCTAGAGTGCGCTCATATGTTTGGGAACACTTTGAGGTGGTAGAAGAAAATAAAGAAGTTCACAAAGAAAAGTACAAGAACTTTGGTCGAGTCTTAAATGTTGGTCTAATGTGGGTGGGTACAGACTACTTAAGGAGGCATATGAAGAATTACCTTGAGCGTCCTCCAAAAATTCGCATTTAAGTTTATTTAAGACAATTTGTGTTATTTTAAAATATTAGACATATTTATCCTTAGTGTTTTAGTTTGTTAGATTTTTTTGAAGTATTATTATGCATTAAAATTTAGTTTTACTCTTTGTTCATTAATTTAATTGTTGTTGTGACAACCTGGCCTATTGTCTTATGAGTTACAACTTTTTTCCCCACATTCCTACTTCTTTTTGCTTCATTATCTATGTTTTATGGTTTCAATTTGGTCGGATCGAATCCGAAATAATTTTGGTAAGGGTTGAGACACTTAGTCTCTTTTAAGGGAGTTTAAGTAGGAAAAGTCAGCTAGATGTTAACTTATGTGTTAGAGAGATCGAATGTGAGTTCCGAAGGTTCTGTTAGTTTCGGAAAGTGATTTATGACTTAGGAGTATGATCGGAATGGGTTTTGGAGGTTTGGAGTAGTTTTTGGCTTGAATTGGCGAAGTTGATATTTTGGCGATTTCCGGTTGACAAGAGAGATTTTTATATAGGGGTCGAAATAGAATTTCGAGAGTTGCAGTAGCTCCATTATGTCATTTGGAATGTGTGTGCAAATTTCAGGTCATTCAGACAAGGTTTTTTTTCGGTTTTTTGATCAAAAATGAAATTTGAAAGATTTTAGAAAGTTTGGCTTAAATCCGGTGTGTTTTGGGTGGTTTAATGTTGTTTGAGGTTTTTTGATGATTGGAGCAAGTTTGGATACGGTATTAGGATATGTTTTTACCTTTGGTTGATGTCCTGGGGGCCTCGAGTGAGCTTTGAGTGGTCAATCAGATCATTTTGGAGTTCAGAAAATTGCAGAAGTTGCAGGTTGAGCTGTTACAGGTTTGTACTCTTCATGTTCGCGAAGAGTCAGAGGAAGTCAGTGGAATTTTGGCCTTCGCGTTCACGAGAAGGGATTCGCATTTGCGTAGGGCTGGAAGTGATGCATCGCATTCGTGAGAAGGGCTTCATGATCGCGTAAAGGAATTGGTTCAGCTGGGTTTTGAGGTCAAGTTGTCCATCGCTTTCGCGGGAGAGGGAGTGCGTTCATGAAGAGTAAATCTGAGGAACCATCACTTTTGCGTAACAGAAAAGTTGGTCAAGATAAATTTGGGCTTCTCTAACATGATGGTTTTACCACGTTCGCAAAGAAGGAATAAATACCTGGGCAGGATGTTTTTAAGCTCTTTGTGTCCGCAATTTTGAGGCTTATTTCCTCCATAATTGATCATTTTTGGATATTTTTGAAGGAGATTGAAGAAGAATTCAAGGGAAAACGTTTGGAAGTAAAACATTTTGGACTAAAAACTTGATTATTATGTGAATTCCACCTATAAAAGCATGGAATCTAAGCCTAAAATTAAAGAACTAGGGCTTGAAATTGGCGGCCAAACATTTAGGATTTGAAGGGTCATTTTTGGATGGATTTTGATTCTTTTCATATCTGTGAACTCGAGAGATAAGGAATCTATTGATTTGAAGATTATTGAATTCCGAGACGTGGGCACGGGGGTGGAGTTTTGGTAATTTCATGATTTGTGCCCATTATTAATTTTTTTCGCTTGGGCTTTGTTCCGTAGCATATTGTGACGTCCTCGTTCTAGTTTTGGATAGATTCGACGTGAGTGGAGGCCGATTCAAAGGGCAAAGGCGTCGTGAGCTACAGACAAGGTGAGTAATGATTCTAAATGATATTCTGACGGTTTGAAACCCTGGATTTTATATTTAAGTGCTATGTTGAGGTGAGACACACGGTTGATGACAAGCGTAGGGTCGTGCACTATTGGGGATTGTGACTTGGTCCATGACTGATGCTTTTACCGTATATTTGATTGAAATCCTCTTTCTATCATCATTATTTAGGCTGAATGTCATATTTGGGCCTAGTGCCAACTATTTGAACTCTTCAGGGCTTTTTATTGATATTTCCTTACTGTTTTGACTTTATATTTGAACTCGGTCATCTTATTTTCCAATGTTTTACTAAGCAGCCATATTTACTAAGTTTTAAGACGTAAAGGATATTTTAAATGATGTTTGGGCTGAGAAACATTGTTTTACTACTTCCTGAGAGGCTTGTAAGGATTTTTGACCGAGTAAGGCCTAGGGCCTATACTATGAGGAACCATTGATACTGATTTGTAGATGAGGGCTTGAGATATGTATGCCACGAGGTGGATTGATTGATATGAGGTCGGGGGCCTAGTTTGATGTCACAAGATGGCTTGTTATTGCGCTTGTGCCGTAAGGGGCCCTCTAGGAGCCTGCACACCCCCAGTGAGTGCGGGTACCATTACGATGTGAGATTGAGCCAGAGGGGCTAGTACTATTCTGAGATGTTGCCCGAGGAATGGATTTGATGATACTGTTCCCCAGGAGCGAACTTCTATCTATTTATTGTACCTCAACTGCCTATCAATTTTAAGTTTACTTCTTGAAAAAGGATTTTTCTTAACTTTTCACTTGTTTACTGCTGTTAAATGGTTTTACTGCTTCATTATAGAATGCCTTGTGCATTACATTTTTCTTACTTTCAGTCATTATTTACATTTTTACTCACTAAGTTAGATTACTAACTACTCCCTACACCCTGTGTGCAGATTCAGGCATAGCTGGTCCTGCTCCCGAGTGATGATTCATTCCAGCTTCAGGCGGATATTCAAGGAG
The DNA here is from genome assembly GCA_034376525.1 of Nicotiana benthamiana. Classification (NCBI taxonomy): domain Eukaryota; kingdom Viridiplantae; phylum Streptophyta; class Magnoliopsida; order Solanales; family Solanaceae; genus Nicotiana; species Nicotiana benthamiana. The sequence continues at coordinate 99,010,239 of CM067323.1, read as the reverse complement.
TCTTTAGGTAGCTGTTGGCATTCGCAGCCCGGAGCTCCTCCCCATCTCTTTCCTTTATGTCCTTAGTTCAGTATTTAAAATTTTTCGCAACATTTGAGGATTCCGTGTTGTTCGATGCTCCTGACTTGTGACACCCCGGTTAGGGCTGTGCCGGGTTGTATTTCGGCACTTTATTGATATTACCCGCTACTTAGTATTATTAAATCATGTTTCAGATTGGTTTTATGTTGTTTAACTATTTTAAAAAGTGAATTGGGTTTAATTGGCCGGCCTTGTCTTCATGAGAGGCGCCATCACGACCGGGTTCGGGGTTAGGGTCGTGACAATTGTTAAATGCAAACTTCAATTTGTAAGTTTGAATTAAAAAAAAAAAAGCACTTGCAAATTTATAAGTGCAGTTTTTTCCTATCTTCATTGTATTCTTTATATTTTAACTTTATATTAATATAACTTACAATAGTTATAAAAAATTCGAAAAATGTTAAAAATTACACCCGTCCGGGCTGATGTACTTACAAGGTTTTGCACCTCTCAAGAACAAATAAGTGAGAAAAACAAAAGTACCTCACTTAAGTTTTACACAAAACTAGCAAAAGTGCTCTTCAAACTCACGTTAGAATAATGTAAGATGGATCAAAACCTTACCCACATGTTCCCCAATTCGGCAAGATTGCAAGAAGCGTTGAATAAAGGAAGAACAATGAAATAAAAAGTAAATTACGTTTTTGAAGCAACAGCTTAGAAAAACAAATCACCAACCTTTATTTTCAGCATATTAAACCCTTTCAATAGGTCTTACAATGAGTAAAATTGGTAAGGTTAAGGAAAACTAATCCTAATTAAACTAGAATAAGAATAAAGCTAAGAAAATCCATCCTAGCAGAAATAGGGAAAAGAATTCTAGTAAGAATGAGATACAAACTAATAATCCTAGTATGACTAGAACTACAAATATAATCCTACTAAAATAAGAATTAAATTACTAGGAAATACGAAATAACAAATCCTCATCCTTAAGGAAAAGAAATCCTAATCTTGGATAGATTTTTCGCTTGTTGAATTTCATGGATTTTAAGCATTCTTAATCTTGCATCACCATCTTGGCCCCTTGGACCCATAACCCTCACGGTTCATTTTTTACCCAAATGAACCCAAATCCGTTAAGTCCCGTAACCCCTAACCCATAAACGGCCCGGTTTGAAACATGGATAGTTTCAATATTTCCCTGCCCGGCCCGGCCCACCCGTTTAACAGCCTTAATTAAAAGCAACCACAGCTGAATCAGAAAATGAAGAAGAACAAGAAGAAGGAGGAGGAGGATGAGGAGAAAAAAATTAGAATATAGTCGTGCTCTCTAAAGTCGAAACAAGCATGATGAGAAAAACCAAAAATAGCAGAATAGGTAAACAAAATTTTAGAAAGGGAGAGATGAATAATAAGAATGGTAAAAATGATAGAAGATGCTATGAATGTGGAAAACATTGACACATTCAAGGTTGATGCCCTGAGCTGAAAAAGAAATTAAGCAAAAATTATAGAAAAAGAAATCTTTTGGAGCATGGAGTGATGAAGAAGAATATGATCACGAGGAAATTGCCAACATGTTCTTTATCGCCATCACACAAGATAGTAATGAAGATTCAGGCAAGCTTGGTCTCATGGCAGACGAAGGAACAAGTGACGTACGTCTTCCTACATGTCCTAACTGTAATGAACTTTAAGAATTTATTGATATTGCTCTTGCAGAACTTCAAAAGTTCTAAATTAACTTTGAAAGATCCAAAAAGAAAAGAATGAATGGGCACTGAAATTAGAAGTATGTGAAATTGAAAGAGACATGCTTGAAGATGAAGTGAATGAACTTCAACTGAATGGCTTGCGAAAATCCACCAGTCATAGTTCCGTCAAATTAAATCAGCCAACTCCTTATAATTTCATATCTAGAACAAGAAATCACTCTCATTGTAAAACAAATTGTCACAACTCTAACCATTGCAGGTTTAAAAATAGCAGAGAAAATGTCTTGGAAAGTTAAAATAACCCTTCTTGCTTTAATTTTGGAAAACCATACCATTCATCTAACCATTGCAGGTTTAAGAACAACAGAACATGGGTCTGGTGACCCAATGTCACGACCCGGATTTTTTACCCTCGGGAGTCGTGATGGCCCCTACTGACAGGAGCTAGGCAAGACAACTTAATTAACTTTTTTCACAGTTCATAATAATAACATAAAACCTTGCATTTAAAAATATTAAAGCGGGAGACTTAACATTAACGAAACCAAATAAAACTGCGGAAGATAACACAATATGCTACCCAAAAACCTAGTGTCACACAGCTCGCGAACTTCTAAGAGTTTACTAAATACAATGGTTAGAAAGAAATGATAAGAGTCTGTCCTGAAATACAAGAGATAACAACCAAAAAATAAGATAAGGGAGACGGCGGGCTCGCGGACGCCTGTAAGGCTACCTCGATATCTCACTCTGGACTGAAGGATGGCTCCCCGGCTACTGTTGCTCTCCGTATGCTGCTCTAACACCGTAATCTTTGCAAAAAAGCATAGAAGTGTAGCATCAGCACAACTGACCCCATGTGCTGATAAGTGCTTGGCCTAACCCCGGAGAGGTAGTGACAAGGCTAGGACCAAACTCCAGACAAACGTGTGCAGTTATATATAGTATATGGCAAAAAATTAAAGGCAAAAAACAATAAAAAAGGAAGGGGTAAATGCTTCGGGGAAACAATTGAACTTAACAGAAACAAAGTAAATAAGAAGGAACTGTACTATATCAAAAACCACGTAACAATACTACGGTTGCGGCATGCAACCCGACACATAATGTATAATTTGTTGCGGCGTGCTACCCGATCCAATATAAAATTTGTTATGGCGTGAAACCCGACCCAATACATCATTTGTTGTGACGTGCAACCCGATCCAATACAATATTTGTTGTTGCGTGCAACCCAATCCGACATATATATTTTCATTAATAAAGACGCTACGGCACACAGTCTGTTCAAAAGTACAACTTACAGTGATCACAACAATAATTCTGGTAGGGGATTAATCATAAATTACACTATCCCGGCAAGGGAAGTCAACAACACATGTACAAATGTCCTGGCAAGGAAGAATCAGCTATAACCAATCTCAATTCAACTTTAATTATCAAAACTATCCTTATTCTCATACCTCGAGTACTTCAATGAAAATAACTAACCCTTTACTCAATACCACAGATTTTCTCAATATTTCAATCATAACATTGTTCAAGAATAAGAAATTATCAAGTTAAGACTCACGGTCATGCTTGACATCAAATTAAGACTTACGGTCGCTATGCCTATACGTCGTACCTAATAAGAAACACATATCAGTTATGACTCAACTCTTAATCCTCAAGCTAAGGTTAGACCGAACACATACCTCAAGCTTCCACGGCCAATTCAATCCCTAACAATCGGTTTCCCTCTAAAATTTGTCTCCAACTCAATCAAATTTATGCAATAACAACTTTATGATATCAATAATAGCTAAACAAATCAAATCCACTTCCTAAATATAGATTCCCAACCTTTCTTCTTGAAATTCAAAAAATTCACCCCGGGCCCGCTTGGTCGAAACACGAGATTCAGGCCAAATTCATGTTACCCATCCCCCCACGAGCCCGAATATATAATTTGTTTCCAAATTTGATCCAAAAATGAGGTCTAAATCAAAAAAAAATTAACATGCCCTAACTCTAACCTTTACCCCCTAGATTACATGATTTGAGCTAAGGAATTTGATAAATGATGAAGTAAAATGAAGGAAGCAAGTTAAACAATACTTATCCAAGAAGCTTTGGTGAAGAAGTTCTCTAAAAATCGCCAAGAGGCTGTGGATAAGAAGAGTTCGTGTCTTTTTGGGTGAAAAATCCCATCACTATTCTATTTTAAAACTTAAAAATAATTGGGAAAAAATGCTCTACGAGTTCGCGGGAAAGGCATTGCGATCGTATTCAGCAGGGGAGGGGGAACACTGCGATCACATATGTGTTGGTGCGAACGCATAGAAGAAAAGGGGGCAAAAATTTCTAGTGGGGCTTAATGCTTTGCGACCGCGGACGAGGAATGCGATCGCATTGAAGAGACTGGGCTAATATATGTGATTGCGGATCAAGCTTTGCAATCGCATAGAACAAAATAAGCCACCTTGAAACTCACACTATGAGATCGCGGATAGGTCTACGCGATCAAGGAGAACAAAATATCATAGTGACAGAACTGTTGTTTCTGCAAGTATCCTAAGGCCAAAACCACTCCAAAACACCTCCGAGAACACTCCCTAGCCCTCGGGGCTCCTAACCAAAAACACGCACTAACCAAAAAACACACACTAACTCAACAACATCCTACAAACTTAACTGTGCGGTCAAATTGCCAAAATAACATAAAAACACTGAATTAAGCCTTAAAATCCATGATTTCATCCAAATTTCATAAACTTTCAACTTTGGAACTTTGAGTCGTAAACACATCAAACGACATTGGAATTGAACCAAACTCCATATAAAGCGCTTAAACCACATATAAGACCTGTACCGAGTGCCAGAACAAAAATATGGGCCCGATACCAATATGTTCCGATCTGTTTTCATTTCAAATTTCCATATTATTTTCAGAAAAATACATTCTTTTAAAAATTTATTTCTCGGGATTGGGACCACTTATTTCAATTTCGGGCAAACGCCCTTAGTCCGATATTTTCCTACGGACCCTCGGGGATCGTCAAATCACGGGTCTTGGTCTATTGACCCAAAATGTTGACCAAAGTCAACTTTAATCATATTAATATAAATATTCATCATTTTTTAGACAGAATTAATATTTAATTCGAGCTATGTGCCCAGACTGCACACGCAAATTGAGGCAACTAAAAATGAGGTTATCAAGGCCTCGGAAGCACATAATGAATTAGAAAACCGGTGATGACCTAACACCTAAGGACTCTAGTCAAGCTAATACTCAGAGTACTAACCATCCAGGACCTAAGATGGATGGGTTACCTAAAAACAAGTAAATTGCTTTTGCAACGACACTGCAAGAAGAATCGAAAAGGAAAATAATATCTTGATAGCGTGTATTTTAGGCACATGACATGTGACAAGAAATTATTTGAAACTATCACTAAACCAGATGATGGACCAGTTACCTTTAGGAAAAAAATAAGAGAAAATATAATCGGAGTTGGGGGATTCTCTCTCAGTTCATCATGTGATGTAGACAACGTATACTTGGTAGATGAACTTGGCTACAAGTTACATAGTATCGGTCAACTATGTTACAATGTCTATGAGGTTAGTTTTAAAAAGCATAGTGCGTTTATTAAAGAAAAATCAAATAAAGTTATTCTATCTGGAAATAGAGATGGGAATGTCTACACTCTTAGTAATAAAGACAGTCTTGGAAATCAAATTTGTCTACCCTCTATGATTGTTAATCATTGAGTTTGGCATAAAAAAACATGGTCATTCTACCATGCATACTATACAAAAACTTCTAAAATGTGATCTTGTCATAAGTCTTCCGAAACTAGATTTTTTAAAAGATCAAATCTGTGATGCATGAAGGTTAGAAAATCAAACCAGGTCATCTTTTAAAGTTAAAAACATAGTATGTACTATAAAACCTCTTCGACTTCTTCATGTAGACCTTTTTGGTCTAACTAGAACTGCTAGTATAGGTGGTAGAAAATATGCTTTTATTATAATAGATAATTTTTATAGATTTAGTTGGGTTATCTTTCTGAGTCATATAAAGCATTGAGGAATTTTTAGGTCTTCTGCAAGAAGGTAGAACGTAAAAATTGATATTACTTATCTTCCATAAGAAGTGATCATGGAGGAGAATTTGAAAGTAAAGCATTTGAAAACTTCCACAAAGATCAAGGGATTTCTGACAATTTTTTGTCTCCTACATCACCTCTACAAAATGAAGTGATAGAACGAAAAAAAACATTGCAAGATATGGCAAGAACTATGATTGTGAAAACTCCCCCTTACACCACTTCTGGGTGGAAGTTGTTAGCACCGCATGTCGTATCGTCAACAGATATTTGATTCGGCTTATTCTAAAAAAAGAATTTATATGACAGTGGAAAGGTAAAAGACCACATCTCCATCATTTTGGCTGCAAATGTTTTATCCACAACAGTGAACAACCTTAGTAAGTTTGATCTAGAAGGCGATGAAGGTATTTTTCTTAGATACTCTCCCTCTAATAGAGCATATAGATTTTATAATAAATGTACTTTATCAATTGAAGAGTATATACATGTTTGTATTGGTGGATGCTAATCTTCGCTCAAGGAATGAAAAACTTCATGAAGATGAGGAAATCTCCATAGTTCCACAGTTTGTCAATAAAGATGAGAACACTCATCATGATGTGACTGATTAGCAAGATTAGCCGACTGAAAGTCACATAGTTAACCAGGAGCCTCATTTATCTGAACATTCAAGTCCCATTGAAAAGGAGCCAGTATCAGTTGTTCCAAATGAACGGAAAAGTGAGCCAGGATATCCACATAAGTACATCATTGAAGATTCTCAGGTAGGCCTGAAAACAAGAAGATTACTAAAGCCAACATCAAATATTGCCCTCATATCTCAATTTGAACCACAAAGGGTAGATAAGACTATTGGGGATGAAAGCTGGATAACTGCAATCAGGAGGAGCTTGACTAATTTGAGAAGAACAAAGTACGGGAACTCATCCCTAAACCTCCAAATGCATCCACCATTGGAACAAAAAGGGTTTACAGAAATTTGTTGAACAAGTCTTGATAAGTGGTACAAAATAGAGCTAGCCTGATTGCTCAAGGTTTTTCACATCACGAAGGAATTAACTATGAGGAAACCTTCGTTCTTGTCACCAGGTTAGAATCTATTCATATTTTATTAGCTTATGCTGCTCACAAATATTCTAGACTATTCTAGATGGACGTAAATAGCAAGTTCTTAGACGGTTTCATCTCTGAGGAAGTGTCCACTAAGGAACCCCCATAATTTGTAAACGAATCATTTCCAAATCATGTCTATAAGTTAACTAAAGAGATGTACGGACTAAAGTAAGCTCCTAAAGCTTGGTATGGAAGTCTAAGTTCATTCCTAGTCAAACATGGGTTTGATAGAGGTAACATCGATACTACTCTCTTTATCAAACGATCAGCTGAAGGTAACTTAATTGTGCAAATATATATGGATGCTATTATTTTTGTATGTATTAACAAGTGTTATTCAAGAATTTTTCATACATCATGAAAAAGGAATTTGAAATGAGTATGATGGGAGAATTAACTTTCTTCCTTAGTCTATAAATCAAGTAATTATAGAAAGGGACTTTCATTAGTCAAACGAAATATACAAATGTACTTAGAAAGAAGTTTGGAATGTCTAATGCCAAGGCCATAGGGACATTTATGAGTCAATCAACCACCATGGATGAAGATAAAGATAGTAAGACTGTTGAAGAAACAATGTATCGAGGTATGGTTGTATATCTACTCTATCTTACAGCTAGTCGACCTGATATTATGTTTAGTATTTGCATATGTGATAGATATCAATCAGCTCCCAAAGAACTCCACTTGACTAATGTTAAGCGTATTATTATATATCTGATAGGGACATTTGATTATGGACTACGGTACACATGCTTAAATGCTTTGATCTCAAAGTTTATTCAGATGCAAACTTTGCAGGTGAAAAAATTGACAGGAAAAGCACAAGTGAAATGTGATAATTACTTCAAAAATCCCTTATAGATTGGACATCAAGAAACAAAGTTGTGTTGCCTTATTGATCTCATCCAAATCTACACCACAACTAAGTAGCGAGGCGGTCGATGCAATAATAACCCAACAAAGGTCGGATCGAATCCACATGGACTTAGAATATGGGATTAGGTGTATATCTAAGTTGATTGCGTGTTTTAGATTAAATTGTGCTTCCACAATGTGTTGATGTTCTACTTCTACTTTACTCTATTGAATATGAAGATAGTACTACAGGATAATATTTTTGGTTTTGAGTTATTTTTCAATTGATAAAAGAATCTAGGGTCGTGACTTCCACCTAGGTGGCTACCTAACGGGTTGTAACAATAGGGCAAGTTTGATTTATTGGGTTTATGGTATAGCAAACACACATAATTATTCACTCTATATCTCTTGGTAGTTTGACTGATTTTGCCCGAGTTGTCTTTCTCAAACCCACATGGGTATTTTCACAAATCAAGTGATATATTCTCAAGTTGGGTCTTACAATCTTTAGATTTGACCCTTTAATTGGGGCTATTAATTTATTGAATTTACTCCAATACCTACAAAGACTAGGTCAAAAAGGCATGAATCAATATTTTTAACCATTAATTCAATAATTTAAGCATAAACAAAGCTAGTTATTACTAACCTAATCACAAATAATCCCTAAAGTTAAATAACTATTAAGTAACCACTCTAGGTTTTAGACATAACCCTAGCTAAAGATTTAGCTACTTATAGAAAATGAAGAAATAGAAGAAGTAATTATGGTAGAATGCATAATCATCGATTAAACAAAGAAAAATGAATGTTAGGAAGTCAATAAAATACAAATTTACTCAAAGAAGTAAAGAAAAATATTCCGGTGCACCTCTACAAAACTAAACTTAACCTAAAAATAACAAAACGTTTTATTTATACTAAGAAAAAAATATGTGATAAAAATGCCCATATAGAGGTTATCTGGCCGCCTAATTATGACGCAAAATTCCAATGCGGTTCACACTCTTGGAAAATTAAGCTTGACGTCTTCAGGCTTCTACAGTCCGCATAAAAGTAGTTGCGACAACACTAGGGATAATGTGGCTGGACAAAAGTGATACGGTCCACACTCCTTCATTTTCCAGCTCTCTGAACCTTCATATTTGCGGTCCGTATAAAAATGGATGCGACCACACTTGATCACATGCGGCGGCACAATTCCAGTGCAGTCTGCACTTCCTTAACTAGCCAAAACATACTCTTTGAGTCTCCTTCAGTGGCTCTACTATAATTGTGCGGTCCACACTGCTATCTTATTTGTCCTATTTTGTTTCTTGTTCACTTTACACTCCTCTATGAGTTAATTTTAGCCTTCTTTGGCTCGTTTCACAATATTCCTGCAAGTAAGCACATTTTGCTAGTTTTTGGGAATATCTTTGAGCATTTTTGAGCTAAATTGCAAGTACAAGAGAGAAAATAAGCGGTTAAAATCTCTACTTATCAACTTCTCCAAACTTAAGATTTTGCTTGTCCTCAAGCAAATAAGGCAATTTCTAACTTCACTAGAATAAGGAATATTTCAGCTGGTCTACGGTGAATTAGACATACATCAATTGGGACCAACAATTACCCACAACACATATGAATTATCAACAATCCAATGATTTGACTTTTTCAATACAATAGTTCTAGTGCGGCTGTTGACTCTATTCATCAAGGAAGCTTGCTCTTTCATGTAGGTCATTGTGGATCCAAAACTCTTTCTCCTCTATTCTACACTAGAAAATCTTACTTTAGAATTTAACAGTCAAAATAATGATTGTTAAAAGTTCACTCATCTATCTCAAAAGAATTTCTCAAGACCGGCTTTAAGTACCATAAACTTGCCCCTTATGAAAATACACTAATCTAAGCTCACTCAACTTGAAATCATGTAGGGATTTTTCGGGATGTAAAAAGGCTTTTGGATCAAGGTATGACTTGCTGGAATATAATGGTTTCATATTTCCTTAAGCACTCCATTTTTCTCTTTACGGCTCATACTTTTTCGACTCTTTGAGTCATTTTATTCTTCCTCAGGGGAACTAGAGAGAAGTAACATCACTCTTTCTTAAGCATGACATTCATTTTTTTCAAAGGGGTTAATTAAGGATAAAAGGAAGAGAGGGTCATAATAAAACGGATAAAGACTTGAGACGTGGTTATTGAAAGAAAATGGCTTCGGCTCAAATTGGTTAATTAAGGATATCACATTAGTGGGCCATGGAATATTTTAAATTTAAATCGGATCAAGGAGAGCCTACGATATTTCTAAAGTCAAGCTACACTTAGAATTTCGCCTAGACAAACATTTGGGGCAAGTTCTAGACCACTAGCACGAAAACTTGGACTTGCAACTAAAGTTCTCTCCTCTCATGCTTCTGGATTACTAAAGAGAAAAGAGTCGAGGGCCCACCACAACCCTAGCTAAGATTTAGAATCACAATTGGCTCAATTTGAACCACTCGATGAGTTCTTAAGTCAACACAAGATTCAAAAGAGTCACAACTCAAGCTATTTCTCTGCCAATAATTTGTTTTTGACCATACGATCATAGGTAAAAGTATTGGTACCAAGTGAAGCATGCTTGAGAGCCTTTTTATTCATTACTACTATATATACCAAAACATAAAAGAAAACGGCCTCAGTCCCTTAAGAAGGTTGTCACACCATCCATCATTGGGAAGAGCCACCCAGTTCACGCATAATTCACCTTTGAAAAGAACCCCGGAGTTAATAAATCCAAAGGCATATTGACCACTCAAAGCATAAAAAGAAGATACTAATGTTAATAAGAAGATATATTGTCAAGGACAAACAAACTAAAGAAATTATGAAATAAACTACAGTAAGCGAGATAAAGGAATATATAAACTGAAGTCAAATAAATATATACATAAGGGAGAAGAATACAATTATAAGGGGAATGAATATTGACATCAAATGGAGAAACTATATACATACCAAATGAAAATAAATATGAAAGGAAAATAGTATCAGAGTTATTATAACCCAAATGTCAAATCATCATAATAAACAACCCCCAAATAAAAACTAAACATTGTCACCAATGCTTACAAAAAATAAGAACACGGAAAGGGTAGAGTGTTAAGAGAACTCCTTATGTGATCTCTGTTTGCATAGGATCCTCAGTAACTTCAGCCTCAAGCTATATATCATCATCACTAGGATGAGGTCCAACTGGGTTGGTAAGCATCTGGATCATCTCCTCAGTTGTGTGGCTAGTGGAAATCGGCTCTTTAGACTGGACGAATGCTTCCTCTGGTGCTGTAAGTGTTGGGTCCATTAGAAGGTCTCTTGTAGATGTCAACTTCTCTGTGGACTACTTTCATGCTTGAGACTTCTTTATTTTCTTGGCCTTCTTGGTCAAGTATGCAATGACCTTCCCATGTGCCTCCAGTGTATCTTAATAGTCTTCTAGTTTTCCAGAATCTTCTGACATACTTTTTCCACTAACGGGGGTACATGTGTTTGTGTTGCGGCTGTAGAGGCTGCTGGGGCTACTGAGGCTGAGGACTGTGCTACAACAGCATTAATAATAGCATTCAACTTTGTAGTAGATGTATACATCTAGTTTTTGAGAATTGCCAATGTCCGGGAGACTCGCATCGCAATTTGAGGATAGGTAGATAAAGCCCGCACTGGCAATAGAACCGCTAATCTAGCAGAGGTTGGTGGATAGGAGGATAAAGATGGTGGCATAGCTTCTGTCCCAGTAGTACGTGTTGTTGTGGAAGGCTCGACAGTTCAAACAGTAACCACTACCGCTGGCTCCTCAGACTGGCCAGTGGAGGTAGTAATTTTATCCTTAAACTTGGGATTGTCAATTCCCTAATGGTGGTACTAGGAGAATGGCTTTTTGGCCTTCACATCTATATTATAATGTTTGGACTCCACCCCATTTATCCTTGAAGTGCTCGGTGAGGAAGTATGGGTACAAATAGGAGCTCTTACCCTTTTGAACAACTAGAGTGATGTTGGTGGATATGATGATTCCAACACTTATCGGATACCTAGCCATAATTGAGGCCATCAGAACTGCATGGGGGATTGGGAGCATGTTTTTATTGAGGCATGGTTCAAGGTGGCTACACAAATGTTTGTGGCCCCTTTGCTTCAAATATTAGGGTGGCCCGGAGAGCTGGAACTCCAGTTGTGAGCCAAGGAGGAGTAGACCCTGGAATTTCTAGAATATCAGCCAACCACAGACGAGCTGCATCACCCATGGCTAGCTTTTCCAAATTCTACACTGCCTCAAATTCTTCAAACCCCACATACTTGTTCAGTGCACATGAGTAAAATCGGATCTTTAGATTCAGAAGTTTTGTAAACTTTGTTCCCTGGTTAATATGAGGAACAATTTCATAGAAATCCTTGAATGGGTATTCATTATAATCTAGAACATTGTTGGTAAACCAGCTCCAACCTTTACGCTCTTGGAATTTCTCGAGGACATTAGGATTGTGTTTGCTAATGTCTTTCATTAAGAACTGTCTCTCAAGAGTGAACGACCTTTGTGGCCACAGTTCCCGGAACTTAAAGGCACTTGCACTAACAAAATTGTCCTCCAAAATCTCTGATTTCTTTGACCTCTCTAACCTTGCCACAACATACTCTACCCCTCTCCATCATCATCATCATCATCATCTACATTTATTGGAGCTGGGGGAGCACGTGAGGAAGAGGATTCAGAATCTTCACTACACTCTTTCGAACCCTCGCATGAAGTGGAAGTTGATAAGAACTCATCAACCAAATGAAGTCTCCTAGGGAATTATTGTCTTTGTTGTGACTGGGATTTTGGCTGTACTTGCATGAATTTACCCTCTGAAGCTTCCCCGGATAGGACATATTCACTGGTCTGAGAAGTGTCCGGGGCTCTATTGTCAGTTGCTTTCTTGCTGATAGCCTTTTGAATTGCTAGAGGTAGATTTCTCTTTCCTCGAGCGTGACCTCGGGCAAGGTTCTGCCCTCCCTTGTGGTGTATCTCCTCTACCCCGTGAGCGAACCATTATCTGCAGCACATAAGTGTTAGAGATCAGTCACAATTGAAACTCAAAGTGTATACACAAGCATGATGGAAAACTGCAGTAGTATATTCTTAGAAGGGCTGTGGGGACCACACAAAAATGAGTGTGGCCACAAACGGCCCATTGCGGACCACATAAAAATGAGTGCGCTCATAGAGACCCAGGTTTAAACCAATAGGGTCTCTAAATTTCATCAATGTGGACCGTACAAAAATGACAGTTGCACAACTCTATTGCGGACAACACAATTTTGAGTGCGGTTGTATAAGACGAGCTCACAATTCTAAGAACTCAAGGATTTCGGACTGCACAAAAATGTGTGCAGCCGTATTAGACCATTTCGGACCGCACAAAAATGTGTGCGGCCACATATGTAAAGGTCACCTTCTGCCTTATTTAGAGGACTACGGGCCACACAACCTCTACTGTGAACCACACAATAATGTATGTCGCCACACAATTAAAAATTCCTGGTAGTTGCTTAGGGTCATGGAATTTCGGTCTCAAATGGTCATGGTCTTAGTAATCAAACCTCGTTAACTTATAACCCAGACCCCAATTAATGTTCAGGAAGATACCCATATGATTCTAAGCAAAAATAATGAAATATTGACATTTTTGAGCATGTAGTTAACCCTAAATCTAAGAACAAAAGAATATAAAAGATAAAAATCTAATGAGGAATTGAACATACGAATAATGAAGATGCAAGTGATGAATTGAGTGAATCATTTGAGTGCAAATGGGGGATATTTACTATGCAAGTTTAGTCTTTAGGGCCCAAGGAGTTTGAAAAGTATAAACATAAGAGACAGGTTATATTTATACTTTTTACCCATGGGACCCATTTTTCACATGTGTGTGGACTTATAAATTTTAATGTGGACCGCACTTTCTACCTGGCCTAGAAGAAGAACGGCTACGGATGCACAAAAATGAGTGCGGCTACATTTCCTTAAGCGTTTTTGACAGACCAACTTCAATGACCATGTATTTTGACAATTAGCCAAATTTTTCATACACAGTCCCCACAATGCAAACCAATTCCTGCATACACTTCAAGACTGTTTAGCACAACACCAAGCCTATCAAAAAACCAGGAAAATAAAAGAAATAAAAAACATGGGTTGCCTCCCTAGAAGTGCTTGATTTAACATCGCGCCGCGACGCAAATTACCACTCATGAAAAATGAAGAACCGCCATAATGTGGCCATCATCAACCTTGCCAAGATAATGTTTGACCCGATGCCCATTGACTCTAACGACCTTATCATTCTTATTTTTCAAATCTATAGCACCAAAAGGGGCTACATTCATTACTTCAAAGGACCCACTCTTTTTTGATTTCAACTTTACCGGAGACGTTCTTAACCGAGAATTGAACAATAGCACCAAATTACCTTATTTGAACTCCTTGTAGTGGATGTACTTGTTATGGAGGTACTTCATCTTCGCCTTGTAAAGGGACAAACTTTTTAGACATGATACCGGAATTAATCAAGCTCATTTAAATGCTCCACTCTTAGGTATGCAGCGACATCCTAATCAAGGTTTAACTTATTCAATGTCCACGTGGCTTTATACTCAAGCTCTACCAGAAGATGATATGTCTTCCCAAATACTAATTGAAATGGAGACAGCTCAATGGGTTTCTTGTAGGTCGCCCTATGAGCCCAAAGAGTATCATCAAGTTTTCTTGACCAATAAATTCGGTTGGCATTCACAGTCTTTGACAAAATGCTCTTGATCTCCCGGTTGGAGACTTTAACCTATCTGTTTGCTTGAGGGTAGTATGGGGTGGAGATTTATGAGTGACATCATACTTGAAGAGTAAGGTATCAAAATCCCGATTGCAAAAGTTCGAACCCCCATCACTAATAATGGCCCGCGGAGTACCAATCCTTATGAAGATGTTCGTTTTCAAGATGGCCACCACACTTTGAGCTTCATCGTTGGGAAACGCCATGATTTCAACCCATTTATAAATATAATCCACAACTTCCAAAATAGAAGTGTTCCCCCAAGAGATCACGAACGGTCCCATGAAATCAATACCCCAAACATCAAAGATATCAATCTCTACAATGGTTGTAATGGGCATCTCATTCTTCTTAGGAATTCCACCGGCTCTTTCGCATTCATCACAGCGCTTTACAAGATCAGTAACATCTTTATAAAGGGTAGGCCAATAGAATCGACAATTCAAAACTTTTGTAGACATTCTCGTTCCACTATGGTGACCACTATACACTAAAGAGTGGCAAGCCTCAATTCTTCTTCTAGAACACAATGCCAGATCACACCACTGGTACATATTTAGAAAGGATACAGCTCATCCTAATAGTAATCCAAACAATCCCATTTGAGATTCTTCTTTTGGTTTGAAGAGAACTTATTCGGTACAATGCGCTCACAAGATAGTTGGCTAAATTGGCGAACTATGGAATCTTGATCATTAAAAAGGACAAGAGTTGCTCGTCGGGAAATGAATCATTGATCTCAAAGAAATCATGTGGCCTCCCTTCCTCCTCCAAAAAGGACAAGTGTTCCACCACTTGATTCTCACTGCCCTTACGGTCTTGAATGTCTAGATCAAACTCTTTCAAAAGAAGTACCCACCGCATCAAACTTGCCTTCGAATTTTTCTTGCTCATCAAATACCAAAAGGCCCCTTGGTCGATGTGCACAATTACCTTAGTACCCATCAAATACGACTGGAACTTCTCCATGGCAAATGCAATAGCAAGTAGCTCCTTCTCGGTCACTGTGTAGTTGGCTTGGGAATCATTAGTGGTCTTGCTGGCATGGTAGCCTGGATGGAAGATTTCGTTGATTCTTTTCCCCAAAACCGCTCCAACCGCAACATCACTAGCATCACACATTTTCTCAAAAGGCAGACTCCAATCAGGAGCGGTGATAATAAGAGTAGTAGTCAATTGAACATAAGCGACTCGAATGCCTTCATACAATCTTCATTGAAATGGAACTTGACATTCTTCTCCAAAAGTTTACACAAAGGGTTTAACACCTTGGAAAAGTGATCTATAAAAACCCGCATAACCCAAGGAGCTCCTCACTTCCTTCATGGATATGGTGGAGGGAGTTTGGAGATCACCTAAATTTTAGCTTGGTCAACCTAAATACCATGTTTTGAAATTTTGTGGCCGAGGACAATTCCTTCCTCAACCGTGAAGTGACACTTTGCCCAGTTCAACACCAAATTGGTCTCCTAATGTCTGGCCAATACCCTATCCAAATTGTTCAATCATTCTTCAAACGAGTTCCCAACCACAAAAAAGTCATCCATAAAGCTCTTAAGAATGTCCTCCACCATGTCAGTGAAAATTGTCATCATACATCGTTGAAAAGTTTCCTGTGCATTACACAACCTAAAAGGCATCTGCGAGAATGCGAAAGTACAATAGGGACAAGTGAAAGTTGTCTTCTTTTGGGCCTTAGGAGCAATAAGGATTTGGTTATAACTGTAGTATACATCCAGAAAGTAATAAAAAGCATGCCCGGGCAACCTATCAAGCATTTGGTCAAGCAATAGAAGCGGGAAATGATCTTTCCGTGCAACTTTGTTGAGCTTCCTATAGTCCATGCACACACTCCACCCGGTGACGGTTCTTGCTTGGATCAATTCATAATTTTCATTTGTCACCACAGTCATGCCCCCTTCTTTAGGACACATTGCACCGAAGAGGTACACGAGCTATCAGAAATAGGGTACAAAATTTTGTCATATAACCGCTTGATTATCTCCTTCTTCACCACCTCTTGCATTTTGATTCAATATTCTTAGATTTTTAGTGGAATGTTTGACACCCTCCTCCAAAATAATTTTGTGCATGCAAAAGGCAGGGCTTATGCGTAGAATATTCGCCAAAATCCAACTGATTGCTCTTTTCCTCCTTTGTAGCACCTTCAAAGTGGACTCTACCTACACGTTAGTAAGGGCCAAGGAATTCCTACTTGAGGTGCGGGGCAATGGCTTTAACTCCAAGGTAGGAGGTCCCTCGATTGAAAGCTTTATTGGAGGGGTCTTACGGTTTTCAAGATCCAAATATAGTTTTCGGGGCTCATATGTGTGTACGAACACATGCTTTCAATGCATTTACACACTTCATATAGACATCACTCTCCTCATCATCATCTAGGTTGAGCGAAACGGCTTCCAATTTATCCAAACATTCATTATTGCACTAGCATCATCAACTATCACGTTAGTCAACAATTCTACAAATGAAGAAACTTCATTACTGTCATGACCCATAAATCCCTCCAATGTACTCGTGATGACATCTAGTCTCTAAACTAGGTAAGCCTAACATTTATTGAGATGACACTTATATTTGCTAAATTTGATTTAAGTAACTCTTATCAAATTACAACTCTCAAAACTGGGGGTACAAGTCATAAGCCTTTATAAGAGTAGTTATAAAAAATGAGTAGAACATTGTTCCAGAACGAGAAGGAATCAATGGAGCGTAAATATAAACGAAGGTGACTCTGAGGCCCGAACAAAACAACAGGATACTGTGAGTCTCCACAGTGATGAAACACACAACTACTATCGATCAGTACCTAGATTTGTACATAAAAATATACATAAGTGTACTATTAGCACACTACGGCGGTGCCCAGTATGTATCAAGACTAACCTCAGTTGGGTAATGACGAAAGAACAATCAAGACACCTGCTTGTCAAAGGAAATGGACATGATATAATAATAAAATATTGAGATAAAGATAATGAGGTAATATCAACAGTAGAGAGAAATCAAAATACAAACAGTAGGAACAATAAAGGGAGAACACGGGTAGTAATGAACGATAACCAAGTAAATCAACATGACATAACAGAGGCAGAGACAAGTAAGAATGTATTCAAATAAATAAGGCAACGCCAACTTAATCAATCACATCATATCTAAGACATAATCCCGACCATCTCAATCCTCACTTTCTCATATCATAATCTCAACTTCCGAAACTTCAGCACACATGGCAACTTGTGCCAACATATTTTTCATCTCACTTTTAACAACAAAATCTACATGCAATACAATACATAATGTCCGTACAAATGCACTCAAGATGTTCAACAAGCCCCATTTACATATTATAAAATAAATTACAATTTCTAACTAATTTGGAAAATCAGGAAGAAAAGATAAAGTTGTTTTTTTAATCATTTGAGTAAACAAAGTAGCCCTTTCAATTAAAATACAACATCGAATGAATTATTACCTTTAACATGGGAACTAATAACTTTAAACTTATTAGAAATTCCTTTTTAAGTAAAATACAATCTCAGACGGTTTAAGGGAATATTATTGAGAAACTAATTAAATTAAAGACGAAACAATTATTGAAGTGTATAGTATTGAAATGTGTGTGTGTGTGTGTCTATATATATATATATATATATATATATGTACGACAAGGTATTGAAAAAACTGCATGTTCCAACACAAAGAATTACAGTAGTAAAGGAATTTAAAAAGTTAAAACACCTGAATTTATAACAACAAATAAACACAGCAAAGAGAAAGTGCATGACATCACCCTTCGTGCTTTAACTATCAATCCTCACCACGTTCCAACACAAAGAATCACAACAATAAAGGAATTTAAACAGTTAAAACACTTGACTTTATAAAAACATATAAACACAGAAAACAGAAAGTGCGGAACATCACCGTTCGTACTTTAACTCTCAATCCTCACATACAATCAATAACAGAAATGTGCATGACATCACCCTTCATGCTTCATCGCTCTTCCTCATCATATGAATCATATAAATGTGCACGGCATCACCCTTCGTGCTTTATCACTCTTCCTCACCATATGAGTGGTATCAATGTGCACGACATCACCCTTCGTGTTTTGTCTCTCTTCCTCACCATATGCATCAATATAAATGTAAATATGCATGGTATCACCCTTCATGCTATATCACTCTTTCCTCACCCAAATAATAGAAAAAACAACATCACGGCAAGAGAATCAACAATAGAAATAAATACATCCCGGAAAGGGAATCAACAATAGAAATAAATATATCCGGGCAAGGGAATCAACAATAAAAAATCTCGTTCCAACAATTAACTTCACAATACAAATCCCAACTTGAGTCAATGCTCAACAACGGTTAAATACCAAGAAAATACCATAGGCCCGGTCAAACATCAATACTCATCAAATCAAGCATGAATAGTGCATAATAAGGATCACGGATAAACCAAGAAGCACACTATCCTTAAATAAACAATAAGAGATAATAAGTACATGATAACTAGACTGGTAACCAGAATAATTGGACATGTAATACATTTGCACGAAGTCATAGAGGAACTCATAATGAAGAAATATCAAAACAATAAGGAAGGTGATCACTTCAATTAAGGCAATTAGGGGTCAAGTGACACGTAGTAATTACAGGAAAGCTAGCAACATCAGATGGAGCATATAAAGGTAATTTAAGCAATTAGGAAACTCAATCATAATGGAATACTTGCAAAAAATGAACAAATGGACCTAAGAAACCTAGAGGCAAATTTCCCACAAATAAGTACAAGCACAAACTCATCACCTCGCGTGCACGGACTATCATGCATAGAAGACTCAAGTTCTAAGGGGAAGTGCCCCACAAGGTTAGACAAGATACTTAACTCAAAGAGGACAAACTGGTACTCTAAAATACACCTCTCGGATGAAAAGATATCCAGAAAACTCATATCTAAACAAATTAACTTTCAAGCAAAAATAAAACACATGTGAAATTATTCCGGATCATAAAGTCTCGATATTTTACAAAATCCACAAAATCGATCCAAAAGTCGACCCCCAAGCCCGCGCCTCGGAACGCGACAAATTTTACAAAAATCGTATAGTTCAACCATAAAAAAATTATTAAATTTTGATACCATTTGGCCTCTCAAATCACGATTTTTCATTTTAGAAATTTTTTTCAAAAACCAACATTTTCCCCATCCAGAATAACAAATTAAATGATAAATATGAAGATACATTTATGAAATATAATCAACTCTAGATGAAGAACACTTACCCAATCCTTTTTTCTTGAAAATCACACAAGGAATCACCAAAAATCGAGCTCCAGATTATAAAATGTTAAAACGGCTAACCCTCATAATAGAGTACTTTTATATTGTGTGTGCATCGCGATCGCGAATAAAGAGCTGCGATCGCGAAGAAGCAAAATTCCATTGCCAGCGAGCGTACTATGCCATCGCATATAGCAACACACAATCGCGAAGAAGAAATCCCCAAGAATGTGATATGGGATTGCGAAATGAAGAATACGATCGCAGAAGGTGACAAATGAGCCTATGCTACGTGAATGCGGATGCATAAACGCGAGTGCATTAGAGGGAAAGGCAGGCTTACACATTCGCAGACAAAAGCATATGAACACGTAGAGTAAATGTTACCTTCCTCAGTTTTCTCAATGCGATCACGATCAAGAATACCAGTAGCCAACGAAATTGCAATAAAAAAATAGAGGAAAATAGACCGTAAGCCATCCGAAACACATTTGAGGCCCTCGGGGCCCCGTCTAAACATACCAACAAGTCATATAACCTAACATGGAATCACTCAAGGTCTCAAATCATATCAAACAAGGCCAAAATAATGAACCACACCATGAATCGAACGTAGGAACTTTCCAATCTTCCAACTTTCAAAACTCGTGCTGAAACCTATCAAATCAACCCAGAATAAAGCCAAATTTTTTAGACAAATGCAAAACGACATAACATAGCTCTTCCAACTCTCAGAATTGCATTTTGACCCCAATATCACAAAAAGTCAACTATGGGTCAAACTTCTCCATTTTCCAAACTTCAACTTTTCCAACTTTTGCTGAGATGCCTTAAATTACCATATGGGCCTCCGAATCTGAATCCGGACACGCCCCTAAGTCCAAAATAACCATACGAACTTCTTAGCTCACCCACAACCCATTTGGGGTCCGTTTACTCAAAAGTTTAATTTCGGTCAAATTCTCATCGTTTAAACTTCCAAAACTAGTTTTCTTCTTCAAATGACTCTAAATCTTCCCTTAATTGAATTCAACTATACACGCAAGTGGATACACAATATAAAGCTACTTGTGACCTCAAATTTCCAAATTAGACGCAATTTCTCAAAATTACTTGTCGGGTCTTTACAATTACTATTCAGTTGCCTCATTGATTTGCACACATGAAAAACCAACTTTTTGTCACCCACCTGAAAAGTGAGGTAAGCGGCTTTCTCATCAACAAGATCCTTCCCTGTAGCAAGTAAAGGTATACCCAAAATGATAGGCACCTCATAGTCCACTTCACAATCAAGGATAACAAATTTCGCTGGGAGGGTGAACTTATCAACTCTAACGAAAACATCATCAATGATACCCAAAGGTCTCTTCAGTTTCTGATCCACCATTTGCAAATCATGGATGTGGGTCTCGGTTGCTCAACTACCAAATTTTCGAACACCGAATAAGGCATCAAGTTGATATTTTTCTCGATATCACATAATGTTTGTTGTAAATCGACACTCCCAACATTACAAGAAATGGTGAAAGTGCCCGGATATTCCAACTTTGGAGCCATTGTAATGACCCGACCTGTCGTCTCAAGTATCTCCACCCCGTTTTCCCCGTTTTATTTTTTTATATTTCTCAATATATGTATTTAGAGAGTTTGAAGTAATTCGGATGGAGTTTGGATAGAAATGATACAACTAATCTCTTTATGAGAAGGTTAGTTTGGAAAAGTCAACCGAGCGTTGACCTAGGAGTTAGAGGGCTTGGAATGGATTTTTGATGATCTGACTAGTTTCGGATGGTGATTCGTGACTTAGGAGTCAAATAGCAGCTGAATTTGGAGGCCCAGTGTGGAATTTTGCTTGAATTGACTAAGTTAGAATTTCGGCGAAGTCCGGTTGATAGGTGAGATTTTGATACGGGGGTCGGAATGGAATTTCGGCAGTTGCGGTAGCTCCTTTAGCTGATATTGGATACGTGTGCAAATTTTCAGATAATTCAAAGGTTTTTAGGTCGGGTTTTGGATCAAATGCAAGTTTCAGAAGTTTTAGTTTAACTTAGGCTTGAATCCGTGGCAATTTGATGATTTTGATGATTATGATAGTGTTTTTATGTTAAGAGCAAGTTGAATGGAGTAATAAGATGTGTCTGTGCATTTGTTTTGGGTCCCGAGGGCCTCGGGGTGATGTTTGATGTTGAAAACGAGAATATTTCAAGTTGCAACAGGTCTGTTTCATGAGGCTTCTAATATTTCTGCAAAGAGGAGGAAGCACCGCAAAAGCGGCTACCGAAAAAGAGGTAAGAGACCGCATTAGCGGTCAAGGAATGCCTAAGGGGACCATATAAGCGGTACTTGGATCGCGGAAGCGGGGAGCGCAAAAGCGGTCTAGGACTGCAGAAGCGGCCAAGTCGACATAAGGCGAAACCGCGGAAGCGGTTTATTGGCCATAGAAGCAAAAGACATAGAAGCGGTCAGGGTGTTGCAGAAGCGAAAATCACAAATGGTTAATGAAACAGTGTTTGCAAATTTCATAGGTTTAGAAAACACTTTTGACTTCGGGAAGAGGCAATTTTGGGCGGTTTTTAGGAGAAAACGAAGGAGCATCACCAGGTATGGACTATTAGTCTAGGGATACGTTTTTTGGTGTAACAACATTGATTAAACACTTAAATTCAAGGTTTCAAAGGTTAAAAATGGAGGTTAGGGCTTGAAACCTAGGAAGGTGTAAAGTTGGAATTTGAGGGGTCAAACGGACTTCGTTTTTTGTGAACTTTATATGTGCGGACTCGTGGCGAGATGAGGAAACAAATGATGTGATTTTATGAGTTTTTTGAGAAGTGGTGTCAGGGCTCGGGTTTTACCAACTTTGTGATTATTTTGTGTTTTACGAATTATTTCGATTGGGTTATGTTTATTTAGCCTATAATAACCTATTTGTTGTGGTTTTGACTAAATTCGACGCTCATAGACATAGATTCACAGGGAAAAGGCACTGTGGATCAATTTATGGCCGGTTAGAGGTGAGTTTTTTGTATAGATGATGGTGAAACACCGGCTTATCACATCGCGACGCTATGTAAGGGCGTGACTCGCACCCCATGGCAGGTGCGGGATGGTACGGGATGGTATATGGTTAGGGATTGTGATTTGGTCCATCTTGAGAGCTGAATATAAATTATTAGCAGCTGATACGCATATCGTGTTGTTGATAAGTGGGAATAATGCAACGTTTGGGGCCTTGTGCCGACCTACAGTACCCAATTAGGGTAAACATCTGTGTGATGACATGATTTGCATAATCATTGATCTTAGTCATGTGCTTAATCAGTGTATTAAATGCTAAGTCACCTTATTTCTCAAATTAACTAATTAAATTTTATTCTCCTTAATAATTGGAATTGAGAAATTAGATTAAATCTGCTTTGTGACTAATATGCATACTATGGACTGAATCTAGGTCGTGCTACATGTCGTAGCGATTATCATATATTGATATTGAGGCCGAGAGCCTGTTCTATGGCGATACCTGGCTGATATTGCGCTTGGGCTGAAGGAGCCCCTCAGGAGTCTATACACACCCCCAGTGAGCTCTATCGAAAATAAATAAATATGGATGGACAAAATACGCCCAGTGATTTTAAGTTCAGAAAAACATAACAGAACGGGACTGAAATCCCATTTTCTCAACTTTCTCTTCTTCAACAACTCCTTTGGGCTATTTTTGGGTGATTCTTCATCAACCTCTTAGGTAAGTGACCCTTGACTCGTTTTCTTCATCTTCCATCAATATTATTTGCATTCTTAGACCTAAACATGTGAAAATGGGTAGAAAAATTAGAGAAATGGGTATAGTTAGGGTTTTCAAATAATTTGTTAATTAGACCTTGTTTTGAGGTCGAACTTAAGAACAAATTATATATTTGAGCTCGTGGATAAATGGGTTGTCGGAAATTGGTTCGAACCTCGTGGGCCCGGGGTCGATTTTCACTATTCCGGGCAGAATGTTGTAAAATATATATACACCCCTCTGAATTATTTTGTTGAGTAGTATTGATGATATTAAATCAATTTTGTATAGATACGATATAATTGGAGCCAAAATCGAAAGGAAAGGGCATTGCTTAAGGATTGAGTTTGCCGTAACCTTCGAGGTAAGTGTTTGATCTATCCTAGCTTGAGGGAATAGGAGTTGAGTCTATTTTCTAATTACTATGTGCGGAGTCCGATGTATAGGCATGGTGACACATATCTATACATCGGGGGTCTAGTAAGACTGTGACTATTTACTCGTGATTATTTCATATCGATGTAACTCTTCCACATCTAATTATTGATTGCTAAATAACATGAAAGGTGTGAAAAGGAAATTAGGAATTGTGAATTCCCTGTAGCGTTGGCTTTAACGATGATATGATAATTGAGTAAGAAGTTACTAAAAGATAAAGAATTAATTGTTGAGCCTTGGCACCGAGTTATTATTTTCTCTTGCTAATAATATATATGGTGGACTATGTTGAAAGTGAAATGGGATTGTGTGGCACGCCGACCACTTATATATGAAATGGGATCGTGTGGCACGTCGACCACTTATAAATTGAAATGGGATCATGTGGCACGACGACCACTCATATATTGAAATGGGATCGTGTGGCACGTTGACCACTTGTATACTTAAAAGGGATCGTGGGGCATGCCGTCCACTATATACATGATACATTGGGATCATGTGGTATGTCGACCACTAATAATTGATAAAATGGGTCAATCACTTATATATATATATATATATATATATATATATATATATATATATATATATATATATATATATGTATATATATATATATATCTATTATAAATTTTATTGTGGTGAAAATGGGTTGCACGCCTGCAGCAAGATGAGCTGAACTTTAAAGTGAATTAAATTTCATTATTCTATTTCTGACATTATATTTTTGTTGGTACCCCAGAGCATGTTTCCCTTCTCAAATATTAAATGTTGTTTCCGATTATTTTGTTGTAAATATATTGAACTGTACATGTTTATGTGAGTGTATGGTTCCAGCCTTGTCACTACTTCACCGGGATAGGCCAGACCTTACCAGCACATGGGGTTAGTTTTGCTGATTTCTACACTCTGTGCTCTTTTTGCGCAGATACAGGTTATAGACAGCAACAACAGTAGTTGTGTGGATGTTAGCATCTTGATTATTGAGACACCGAGGTAGTATTTTATGTTGGGATTTCAGTGTCGCATCTGGTAGAATTTACTA
This sequence comes from Nicotiana benthamiana, assembly GCA_034376525.1. Lineage (NCBI taxonomy): Eukaryota > Viridiplantae > Streptophyta > Magnoliopsida > Solanales > Solanaceae > Nicotiana > Nicotiana benthamiana. Next base: position 98,985,013 of record CM067323.1, on the reverse strand, counting down.
AGTCTTCCGCTAAATCTATTTATTCCAGTAATCGTATTATTATTCTAAAATAGGTGTTGCTGAAAAATTAAAATATAAGTAAGAGTTGGCTTGCCTAGCTCCGACTAGTAGGACCATCATGACTCCTGATGGTGGGACATTTGGGTCGTCACAAAAGATCTTTTCAAAATGATAATAGTCAAGAATAACGTGAGTTCCCAAAACTATGGATTTTAAGTCATATTTATCATTCACAAACAAATTTGTATAAATCATATGCACATGCTCTTCATAGACAGTGTCACCAACAGTTACAAATAGGGAGACAAGTTTTTGAGTTTCAAACACAGAGATAACATCACACCGAGAGTTTTTCATAGATTTCAATTGCTAGTGCGATCACAGACAATCGGCTTTGTTTGTAAGCGACAAACTTTGCTTTCTCTTCGGAACCATAGAAGTTCATCTTGTCTTCGGAACCAAACTCTACAATTTCTGTTTTCCCTCTTTTTTAAGATGACTATTTGGGATGGACTTCATTGGACATTTTCAGGCCCTCCTTTTTTCAATGAGAATTTCTTCCTGAGAATCACTGAATTCATCGTTGAACTGTTGATGATCTATACTCATTGACGACTCTACATCCACATGATCATCAGTTTGATGGTTTTTCTTGAAGCGATGGCTTCTTCTAAATATGGAGGATTATGGAGAGGGGTTAGTTTTGGCCATGAGTGAGAAAGAGTAGAAAGAGAGGCTTTCTTTGAGATAGTGGGAGATATGGATGAGATTAAAAGAGTTAAAAGGGGATGAATGTACGCCTCCATTCTGGATAGATGTGTGAAAGGCAATTGAAAAGTTGCCTTTTGCAAGATTGGTGTAGGTCAGATAATAAATGAAAATACAGAGTAATCCAATACTTAGAAATATATTAGGTAAAAATCACAAAAAAAACTTTTGGAAAACTTTCTAAAATAAACAAATTTTGAGAAATTAAACGTGTATCAAGCAAATACCAATTTTCTCACAAATAAAAAAAATCTCTTTTCAAGTAGTGGTTTGTAAATATATCTGCTAATTGGTTTTCAGTAGTAATAAATTCTAACACAATGTCACCTTTTTGCCAATATGATCAAAGATAAAATGATACTTAATCTCAATATGCTTAGCCCTAAAATGATGCACAAAACTTTTGGAAGTGCAAATAGCACTAGTATTGTCACACATAATTAGAATGCAATTAAGACATAAATCATAATCTAACAGTTGATGCAAAATTCATAGAACTTATGTGCAGTAGTTGCTTACAACCATATATTATGCTTCAGTAGCAGATAAATTATAAGTAAGGATTTTGATCACTTATTTTCTCTCTTTTACATGTGTTTTAGCTAAAAATACATAAAGGTATTTTTGAAAACTAACAAAATGTGCTTACTTGCAGGAATATTAGGAAACAAGCCAAAGAATCCAAAAATTAACTCATAAAGGAGTCTAAAGTGAACAAGAACTAAAACAGGGCAAATGAGATAGCAGTATGGACCGCACAATTCTAGTGCAGTCGTAGAAGGAGATTTAGATAGTATATTTTGGCCAGCTTAGGGAGTGCGGACCGCACTGGAATTATGCGGATGCAGGTAATCAAGTGCAGTCGCATCCACTTTTAAGCGGACCACATGATTGAAGGTTCAGAGAGCTCAAAAGTGAAGGAGTGTTGATCGCATCACTTTTGTACGGCCGCATAATCCTTAGTGCGGCCGCACCTACTTTTACGCGGACCCCATAAGCCTAAGAGTTCAACCCAAATTTCCCAAAATTGTGGACTACATTAGAATTGTGCGGCCACAGAAGCCTATTTTGTAGTCTGCATCAGAATTATGCGGCTGCATAACCTCCGTAGGGGTATTTCTGTCAGATATTTTTAGCTTAATATAAATATAATTTTTTATTATTTTTAGGTTAAGTGTACATTTGCAGAGGTGCACCTGAAGTTTTTCTTCAGTTGTTTGAGTAAATTTGTATTTGATTGACTTCCTAACATTACTTTTTCTTTGTTTAATCTATGATTATGCATTCTACATTAATTTCTTCTTGCATTTATTATTTTCTATGAATAACTAAATCTTTAGCTAGGGTTGGTATGGGCACTTGATCACGCCCAACTCTAGTCCTCAAAAGGATAAGCGGTCGCTGCAAATATAATTCGGTCTAAATGTCCAGAGTCGAATCCCACAGAGAACTAAGGCTTAGTTGTTTCTGTTTAATATCACTAAGAAGACAAGACTGAAGATAAATAAACAGCTGAAAACTAACTATGCTTGAATTGTAAACAATTGGAATAAAGGTCTAAGGTAATGGTTTTCCCCGTTGTTGATTTCTTTAGTTGTATGTATCTTATAGTTTCGACTTAGTTATCTCTATCAATCATGAACTCGCCAGCTATCATAAATATCTCTCAAGAAATTATGACAATTTACTAGATGTACTCTCATAAGATACGCTAGCTCGATTCGCATTACAGTTCACTTAGATCGTACCCGAGGTATCGTTATCTATAATTCAACCTCTAAACCCTCAGATATGACTCTCACCTATACTCCAAGAGTGATGCTGTTTAAACAACTACCTAAATATGCACTCTCTCTCTCAAGCAGATACATAATAAATAGGAACTATTAATTGAGGATCATTTTAATTAACCAAAATCAAAATGTAGTTGAACAAATAAAGATTAACAACCAACTCAAAATTATATTAATATAACAACCAATTCATCCCTAACGGATTTCACCAAAATCATGGATTACAAATTACCTATTCATAATAGTATGTAAAATAACAATACTAAAAATCATAACCAACAATGAAAATAGGAAAAGGAAGGAAGAACTCATTAATGAATACTACACCTTGCTCCTATTGTGTTCTTGACTCGTTAGGTCTAAATTATGTCAAAAGTATGTTCAACCCCCTTAAAATACCCTTTTTCCATGTATATATACCAAGTAGGTTCGGCCCCGAATGATTATACCTTCTCATATGAGAAAAAAAGACAATATTTCACATCGGGAATGACGCGGCCGCATCAGGACCACGGTGATCCGCGGAAGACACTACCTCATCTTGCCTCAGCTCTGTGATCGCGGTTTTGACCACATTTTTCACCCTATTCCATTTGGAATATTGAAAAACGTAAAGCTTAAAATTTGTAGCCCTTTGAGTTAGTTTTCCAACTATATATTGTGGAGCCAAAATGAATTTCTGAGCAAAACGTTATGTACACTTTACTAGATAGTGCGCAATGTCTACTCGAGTCTTCGTTTTATTGTGTTATCATCCGTTCATACCCGACTATGATCTCAGCTTAATACCTTGGGCGATACCTCAGAATTCAAAGTTCCACATCACTTCAATTCATTCCTTAACATCTATATAGCTCGGAATCACTCCTACAAGGTATAAAACACATTGTTTATGCAAAACACTAACGATTAAAGCGCAAACTCAACTAAAGTGCAGTAAAATAGAGTGTAATAACCGACCAAGTTACGTAGTTATAGTATATCATCGGTACTTAATGTGTATTTAATTTTAGGGCTTGTTTATTATTGGGTTAGTGATATCTAGCCTTGTTTATTCTTAAATTACAGAATTAATAGTTGCAAACATTGATTCATGCCTTTTTGACCTAGTCTTTGCTTGAGAAAGAGAGGCTAGATTTAGGAAAACAAAGCTAGTTAGGAATTGGAGTGAATTCAAATAAATTGATAGCCCCAATTAAAGGGTCAAATCTAGAGATAGTAAGACCCCACTTGAGCATATGTCACTTGATTTGTGAAAATACCCATTTGGACTTGAGAAAGACAAATCGGGAGAAATCACTCAAACTACCGAGAGGTATAGAGTGAGCAATTGCGTGTGTATGCTATACCACAAAAATGATAAAAAAAAACTTGCCTTATTTTTACAACATGATAGATAGTCACCTAGGTGGAAGTCACGATCCAAGATTCCTTTATCAATTGAAAAACAACTCAAAACCAAAAGTATTGTCCTTTAGTTTTTTTCTTCACATTCAACTAATTAAAGTAGAAGTAGTACACCAATCAAAATTGTGGAAGTACAATTTAATCCAAAACTTACAATCAATGCAGATATACACCTAATCCCATATTCTAACTCCCTGTGGATTCGATCCAAACCTTTGTTGGGTTATTATTGAATCAACTGCCTCACTACTTAATTGTGGTGTGGATTTGGCCGAGATCAATTTTTGGCGCCATTGCTAGGGAATTAAACGGATTTATATATATATATATATATATATATATATATATATATATATATATATATATATATATATATATATATATATTTTAATATTCTAACTCCCTGTGGATTCGATCCAATCCTTCGTTGGGTTATTATTGAATCAACTGCCTTTAATTGTGGTATGGAGTTGGCCGAGATCAATTTTTGGCGCCATTGCTAGGGAATTAAACGGATGTAGATATATATATACATATATATATATATATATATATATATATATATATATATATATATATATATATATATATATATATATATACATACATACATACATACATACATACATACATACATACATACATACATACATACATACATAGGTTTTTGGGTGTTTTGTCTTTCTTTCCTACCGAGTTACTAATTTGTGTTTGAATTGATTCTAGGTACAAAAATGGTTCCCAACAACGACCCCATCGAAAATGTGCACTTGGGGGAGGACGTGGATGATGATGCCATGGATGAGTTTCCTATTCAACCTCAAGCTAATAGACGAGGTCGCCCGCCTCACAAAAATGTTCATGTCCCTTCAACAGCTCCACCAAGAGCGGCAGCCCACCGGCAATTGCCAAACGAGGGTTATGCAAGTGCTATAGTCTAACCCCATATTAGGGCGGGGAAACTTCAAAATCACCTATGTGATGCTTACACTACTTGAACGACGAGGTTTCTTTACTGGGGATCCAAATCAAAATGCCTAAAATTATCTCAAGTAGTGTGTCGATAACTGTTGGGGGACAAAACAAGCAATTGTTTCTGAGGACGCACAAAGGTTAAGGCTATGTTCCTTCTTTTTACAGGGAAAAACATTGGATTGATTATAGAGGTTGCCCAACCATTCCATCACCACTTGGGATGAGTTGGCAGAAAAGTTCATTTCTAAATTGACGAGATTTGGGAAAGATATCATACTATGGTTAAAGAGTTTCCGAACAATGATATGATCGAGGCCATGATCCAACAGACCTTCTACAGGGGAATCAACACAACTAATCAATGCCTTGTTAACCAACTCGTCGGGGGTAACTTCATGAATATGCCATATGCTGAAGCTTGTGAAATTCTCGATGAGATGGCGAATACCTCTTTGGCATGGCAAAGTAGAGCCAATGTTCCATAAGGTGACCCTAATGTTATTCACCTATACAAGAAGCTACATGACCACGGGCAAGGTATATTCGAGTTGACAACTACCATGAACCAATTGGCCAAGGCTCAGCTTCAACAAGTTCAAGGGTCAGAACAAGTTCATGTAATGGAAGGTGTGAATATGATGGTAAAGAAAAGATGGCAACAAGGTCAACAAATGCAAAATCATCCGGAGCAATATATGTAAGATGATAGTGGTTATGATCAAGGTGATTCATTCAATGAACAAGATGAAGAAGTCCAATATGTCAATAATTATCAAGGTCAAAGAAACAATGCTCAAGGGTAAAATCAATAACAATGGAGATCATAGGGGAACCAAGGTAATTGGAACAACCAAAAACAACCAAGGCAATTTGAGTGGCATTACTTCTAATCAAAGCAATTGGAACAATCAAGGAAATCGAGGAATTGGGGTAATCAAGGAAATTGGGGAAACAACAATCAAGGCCATTGGGGAGGCAATAATCAAGGAGGGTGGAACAACAACAACAACAACCGGGGGCTGAATTTTTAAAGGTCTTCTGATTTCTAACAACCAAGCAATCCACCTCCGTATCCTTATCAAGGCCCGAGCTCTTCTTATAATGAGATGGTTAGAATTGAAAACATATTTAAATAGATAATGGAGAAGAATGCCGACTTTGATGCTCGAATAGCCTCGCACCACCCTTCTATTTGGAATTTAAAGGTTCAACTAGGCCAAATCTTACAAGATTTGAATACTCGTCTTAAGGGGGCACGACCTAGTATTACGTTGGTGAACCCGAAGGGTGATAATAACATGGGACATGCTATGGCCGTGACTACTAGAAGTGGAAAAGGTGGAGATGCAGCTACCTAATATCAAAGAAGGATTGTAGATGAAGATGTTGGGGTTCAAGAGGATGATATTCTAAGCAATGTGGTACAAGCTAATGGAGAAGTGAGAATTGATATAGATAAAGTGTGGAGGAGGCACAATAAGAGGTGGACCCATATAGGGGACACGTGATTGACATGCCGGAACCGGTGGTGCAAAAGACTAAGGCACCAATGCCAAGTTCTCCTCCTTCATACCCTCAAAGGCATGCAGAGCAAATTAGTGAAAACCAATTCAAAAATTTTATTGATATGATGAAGAGTTAATCCATTAATGTACCGTTTATTGAGGCATTGGAAAAATTGTCGGGATAAGAAAAATTCATGAAGGATTTAGTAACCAAAAAAAAGATCGATGATTTATGAAACCATCAAGATGACTCACCAAGTGAGTTCTATTGTGCACTCAATAGCTATCATGACCCAAACCCGGTCGTGATGGCACCCAAACCTAAAGCTAGGTAAGCCTGACCATCAATCGCTTTCCATTTAACACTAAGTCCCCAAAAATCAAAAATTTAAGAAAATTATAGAAATTTCATAAAAATAATCCAAAAATATAAATCATGGATAATCACAAATGACCGGTAAACACACCCAAAAGATCTGGGGTCACGAGTCTAGAGCCTCTAAATAAAACTGGATAATAATATCTGGATGATAATATACAAATATCTTGAAAAGTATATAATAATAATAAACTGGAATATGAAGAGCAGCCAGGTTCTGTGAACGTCAAGCATTTACCTCAACAATTCTGGAAGATGTCTAGAGACTACGAATGTCAGCTTAACCTCTGGTGTACCTGAATCTGCACACAAGGTGCAGGGAGTAGGGTTGAGTACTACCGATTAAGTGAATAATAAGCATTGAAAAATGTCTGAAAGTAAGAAATCCACGAAATGCCACAAATCAAGCAAAAACTACAGCCCTATACTCTAGCTACGATCTAACATCAAAACAATATCAAAATAGCAATCAAGTATCAGATAAAATATGCGATGCAATGCACATGAATACGCTGGGGCGTGAAGCCCGAGCCATCCATATTTATTTATCGTCGATAGCGCTCACTGGGGGTGTGTACAGACACCTGAGGGCCTCCTTCAGCCCAAGCACAATATCAGCCAGGTATCGCTATAGAACAGGCTCTCGGCCTCAATATCAATATATGATAATCGCTACGACATGTGGCCGGACCTAGATTCAGTCCATAGTATGCATATTAGTCACATAGCAGATTCAATCTAATTTCTAAATTCCAGTTATTTAGGCGAATATAATTTAATTAGTTAATTTGGGAAATAAGGTGACTTAGCATTTAATACAGTGATTAAGCACAGGACTGAGATGAATGATTATGCAAATCATGTCATCACACAGATATTTACCCTAGTTGGGTACTATAGGTCGGCACAAGGCCCCAAACATGTCATTAATCCCACTTATCAACCTATTTATCCACGAGCTGAAATATATAATTTGTTCTTAAGTTCGACCTCACAACGAGGCCTAAATAACAAATTATTTGAAAACCCTAAATATACCCATTTCTCTAATTTTTCTACCCATTTTAACATGTTTAGGTCTAAGAATTCAAATAATATTAATGGAAGATGAAGAAAACGAGTCAAGGATCACTTACCCAAGAGGTTGTTGAAGAATCGCCCCAAAATCGCCCAAAGGAGTTGTTGAAGAAGAGAAAGTTGAGAAAATGGGATTTCAGTCCCGTTCTGTTCTGTTTTTCAGAACATAAAATCACTGGGCGTATTTTGTTCATCGCGTTCGCGAAGGGCTCATGTGAACGCAAAGAAGGCAGGTGGGAGGGGTCTTAGCATTGGCCTATGCGTTCACGACTGGGTATGTGAATGCGAAGGAGAGAAGCTGGGGGTTGGGCTGGCTTATACGCGAACGCGAGGCTGTCTCGCGAACGCGGTGAATGATGGGTCAACTGGGTATCGCGAACGCAAAGGGCATACACGAACGCAAATGAGGGGGAAGGCTGGGCATCGCGAACGCAAGGCATGGCCGCGTTCACGAAGAAGAAGAAGCCTGTGCAAAAATTGCAGCATGCCAGATTTCCTATGTTCAAAACACCCCGAACCACCTCCAAAACACTCTCGAGCCCTCGGGGCTCCAAACCAAATATGCACACTAACTCTATAACATCGTACGGACTTGCTAGAGCGATCAAATTGCTAAAATAACATCAAAATCAATGATTTGAGCCTTAAATCCAAGAAATCTTACAAATTTCATAAACTTTCAAATTTACCAATTTAAGACTGAAACACGTCAAACGACGTCCGTTTTCAACCAAACTTTACAGGAAGCGCTTAACCAACATATATGACCTGTACCAGGTGTCGAAATCAAAATACGAGCCCGGTACCATTACTTTTTGATCAAATTTTATTTTCATTTTCCTTAAATATTTTCAAAAAATAATTTAACAGAAAAATTCTTTTTCTCGGGCCTGGGACCTCGGAATTCGATTACGTACGCCCAAGTCCCATATTTTTCTACGGACCTTACAAGATCGTCGAATCACGGGTCCATGTCCGTTTACCAAAAATGTTGACCAAAGTCAAATTTATCAATATTAATATCGAAATTCTTCAAATTTTTCACATAATTCATATATATCAACACAAAAAAATTTCGTCTTCGTGCCCAGAATGTGCATGCAAATCGAGGCACCCAATAGTGAGGTTTTCAAGGCACTGGAAGCTCAAAATGGCTAATAAATAAGTGATGACCCTTTGGGTCGTCACATCTTTGCAACCAAGTTTGTTGGGAATAGTTTCTTTATGCAACATTCTTGGCCTGATAGTTTTGAAGTGTCATTTGAGAAAGCAAAAAGTATATTGTTAGAAACCCCCTAATGTTGGTTCCAAAGATAGGAAATTTGAGCACCGTGTATGAGCCCACATTATAGCCACTACCCTATTACTTATGTACTGGTTCTCTTAGCACTATATTTTCTCAGAAATTTGTTTTTCTTGTTCTGTCTTGTGAATGGAAAGACTATTAATTTGTTTTCTTGGATGAGTCAGTAAATGCTTCAAAGCATCAGGAATATCTCATCTTCTGCTAACAGTTTGCCTTATGATTTACTAATCTCTCACATCTTGCAAGTTATGAACGTAGATTTCTCTTACGATGCCCGTAAAACCATCTCCAGCACATATGACAAGACTGCCTTTGCTATGATGGGATACAATCTACTTGAGAGAACTTGGTTCAAGAAAGAAATCACCAAAATCTACACCTCAACAAGGCATTGGAGGGATTAAATTTGAAGCAAGCAAATCCTCTTTCTCAGATTAGTTACTACTGATGCAACAGATTATTGCAGGTATCAAGGAAATGCTAACCTCTATGTAGGGAGAGGTGAACAAGACCAGGAAAGTGATACAGGAAACTGGAGCAGATGTGGCCACGTTAATGATCACCCTCCAAGCTACAAAGAGGCAAGGGATAAGGGCTATGCTGGTGTCATTGAGAAGCATACCAAAGTCACTAAGGAGATTGATGTCTCCTATGATAGTTTCTGCACCAAAGTTATCAATACTTTGAAGTATTTTTTTGAAAGGAATTAAGTGTCTGGGTTATTTAAATAATTTTTTTTCTGCTGCTTAACAAAACTTCTCTTTTGGCTGTGTTTGGATGGGCATATAGTCAAGTATGCATGGTATAACTATTAGATATATATATTTTTTGCCTGCATAACTATTACTATCAGTAGCTATTATTCTTTGTATCTCTTCTTGCTCCTTTTGATTGATGTACAAAGGGAAAAAGAAAAAGAGTACAACAATAGGGGAAGCGTGCAAATAAACGAAGGCACAAAGGCTGGGGAAGCAGAAGTACATCCTGAAAGGGAAGTATCCCCTAAATTAGTCAAACTCTTTATGGATTATTGTCATCATAAAAGGGGGAAAATTGTTAGATTTAAAATTTTAATAATGATAAATAATCAAAATCTCCTAAAACTAATGTCATCCCACTTTGTGTGCAGATTCATAACACCTCTGAGGAATACAAGAAAGAAAAGAAAATCATACAAGCATATCAGAGGAAACCAACGATTATTTTATTCAAACTTGTAACCCAAGAAAACTGGATTAGGTACTACACCGGTACTGAACCAGTATAAAATTGATGTGCCTCCTTTACTTTTCTTTCAGCATAATTTATTTCTACTGAAATTGATCGTACCGTGAAGTTTAGTTGAATTCCTTTCTTAATCAACTAAGTTTTAAAATAGATTACAATTCACCCCTCTTGTATTTTCATTTTGTGATATAAAGGTGGCTTAGGGTGAAAAAAATTCTCTTCGGTATGATATCACTCTCTTCTTGGATTTTCGGACGACTCTAATAACTCCGTAAATTGTTTAGATTTCAAATATCTGAAGTAAAAAGAACAAGGGCATTGCCATGAAAAAAACACTAACGTAGTGCAAACTAGAAAAACTTAAACCATTTGTGATCTATCAAAAACGTAACACCTATAAGATATGATGTAACAGCTTCACAGATAAATTACAAGTTACAACTCAATTCTCCTTATAATAAGTTGGTCATTTGTCGAGGACTATTATAGGTGTTTATAATGAAGAAAAAGTGATTCTAGTTTAATTGAGTTTGTGATATATTAAGTCTGAACGCAGTAAAAGCTCCTACTTGGCCTAATTAGTCCCGTTACTATTCTGCAATTGGATTTCATAAAGCTAGATATTGATATATATATATATATATATATATGCTCCTTCTTCCTAAGACATAGCTTTATGCAAGAGTTATTGCAAATGACTTACAATTAAGTTACTGTAAAAGGGTAGAGGATGAAGAGTTTTATTCCTAGATTGCAATAGGTTGTAATATGAAGTTTGCTCAGTTTAGTGGAGTTGAAATCCTATTGAGGTAGGTCGTGAATTTTAATCCCTTGAGCAGGGAGTTTTTCACGTAAATATCACGAGTTCTTTACTTACTGTTTGTTTACCGTAGGAACTGATAGAGAACCTGGTTCTCTATTCTATTTGGTGGACCTTTAGTTTCTATTAATATCACTAAAGATTGTGGTGGAATAGATGTGATCAATTCACTTTTAATGAGAAGTTTTAGGTTCAAGCTCTGGACATGGAAAAATCCTAATAGACGAATCTTCTCCCTTTGATGAATCTTATGTTGTGCGAATCTAAATAAGTCAGGATTTTAATACATATATCGAACTGCCGACGAGAAACCGAAAGAAAATGACCTTGTAATTCAGATAGCTTTTGGGGTTTTACCTTAAATGGTAGTAGGTTTAATTTCTCATATTTGTAGAGTTTTTAGTAACTTGATCGCGAGTGTGGAGTTGAGACTAGAAGGCTAGGTGGAAATTTAAATGCATGTTTGCCTTTTGTCGTGAATATTTTTTTTGGATAACTTCATTCAAGTGAAGTGTCTTAAAATTGAATTACGCTGAACAAGGAAAATACGGAGAAGGAACTGAATCAAAGCACCAAACAATGCTGTGGAATTCGTCAAATAAGTGAATACGGCTAACTTGCTTTTTTGGCCAAAATACCGACAAAGGAATGAAAATGGGCGTACCAGACCATGTTAGTCATGTCGAGATTAGCTAGAAATTTCACGAGAAAAATTCAGCAATTTGACCGTTATAGGAATTAACTAAACTCATAATCTAACATACAAATAGACGTTTGTTTAATTAAATGTAATGACCCAACTGGTCGTCTTGAGCTTTTGCACTTCCCTCGCCAGTTTTTGAGTATGACTAGCCTCGTGTGGTGTATTATGACTTATGTAAATCGTCGATATTGGTTTTAGGGTAATCAGAATGAATTTGGAAGAACAATTCTCAGTTTGAAGCTTAAATTTTGAAAGGGTTGACCGAGTTTTGACTTGTTTGTTTATTATCTCGGATTGGAACTTTTATGATTTGGTAAGCTCCGTTAGGTGATTTGGGACTTAGGAGCGTGATCTGAATGTACTTTGGAGGTCCGTGGAAGGTTTAGGCTTGTATTGTCGAAATTAGAATTTTGGCGTTTTCCAGTTAATAGGAGATTTTTATTTAGGGCTCAGAATGAAATTCCGAAAGTTGGAGTAGGTCCGTTGTGTCATTTGTGATATGTGTGCAAAATATTAGGTCATTCGAACGAGGTTGATAGACTTTTTGACCAAAAGCGAAATTTGGAATTTTAATAGGCTAGAATCCAATGTGATCTAGGTGTTTTGATATTGTTTTTAGCGTTCTGAAGGTTGGATCAAGTTTGAATGATGGTTTGGGATATGCTGGCATGTCTGATTGAGGTCCTGAGGGCTTGGGTGAGTTTCGGGTGGTTAAGGACCAACCTTTGATTTTTAAGTGTTGGCAGATTTTGTTGGTTTGTGTTGCAGAAGGTTTGCTCTTCGCGTTCGTGGAAGGGCTTCACGTTCGCAAAAGGTGTTCTCTGAGATGGAAAATTTTGTTCTTACCGATTAAGATGGTGTGGACGCAAACGCGAAGGGTGATCTGAGTATTCATCGCGTTCGCGAGGAGGCTATCGCGTTCGTGATGGTTGAGTTAGTAAAGCTCCGTGTTCGCGAGTGGGTCATCGCGATTGCGTAGAAGCAGTTCGGTGTTTGAGGCAAATTTTGCTTCGCGAGCACGAGGGAGCTACCACATTCGCAAAGGGTTAAACCCTAGGCTGCCAGTTTATATTTTAAAAACGAGGGTTTAAGTACAATATCACAAAAACCATTGGAGAGCACGGGAGAAGGTTAAATTTGAGGAGATTTTCAGTGGAGCAAATGGGTAAAGTATTCTTCATTCATATTTGTTTTAATTCCATGATTTTGTCTTGGATTTCATCATTTAATTTGAGAAATTAGAGTGAAAATTGGGGGGAAAATGGAAGAAAAATTCGAGATTCCTTTTGGTGATTTAAATTGGCAATTGAGGTAGTGTTTTGATGAATTTGATATGGGTAAACTCTTGAGAGGTTGAGGATTCTATTGATGTTATTTTTATCGGATTTTAAGACGTGGGCCCTAGTGGCCAGGTTTGAGTAATTTCGTTATTTTTTATGTCAATTGAATATTATTCAGTGAGCTTTGTTCCCAAAGCATATTTTAGTTGTTATGTGCTAATTTTGGTTAGATTTGGAGCATCCAGAGATCGATTTGAGAGGGCAAAAGCTTTGCCAGCTAGAGTTTGGACCAGATAGAGGTGAGTAATGATTGTAAATATTGTCCTGAGGTATGAAATCTCGGATTTCACATCGTTCTGCTATATTAAGGCGACGCAAACGCTAAATGACAAGTGTGGGGCCGTGCACCACTGGGGATTGTGACTTAGTCCATCCCGTTGTTTCAATGCGTATTTGATAGGAAACTATGTGCTATCATCATGTTTTAGGCTGAATGCCATCTTTAGACCTCGTGCCAACTATTTGGACCCTTAGGAGATTTTTACTACTATTTCCTCACTATTTTAATTTTATATCCGTACTCAATCATGCTATATTATACTGTTTTTATAACTCAACCATATTTACTCTATTTTAATACTTCAAATAATATTTTTGGGCTGAGCATCATATTTTACTGTGCCCGAGTGGCTTTTAGAGATTACTGATTGAGTAGGACCGAGGGCACGTATTGTGAGGATTATTATGGGATGGGCTGCATGCCGCATCAGTGTTGTACTGATTATGATTATGGTGCCGAGGGCCTGAGTTTTACGCCACAAAGGTGGATTGATATGAGGCCGAGAGCCTATAGATTATGCCACAAGATGGCTTGATATTGCGATTGGGCCGTAAGGGGCCCCTCCCAGAGTTTGTACACCCACAGTGAGCACGGTTACCTAGTGTGTTATGTGAAATATCCCGAGGGGTCGATGTTGTTCCATGTTATTGTCCGAGGAGCGATTTTTGATTTATGTTATGCTAGAGGGGCTGATTACGAGTGATTATGAGGTAGCCCGGGAAGCTGGTTCTGTTGATATTATGCCCGAGGGGCAGTATCTGATACATGTTTACGTTTCCATCATGTTTACTCACTGCTTTATCACTCGTTTGAAATTATTAAAAAAAAATTAAAAGGTTTTTAACCAAGCTGAGCAAGATTTACAAAGTAAATGATTTCTGTATTGTGTTGAAAACATCCTATATTTGTTGTAGCGTTTGACGTGGTTTAAGTGCTTTCTTACTGCTCAGTTTTCATTTACCTTCATTACTTAACGAGTTGGAGTAGTCACATTACTACATGCACCTTGTGTGCAGATTCAAGTATTTCTGGTCACGGTAGGGGTTGTTGATTGCTCGGAGGCAGTCATCGGAGTTTAGCAAGGTAGCTGCCCGACGTTCGCAGCACTGCTTTTCTCCCTCTTGTTTCCGTTAGAGAGTATTCAATACAATTTCAAAATTTTGCGTTATATTCAGGCCTTAGTAGATGCTCGTGACTTGTGACACCCCGATGTCGGACTTGTATATTATTTCCGCTCTGTTCATTAGACATATATTATGAAATATTTGTTTAAATTAAACGCTTAAACATGATTCTTATTTATCAATGGTTAATTTGGGAATTGCGTCGGCTAGCTTAGTTTCATGATATACGTCATCATGACCAGGTCGATTTTAGGGTCGTAACACAAAAGCTAGCAAATTGGAGGAATAAAAAAGTTGATATACTTCATATAGAGTTAAAGTTATACGACTTCCCATTCCGGAGCTGCCTTTTTCATTTTGAAAGCATATCGTATCCAAAATTGATTATATTGTCTTGTCCTTGACTATGAATGTGAATCGAGTGTTTTAGACTGAAACCACATTTAAAGTTTAACGACCCATTCAATTCAAAATATATCACCTTTTCTTGCTCACTCTAAATATACGTGAATTCTTCGACGCCACATCTGGAGAGAAAGAAAGTTCAAAGGGTGGTCCTGGTCAAGAACCATCAAATAAATGGAGTTGTCACAACAATCAAAAAGCTAAGGAAATAATGCAAATAATCCATCTGCAGATGACGCAGGGCCAAAAAGTTGTCAATATTTTAAAGCTAGATATGGAGATATATGTGCTCATTCTTCTTTATAAAGTGACAGTGACGCCATCCCCCACTTCACCATAACCACCTAAAACAAACTAAATATCCGAATGTAGTTGTAGATTATACCACACACTAGTAATTTAGTACTCCTACTTGTTTAAAAATGTATTTGTATCATTCAGATGCAAACAATGTAACATATACTATAAAATAACATTACATTGCCATCAGCCATTTTGGCAATTCATATTTCCCTAATCATTCGCCATTTAGTTAGAGCTCAAACCAATACACACACACCATTCTTCTCAGTTTGTCAAAATTAAAAGAAAACCAGCAATGGACAGACTTGTTAAGCCTGATTAGGAGCAACTCCAACTCTGCTTTATCAAAGGGCAAAAAGCTTCAGCAACTTTCAAGTTAACTAATCTCATGCACACCATGTCTGTAGCCATTTTCTCTCTACCGCAAAACCTTCTGTTTTCTCCTTCTCAGATCCCTTTTCTATTATTCCTCCTCTCTCCACTGCTTCCTTCACTCTTCTATTGACTAATTCTTTTGATCTGCCTCCTCTTTCTAGGCCTTTGGACACTGTTATGGTTATGTCGTCTATGCTTCCTACTGGTAAAGCCACTCAAGATGATCTGCGCCACCTCTTCGCAAGAACTAGACCACATATATTCAAAGATGCCAAGATTCCCATTTCCCTTGTTGGTCCACAAGTTGTGAAGTTTCTTCTTTCACCTTATTCTTCTGTTTCATCCAAGGCTTTATTGGATGTCACTTTACTTCTCTCAAAAGCCTTGTCTTTGTGTGGTGGCTGTCAGCTTGATTCCTTGCTTAAATCTGCTGCCAAGAATGGAAACTCCCACTGTATTTCAGCTCTGATTGAGGCTTGCGCTGATGTAAATAGAAGGGACTCAGATGGGGATTCTGTTGTCACTGGCTGTCAAAATCTGGAAATCTTGATTCTGTTCAGGTTTTGATTGAGTCTGGTTATACTATTGACAATTCTCTTGACAGATTTCTGCATGATCCAGCAGCCACGGACCGCTTGGAATTGATGGAGATTCTTTGTTTGGGTTTTGCTGACATAGATTTGAATTTAATTGATTCTCAAGGTAGACTGCTCTTCATATAGCAGCTATTCATGGGCATGTTGAAGTGCTTCAGTTTCTTGTTTCAGTAGGGAGTGATCCTGATATGTTAAGACTCTCAAGGGTGGGCTCCTCTGCATTTTGCTGCTCACAAAGGCCATGTTGAAACAGGTGATTTCTTACTAAACTATTCTAGTTTTGCAAAATATGCTGTAACAAAAGAAGGGAAAACTGTCTATGAGCTTGCTATGGATAATGGCCACGCCGAATTGTATGATATTTTACAATTGGGAAACACCTTGCATAGGGCTGCAAGAGAAGGGGATGTTGTCGATATCAAGAAATGTATTGCTGAAGGGGCGAATGTGAATGGAAAAGATCATAATTGGTTGGACACCTTTGCACTGAGCGGCTTTTAAGGGTAGAATTGAAGGGGTAAAGGTATTGCTAAAGCATGGAGCTATGCTTGATGTTGTTGATAAATGTGGATACACACCGCTTCATCTTGCTGTTGTTGATAAATGTGGACCGAACGTGGCAGCAGGGTCCTCACCTCATGATTCAGGCAGCAGATGATCCACGGGCTTCCCAGCCAGCTAGAGGACGGGGTAGAGGCCATAGAGGTGGAGGTACGGAGCGTAAAGGTGGAGCTCAGACCGCCGGAGGCAAGGGTCAGCTCGCAGCAGATCGCCCCAGAGATATAGTTCAGGGAGGAGGAGTCAGCCCTGTTGTGATGCTTTGCCGGCCAGGCCGAAGGCCGAGTCATCAGATGTTGTAATCACAGGTACCATTTTGATTTGTGTTAGAGATGTTTCTATGCTATTTGACCACGTATCTACTTATTCTTATGTGTCGTCCTAGTTTGCACCCTATTTGATCATGTCTAGTGATGCTTTGGGTATTTTTGTATATGTGTCCACACCGGTTGGTGACTCTATAGTGGTCGACCGAGTGTATCGTTCTTGTGTGGTGGTATTTGAGGGTCTTGAGACCCGTGTTGACTTATATCTAGTAGATATGGTGGACCTTGATGTTATATTGAGGATGGATTTGTTGTCCCCGTGACCTTAGCTTACCCGATTTTCCCCATTTAGGATGAGGAGGGAATTTAGATCATCCGACTCGCAGTGTGAAATTGTATGCGAAGTCTCGACGCATGGTTAAGAGAGGAGTGCTTAGCTTAAATTGGTGTATGATCGCGACTCCAGCGCAGAGGCTCCTTCTATTGGCTCTGTTTCTATTGTTCGGGAGCTTCCCCGATGAAGGCCACCCAGCCTAATTCCATTTTCATCGTATCACATAGCCCCGCCATAGTTGAGGGAGTTAAGAGAAGAGTTTCAGGATCTGCCTGATAAGGGCTTCATTAGGCCAGAGTATCGCCTTGGGGTGTACCCAACGTTATTGCAAAACAAAAAAGGGATGGACGGTTTGATGAGGATAAGTTTCAATCAGCTTCAGAGCACCAGGGTGTTTTTCTCAAGGATAAATTTGGGATATGGTTACCACCAGTTGAGGATTAGGGCATTCGGTGTCCTTATGATAGTTTTCTGCACCGGGAGTGATTTTTCCCACGGGATCAGGACCTCCTACAATTTATTTTGTTGCTTCTCGGGTTGGGATTGGCACAGTGTTGATGCAGAGTGGCGGGGTCATAGAATATGTTTCGAGGCAGTTGAAGATCCACGAGAAGAATTACCAGTTCATGACTTAGATTTGGCAACCATTGTTCATGCCTTGAAGACCCGGAGGCATTCTCTATGGTGTGATGTGTGAGGTATACACAGATCACAAAAGCCATTAGAATTTGTTCAAGCAGAAAGAGTTGAATTTGAGACAGCGGAGGTGGTTGGAGTTGTTAAAAGATTATGATGTTTCTATTTTATATCACCCAGGGAAGGTCAACATGGTGGCCGATGCGTTGAGTAGAAAGCCCGCCAGTATGGGTAGTCTTGCATTATTTCGATCATCCAGAGACCGCTTGCCTTGGATGTTCAGGACTTGGCCAATATATTTGTGAGATTTGGATATTTCTGAGCCCAACATGGTGTTAGCTTGCACAGTTGCTCGCTCGCCACTGATGGAGCGTATTCGTGAACGGCAGTTCAATGATCCACATTTGTGTGTCCTGAGAGACACGGTGCAGAGGGGAGGTGCCAAGGAGATGACTTTGGGAGATGATGGCATATTGAGGTTGCAGTGGCGAGTTTGTGTGCCCAATGTTGATGGTATTCGAGAGTCGATCTTAGGGGAGGCCCACAGTTCTCGGTATTCTATTCATCTGGGCACCGCAAAGATGTATCGGGGGTTTGAGACAGCATTATTGGTGGCGTAGAATGAAGAAAGACATTGTTGCATATGTGGCTCATTGTCTAAATTTTCAGCAGGTTAAGTACGAGCATCAGAGGCCCGGTGGATTATATCAGAGGATTGAGCTTCCCGAGTGAAAGTGAGAGATAATCACCATGGATTTTGTTACTGGCCTTTCGATGACTCGGAAGAAGTTTGATGCTATATGGGTTATTGTTGATAGGCTGACTAAGTCAGCGCGTTTCATCCCAGTTGCCTCTACCTATTCATCTGAGAGGTATGCTGAGATTAATATCAGGGAGATCGTTCGCCTTCATGGGGTGCCCATATCTATTATTTCGGATCGGGGTCCGTAGTTTACCTCGCATTTCTTGAGAGTGGTGCAGCATAAGTTGGGTACCCAGGTCTAGTTGAGTACAGCATTTCAGCACAGACGTACGGTCAGTACGAGAGGTCCATTCAAATTCTTGAGGATATGCTCCGAGCCTACGTTATTGATTTTGGAGGCTCGTGGGACCAGTTCTTGCCGTTAGCGGAGTTTTCCTACAACAACAGCTACCAGTCCAGTATTCAAATGGCTCCATATGAGGCATTGTATGGTAGGCGGTGTCGGTCCCCAGTCGGATTGTTTGATCCAGGAGAGACTCGGTTATTGGGTACAAATTTAGTGCAGGAGGTCTTGGATAAGGTCAAGATCATTCAGGAAAGACTCCAGTCAGCTCAGTCCAGGCAGATGAGTGTTGCAGATCGGAAGGTCAGGGGTGTTGCTTTCATGGTTGGTGAGCGAGTATTGCTCTGTGTATCGCCTATGGAGGGCGTGACGAGGTTTGGGAAGAAAGGCAAGCTTAGCCCTAGGTATATTGGTCCGTTTGAGATTCTGGACCATGTGGGGAATGTGGCTTATAGACTTGCATTGCCGCCTAGCTTGTCAGTCCTGCATCCGATTTTCCATGTATCCATGCTTTGGAAGTATCACGGTGACCCCACCATGTGTTAGATTTCAGTACTTTCCAAATGGACAAGGATCTGTCGTATAAGGAGGAGCCGGTGGCAATTTTAGACAGACAGGTTCGACAGTTCAGATCGCGGAGTTTTCCATCAGTGCGTGTTCAGTGGAAAGGTCAGCCTCTTGAGGCATCTACCTGGGAGTCTGAGTCTGACATGCGGAGCCGTTATCCTCATATATTCCCCGACTCGGGTACTCTTTTCTTTTATCCGTTCGAGGACGAACGGTTTTTTTAGACGTGGAGGATGTGACGACCCAAAGGGTCATCACCGTAATTCACCCTTTCCTTGTGCTTCTGAGGCCTTAGAAACCTCTTATTTGGTTGCCTCGATTGCGTGCGCATTCCGGGTGAGGAGTTGGAAGATTTTTATGTGAAAATATTTGAATTCTGTGTTTAAAACTATGAATTTTGATACTAATATTGATATGGTTGACTTTTGTCAACATTTTGGGTAAACGGACCCGGACCCGTGATGTGACGGTTCCGGAGGGTCCGTAATAAAAATTGGGACCCGGGCGTATTCCCGGAATCGAAATCTGAGGTCCTAGGCCCGAGCTTGGAGCTTTTCTATGAAATTGTTTTATGAATATGCTTCAGGAAAAATGAAAACGAAAATTGATAAAAAATAATGGTATCAGGCTCATATTTTGGTTCCGACGCCCGATACAAGTCTTAAATGGGCGTTAAGCACTTTCTGTAAATTTAGGTTGAAAATGGACGTCGTTTGACGTGTTTCAGACTAAAAGTGGAAAGTTTGAAAATTTTGAACATAGAAATGAAAATCATGAGTTTTGGGGGTTGATTTTGTGATTTTGATGTTATTTGGGTGATTGTATCGCTCGAGAAAGTTCGTAGGATGATATTGTCTTAGTGTGCCCGCTATTGGATATTAGTACTTTTAAAATTAAGCTAGGAAATGCATTTCAAGGCTATGGGATTGTGGTTTTGGATTCTTGTTGATAATATTGAACCTAATTATTTTAGAAATTATTGGTTCGGGGTCGAATTCCAGAGGAAAGGTGATTGTTGAGCTTTGAGTTGCTATTTTCGGATTTGAGGTAAATGTTCAATCTAACTTTGGCTTGAGGGAATAGGATTAAGTTGTTATTTGCTATGTGTTATGTGGAGTCAGTGTATAGGTATGGTGACGGTTACCTATGCGCCCGAGTCAAGCATGTCCGTGAGTCATAATTGCTATCAAATTGTCGAAAGAGGTGAACAATTGTACTAGTTACTTTTTAAATGAATTATGAGATCATAGTTGAGAAGCAAATGAGTTAAGGAAGGAATTATGGTATATTCCCTTGCCAGGATTTGTTGTTGAATCATTTTCCCTTGTCGGGACCTATTATAGAGTTGTTCTTCCCTTGCCGTGATATTTTGGGCTGTTATCTGTACCCTTGCCGGGTTAAACCATTATGTTGATGTGCTTCCCTATCAGGATCTTTCTGTGAAGAGATTGTTAGAATTATTCAATTGTATTACATATTGGGATCGTGTGGTACGCCGACCACGAGATATAATGAATGGGATCCTGTGGCACACCGTCCACCTATTGTTATTGGCCTGAAATGACGGTGACATTGTGTATAGATAATACGGGAGCGTGTGGCGAGCCGTCCACTATAGATGCGTGTAATCATTGAATTCATTCATACGATGGAGTAGTACGTATTGATTTTCTCCATAAGATGGAGTGGTACTTATTTAATTCCTCCACAAGATGGAGTGGTACTTATTGAATTCCTCCACAAGACGGAGTGGTGCTTATTGATTTCCTCCACAAGATGGAGTGGTGCTATTGATTTCCTCCATAAGATGGAGTGGTTCAATCGATTGGGTGAGGACGAGAGTAAAAGCACGATGGGTGGTGTCGTGTGATGTTTACTTTATTGGCTTTATCTTATTGGTGTTCCTTATACCGTTTTCTTTTCTTGGTTGTTGATTATTTGATAATCAAACTGTTATACCCCCCAGCATGTCCCTTTCCCATTATCTCTTTAGACTTTTTGTTATTTTCTATATTTGCACATACATTTATACATGTTGATTGTGGTAGGTCTGTTTTAGCCTCGTCACTACTTCGTCGGGGTTAGGTCGGGCACTTACCAGCAAATGTGGTCGGTTGTGCTGATATTACGCTTCTGTGCCTTTTGTGCACAGGACAGGACCCAACCTACGGATAGCAGCAATAGTTCGGGAGTGATCCTTCAGTCCAGAGATTCAGAGGTAGTTCACAGGCGTTCGCGGGCCCCGATTCTCCTCTATCTACTTCTTTCTGTTTGTTTAATTATACCAAACAGACATGTTATGTATTTTTTTTCAAACTATTATTTTTAGTACTCTTTTAGTAGTCCGTGAGCAGTGACACCAGATACTGGGTAGAGTCATGTTGTTAGATTTCCGTATCTTGTTTTGGTTATTGGTATTAAAAGACTTCCGCATATTTCAAGTAATTATTTCAGTATTTAACTTGTTTTAGATTTAAGTTGTGAAAATGATTATAACGGTTGGCTTGCCTAGCTCCGACAATAGGCGCCATCACGACTCCTGATAAGGGGTAAATCCGGGTCGTGACAAAGGATAACTCGGTAGTACAGGGCATAATAATTGAAGCCTTGAACCCATACATAAGTATTCTCTCCTATTCAAAAATTTATAATAAGGTAAGAAAATTATAATTAAATCAAGTCAGGAGAACATCCATAACTATTTTCTCCAATATTAATCATAATAATTTTTTAATTTATTAAACAAGTACAACCAATTAATTATGTAGAATAATTTTATTTTAATTACGTTTGAACATCAATTTTACTTATACAGTACATCGCAACCACAAACATTGACAACGTAAAACAAAAACAAAGAATAACGTAGAACTAACGAAATAACTTGACAAAGGAAACATGAAGATTCACTAACGAAATCACTTAACATGTCATTCTTTAGGAACGACCGAGTAGTATTCTCTCCTTCATCAAAAACAGCTTCTTTTCGATCTTCTTTTTCTCTTTTCCCGCCTCCTCTATTTTCGCCTTCAAGTCTTCAATTTCTTGCTTGGATTGGTACTCTTTATCCCACTGCCCCATACACACTCCATGAAGATAGTACAACTTGTCTCTCTAGTATTCCTAGTCACATAGTTTATCAACCTATACCTTGAAATTGTGTATAGGTACGTCAGGCTACCTATAAAACATGTTGAAACAACCCCAATAGTGTCGGCCAGCTTCTTCCCAATCACAATACATCATGATCTTAGCTCCATATTCGCACTTCGAGGGATGAAAGGGGCATTGAGACATTTCTTGCAGGAAGCTTTTGGTATAATGAAAAGGTCGATGATAGATGGTTATTAAGTGTTGAAAATAACTTGAAGGCACTTTTTATTCATAGGAAATAAATTGCAACAATACGTAGTATTATAATACAAATTCCATGCACATTTTTCGGGAAAAAATAGCTTTTTTCACATGGGTTTGAACCTTTTCAAAATGACAGGACAACTCAATAATACGTAGTATTATACTACAAATTCCATGCACATTTTTCGGGAAAAAATAGCTTTTTCCATATGGGTTTGAACCTTTTCAAAATGACATGACAATTCAACAATATGTAGTATTATACTACGAATTACATGCACATTTTTGGGGAAAAATAGCATTTTCCACATGGGTTTGAACCTTTTCAAAATAACATAACAACTCAAGAATACGTGGTATTATACTACGAATTACATGTACATTTTTCGGGGAAAAAACAGATTTTTCCACATGGGTTTGAACCTTTTTCAAAATGGCATGACAACTCAACAATACGTAGAATAATACTACGAATTGCATGCATATTTTTGGGGAAAAAACAGCTTCATACATTAACACTAGTGTTCCTTGAAAACAATCATAAGGTGATTAGTAGAATAATATTTTTATTTAGATGGGTAGCAAAAACACAAACACTACAAACATAAAGATCCAAACAGTAGAACTAGTACAAACACTAAACAAGGCAATTGGTTTTTTTGAATTGAGTTGTGTTTTGCGTACTAATATTTATGTTATTATTTGGTAGTTCATCTGAATGCCATACAACATCGAGTTGCTTCTGAGCTACCAGCTTGTTTCTCAGTCGACCGGCTTATTTGGAGAACCTTCGTTCCGATGATATTCTGGGATTACATTGAGTATCATGCCACAGAGCGTGTCCTTTGACAGAATGGACGGCCCCAAACTATACCGAGGGAGCCTGTATGGGTTGCCACTCACTATCAGCGCGACGATCATGCCAACATGGATGGGCAGTATACGGAGTGTCCATTGCAGTAGCTAGTTTGTTGGGATGAGCGAGCTGAGCGTATTCTGCCACCACCTACGATATTCTAGGAGGGCACTATTTATCTGTATCCTGAGTGGTACCACCGTCAGACCCGAGTGATGATCGGGAACCCTGTGCAGTTCTGGGCGAGCGTTACAGACTGTACGTCGGAGGCATGAGGCACTAGTATGTTCTTTGGCTTGTTAATATGTTATAATATTGATATAGCATTATTTAATTACTACTTTAAATGTTTCTCAGGTTATTGGTCATCATCGCTTCTATCAGTTGGGACAACAGATACAACAACGTACCGACATCCCTGAATTGATTGACTTTTGTCGGCAGGTAGAACAGATGGCTCGCCTGACACTGTTGCAGGCGAAGGATGCCAAAAGGTTGGACCACGAGGCTCAGTATGCAGTGCTAGAGGCGTACCAGTGGGGTAGGCCGGTCCCACGAGGTAGGGGTGCCCTATGATCCAGGGGTGACAACAAATGGACGATGAGAAGGTGGTCATCAACGTGGCATCCACCTGCAGAGGGACATGACGAGGCCCTTGGGCTTGAGGGACTTGGAGATGATCAGCAGGGTTATATGCCTCATGCAGAAGAGCCTTCCAATAGCATGCCTTCGTGTAGCCTTCAGTTTTCTTTTCCAGTATCGCATGTCACCCCGTCAAGAGCGTTGTCGATCATGGGTACATTTGATGCGGATGTAGATCAGTAATTTGCGTGCCCATCTTTCGCATCTGACGATCGGCCGATCTGGGACATGGATGGCGGGCGCAAGATGAGTTATCCCCCATCCCCAGCGGTTCAGGTGCATCTATCACAGGCGACGGTATGTTTGTATTACTTTAAAATTTCAATTTGCTTTCTTTTCCTTAATATGGCATAAATGATTAATTTTTAATTTTCTTATGAATTTTTTGTCCCAGCCCATCTTCGAGGAAACTACAGTAGGTGATGAGCGCATCACGGATGCATATACCCATGAGGCCGAGGAGACCACAATGAAAAAATAATTTATTACTTAACACATATATCAAACTAATACTATTTTCATATGCTAATTTGTAACTTGTTTTGTCGGTTGTTGATGGCCCTACAGTCTATTCTTCCGATCTTGCCAGTTGCAGTGTCAATGAGGCTGCCCATCCTCCAATAAAGAGGTGGCTAGATGACGATGATACAGAAAGTGTACCCGACCGACGAGGGATGCGACCCAAGCCAACAACGACACTAAAGCGCACTGGTTGCGGGACACATTGATTTGCTTACTTTGTAATTTATGTAAATAGTGAACCATGTAAATAATGTTAATAATTATATTTCCAGAACAATTTTATTTTAATTGCATTTGAAGAACAATATTACTTAAACAGTACATCACAACCACAAACATTGAAAACCTAAAACAAAAACAAATAGTTAACCTAACGAAATCACTTGACAAAGGAAACATGAAGATACATTACAACACACGTAAGTGCCATTGCTTTGTTACTACTGCCTAGTAATCTATGCTTCATCTTCTGGAACTTTTTTCCCAAATTTTTATTCTCTTCTTCCACCTCCTTTATCTTCGCCTTCAAATCTTCAATTTCTTGCCTAGATTGGCGCTCTATTTGCCACTGGCTCGTACACACATCATGAAGATATCTTTTCCTTGTAGTATTCATGGTCACATGGTTCATCACCACATACCTTAAAATTTCATATTGGTACGTCGGGTTGCCTATAAAACCTGTTCATACAAACCCAATAGCAGCGTCCAGCTTTTTCCCAGTCATCATACATCATGCTCTTAGTTCCACATTCGCAATTTGGGGCACGAAGGGTTCGTTGAGACATTTCTTCAATGAAGTCTTGGTTAATGAAAAAGCTTGATTGGAGAATGCTATTAAGTGTAGAAAATAACAAGAATCCGCTATTTATTTATAGGCAATAAGTTGCAACAATACACAGTAATATACGACGATTTACATGCACATTATTTAAGGCAAAAGTTGTTTTCTTCACATGGTTTTCCTCCTTTTGAGAACAACATGACAGATCAACAATATGCAGTAATATACGATGATTTACATGCATATTATTTAAGGGATTAATAGATTTTTCCACACGGTTTTAATCCTTTTCAGAAAGACATGAAAGCGCAACAATATGCAGTATTATACGATGATTTACATGCACATTATGTAAGGCATAATACTATTTTTCCAACTATTTTTCCTCCTTTTTAGAACGACATAACAACTCAATAGTACGCAGTATTATATGACGAATTACATAGAAATTATTTAAGGCAAAAATAGCTTTTTCACATGGTTTTCATCCGTTTCAGAACGACATGACAACTCAAAAATACGCAGTATTATACGATGATTTACATGCACATTATTTAAGACAAATTATAACAGCATTTGAACAACATTTTTATTTGAAACGGGTGAACACAAACACAAACACGATAAATGTAAAGATACAAACAGTACAACTGATAAAGACGTCATACAAATTAAACATAAATTTATACTACTACGCTTATCACGTAGAAGACACCGCTAAATCACGATCCGCTTCCTATAATTTTCTCCAATCACTTGAGTTGGTCTTCCAGCCTTTTTTTCTCTTTTTCTACCTCATTAAGTTTGGCCTTCAACTCATCAATTTGTTGGTTTGTTTGGCACTCGTCTATCGCTTGCCTAGTACACAGACAATGAAGTTTATAAATTTCTTCGTTGTAGTACTTGATTCTACACTCTTCATCAAACCATACATCAAATTCACATGTGGTCTTGTCTGGTTTCTTGTCAAGCTTGTTTGTACAACCCCAGTAGCGGCGTCCACCATCTGGCCACGATTTGAACAAACTACATTTTTCTCCGCAGTAGCACCATGGGACATAAACGGGTTGTTCAGACATTTTGTACAGATAAATTTTGCTACTCTTTAAGTGCAAAAAAACAAGTAGCGTGCAACCGTTATTTATAGTCAAGATTTCATACAATATGCAGTATTATACTACGATTTACGTATTCAATTATTCTGAAAAAATTGCTTTTTTCACATGCGGTTTTCAGCTTTTGCAAAATGACATGATAACTCAACAATACGTAGTATTTTTTTGCGAATTACATATTTAGCTTTTCACATGCTTTTCCAACACAAACAAGTTTAATATTGGAACAACCATAGCAAAATATAACGTTAAAAAATAAGATGTAACTTGGAATTTTCTTTTATTTCATATAAATTAAACTTACACAAGTACAAACATGCATCGAAACTAAATAATCAAAATGAAATACTAGGGGTTTCCTTGATAGTTGGGTATGTTAGATGATCTTGCATCGTGATTACCACCGCCTCGCACACTAGCTAAAGGACATTTATGATGGTCGTGTCATGTTTGTGAGCATATGCAAGATTTACGAGCATAAACTGTGTTACCAATATCAATTTGGTTTCGTATGCGCGTTCTCTTTTTCACTTGCAGCTTGCGCAAATTGTTCTTATTACATACCATCATAAAAGTTTCCGGTGGACAATAATGCTCTGCACCTAATGGCTGCAACTTTCCACTACATGTGTCTACATATGCAGCAACACTCTATTGACTATCAATATAATTTGTTTCCCCATATCCTACTTGCTGAAAGCACTTCAAAGCATGTGCGCACGGCACGTGGTAGATGGTCAATCTTCCACATGAACACAACCTTCTAATTTCATTCACAGAATGTAGATTATTCCCACGGTGTCCGATGATAGCTGTCTTAACTTCAAAAATACCTCGTTCATGATCGTACTGAAGAAATGAATGCCACAATGTTCGCCATATGGACCTTTAAAATCTTCTCATGTGTATTGGCATAAATTCAACACCCAGTCCATCAATGCTGGGATAGCTGCATGCCTTTCGACAAACCTCTCCGCGCTCTGTTTGAATGTAATGCGGACCATGGCAGTGACAGGCAGTCCACGAGCAGATTTCAGCAAGTCGTTGAATGACTTTTACTCCGACATGTTTGTAGTCAGGGCTCCCCATCGTCTGCCGCCATCAGCATGCAATGTCCACATGTGAAGCTCATGCTCAATCAACGAAGTATAGGCTCTTGGTTCTATCTGCCGGATCGCTTCCATGCGCCTAGTGAATTTGCATTGCTGGTGCTCAGTTGCAGCCATCCACATTAAGTCATGCAAGGTCTTGTCAGGAAATTTCTTCTGAAAATTGGCTTTCAGGTGCCCCAGACAGTAACGGTGGTATGCATATGGTTCCTGCCATGAAGGTAGGTAACGCACAGAACTTAAATACTACCATGCCGATCAGATATTAGACAAATACCTGACATTGTTTGACAACGTGCTACTTCAAGTGGTTCAAAAAGGTGTCCAGGTTTCTTCGCATTCGTTAGCACATATGGCAAAAGCTAATGGAAATATTTGCTCGTTGGCATCTACAACAACTTCAATCAAAAGCTTAATATCATACTTTCCATAGACAAGAGTACCGTCTATGGAAATAACAGGACAACAATGCTCGAAACCATCAATTGTCGGTTTAAATGAGAAAAACACATAGTTGAAAATATATTCGAGTTTGTCCAGACACTGCTCAAGCCTCCATTCCACAACAGTGTCAGGGTTAGAGTGTTGCAATGCGGCCTTGTACCTGGGCAGATTTGAAAAAGACTTATCCCAGTCGCCATAAATAAGTTCAAAGGCACGTTTGCGATCGAGATATGCCTTGTTTTTCGTTACAGTACAACCATACTCCTGATGGATGGCTGTAATACACTCTTTAATCTTGAACCTAATAGACACCTCCAAATATGGAATCAAGACAAGAGAAATGAAGTCGACAAACAAGTTGAAGTGATTCTCATTGTATGTATCCATTTCACATCTGTGCTTGCTAATAAATTTACCCACTTTCCACAAACTTGATTACTTCTTGGTGGAATGAAACATCCCGTGACAACCCATAAAATATCCATGGCATACAGCCTTCCAGTTATCCGTAGATGACTCATGTGCCATTATCTCACAGTACTCTTTTATGCTGTAGATTTTTACAGCCCTAATTAGGCGAGCTTTATCGGGGAAATACATGCCCTTAGTCAGAAAAGATGGCCTGGACTCATCCTACATTTGTGACCGAAATTCATCATCATCCCCTGTGAGGGCATCCACGTTCGGCATGCTTGGCAAATTATCAAGGTAGGGGATATTCCGCTCATGAAATGGCACGTGGGACTCACACACTCTAGGTTACACCGGAGGTTGAGGAACATGCTCCCTCGCCGGTTCAGGTTCAACATATACTTCCTCCTCCTCATCACCAACCTCGAAAGGGAAGGGTGTGTCATCCCCAGACTCATCCGCATTATTGTCGTAGTCACTATCATCTTCCCGGCTCTCCGCATCTGCCAAATCATGAGTAAATACATTGTCAATGGGAAGCTGTGTGAGGTCAGGAGCTTCAAGAAGCTGGTTTTCACTGCACAAAAAGAACAAAAACATAAGTTACCTAATACTCCTTTAAAATACTTTAGATATAGCTATATCACTTTATTTACAAGTTGTATTTTCTTGAAATATTTTGTTGGTGATGACTCCCGGATGGACCATCGTGGTCCAATACTCCAGAACTACGCATATTCCAACTAGGGGTCGGCTCATAACTCGTAAAATTCATATTCAGATGGTACCCCTATGAATCCAATTCAAATGTAAAATAAATAGCGCTAAAGCGTAGCAAAATTGAAGTTTACCAGTCCTCTTGTTGATTATATAAAGTCGATAAATTATTTTGTGGCTGCTCATTCGCCGGTGGTGACAAGTTTAAATCAAGACAAGCTCTTTCTTCACCAATCTGTCCGGCAAAAATTGCTCCAGAATAACCACCCGATGACTGGGGGTTATCCATGCTATGCACGCCCTCTTCCACCTTAACGTACATTTCTAATAATATTATTACAATAAATTCCATGTATTCCTCCGGAATCCGCAAAAAATCTCTAAGAGTATCATCATCCTCAATGTTAAACTCCGAATAGTAAGAAAACCCCTGCGGAGTTACTGAATACGAAAATATACCGGTTACTTTGAAGTTAATCGAACGCCTCCTATCACTCATTTTTTTACGTAACGATGATACCAATGTATCATACTCTATATTAAGCGGCAATTTAACG
Source organism: Nicotiana benthamiana (assembly GCA_034376525.1). NCBI lineage: Eukaryota > Viridiplantae > Streptophyta > Magnoliopsida > Solanales > Solanaceae > Nicotiana > Nicotiana benthamiana. Next base: position 98,954,709 of record CM067323.1, on the reverse strand, counting down.
TGACGCTGTAGAGGTGAGTTGTACCTCACAGGTTTATTCTCCAGCTCAACCTCACCACCCTAATATAGAGAAACTCTTATTTTTTGCACTTCAGACATTGTAAAGATTTATAAGAATAAGAGAGAAGTTTATTGAATGAATGTTCATGAAAATGAAACGCCTATAAATAAGGCAAGTCCGAACTCGGGCATAGAATTTTTCAAATGAATTCGGAATAAAATACTGCATTTTATATTTTTGAATTATTGTTGTTGTATCAGTTAAAATAATTAGGTGGGCCTAAAAACAGACAATTCACAGTAAATTAGTGTGAATTAGCAATTCGAAGTAATTTACTATGAATTGTCTATTTTATTTTGGCCTGGCACAGGTGCTTAGTAAAAATAATAATTTAAAGGTAATTTGCAGTAAATTACTGTGAATTACATTTTAAAAGATTCTTTATTTAATGAATTCGTAGTACTTTACTGCAAATTACGTTAACAAAAAAATTTCATTAACCCACTTCGCAGTAAATTACTGCGAAATTGGTACAAAGTAACTTTTTTTAACATTAAAAATGTATTTTAAGTCTAATTTATTAGCATTTCAGTTTTTGACTCATATCATTATAGCTGTCTGACAACTTCACCTTTTCCAATACTTTGCGTGTACTTGATATCATTACAACTATCTGACAACTTAATTTTTTCCTATATTTTTTAGGTACTTACAATTCAAAGAGTACACCTTTTTTTCCACCGTCTTCTTAGATAGCGTTTGACCATAGATTTCAAATTTATTTTGAAAAATTTTATTTGGGTGGAGTTTGGTTTGAAGATAAAAAATGTGTTTGGACATACGTTCTCAAAACATATTTTCCAACTTTATTTTGGAAAAACATGCTAAAAATTCTCAAGTTTTGGGATTTTGGCCCAAATTCATCTCAATAACTGAATTTGTGATTTGATATTTGGCCAAAATATAGGCATTATGGCCAAATACGAGTTTTGAAAATAAAATTCGAATTTATTTGGGAAAATGTATGGCCAAACGGGGCCTACTGTCTTCATAGAAATTTAATTATCGATTAGGGGAGTTTTTGTGGTGATCTTCCAGAATATTTACATGTTGTTTGTACATTTATGAACTTTACCATTTCTAAGAGTTGTAGATTGTAGCTGAAGATCTAACGAACATGAACTCGCACTTTCATAGTTGAGGGAGTGAGTGTATGGCGTCAATGTTTTGGCATTGCCATAAGAATTTGTGCTTACTAGGATTATGAGAATGTTAATAATTTATTTTAATATTTTAAAAGATATTCAATACTTTATCGATCCTACATTCCATTTAGACTCATGTCAGGGCTGATTAAAGTTGGCGCGTGATCAAAGTTTTCATTCTCAAAAGCTGTATCTTTTTCAATTTGAATTTTTTACTTAAAGAAGAAATTGAATTTCACGTCGTAGGTGAAGAAGGATCGAGGAAATTGGGGTTTTCTGGGTTTTTTTGCCGTATGCTACAGTAAAGCTGGCTTTAAAGTCTAATAAGGTAAGACTGTGGGTTCCAATGTGTTGTTCTGCTTCATCCACAGGCCTTTCTCTTCCGTCACTTTCTTTTTCGCCATCTATAACAATGCACTGTGATGGACTCAATAGTCATTTATTTAGGAAACATTGAGTAGAAATTAAATAATAGAGTCTGTATGACTGCTTAATGATAAAGTTGTACCGCTTTTTTCCTTTAGAAATTCGGGCAAAAGCCACCTGCAAAAACGACCAAATAGAGACAACCTTTGATCACTTTTCTATGTATTATTTTGGCAAAAACTGTCTGTTTTAGCGTTACACCACCTGCCAGTCATACCAAAACCCTAACAAGCAACAATAACAACAATTCAAACAACGATTGCAATAATAATACCAAACAACAACCCAGCACACAAAAATAACATTAAAAGCTACATTAAAACCAAGAAAGTGTTAATTTCAATAGAACTACCAAACTAAGTTAACTCTTATTACAACCCAACGGAAAACAAATTGTCTTTGTCTAGTTCAAATTGTCTACAACTCATTCATTGTTTGGTACATCAATATCATCACCGTCTGATGAAGTTTCATCATCATCATCACGGTATTGAGAATGGTCTACTTGTCTATGACTGGAAGAATGATCACGGGGAGGAGGGGAGGAACGACCACTTGGAGGACGGGACGAACGAGCACGGGACAGGCAGCCTTTGGCGATGATGGCCGAGACCAGGGAATCGAAAAAGATCTAGCTAGGAGATTTTTTATCTGCTCTTGCATATTCTGGCACTGAGTGACCACGCCAACATACGGAGCATCTCTAGGCTTTTCTCTTTTCATGGACGCTTCTAGCTGGGATGTGAGCTTTGACACAGTCTCCCGCATAGCGGACAGGCTCTCCCCATCAAGTTTCTCGGCTTGGGAGGAAGTCCCTATTCCTTGCATTCCACACCTATAGCGATGAAATGTCTTAGTAGTAAGGTCGTATACCTTCCCGCATTTTGGACCGCCTGCAGCCCGCGTCTATAGTCTTTCAATATCCTCGGCCAAAAGTTGGAATAGCTCGTCTGACTCACTAGGTGGCTGGCTGCGTATGACTTCCTCAGCTTCAACTATGAAGCGATCATATAAGAAAAAGTAAATTGAATTAGCATTTCAAAATTCATATAAAAGTAAATGAAAATATTTAATGAAAAGTGAAAACTTACATGTACATTCGAGGCACATCCCTCGACCCACCTTTCGTCATCCATCTATTTCTTCTTCTTCACAACATGAGTCTCCTTGAATAGCTCATCTTGGTTCATCGGACGGCCCAACTTCTTTTCCTAAAACTCATAAATTTTAATTAATAAATAGAATAGATATACTTTGAAAATTAAAATATATTAGCAAATTACGTACCATTCTTCTTTTTATTGTCCCCTGGCTGACGGCACCTCCTGTGTGCAAGGATCCTCCCTTCTCAGATGCCCGAGCTTTCTTACCCTTTTTGCTCTTCTGTAAGAAATCTGCAGTAAGCCATTGCCTTTGCAAATCATCCCAAAACTCCTGAAGCAACCAGCCAGGCTTCTGGTTCAGCTGTCTGGCTATGGAGAAAGCATGCGACAACCGCTTGCGAGCTTTGAGATTAAAATTTGCAGCCACATCCGCGCTAAAAAGGTGTTCCCATACACACTTGCTCTATATTTCAATAGTTAAATATTATATGGAAATATCATAAATATAAATAATTATACTTCTTAAAAGAACATTTATACCTTAAATTCATTGAAAATTGCCTCCTTCAGTGACAATGGGAATTCACGCCAAGATGCATAAGGGGCATCATAAAGCTTTCTAGTTGCTTTGGTGATTATCCTCGTAGTAATATTACTCGGGAGGAACCTGCAATTTAATAAATAAAGCAAATTAATATCTTAGTAAAAACTGTACAAAATAATAAACATAAAAATAACAAATAACTCTTACGCATCACCCTTAGGGACTATGATGATCCTGACATACTGATCACAATGCACCTCCTCATCAGCAGCAGTAGCATCATCATCCGAAACATGTGTATCAGACTCATTTGTGGACGGAGTAGGGGGGTTAGAGCTAATATCCCGCAAACGAAGGCCTCCAATAGGTAGAGTTGCTGATGACGATAGATGTGATCCATGTGACTACGACATAGCTGCACGGATCACAAGTGGTTGTGATACTGACTGTTGTGACCTGAGTGGCCGTGACCCGACTGGCTTTGAGACTGATGGATGTGATCCCTGTGGCTGTGAAATGGATCGATGTGATCCATGTGATGCTGCTGGGTAGGATCCACGTGGCTGTGAGGCAGGTTGACTGTATGTCGGACGCACAGTCCGATGGCCCTGTGAAGAAACACCTGGGGTCTGCATAAAGGAGTAGGGTTGGTGATGCTGTGGCAGCTCAGTATAGCCATGGCTTTGGCATAGTGACGGGCAAATCAAAAGAGGGTGGAGAAGATTGATAAGTACTATCTTCTACCCTCTTCTTTTGCTTCCTAGCCTTTTCTTTTCCCCGAGAACCACTACCTTCATTGTTACCTCGACCTTTGCCTGTCATCTGCATAATATAATACATAATTTAGATTGAAACATATAAGAAAACTATATACAAACGAGAGGTATCGAAGAAACCAACTTTTTAAAGCTCATCGACGTATTCTGCATCGTTAGAGAGTTCTTCTTCCTCGTCAGAGAATTCTTCTTCCTCACTAGTTTGAGCTTCATCAGTTGATTCTTCTTCCTCGTTTTCTATAATTCTTACTTCATTTATATCAACTTCTTCCAATATGTGTTCAGGATGTTCCAAATCATTTTCTAAAAGTTTGTCCACTACTTCGTGAACACTGCAGATATCGTTTTGATATGCAACATCCAACACATTATCGACATCGACCCCACCTACAACCTTAGTTTTGATTACAACCCACCAATCGGACTTATTCCGCCGAAATGGATAAGGAGCATAATACACTTGCCTAACATTATGTGCAATTATGAAAGGATCATATCGATCATACTCCCTCGTATGATTAACCTCAATTATGTTGTATTGATTGTGAACTCTCGTACCTCTTGTTGGATTTGGGTCAAACCACTTGCATCTAAAGAGAATAATTTTCTTAAATGGCCTACCTGAATATTCTAGTTCTATTATTTATTTGAGCACACATAATAATCAATATCTCCAACTTGGTTGCCATCACCACCTTGAACCCACACCCCACTGTTGTTGCTTTTTTATTTTTAGAGAAACCCTCCGTATGAAACTTATAACCATTCACAACGTACTTTGAATATGTTCTGACCTCAACCTCATGTCCTCAAGATATATCTTTCAAAAATCGATTTACACCATTATTTGGATCATTTACCTACATATTGTTAACAAAATTCATTAGTTAGCATAACTTTCAAATATCGTTTACCTACATAGTGTTAAAATATTTTAAGGATATACTTACAAATTGTTTGAACCACCTAGGAATGCCATATATACAGCATCGTGGCCAAATTGACCCATGAAGTGACTGTGACACATCAAATATTTTTAGTAGTTGCATTGAGATGAAATCACAGTAAATTTTATATTTTGGTAACTATTAAATCAATACTTACTTGAGAAATGGTACTACTTCGGGACAATTTAGCAACACATAAAGTGTAGCTAACTTGAACTCCATATCACTCAAACTTCTCTTTCTACCATCCTTAGAACATTGGCTTGGTTGATTGAATATGGACATAGGCGGATATAATGGATCATTCGTAAGGTCGACCGTGTGCCTGTAGGGCCTATTCCTAGCACATGGCACGTTGCTCTCAAAATAATAAGAACAAAAATGAGAAGTTTCCTTTGCAAGATAAGCTTCGCATATAGATCCTTCAATTTTATTCCTCTGCTTAACAAATTGTTTGCATTTGCCAATTGTCCTACCTAATTTCGGGTTAGCCAAGAACATTCAAATAAAATAGAAAATTATATATGGACTGTAATATAACCTCTCAAAGGGATACATCCATCTGCATTGAACAGGCCCTCCAAGTCGTGCCTCGTGTACAAGGTGGGTTGGAAGGTGTTCCATCACATAAAATAACCCACATGGAAATATCTTTTCCATCTTACCCGAAGTTATACGAATGTTCTAATCCATCCGGCGTAGGTTTTCTTCCCTTAATGTGGAAGAACACAAGTCTTTGAAAAACAAACTAATCTCAGTGATGGGTTTCCATATTCTTTCAGGCAAACCATAAAATGCAATAGGCACTAGGGTCTCTATGAAAACATGACAGTCAGGACTTTTCAAATGGCTCAACTTCTCTACCTCCATATCAATTTTTTTCTCAAAATTCAACGCATAAACCCCATGCATCTTCAATTTCACTACCCAATCACAAATCGGCCGCCTTTCCTCCAAAGTGAATGTGTAACTTGCTTTGGGCTTGAATAACTTACCATTGTGTGTTGTCTGCAAGTGTAATTCAGGTTGCCTACAATATTCTTGTAAGTCTAGTCTAGCCTTCGGGTTATCCTTTGTCTTACCTTTAACATCCATCACTGTGTTGAACAAATTGTCAAAATAGTTCTTCTCAATATGCATGACATCAAGGATATGATGGAGAAGATTATCCTTCCAATAAGGCAACTCCCAAAATATACTCTGTTTCGTCTAATTATGAGTAACACTGTATCCGGGGAATCTATGCGGTGAAACTTCAGTAACTTTACTTTTGTTCTGGACCCTCTCCTAAATTTTCTCACCTGAACGTATCTGAGGTAGATAATCATATTCCGGTTTATTCTTTTTGAAAGCATTTTTCATCCTTCTAAACTCATGACCCTCAGGCAAGAATTGACGATGACAATCAAACCATGATTGCTTTCAGCCATGTTTCAAAGTGAACGCTTTACTAGGTTCCATGCAGTAAGGACAAGCTAGCTTTCCAGCAGTCATCAACCCAGACAACATTTTATAAGCATAAAAATCATTAATTGCTCACATTAAATTAGCACACAAATTGAAATTTTACTTGGTTGATATGTCATATGTTTCAACATCATCATACCACAATTGTTTTAGCTCATCAATCAAAGATTGCAAATACATCTATCAAACTTTTTGGATTACGTGGACCGGGGATTATGCAATTTAAGAATATATATGTACTAGTCCTGCACAACTCAGGTGGTAGATTATAAGGTGTAAGAAAGACAGACCAACACGAATACGGTGTCGTAGATACAGAAAAAGGCGTGAAGCTATCCGGCACACACATTTAACCGAATGTTCCTTGGTTCACTAGAAAAATCTGGATTTGTCCTATCAAAGTGCTTCCAAGCTTCTCCATCTGAAGGATGGTACATAACACCAGGTGGTCTTCTATTTTCAAAGTGTCATCTCATATGAGGAGCAGAACTCATCGAAGCATATAACGTTTTTAGCCTAGGTATAAGAGGTAAATAATGCATCGCCTTGATAGCGACCATCTTCCTGATGGAAAGCCTCTTGAAACGAGACTTTCAGCAAAATTTACAACAACTTAAATTTGCATCGTCTTTATAATGTAACATGCAACCATCTTCACAACAATCAATTCTCATTGAGAAAAGTCCTAACTTAGAAACTAATCTCTTTACCTTATAGAAATCACCAGGTAATTTGATTTCCTCGTCAACTAGTTCACGAATAAGGTCAATGAAAGAATCCATTGTTGCTTGAGAAATATTCCAATCAGATTTGATGCTTAGTAATCTAACTGCAACAAACAACTCAGAGTGAGGACGTCCTTTACGTAGTGGATGACTAGCTTCCTCTAACTGTTCATAAAAATGTCTTGCTTCATCATTAGGAGTTTGTTCAACATTTTCGTTGGGCTCACCCCCAAAGTGCATTCCAAAAGCATTCACAACCATATCATGAATTCTGGAATCACTATTTCTATTCTCCCTCGACTTACAACTTTTACCAACAACCATGTTACGAAATATCCCATGGCTATAATCCATCTCTCCATGATTAGTCCGCACAAACTAATTCGCTATAAACCCCTTCCTATAAAGACGAACCCTAACTTCCTCCGATTTTTCAAACTTCATACAGTCGCATTTAACATAAGGGCACCTACCTTCTTTTATGTATGGCGGAACTGACATTGCATGTCTAATAAAGTCCTCAACCCCTTCTACAAAATCCTCCCGCAATCCCCGCCGATTAGGACAATTCCTATTGTACATCCAAGAACGATGTTCCATCTATTTAAATAAAGCAAGAATAAATTAAATTAGTTAATTCATATCCTAAAAGTTCAATTCATTAACTAAAAGTTCGATTCATATCCAAAAAGTTTAATACATTAATTTGAGTTCTATTAAGAACCATAAATTCATAATTTAGGGTAGTTCCTAATTTCTACCTTAAGTTCATAATTTATACAAAATCCTAATACTAAATAGACAAAAATACTAACCAATTACATAAAATTGCATAGCAAAAATTATAAATTAAAGCTAATAAGGTAGATTACTAACCTTGGTAGGTGAAAAATAGAATTATTAAGCTAATAAGGTGGTGCTCTGGCACACAGTGGCAGCGGCAGTGGTGGCACGATGATTTAACAGCGGTGAAGAGGGAGGACTTCAACAGCGGCGGTTCCGGCGGTGGTGGCACGAGGTCACAATGGTGGCGTTGGGTGGGGGATTGGTTTGTGTGAGGGAAATAGAGAAGGGAAGTAGAGGGAGTTTGGGGAAATTTGGAAATAAAAATAAGATTTTGGGAGGGGAAACCCAATTTTGAGATCTGCAATTAAAAAAAGAGACCAACTTTGTTCGCTATTTTGATAGCTATATAAGTATTGACTGTTTGACCAAATTAGCGACCAAAGTTGGTCGCCATTTTTGACCGTTTGACCAAAAAAGCAATCAAATTTTGTCGCTATATTTCAAAATAAATAAATGAAATAAGTTTTTTTGTTTTGATATTTTATATATATATATATATATATAAAATATTGACTGTTGACCAAATTAGCGACCACAGTTGGTCGCAATTTTTGACTGTTTGACCAAAAGGCGACCAACTTTGGCCGCTTTTGTAGTATGTAAAATATATATATACATATATATATACATATATATATACATATATATATATACATATATAGGTTGTATTTGATACAATATATATATATATATATATACCTAAAAAGGTCCTGCTTAAAGTTTGGTATCAGAGCCATGGAAGATCATATTTAGGTTATGAAAGTTATTATTTAACACTTAACTTTTTGAGTTCTTATGTCTTGGTTTAATAAACCAAAATTTATTAAAAATATGATTAAGGAACAAGTAGATTTTCCTGTCCAACAAGATTTATTAAATACTTGGGTGATTCCTAAAGTAAGTATAGAGGCTATTTATAAATTGGGAACTTATGAAAAATTTGCTGGAAAAACTACTGTGAAAACTACAGAATTAAGTTTTACTATGGACAAAGATAGTGGAGTTTTCCATCTATTATCTCAAAATGACATAGATTATTACAAATCTAAAGATTTCAATTATTTACATATTGGTTTAGTTCAAGTTGCTTTTAAGCCATTAACATTGAAAGGCTTACCTGAAAGTTTTGTTGCTGCATTACGAGATGGTAGAAATTTAAATTGGAAAAATTCTTTGATTGGTTCTATACAATCAACCTTGGCTTATGGTGCAATTTATTTTAATGCTTATCCGAATTTAAATATTGCTCTAACTGATGTGAATATATTACAATCATTAATTTTGAATATTAATATTAATGGATATGATTATTTACCCGGAACAGAAGTTATGTGTATTTGTACTAGAATTGTTTATAGACCTCTTTATACTTTATCTCCTAGATGTAAAATTGCTGAACAAAATCATGACACTGTTTTGTTTGAAAATAATTTTTCTAAATCAAAAATTATTACTCGTAGATTAATTAAGTGGGAAGAAATAAATTTTCCTACTGAATGGATTATTGAAGAAGCTGCAGTACCTCGTGAGATTACTAGTGAGGAGATTTCTGATATCAGACAAAGTAAAGATGGTAGTGTAACTTTGAGTTTTAAAACCCAGGATATCCCAAGACTAACAGATTCCTCTTCAAGATTAACCCGATCTGTATCTTCTTATATTTCTCCAGTAGATTATATTGTAGATATTCCATCAAGGGCTTCAACTTCTCAAATTAGAGATACAAATTTTGATAAAATTATTTTAGATAATAATAATATTGCTAAAGGTGAAGATCGTTTAAGTGATCCTACAGATTCTGACATGAATTTTCCAACTGGTTTACATGGATAGTAAAAAAATTGATTTTAGTCCAGGTTCTCTGGCACGAAAAAAGATTTCTTAAGAATTTTATAGTCCAAAATGGGAAGAATTTAGGAATTGGTTTTTCTCTTCATTTAATAAAGATGAGACAGAGTATTTTTCTAAAGAATTTTACAAAGAGTTAGAAGGAAATAATATTTCATTGCCATTTGTCCCATGGTTCATGATTAAATATGTGCGATATCATTTGTCAGTCATTGAACATGAGTATCATTTGTCTAATGGAGATATAATGATTTCTTCTTTACCTCCAACTCAGTCTTTTGATATCAATAGAGATGGTAAAACTATTAATTTTACTGCTTTTGCAAAATTATTTGAAAACAAAGTTGCTGTAACTACTTGTGAACATGTCAATTTGATTCTTAAACAGCAGAATTATGCTAATTATTATTTGAATGTATTAGGAGAGCATGTCATGGCATTGCATAAGAATTTAGACAATTATTTAAAACAAACACAGATTTTACAAGAAAAAATAGAAGCTTTTCATAAACCAAAACAAGAATTAAAAATTGTCAAAAATACTTTACAACCTCCTCCGGAAATAAAAAGTTTCAAAACTGATTCTACTGAAGAAATTGAACAGCTTTTAAAAGAGAAACTAAAAAATATTGTTTTTGATTCCAATATTACTGGAATTGATTTACAGCCTCAACCTGTTTTATCTACAAAACAAGAAAATTTTATTACTCAGAATGTTTCAGAAAATGATTTTGTTAATAAAATCAATACAAAATGGGCTGATAAGCCTATTCAAAGGATGTTTTATTACAATAGACCAACTCCGATGGATGTTTTAAATGAAGAAAGAGATCAGATTTTTAATAATAGTTACAGTAGCAAGGAAATTTATGAATGGAATATTGATGGTTTTAATGATAAACAAATTTTTACTACTGTGCATAGAATGTTGATGTATAGTACTATTTGTAAGATTAATAAAAATCAAGATCGTGATATTGCTGCTATGATTGTTGCTGGTTTCACTGGCCAACTTAAAGGATGGTGGGATAATTTTTTAAATCAAGAACAAAAGAATACTATCATGAATACTACTAGTGTTATTAAAATTGAAGGGCAATTAGCCTATCAGACTACTGATCAAACAAGTACTTCTCAAGTACAACAAAATGCTGTTTATACTTTGATTACTACTATGGTTGAACATTTTTGTGGTAGATGGACTGATGAAGCAGAAACTATTAGAACAACATTACAAAATTTACGTTGTAGACAACTATCTGATTTTAGATGGTATAAAGATGTATTCTTAAGTCGTGTTATGGAATTGCATGATTGTAGTCATGAGCATTGGAAGTCTAAATTTATTGATGGTTTACCTTCGATTTTTGCGGAAAGAGTGAGAAAACATTTACGTGGTTCGCATAATAAAATTCCTTATGATTCTTTGACTTATGGGAATATTATTAGTGTTTGTACTCAAGAAGGCTTAGCTGTTTGTAATGATATAAAGATGAATTATCATATCAAAAAGAATAGATTGAATGAAAGGAAGCAATTAGGAGAATTTTGTGATCAATTTGCTTTTGATATTCCTGGTTCTTCAAAAAAGAAAAAGAAGTTTTCTAAATTTTCTAAAGATGACAAGAAAAGAAAGTATAAGAAAAAGTTTACTTCTCGTGATAAGTCCTCTTGGGATAAGAAAGAAAAGAAAGTTTACAAAAAGAAGGGTAAGAAAGATTATAAAAGAAGGATTAGATGTCGTAAATGTGGTAAATTTGGGCATTATGCGAATGAGTGCAAAACTCAGGAAAAGATTAAGAGTTTGGATCTGGATGAAAAAATAAAAGATTCTTTGTGTAAGATTTTATTAAATTCTGATTCTAATTCTAATTCTGAAATATCTGATTATTCTTCTACTGATTATAGTTCGGATGATTTAAGAATTCTTCATAATGAAGAATTATATTCTGATTCTGATAGATCTTCTTCAGAAGATATTTGTGCTTGCAAGAAAGATGATAGTCTATATGATTTAATTTCAAATTTTCAGGATTTGAATGTGAATATGATTAATGATGAAAAAATTATGAAGATTTTAAAGAAAATAGATGATAAAGATTTAAGAAATAAAATTCTGGATACAATTTTAAATGATGATTTTGATATTGACAACCAAAACAATATATCTTCTAATACTCCTATCTTAAAGCAACCTGATTATTATTCAACTGCCGAGTTAAAAAGGATTTTAGTCCAAAGAAATTTTCCAGAAAAAGAAACTACTATTTCTGATTTAAAACAAGAACTTGTTATTTTAAAAGAAGAAATTATTTATTTGAAAAATCAGTCAAAAATTCATGATAGAAGAATTTCTAGCCTAGAAGATAATAGGACTTTTGATTTACATTTACAAGCAAACAAGGTTGAGAATTCTAAAGCAAATGAAACTGAGATTTCTGAGACTGAGATTTCTAAAAATAGTAATACTGAGAAAATTAGCCAAGATCATACAAAAGATTCTTTTTTGACAAATATCTTCAGTGAAGATAGAAATGAATTTTTACAAAAAATGAGTATTATTACATCTCAAAAGTTTTATACTAAAATTACTTTACAAATTGATTACAATTTTAGAAAGGAATTCATTGCCTTATTTGACAGTGGAGCAGATGTAAATTGTGTTCAGGAAGGACTTATACCTTCAAGATATTTTCATAAAACAACTCATTGTTTAAGATCTGCTAATGGTAGTCAAATGAAATTGAATTATAAATTACCAAAAGCTTTTTTATGTAACAATGGTATTTGTTTACCTCAAAGTTTTATGATTGTGGAAGATGTTTCTTGTCCAATTATTTTAGGGGTCCCATTCATGCATGCGATATTTCCTTTGAAAAGGTGGGATCATACTAAAATAATAGGAACTTATAATGATAAAGATTTTCAATTAGATTTTATCACTAAACCATTTACTAAGTCTATAAATCAAATTGTTGAAAAATTAATTTTAAAAAATCAACAAGTCAATTTTATAAAACAAGAAATTTCTTTATTAGAAATAGATATTTTACTAAAAAATCCAAAATTACAAGGAAAAGTGAATTTATTAAAAAATCAGTTTATTGCTAATATTTGTAATGATCATCCCAGTGCTTTTTGGGATAGAAAAAAGCATGTTGTGACATTACCTTATGAAGATTGTTTTGATGAGAATAATATTCCTACTAAGGCAAGACCTTGTCAAATGAATTCTGCATATTTGGATTTGTGTAAAAAAGAGATTAATAATTTATTGAAAAAGAATTTGATTAGACAATCTAGTTCTGCTTGGTCATGTACTGCTTTTTATGTTAATAAACATGCAGAACAAGAAAGAGGTGTACCTAGATTAGTTATTAATTATAAACCTCTTAATAAAGTTTTGAAATGGATTAGGTATCCTATCCCTAATAAAAAAGATTTATTGAATAGGTTACATGATGCAATCATTTTTTCTAAATTTGATTTAAAATCGGGATATTGGCAAATTCAGATTGCTGAACAAGACAGATATAAAACTGCTTTTAATGTTCCAATAGGACAATTTGAATGGAATGTTATGCCTTTTGGATTGAAGAATGCGCCTTCAGAATTTCAAAAGATTATGAATAATATATTTATTCCTTTTACAGATTTCATTATTGTTTACATAGATGATATTTTAGTATTTTCCAAAAATATTGAATTACATTTCAAACATTTAGAATTATTTCAAAAAAATAGTTATTCAAAATGGATAAGTTATTTCTAAACCAAAAATGTGTCTTTTTCAAAGTAACATTAGATTTCTTGGTCATAATATTGGAAAAGGAACAATTACGCCTATTAATAGGACGATTGAATTCGGATCAAAATTTCCTGATATTATTACTAATAAGACTCAACTACAAAGATTTTTGGGTAGTTTAAATTATATTTCTCCGTTCATAAAAGACTTATCAAAAGATACTGCTATTTTATATGAAAGGCTAAAAAAGAACCCTCCTGCTTGGAATGATTCTCACACTGATGCTGTTAAGAAAATAAAATCCAAAATAAAAGAACTCCCTTGTTTAACTTTGGCTAACCCAAATTGGGAAAAAACTGTTGAAACTGATGCTTCAGATATTGGATATGCGGGTATTTTGACTCAATTTTCTCCTGTTGAAAAAAGAGATTATGTTATACAATTTTATTCAGGAAAATGGAATGATAGTCAAAGAAATTATGCAACAGTAGCAAAAGAGATTTTAGCTATTGTTAAGAGTGTTTTAAAATTTCAGACGGATTTATATAATCAGAAATTTGTAACCAAAACAGATTTTCAAGCTGCTAAGTTCTTATTTAATAAGGATTTTAAGCACAATGTTTCTAAACAGATGTTTGCTAGATGGCAAGCATTATTGGCTCCTTTTGATTTTGAAATTGTTTATAAAAAAGGAATTGATAACAGTTTACAAGATTTTCTTACCCGAGAATATCTTACTAATGATTGATTTTCAGTTTTGTAGGATGAGGCCAAATTGGCCAAGACCTTTCTCTGGAAGGGGAAGAGGAGCAAATCAGAATAGATTTCAGACCCTAGGGCATATTCCAGCCCAGAAAAGATTTCTTGAAGAAGGATCATCATCATCATCAAATATAAGACCTTCTTTTGCAGATTACCAGAAATATCTAGATTTTATTGCCAGCAATGCTGGAACTGCTGGGGGTAGCAATGCTACTAGTCAACCCACCTCTATTGAGGATAATAAAGATTTTGAACCCCTTAATGAAGATTCTTATGCAGTTATAATTGGGAAAACTGACAATGAGATTTTTGATATAAATCCTATAAAAGAGATTATAATTTATGTTGATAACAAAGATTTTCAATGGAAACACAATCCTTGGATTGTTATGAAAAGGTATTTAAACAATGCATTATTTCCAATGCAAACTTACAAGAATAGATTGCACTATGAAATGATTTTAACATCTACTGGATCAGTAGAAATTTCTCATAACAATACTAGTAATTCTAATAAATCATATTTTTCTTTTTCCAAAATGATTATTAAGAAAATTATTTTACCAGATGAATGGGGACTAAGTACTTTAAAAGATTGCCAGTATATACATCCAATTCAAAAGATGTCAATTAATTATAATTATTGGGATTATGTGGAGGCATTTTCAAAAACTTTATTTTATGAAAATGATGATCATAAGCACTCTTGGTTTATAAAAATTTGTGCTCAAGTTTTTAAAAGTACCCAGATTCCAAGTTGGTTCATTAAATGGTGGTCCTTTTTCGGGCCTTCCCAAGGAATACTACCAGTACAGTTTAAAGAGTTATATCATCAATGGGTAGAGCGCCAAGGATTATGGATTTGGACAAAGAGGACAGATTATACCCAAAGACTTCGATTATGAATTTTTTTATGGAATTTTCTGTTCCTTGGATTTACAAATGGACCATTGAATTAGGGAAAGATTCAGATGAAGTACCTTGTTTATTTAGAAGACATTATACAAAATTTTGGCCTAAACTAATCTCAAAAGGATCTGATGGAAAGATGGTTGGGCAAGAGCTATTGGATACTATTAAAACTACAATTACCAAATATGACAAAGAAATCCCAGATGATGCAGAAATGGAAGAAAGTCATTTTAGAAAAATTACTAAGAAGATTCAAATAAAGAAAGGAGGAACATTATCTAAAGAAGAGCTAATTGCAGCTTACATGGAGCAGATTAAAAAAGATATTCAGAAGCAAATTACTGATGATGATGTTTTAATGGGGGATAATTTTGAAGATTCTCAAAGTGTAAATAGTATAACTTCAGAAGATTTACCGGATCTACTCAAGAAAGCTGAAGAAGAGATTTTGAAAATCAAAAAAGCCACTTAAGTTTCTAGAAGGGGCTATTATGTAATTTTATTCAGTTTACTGTAGGATTATTGACTTTTATGTCGGTTACTGTGCACTTTTACTGTGCACAATATTTTCTATAAATAAGGTAGATTTCATTTAGAGGAAGTAGGTTTTCCGGAACTCCTCTCTCTCTTTCTAAGATTTTCCTCTCCCTTCTCTCTAAAATTTCCTTTTGTAATACTACTTGTAATAGTTATTGTGAATAAATAAATCAAGAAGTTCTTGTAATCAGGTACTTTCCATTTCTTTAGTTATATTATATTTTCTATATTATAATTGTGTTTTATTATAGAATGCGGGATGCTAAATTCATAAGTGTTAAATAATAACTGATGTAGCTTAAGTATGATCGGAAAAGGTAATGACTCTTAATGAATAGCTTGCCTTGAAGGGGTAAAGGTTGTGGTATGGGTGTTAGTTTAAATAATTTTATAGCAAACTAAGCTTTAATCATGGCGTTGGTAAGCCCTAAGAAGGGTGTTCCCAGCATGGTTAGTTAGGGATTATATCGGGTATAAACCTTGTGATTCCGTTGGTAAGTTCTGTATGGCTGGTTAAATCGCCTATGGATGTTCCCGGTCGGGTTTATAACGAATAGTTCCGTGGTTTGCATAAAACAAATTAAACTATATAAATCCCATACTTCCTAAAAGGTCCTACAGCCCTAAAAAGGTCCTGCTTAAAGTTTGTGTATTAGGTAATACCGTATCGAGTACATCTTATACATATAATATATGTACTTACACTATATTATGCACTAAGTATAAGTATAAGTACATATATTATATATATATATATATATATATATATATATATATATATATATAAGCTATATTCGATACGGTATTACCTCATATACACTTATACTTAGTGCATAGTATAGCGTAAGTACTTATATTATATATATATAGACACCCACGCCCGCTTCGTAGTACTATTCATCCCTTGTATTACAAAAGTATTAACGGCTTATATTTCTATTATTTACATAGTAAATACAAAAGTGATTATTAATTTTGACCAAATAGAGATCAACTTTGGCCACTAACTTTAAATGAATTTAATTTAGCAACCAAAGTTGGTCACTAAGTGCACATGAATTTAGTTTAGAGACTAAATGTGGTCACTACAATTTAATCAGATGTATTTCTATTTTATATAATATTTACAATATATATATATATAAATTGTTAATCGTTAGAATTGGGTCCAACATTGGCAACCAACGTTGGTCTCTATTTCCTTAAGCGACCAACTTAGGTCACTAAATTTTGAATTATATTTATTTATATTTCATAAAAATTTTACTCATATATATATGTTAAATAATTATATATTTTTTAAAATATTATAACCGGGTCCCACTTTAGCGACCAATATTGGTGGCTAAACTCAGAATATCTTTGACCAAGCTAGTTTAACCAGTCCAGTCAACAGTTTGACTAAATTTGCGTCCAAATAGCGACTATATTTTAAATGTTTTTTAATTATTTTCGTAAGTTTGGCGACCAACTTTGGTCGCTTTTTTTGACAGACCAATTTGGTCGCTATTTTTTGGTTTTGACCGAAATCTAGTAGTGTTTTTTCTTAGTTACTAAGAGAATATAGATATTATATATTATTCGTCTTATGAGTTATGCCAAGAGAATTCTGAGAGAACCTGGAAATATGATAGAATGCGGGATGCTTTTCATATCCCAAAAGAAAATTTGTCATCAAACTTCCATTTGAAAAATAATATGGAGCTTCTACTGATAGAGAGAGATCCTAAAAGAATATCTATTTACTGTTTAATCACATGATACAGTCACGTGAATTCCTCTTTCCCTAATTCCCTCTGCTAGACTTTCTGATATTATGGACTACTATTTCAGTATATGTACATGTCCCTTTTACCGATGAGTTCAATTGCATCTGATTCATATGAAGCTAGATAACGGACTGTGTTAGTCCTCGGCAGGGTCCGGATTATTGATTTTGAAACATAAGTCTTTGCTGCTTTGTATTGCAGTAACCAATAAACAAGTGGTAAGATTTGAAATTGCTCCTTTGGCTGGTATTGTGGAAGTTGTAGTTCAAGAAATCAATATACACCTTATAAAAATGTTGGTTTTATGACATAATAGTCTATAACTGAACAGATCAAACAATATAAGTTATGATAAAGCATCAGATTGAGTTTTTTATATCCTTATGATTACGAGCAAAAGCACCACTTCATTATTATTTTCATCGTAAATATAGAATTCGCTTCTAATCCTTGTTGCAGTTTAAGTGAATTTTCATACTCTGCCAACTCAGAGCGGAAGTGATTCCCTCTTTGCAAAGCTTGTAAATGGCTTTGGGAAACAGCTGATAGGCCAAACTATTTTTCTTGAAGAGATTTTGTTAGGAATAAATAGTTAGGATGCTTGCCTTCTATACTTCAAAATTTCTTTGTCTGAACATATTTTTCATTTTTGGTTGAACAATACCTTCTTTTGTACTACACCTGAATAAAATAATTCAACATCCCTTCTGTTTTATAGTTATGTTCGTCCAGTATAACTCAAAAAGTAATTGAATTTCAAAACCTCATGTATTCTCTAAAATTGTTTATTGCATTTTCTTAATTAAGAACTTTATTTGATTGTTTGTTATATGAACATGTATTCTATAAACTTTGCACAAATCCAGTGGCCTTACATGTTCTAATAGGGAATTTGAAAGATACTGGTTTTGAGGAGTATTTCACTTACCAGCACATGGGATCGATTGTGCTGATGCTACACTCTGGCATCCTTTTGCACATATCCAGGTGTTGAAGTAGCATTTGAGTGCCAGTAGCATTCTGGTAGCGAGCTTTTAGTCCAGAGATTCCTGAGGTAGCCTTGCTGGCGTCCGCATGGCCAGAGTCTCTTCTACTTTATCTTTGTTTGTTATCCTTGCACTGGAACGAATAGCGTTATATTTTATTTCAAACCTTGTGTTTAGCACTCTTTATATGTCCGTGAGCTAGTGAAGCCAAATCTTTATAGAGTTGTATTTGAACATTCACACTTGCTTTTAGTTATTCATGCTTTAAGACTTCCGCTTTTATATTAATTGTCACGTCTTTCTCTATATTGTAGATGTTGTAAAGAGAAGTATTAAATTAATTGGCTAGCCTAGCTCCTATTAGTATGAGCCATCACGACTCCCGAAGGTGTGAAAATCCGGGTCGTGACAAGTTGGTATCATAGCACTAGGTTACATATGTCTCACAACTCATACACAACCTCAGTAGAGTCTGAGGGATCGGTACAGAGATGTCTGTATTTAAGCCCAAAGGCTACGGAGTTAGGAAAAAGCTTCCCATTTGTTCTTTCTTGTCGGGCGATTTTATTTCTCAACCACCGATTGAATTTCAACTCTGTTCCTTCGCAGATGGCGAGAACACGCGCTTTCTCATCTACCGCTCGGTAGTCCTAGGCCCGAGCAGCAGCCCCACAGGCGTAGCCTCAAGTTGAGTTTGAGGAGGAGGTTCCAGCCCCAGCAGCTCCGGTGGGCCAAGCTCATGTCCCAGAGGGGTTCATAGCCATCCCAGTTCTTCAAGACGCTTTGGTCAGATTGGTAGGCTTTGTGGAGACGTCATTCGAGCGGGTTTGCTTTCAGGAGTTCAGCCATTAGTGGCAGGTCAGCCGGGTACAGTGGCTCAGGCCGGGAGTGAGATCACTTTTCAGGAGACGGCCAATGTGGGCTGTAGAGTTGATGTGGTTCTTCCACAGGGAGGCGGTCATAGGTCGGATAAGAGGCCGCGTCGTACAGGCAGATTCAAGGGTACCTCATCTGGAGGTAGAGGTTCTTATGGCAGAGGCCATTCTCCTAGGCCCTTTCAGAGTGCTCCCCATGTCACTCATGATACTTCAGGTGATCATTCAGGTCAACAGGGTCCGCCTCAGTTTCCTCAGCTGCAACATTCGTGGAGATGTTTTGAGTGTGGTGAGTATGGTCACAATAGGAGGCTTTGCCCAAGGTTGAGAGATGCTCAGTCGTAGCATACGAGGTCTTTCCATGCTTGTGGTGACCCGAGGCACATTGTCAGATTTTTCCCTCGAGTTTCGAGCAGCTCTCAACATCAGAGATCTCGTTCTATGATTCAGGCCCCAGAGGTTCTACAAGCCGTCCAACCTACTAGAGGTAGGGGAAGATGTCATACAGGTGGAGGTAGAGGTCACAGAGGTGGAGCTTAGATCACTAGAGGTAGAGGTCAGTCAGTAACCGATCGTCCCAGAGATATAGTTCAGGGAGATGGGGCCCAGGCCCAATGTTATGCACTTCCAGCCAAGCCAAAGGCAGAGTCATCATATGCAGTTATTACATGTACCATTCTTATTCGTATTAGAGATGCTTCAGTGCTATTTGAACCTGGATCTACGTATTTGTATGTGTCATCCTATTTTGCACCGCACTTGGTTATGCCTAGCGATGCCTTGCATGTTTTTGTTTATGTATCTGCAGCGATGGGTGATCCTTTAGTGGTCGACCGAGTGAATCGTTCCTGTATGGTAGTATTTGAGGGTCTTGAGACCCGTATTGATTTATTACTTTTAGACATGGTGGATTTTGACGTTATATTAGGGATGGATTAGTTGTCCCCGTATCATGCTATCTTGGATTGTCACACCAAGACTGTGACCTTTGCTTTGCTAAATTTACCCCATTTGGAGTGGAGAGGGACTTGAGATTATTCGACCCGCAGCATTATATCGTATATGAAGGCTCGACGCATGGTCATGAAGGAATGTTTAGCTTATTTGGCGTATGTTCGGGATTCTAGTGCGGAGGTCCCTTCTGTTGATTCTATTCCTATTAATCAAGAGTTGCCCGAGGTTTTCCCTCCAGACCTGCCGGGTTTGCCACCGGACATGGATATTGATTTTTGTATTGATTTGGCTCCGAGCACGCAACCTATTTCCATTCCGCTGTATCGCATGGCCCCGCCAGAGTTGAAAGAGTTAAAGGATTAGTTGCACGATTTTCTTGAGAAGAGTTTCAATAGACCCTGCGTTTCGCCTTGGGGTGCGCCAATGTTATTTGTGAAGAGAAAGGATGGTTTGATAAGGATGTGCATTGATACTGGCAATTGAAAAAAGTGACGAACTAGTATCCACTATCGAGGATTGACAATTTGTTCGACAAACTATAGGGTGCAAGGTGTTTTCAAAGATAGATTTGAGATCTGGCTACCATCAGCTGAGGATTACGGTGTCTGATGTCCCTAAGATTGCATACCGCACTCGGTATGAGCATTATGAGTTTCTGGTCATGTCATTTGGGTTGACCAAAGCCCCAGCAGCATTTATGGAGTTGAAGAACCGAGTGTTCAGGCCTTATTTGGACTTGTTCGTGATAGTTTTTATTGATGATATTCTGATATACTTCCGCAGTCAGGAGGAGCACAAGCAGTAAATAAGAGTGGTTCTTCAGACTGTGAAGGATAGTCAGTTATATGCCAGGTTTTCGAAGTGCAAGTTTTGGTTGAGTTTGGTTGTATTTCTGGGTTAGCTGAGGGTACTCAGATGGAACCGAAGAAGATTGAGGCAGTCAAGAACTGGCCTCGACCAACATCAGCTATAGAGTTTCAAAGTTTCTTGGAATCGTGGGTTGCTACCGTCATTCATGGAGGGGTTTTCATCTATTGCAGCCCCGATGAACGAATTGACCCAGAAGGGTGCCCAGTTCAGATGGTCAGATGAGTGTAAGGCGAGCTTCCAGAAGCTCAAGACAGCTCTGACTATGGCACTGGTATTAGTTTTTTCCTACTGGTTCGGGGTCTTATGCAGTCTATTGTGATGCTTCCCGTATTGGGTTGGTGCAGTATTGATGCAGGATGGTAGAGTCATTGCCTATGCTTCGAGGAAGTTGAAGATCCACGAGAAGAATTATCCGGTTTATGATCTAGAGTTGGAAGCCATTGTTCATGCTTTGAAAATTTGGAGGCATTATCTATATGGTGTGACATGTGAGGTATACACCGATCATAAGAGTATTCAGTACTTGTTCAAGCAAAAGGACTTGAATTTGAGGTAGAGGAGGTTGTTGGAGTTGCTAAAGGATTATGATGTTACTATCTTGTACAACACGGGGAAGGCCAATGTGGTGGCCGAAGCATTAAGTAGGAAGTCCGCCAGCATGGGTAACCTTTCTTATATTCTTGTCAGCGAGAGACCGCTTGCTTTGGACGTTAAGGCCTTGGCGAATCGATTTGTGAGGTTGGATATTTTTGAGCTCACTCGAGTATTAGCTAGCACGGTCACTCATTCTTTATTGTTGGAGCGTATCTGTGAGCATCAGTTTGATGGTCCCAATTTATCTGTCCTGAGAGACACGGTGCAGCGTGGAGGTGCCAAGAAAGTGTCTTTAGATGATGATGGTGTATTGAGATTGAAGGGGTGAGTTTTTGTGCCTAATGTTAATTGGATTCAAGAGTTGATCCTAGCGGAGGCCCATAGTTCTTGGTATTCTATTCATTCGGGCGCCACGAAGATGTATCAGGATCTGAGGCAGCACTATTGGTGGCGTAGAATGAAGAAGGATATAGTTGCATATGTGGCTCGATGTTCGAACTGTCAGTGGGTTAGGTATGAGCATCAGAGGCCTGGTGGTTCATTTCACGGGATTGAGCTTCCCGAGTGGAAGCGGGAGAGGATTATTATTGATTTTGTTACTGTACTTCCATTGACCCGGAAGAAGTTTGATGCGATTTGGGTCATTGTTGATACGCTGACCAAGTCAGCGCATTTTGTTCCTGTTGTAGCCACTTATTCATCAGAGAGGTTAGCTGAGATCTACATCAGAGAGATTGTTCAACTTCATGGGGTGCCAGTATCTATCATTTCGGACAGGGGTACACAGTTTACCTCGCGCTTTTGGAGAGTAGTCCAGCAGGAATTAGGCACCCAACTTGAGTTGAGCACAACATTTCATCCTCAGACGGACGGACAGTCCGAGCGGACGATTCAGATATTGGCGGATATGCTTCGAGCCGGTGTCAGTGATGTTGGAGGCTCGTGGCCAGTTTTTGCCTTTAGCATAGTTCACCTACAACAATAGCTACTAGTCCAACATTCATATGGCTCCATATAAGGCATTGTATGGTAGGCGATGTTGGTCTCCGGTTGGATGTTTCAAGCCGAGAGAGGCTCGATTATTGGGTACAGATTTAGTTCATAGGTCTTGGATAAGGTCAAGATATTTAGGACTGACTTCGGACAGCTCAGTTTAGGCAAAAGTGTTATGAAGATCGCAAGGTTGAGATGTGGCTTTCATGGTTGGTGAGCGAGTATTGCTCCGAGTGTTGCCTATGAAGAGCGTGATGCGATTTGGGAAGAAGGGCATGCTTAGCCCTAGGGCCCATTTGAGATTCTCGATCATGTGGGAGGTGTAGCTTATAGACTTGCCTCGCCACCTAGCTTGTCAGCCGTTCATCCGGTTTTTCCTGTGCCCATGCTTAGGAGATATCACGGCAATCCATCCCACGTGTTAGATTACAGCAGTTTCCAGTTGGACAAGGTTCTATCATATGATAAGGAGCCGATAGGTATTCTAGACCAGCAGGTTCGACAGCTGAGTGTCGAGGCTCCCTTTTTCTAAAGCGAAATTGGGTTTTACGGCATTATTGGCAAAACAACTCGCATTCCCGTTTGGGAATTGGGTTCTGGAATTTGAAGAGTCGCCACCTAATGATTATAGCGCATTAGGACACTATTAAAGATGATCGGGGTAGTTTGAAAGAAAACCAGAGTTCGGGTGAGGACTTGAGATTATCTCGAGGGGAAGGTGTTAGGCACCCCTCAAGATCCACTAGTGTGGTTCCCGGTCGTGCTAATGTGACTTTATGAAGAGATGAAGTAAGTAAACAGATAAGATTCACATATAAGCATTTGAACAACTTAGGATTTTTGAAAAGGGAAAAGCATAAGTTTAATAAAATAGAAGAGAGAATGGATTCGAAAAGAGAGCATTTCTTTGGAAAAACCTTTAAATAAATAAAGCAAGCAAAGAAAAGGGGGTACTAGGTTTGACTATAATATGGATCATTCGATATAATATCCAGCACATATTCCCAAAGAGGGGTCGCTTTATGATATTATCACATCCCCATCATCTCCATATTCAACCCTTCCCATCCCGTAAGGTTATTGAAGCATGTGGATTGGTCACGAATTATTATTGCGTGCTATAATGCGTCCCATACTATAGATCCTAGAGCGCATTTAGGATCACTATTCCTATAAGGTAGGAACTAGGCTAAACCTCTAGGTTCAAAGGTTAAAATTCTAAATGACATTCAAGAACAAATAGGATTTGCACATAAATGGAATCATATAAGCATGTAACGGCTCAAATATCCTTCTAAAGAAGAACACATTATTAGCACGATTCAAACACATTTAAGGACTAGGGAAGGAAGAATCTTTCAAAAAACTGGGATTTAAATTAAACAGAAATTTGGGGGTTTTGCAGAAAAGTAGCATAAGGGAAAACGTCCAGAACTTTCAAAGAGGCAGCAACAGTTTTAGAAAAATCTACAGATTTATTAAAAATATTTGCTGGACACAAATCTCAGACAAGCAGAATAGAAGAACAAACATGGAAGTATTTTTAAAATTGCAGAAGTAAAAAAAGTCAGATTTTAAACATTTGGGAAATTACAATATTCAGATAGCTTAAAACATAGTAGCCCAGTGCTGGACGAGAAAACACAATAGAAAACTTTTGCATATATGGTTTGAACATAGTAGGGCAGCCCTGGGTAAAGTAGAAATCACTTGCATAAGTATTAAAATAGGGCAGAAGTTTATAAAAAATTTAGAAAGCTTCAGAAGCAGACAAGTTCAGGCAGAGGTAGATTTAATTCGAACATGATTTAGAGGTGATTAGACTATTTTATCCGGCCTAACGCTTTCTTAGACGTTATTAAAGGATGATGAGGATGCACATTTTCTTCCAATTTTAAAGAGGGAGTTGTTAACCAAATTTTAAACCAGATCAACGAAGTAAACAACTGCAAATAAAATCCTTAAAGGCATGGTATCTAATGCACAAAATTCATATGATCATGATATCTAAATGTGAGGTTGATGACTTGATGATTATTAATTAGTCATGGTTATAAGAATATTCAGAATAACAAACTAAAAGTGAAGAGCCAAAGAACATGATTTTTACATGAGAGGATGCATGTTGTTCCGCACTTAAATGGATAACTCAAACCCTTACCTTGACCAGTTTGTAGTGGAAAACCTCAATGACATAATCGTTTATAGTCACTCACTGGAGGTTTTTGCACAAATAGGTAAATAAAGACCTATATATATATGTTTTCTACCCATTACCTTAATTAAAGATGTATAGCCCTCCCAATTCACTATAATCCCCATTGTTCTTTACAAATTATTACAGCCCAAATAATTAAATTACAAGAGTGATAAAAGAAAATAAGAAGTTACTCTATAGAGAGCCTTCAGCCAGGCCAAGCATCTCCAACCTCACTTCTTTTGAGTTTCACAGCCATTACCAAAGCTTGGGTGTGGCAAAGTTCCGTAAGGGTTCGTTTGAACCCATCGCCATTACTAAGCACCCAAAATATCATTATCAGACAAGTGCAAGTGTGGATGTGCCATCCTTGTGCATCAAAGTTCAATGGGCGCTCAAGGGCTCCCAAGGCAATGCTTACACTAATGGGGCAGAACCTAATGTTCTAAGAGTAGTGAGATTGTGATAGAATTGAGAGAGTTAAAAAACAATTGATAGACAGCTTGAGAAAAATAGTTTAAAAAGTTGAGACATTTTGAGAAAATAGTTGAAAGAGTTAAAAAAGTTATTCTGAAATCATTTGGACCTTTTCAGAGCATCACACAAACAGGGGAAAAGGGTAAGGGAACAAATACGTAAAGTGAACTACTCACACACAGACAACATATTGGAGTAAAGTAATCAGACATGTTTGCAGAATAGCGGTTCAGTTCTTACTGTACCAAACCCCAATACACTTAGCCTTAAGCAGAGGTTTTAGGCTAATCAAGTAGCCAAGCAGCCTTGGACACATAGTAGTATTGCACAAGGGAAAGGAAAATATTCATTGAGACAGGGAACGGGTAAGGGGAGCATGTTAATCTAAACTAAGTAGACTAGTAAGTGCATGCTACTTACAAAAAGAGCAACAAAACCATAAGTAAAAGCACACAAGAAACAATATGTAATGCAAAATTAATAGAAACATGTTATTTTGTAAACTATATCTTAAAGGGGTGACATATCAGTTGCAAGTAATAGAACAAAATAGCAGTGAGCAATATTGCACAGAGGAACGAGGTGATCAGAGTGTGTGAGTATTGAAGAGAATAACAGTGTGCAGCAGCAGACAGAGAATAGAAGTAGTAGCAAACCCAAGTAAGCAAACAATAGAACACAGTAGTATAGAAGTTATCAACCCAGACTACTCAATCTTGGCTTTCGGTCGATTGAGTGTTCAAATAATAGAATGAAGGAATGTAATAATAGCAGAGAAAGAGAGAATTCAGAGAGTCTGAAGTTGTGAGAGATATGCAGTGTGTATGTTGGTGTCTTTCAAAGAGAAAGGGGGGGGCAATATTTATAGTACTAGAAAACAAGTACATAATCAAGCAATAATCTTTAATTATGGGACTAGTATCAATCACAAAGTATAAGGACTCCCTTTTAATTAAGGAATCAAAAACAAGTGGTAATAAGCAGAGGGTTCTATATCGAACGGAATCAATTAAACTATTGCATTTACATTAGTAAGAGTAGTATAGCATATAATATGCAATAAGGGTTAGATACATAGTAATTTAAGTAAGGAAAATATATCCTGAAGATTTTGAAAGCATGTTCATGCACAAATATGGTAAGGGAATACAAATTAGTCTGACAATTATTAAAGAATCACGGAAAACACCCAAAATCAGAGAGAATTGTCTCTAAATATTGAGAGCATACCCAAATAAGGAAGTAATTTTAAAATAAATCAGTAAAACGTCTAAGGAAAATCACATATAAATCAGAGATTAACAGAGATGATCAAAATCAGTAGAATATTCCAAACGATGAACAATTTAGGCCTATAAAGCCTAATAGACAAGAAATTATAAGAACCCTAAGCAAGAAAATAAGGGATGGAACTCAGGTAAACAAAGAAGCCAACCAGACTCGTAAAACAAACAAGCACAAACAAACATATAATATGCAGAAAAACATAAGAAGCGACTTTGAAGAAGGGGGTCAGAAACCCTAATTTGAAAAGAGAAGAAACTATCGGAAACTTTAAATAATCGGAAACACTAAGTAAGAAATAGAGTAAAAAACAAATTTAAACTGAGAATCATTTTAAAAGAGCAGAGATTAAAGAGGTTCGAGTAGAAAATTAGGGTTTTCAAAAAAATTAGGGAAAATGAAAAACCTGGCCATGAAACTCAACACTAATGCTATATAGAGCATTATCGCATGAAAGACAACCGGAGAGAGGCCGACAAAGACTCAGGCGGGCTTCAATCAACTATCTTTCATGACGGAAGCTTCTGGGCTTCGAGTCTGAGAGAGAATCAATAAGATACGTTACCCTGGCGAGTGGTCGAGAGGAGTGAGGGTGGAGGTGGCTGGAACGGCGATGAAAGCCATCGGAGATTAGAGAGAGAACCAGAAGGTTCTAGAGAGAACTCAGAGACGAAGGGTTAGAGAGAGACCGGGATTTGCAACAAATGAGGGTAAGGGGTAGGGTAATTAGGTTTTAATTTAGGAAATTAAATCTGGGCCGTTGATCTCATTTAATCAACGGCTCAAATTGAATCTAGGATGGTCGGGTAAATAAAAAGGGGTATGGGTCGGGTTATTTTGACTAATTGGGTTAAAACATTGGGCTGACATAGGGGTTCAATTTGGGCTGCAATTTAAACAAAATATGGCTAACTTTTAAATAATCAATTTCTCCCCAATAATTTTATAAAATAGATAAAATAGTTTAAAAAGAAAAATTAAAAATGTAGAACTGATTCGTATCATATAAATATTAATCTAAAAATACTAAAAATAATTTTATAACTATTAAACATAGTTAATTACGAAATTGGCCATAATTGTAATTTTGTGCAATTAGCCTTAAATTTTCCAAATAAATTTGTAAAAAATACAAAAATTTCATTAATTATATTTTGTTATGAATATGGGAGTGAAGCACATTATTCACTAAATAATTTTGGCATTTATACTGTCAAAAATAAGTAGTAAATTGATTTTAAAAGATCTCAGAAATTAAAAAAATACCACAGTTCCCCGGAATGCTTATATATGCATACATATACTATTTTGAAAGTATTTTGGGTGCAAAAATATATAAGGAATAATAGGGTATCAACAGCTGCCCCTTTTTACCCGAGGAGGATGAAATAGTTGTCGGGTAAAGATAAGATGGCCAATTTTGACCGGAATTGGCGATTGTAAGAGAGTTTTGACCACGCTCAGGCCTCTGAGCCGCCTATATATCCCTGGTTTTACAGGAATCAGGTCGTACGTAGTTCAGGGGCCATTGGCGGAACATGCCGATGGAAGTTCGGAAAACACGGATGCAACGGGGTTTAAGATTTTATAATGGTTCGGAGGTTGGATGGTTGCAAAAATCTGGAGCGGGATCACTCCTGCTGAGACGACCGTTCCAGCTGGTGTATATGCAAATGAATGATGTGCGTATATACTACATAATTTATACGTGATGCAAGTTCCCACTTGGACCATGAATGCTGTCTTCGGACGATTAGAATGGCATCCTCAAACTATTACGTCGTGGGCATTGAAGAACATAAAAGTAAATATTCATAGGCCATGAAATGGTGTTCTCGGTCTATGCGGATGGTGCCTCTGAACTATGATGCCTTTGAATAAGTTGGCGATATTTCAGCCCATGAGAATGTGGCAATATTTCAGCCGAATGAATGCAAGGGTGGCGATCTTTCAGCCGAGCAAGAATTTAAACTGCAAGGTGGCGATATTTCAGCCAAATAAATGCAAGGGTGGTGATGTTTCTTCCAAATGAGACAGGGTGGCGATCTTTCAGCCGGATGTAAAATAAAAGAGGTAGACCTTAACATTGGAAGGCAGAGAATAGCCTTATGCAATGATGGATGGAGATAGAGCTTAGTCTCAAAAGGCAGAAGATTGCCTTATGCAATATGGAGGTAGAGCTTAACCTCGGAAGGCAGAGAATAGCCTTATGCAAAAATGCAGATGGAGACAAAGCTTAGTCTCGAAAGGCAGAAGATAGCCTTATGTATGATGGAGGTAGTGCTTAACCTCGGAAGGCAGAGAATAGCCTTATGCATGATGGAGGTACAGATTAACCTCGGAAGGAAGAGAATATCCGTATACAAGATGGAGGTAGTGCTTAACCTCGGAAGGCATAGAATAGCCTTATGCAAAAATGCAGATGGAAACAGAGCTTAGTCTTAAAAGGCAGAAGATAGCCTTATGTAGGATGGAGGTAGAGATTAACCTCCGAAAACAGAGAATAGCCTTATGCAAAATGTAGAGATATAAAGGAGAGGATGGTGGTGACTTTCTTAGCTGTTAGATGATTGCGATATCATGACGTGTCGAATGTAGATAGTAAACCTTCGTAAAATAAGTAGTGGTTTAGTTTTGTAAAGCACATGTATCGCCTATTTGTATTCTGAATTCCTGAATCCAAAGAAAAATCGTGAGTTTTGTAAAGGGGGAGGATAATTCGCATCCCTCGGCTCGTGGCGTCTTGTACTATTTGGGGTAGTGTTGCTGAACGATAGTGATCCAAATGGTTTCATGCAAATTTTCGCTATCATGATGCCAATATATATATAAGTAGAGGAAATATAGTTTTATTTTATGATGAACCACAACCGCAACGTGGTTCAAGGCACGGCAACCTTGCTGGCTCTGGAATTTTGAGGGTCCTCCTCAAAATTCTGCCCCAGTTTACTGGGCTGGCACTGTTGACAGCGGTATTGAATGACTGAAAACGGATTGACCTTGGAATTTTGAGGGTCCTCCTCAAAATTCTGCACCAGTTCCAAGTGCGGGGGAAAATGGAATTTTATTAAGGATGTGAACGAACCCAAAGGGTTGCCTATGTATCCCCTCTTAAACGGGAATCAGGTTAGGCATAGTTCAAATTACATCATAAAGAAAAAAGCATACTGATTAAATTTAGTATCTCTTCACTGCGTCTGAGTTGATCGGTTTGGCCAAATTTCTCCGTCCATTTCTGCAAGAATAAGGGCTCCTTGTGTCAAAACCCGATGGACCATGTATGGACCTTGCCAATTGGGAGAGAATTTCCCTTTGGCTTCATCTTGATGTGGGAATATCTTCTTTAACACCAGCTATCCCGGTGTGAACTTCCCCGGTTGAACTCTCTTATTGAAGGCTTTGGACATTCTGTGCTAGTACAACTGACCGTGGAAAACTGCATTCATTCTCTTTTCATCTATAAGGGCTAAGTGCTCGTAGCGACCCTTGACCCATTATGCGTCATCTAGCTCAGCTTCTTGTATGATTCTCAAGGATGGAATTTCTACCTCGGTGGGAATGACCACGTCTGTACCGTAAACCAGCATGTAGGGAGTTGCCCCGGTTGATATACAAACTGTAGTACGATAACCCAATAAAGCGAACGACAACTTCTCATGCCACTGCTTATGCCTTTCGATCATTTTCCTTAGTATTTTCTTGATGTTCTTGTTGGTTGCTTCCATAGCTCCATTTATCTGAGGTCTATAAGCTGTAGAATTTTTGTGCCTCATCTTGAAATTTCTCACATCGCTTTCATCATGTCGTTGTTGAGATTGGAACCATTATCAGTGATGATCGACTCTGGAATCCCGAACCGACAGACAATACGGTCTCGGACAAAGTCTGCCACGACTTTCTTGGTTATTTTTTTGTATGATGCTGCTTCAACCCATTTAGTAAAGTAAATGATTACCACTAAGATGAACCTATGTCTGTTTGATGCAGCAGGCTAGATTGGTCCAATAACATCCATTCCCCAGGCAGTGAATGGCCATGGTGAGCTCGTTGCAGTGAGCTCGTTCGCAGGTACCTTTATCATATCCGCATGTATCTGACAGCAGTGACACTTTCCAACATACTGAATACAGTCGGTTTCCATAGTCATCCAGAAATATCCCGCTCGGAGTATCTTCTTTGCTAGAACAAAACCGTTCATGTGCAGCCCACAAGTCCTTGAGTGCACTTCCTCCAATTACTTGGTTGCTTCTATCGCATCGACACACCATAATAGTCCCAAATCGGGAGTCTTGCTATACAGACTCCTCCGCTGTGAAAGAAATAGTTGGACAACCTTCGTAGCGTGCGCTTTTGAGTAGCATTAGCAAGCTCTGGATATTCTCCTGTTGTCAGGTAGTCTTTGATGTCGTGGAACTAGGGTTTTCCGTTGACTTCTTCCTCAATATATGCACAATATGCTGGTTAATCATGAATCTTGGCAGGGATAGGGTCAATGAAGTTTGTATCCGGATGCTGAATCACGGATGATAAAGTGGCAAGCGCATCTGCGAACTCATTCTGTATTCATGGAACATGCTAGAATTCCGTTTTTCTAAACCTCTTTTTCAATTCCTGTATGTGATGCAGACAAGGGAGTATCTTGGAATTCTTGGTTTCCCATTCTTCTCGAACCTGGTGTATGAGCAGGTCTGAATCTCCGATCACTAGCAGCTCCTAAATGCTCATGTCAATGGCCAGTTTAAGTCCCAAGATGCAAGCTTCATACTTGACCATGTTATTGGTGCACGGGAATATGAGTTTGGCGGATACCGGGTAGTGTTGACCGGTTTCTGATACCAAGACCGCTCTGATACCATCTTCTTTGAAATTTGCGGCTTCATCGAAAAACATTCTCAAACCGTCATATGATTATGCAATATCCTATCCTATGAATGCTACTTCCTCATTGGGAAAATACGTCTTCAGTGGTTCATAATCCCCTCCTACAGGATTTTCTACGAGAGTATCTACCAAAGCTTGTCCTTTAACTGCCTATTGGGTGACACAAACAATGTCGAGTTCACTCAACAAAATTTGCCACTTGGCGAGCTTGCCAGTGGGCATGGGCTTCTGAAAAATATATTTTAGTGGATCAATTCTTGATATAAGGTAGGTAGTGTAAGCATAGAAGTAATGACTCAATTTCTGAGCTACCCAGGTCAAAGCACAACAAGTGCGTTCTAGTAAGGAATATCGAGCCTCGTACGAGGTAAATTTCTTGCTGAGGTAGTAAATAGCTTGCTCCTTTCTCCCCGTCTCATCATGTTGTCCCAAGACACAACCAAATGCTTCATCCAAAACTGCGAAATAGAGCAATAAAAGCCTCTCAGGCTCAGGTGGAACCAATACTGGAAGCGTAGACAAGTATTCCATAATCCTGTCAAAAGCCTTTTGGCATTCATCAGTCCATTTGGTAGCGGTATCCTTTTTTAGCATCTTGAAGATAGGTTCGCAGATGACAGTAGACTGAGCTATGAACCAGCTGATATAGTTGAGTCTCCCCAGGAAACTCATTACCTCTTTCTTGCTCTTCGGCGGTGGCAACTCTTGAATAGATTTGACTTTTGTTGGATCCAGCTATATTCCTCGGCGGCTCATGATGAAACCCAATAACTTTCCCGCAGGGACCCCAAATGCACACTTGGCTTGATTCAATTTCAAGTTATACCTCCTTAGTCTGTTGAAAACTTTTCGGAGGTCCTCCATGTGATTTTCAGCCTTTCTGGACTTAATGATGATGTCATCCACATATACCTCAATATCCTTATGTATCATGTCATGAAATAAGGTAGTCATGGCCCTTATATAAGTAGCTCCCGCATTCTTTAATCCGAACGGCATTATTCTGTAGCAATACATTCCCCAAGGCGTGATAAATGCCGTTTTCTCTGTGTCTTCTTTATCCATCCATATCTGATGGTACCCCGCAAAACAATTGACGAATGACTGCAACTCATGCTTGTCGCAGTTTTCTATCAGAATGTATATGTTTGGCAAGGGGAAATCGTCTTTGGGACTGGCCCGATTGAGCTCCCGGTAATCTACACAGACTCTGACTTTCCCATACTTCTTCGGTATTGGCACGATTTTAGCTAACCAGGTTGGGTACTCTACCACTTGAAGAACTCTGGCTTTGATCTGCTTGGTGACCCCCTCTTTGACTTTTTAACTCATATCTGGCTTGAATTTTCTGAGCTTTTGTTTTACCGGCGGACATGCAGGGTCTGTCGGTAACTTGTGAGCGACGATGGATGTGTTGAGACCAGTCATATCATCGTAAGACCATGCGAAGATATCCTCATATTCCCTTATGAACTCTGTATATTCCTCTTTCTATGTCTGTGATAAGTGCACACTGATGCACGTTTCTTTGACATTCTTTTTTTTAATTGCCGACCTCGATTTCATACAAGTTGTACATAGGTCTATTCTCAAAATTCTCGACCTATCTCACAACTTCTTCTGGTATATCATCTTCCTCTAAGTCTATGTCCATTTGTTGCGTAGCCTCGTTGCAAGTTACAGTTGTTGGTTCATCATCAAGTAATAGTAATGATGTGTGGAAAATAAAGTGGATAGCAGAGAAAAGTAATGAATCGCGAGATATTTGATAAACTGGAAAATGGTTTTGATTAAATTCATAAATGCATCAGAGCTCTTTTGGAAAAGTAACGACAATGCAGGAAGTAAAGAAAACAACTAAAACAAAGATGCATGATGCTAGTTAAGCCTTGCTACCCCGACGATTTCCGGGCGATGGTGGTCCTGATTGACCAATTGGTGAGGTGCTCCCCTCGGTTCACAGCCTAAATGGAAGGGCCTTCCTCCCCTTCCTCTTCAAAAGCCATACAACAGTCCATGTCCTCCTCCAGAAACAGGTTCTTCATTGTCGCAAGAGCCTCATCTTCTTTTGACCCGTAGAGAGTGCTGGTTGGCTGAAATGTCTGCTCCAACTGAGGTATGGAGTATTCCAATGGATAAAACGGGCTGCGCCACGGTGGCGACCAGTCTCTAAATTCCTGCCAAGTGTACTTGTACCCTTGTCCGAAGGTAGTACCATGTTTTTTCATTTGGATAGGTTTGGTGATGCCCTAAAGATTCTTACCAAGTCCTTTCCCTGGTTCATACCCAAACCAATTCAGAATGCTCTCGACCTTGCTACTCCACCATTTGTCGTTGTCCACTGCGTTGACTCGCTCAATATCATCGGAATGGTCTGGCGATTGTATATGGGGTTGCTACCGTCGCCATGGATGATAACTTCTTGATGGTTCCATTCGAACATCACAACCTGATGCAAGGTTGATGCCACAGCCCTAGATGCGTGGATCCAGGGTCATCCAGAAATAAGTTGTAAGATGTTGGTACGTCGATGACTTGGAAATCAACATCAAACCAAGTGGGGCCCATTTTCAAACACATGGTAATCTTCCCGAGGGTGGTCCTCTGAGAACCATCAAAAGCCTTAACATTAATAGTCCCATCCTTTATCTCATGCAATCCTTTGCCCAACTTCTTGAGGGTGATCAATGGACAGATGTTGAGGCTACAGCCTCCGTCGAACTAAGATCCTGGTGATGAAATGATCTTCACATTGCACAGTGATGTGTAGTGCTTTGTTATGGCCAAGCCCTTCTGGTGGCAGTTCATCCTTGTAGAAAGTGATTTTGTGACTTTCCAATACCTTCCCTATCATGTTTGCCATCTCTCCTCCTGTTATGTTGCTCGGGACATAAGCCTCGCTCAATATCTTCATCAAGACATTTTTGTGCGCCTCGGAACTCTACAGCAATGCCAAGATGAAAATCTGTGCCGGGGTCTTGTTTAGTTGTTCAACAACTGAATATTCTTTATCCTGTATCTTCCTCCAGAGATCATCAGGTCCAATTTCAATGGGACGTCCGGAGGCCTGCTTGATGGACTCAGCCAGGTGCTCTAGTGTGTACACCCTGCCTGTTCTAGTCATACCTTGCGCGGTAATTGCTTCACCCATGCATGTTTTTCCCTTTCTTCTTGCCTCGGCTGTGTATCCCCAAGGTATGGCATTTGACTGGAACGGCATTATGTCTGACATGGTGACTGGAATGTGAATCATTAGAGGCAACATAGTAACTTCAATCGGTGCGGGCGCCTTTGGAGTTCCGAACTCCACCTCAATTGGTTTTGGCACTTTTGCAGGTGGTGCCTCGAACTCAAATGGTACAGATATATTCACCACGTTGCCCTCAGATGGCTGGATTTGCACAATGATAGGATTAAGAGTGACCGCCGGCTTCTTGGGCTCATCTCCTTAAAATATCAAACCGATTGACCCTTCGGGGTCCCAGTCGTCTTCAACCTCAATCATTTGGATGCCTCCACCTTTATTGTCTGGTAGAGGGTTTTTGTGACCATTAGGTGTAGGCTCTTTAGCTACAATGACCTTGTTGTCAATTAAGGTCTGAATTTTGTCTCTCAACGAACTGAACTCGTTGATGGTATGGCCCTTCATCCCCGAATGGTATGTGCAGGTTTTATTTGGGTTGATACATTGGGAAGGGTTTTCTGGGGTTATGGCTGGGATGGGTGTAACATATCCAGTGGCTTTGAGCTTTTCATACAGTTGGTCAATGGGTTCGGCAATAGCGGTGTATTGTCTGGGCAGTTTGCGGTCAAAATATGGTCTTGGTAGTGGGAAGTTTTGGCGGGTAAGTGGTGATGTATAGTGAGGAGTTTGGGATTTGTAAGCTTGGTATACGGGTGTGGGTTGGGGATATCCTGGCGAGGTGGGCTGAAATGTTGGTGATGGAGATGTTTGGTAGGCGGGATGTGGATTTTGATACGTGGGTGAAGGCGCCTGGTAATTTAGAGAGGGTTGGTAAGTGAGTGGAGTTGGAGGGTAGGGTTGATATTTCATGGGGGAGTGGTTTCTCTGCGCATCCATTACGGAGATTACGTCCTTTTTCTTCGACGTACCACCATATTGTTAGGCTTTGTTGGTGGCCTAAAACACCTCAAGGTTAGTAACCATACCATTTTTATCCCTTCTTCGATCCATTCTACCAATTTGATGATATCAGAGAATTCCGCCCCTCTATCAGCATCAATCTCTCATAGTACTGCGGATCTTGAGCACGGACGTAAAACCTGTTCATTTATTCTTCTTCCAAAGTCGGTCTGACCTCGCCAGCTTCTGACCTCCAACGAGTAGCATACTCGTGAAAGGTTTCATTAGGCTTTTTCTTCAAATTATAGATATAGAATACGTCTGGCGCATTCTCACTGTTGAATCTGAAACGATCCACAAAATCAGATGCCTTGTTCACCCAGTTTGTCCACTTCATCGCATCCTGGCTGATATACCAGGATAAAGCATCACCTTTCAGGCTCCTCATGAATAGCTTCATGCTGATCTTTTCATGTCTACCAACTCCGACCAACTTGTCACAATACATCCTGAGGTGAACCTTGGGATCACCCGTACCATCGAACATTCCGAATTTAGGAGGTTTATACCCCTCTGGGAGTTCAACATCAGGTTGAACACAAAGGTCTTCATAATTCAGACTCTCCACACCCTTATCACCTTCCACGCCTCGAACCGTGCTAGTGAGTT
Organism: Nicotiana benthamiana; assembly: GCA_034376525.1. NCBI lineage: Eukaryota > Viridiplantae > Streptophyta > Magnoliopsida > Solanales > Solanaceae > Nicotiana > Nicotiana benthamiana. The sequence goes on along the minus strand of CM067323.1, from coordinate 98,918,230 downwards.
TCTCGAGTTCAGCACCCAAGTTCTAAATGAGTGAGTTTGATTCTGACACAGCTGATATGGGCTATGTATATTACAGCACAGTATCCACAAAAATAGGGGTATCTTGGTGGTTTGGAGCATTTTGGGGCTCAGGGATGAGCGGTGAAGTATTGTTGCGAGCTTGGGTTGGGGTCTTCTGTGGAGATGCAGGGACCTGATTGTTCTGCATCAGGAAGGGATATGGACAAACTTTCCAATTTCCAGACCTGGTCTAGTTACTCTCGGAATCTTAGCAAAGTTTGCTCCAAATGAGCAGCAGTCTATTTGGTGATCGGGGTACCATGAGAAGTTCCTTCAATATCCTTTCTTGCTTCATTATCTCCCATCTTTCTTTTGTTCCTGTTTCTGGGGAAGGAGGAGGAGGAGGACCCTTAGATCTTTTTGAGCATTCTGATGGTGCTAGAATGCACGAATAACCTTTGGGGAGGGGAATAAAAATAAAACAAAAGCGTAAAAGTTAGTGCGGATTCTGAGAAAGAAAATATTGCGGTATTTAAACACGTTATTGCAAGAATATAAGTCGCTCCCTATTTGGGTGCCTCGTTGTGCCCGAGGTAGGCCTAGCGACAGATATGATTTGGAGAACTTATAACACCAAGTGACTCATTTTATCGATAGAAAATAGAACTAGTCAAAACAGACTAAAATAAAGAGAAATTGTCACTAATGACCGGGGGCCTTATTACATCAAGAAAGCAGTAAAAATCCTAACTAATTGGTCCCAGAAGGACCTTCCCCAGATTCGGTATCTTTGCCTCCCTAGTACAGTTTCATCAGCTCGCGTAGTCCCAGCAACAAGTAAGCCCGAGCCAAGTGCCTACCTTCGTTACCTTCAGCTTCCTGACAGTCATTGAACCTTTTCAGAAACATGCCTTCCAGCTCCACTATACCCCTTTCCAAGTACCCTAAGCGGTTGTTTGCATGGACCGCCATGTCCTTCCACTCATTGATTATCTTCTCTTGGGCCTCTAGTATTTCCCGATGTTCACTATCACACTCTCGCATCCGTTTACGTAGCTGATTATACTTCACCTTTGCTGCAGTCTTCTCATCAATAACCCTGTGACCATGGACGAAACCTACTTTTCCCAAGCCAATATGATCGTCTTCTAGCCATTCCGGATAAAGTGGCGCATTCCCAGCGTTATACCTGCCTAATTCCATAGATTCCTTTTCCAAAATGAGTTTGGAATGCCACATATGCTGAGTCCAACACCTGTGTGGGCTATCGTCATCTTTGAAGCCAGCCCTATAGTGACTCATCTTTCTACCCTTGATATAATCTGCTTTCTTTCCGCTTGCCTCATTTGGAGAGGGACATGCAGGTAAGTTCCTCTTAAGCCGACGAGTACAAGAAATGACGCATCCCTAGACCGAATGATAAACTCCCCAATTGGAAACCACTCGTACACCATTCTACTTGCTCTTCCCTCAGATTTTTCAATAGTTCCACCCATCCACTGGCATCTTCCGGGCCAGCGAACATATCCGGCATGAAGTGCATTTGCTTTGGATGATGGAAAGCGATATCGTCATCCCAGTCCCGCCGTATGATCTCATGTCTATAGTCTCCCTTCTGGAGATGTTCAATGAGCCAGAGTTGTAGTAGCAAATTGCACCCTTCGAAGTGTGGTGCCCCTTGTTCACTTTTCTCCAAAGCTCAGTACAGTTCGGCGAGGATCATGGGTGCTATGCTGAATGTCTGCCCGTTGATACCCTCTATTATGGATTTGGTTACCATGGCTAGTCTCGTGTGGATTCTAGCCTTCTTAATTGGAAAGACTATCATGCCCAGGAAACAGAACATGAATACAAAGGCTCTCCTATGTATATGCCCTAAAGAGGTAAGGGTGAAATCGTCCATGTGAGTACAGTAGGATATTCTATGTCCGAACCTTTCATACATGAAGTCGAAGGATATGTATGAGTCCTTCAAACTAGCAAGATTAGGATTCTTCATGATCCCCATCATTTTAAGGAACCCTCTACCTTTGTAGTTATCCAGCATAAGTAGCCCCGGGCTATCCCAAGGAATTCCGGTTAGACCCCCAATTTTTCCAACGGCGGTGTCATTTCAATACCCCCAAAGCGGAAGATAGATTGTTCGCTATCACAAAACATAGTAGAAACTTCCACAATCTTGTTATCTGACCTAACTTCCAGAAGTGAAGGATGATTTCCTAAGTAATTGCGGACAAAAACCCGATCACTGCCACGTAGATCCTCCCACCAACTTAGTAACTTTGGGTGAATGTTCGATACCATGACGAATCTGGGGACCTCCTGCCTCATTCTTCAAAATAGAGAGTTAGGCCCTAACCCCACCTGTAACGACCTGATCCGTTGTCCGGTGTATTTCTGCCCCATTTTCCCCTTTTTATGCTGTTATAGGTTTCAATATATGTATTGGGAGAATTTGGAGTAATTCGGATGGAGCTTGGATAAAAATGAGACAATTAATCTCTTTAAAAGAAAGCTAGTTTGGAAAACTCAACCGAACATTGACTTATGACTTAGAGGGCTCGGAATGGATTTTGGATGATTCGACTAGTTTTGGATGGTGATTTGTGACTTAGGAGCGAAATTAGAACTGAATTTGGAGGTCCTGTGTAGAATTAGGCTTAAATTGGCTCAGTTAGAATTTAGCGAAAGTCCGATTGTTAGGTGATATTTTGATCCTAGATTCGAAATGAAATTCTGACAGTCTCAGTAGCTCCGTTACATGATTTTTGATGTGTGTGGAAATTTTCAGATCATTCGGAGGTGTTTAGGTCGGGTTTTGGAGCAAATGCGAGTTTCGGAAGTTTTAGTTTAACTTAGGTTTGAATCCGTGGTAATTCGAGGATTTTGATGATTATGATAGTGTTTTTTATGATACGAGCGAGTTTGAATGAAGTAATAGAGCATATTTGTGCTTTTGGATGAGGTCCCGAGGGCCTCCGGGTGATTTCGGATGGCTAATGGGGATTTTTGAAGTGAAAAAATGCAGAAGAAATTACAGAGCAGAAATTGCACTATGCGATCACAAAAAGGGGACTGCGATCGTATAGGTCTGAGTTATTGGCCAGTGCGATCACGTGAGGTAGTTCGTGATCGCGTAAGGTCGAGGGGGAAGTTCTCTACCGCCGCATGATGTTGTTTGCGATCGCATAGGAGCGGAAGTCAACATTCTGCGATCGCGTGGGGTTTCCTGCGATCGCATAAGAGGAAATTTAGTGACTGGAATTAGTTCTCTGCGATAGCGTGCATTGGGTCGCGATCGCATAGAGTAAATCATTGGGCGTCAGAAGGGGTTTTATGTGATATTTCATCCGCGACTTAAACATATTGTCCACCATTGTTAAGCAACCAAGAGGGCTTTTGGAGCGATTTGAAGTTGGTTTCCAGTGAGTATCGATTGGAGGTAAGTATCTTGGCCTAAAAACATCATTTTAAAGAAGAATCAATCCCGAATTCCATGAAATTGTGTAAAATCGTGAAGAACTAGGGCTTAATTTTTAGAAACGAATTTTGGGGAATTGAAGGGTCAAACGAACTCCATTTTTGGTGAACTTTATATGTACGGACTCGCGGCGAGACGAGGAAACCAAAGATATAATATTCAAAAAAATTTGAGAAGTGGGCCCGGGGCACTGGTTTTACCAACTTCGTAATTTTTAATGTTTTTCGAATAGATTCAATTGGGTTATGTTTATTTATCCTATAATAACCTATTCGTTGTGGTTTTGAATAGATTCGACGCTCGTAGGAAAAGATTTGAAGGGAAAAGGCATTGCAGACCAGGCTACGACCGGTTAGAGGTGAGTAGTTTGTATAGATGATGGCTTGAGGGTTTGAAACCTCGGTTTATCACATCGTGACGCTATGTTAGGGCGTGACTCACACCCCATGGAAGGTGCAGGGTTGTAAATGATTGGGAATGGTGACTTAGTCTATCCCGAGAGCTGAATAAATTATTGACGTCTGATACGCACATTATGTTGTTGATAATTGGGCTTAGCGCTATGTTTGGGGCCTTGTGCCGATCTGTAACACCCGTCTAGGGTGAATATCTGTATGATAACATGATTGCACAATCATTGATCTCAGTCCTGTGTTTAATCACCGAAATGAAATGCCAAGTCACTTTTCCTGAAATTTAATAATTAAATTATATTTACCTTAATAATTGGAAAAATAGAAAATTAGATTGAATATGTTTATGTGACTCATATGCATATTGTGGACTGAGCATGGGTTGGGGTGCACGCCACATCGGTGATATGATAATATTGCGCTTGGGCTGAAGGAGCCTCTCTGGAGTCTGTACACACCCCCAGTGAGCGTCTTCGACGTTAAATAGATCGGGTTGCATGTTCCGCAGCAAATTCATGTGCATTGCATTGCATCTTTATCTGATACTTGGTTGTTTTTGTGATAATATTATGTTGTTGGCCTCTAGCTATGTCATAGGATTGTTAGTTATAGCTTTGCGTTGTGGTATTTCGTGGATCTCTTACTTTCAATTATTTTCTATACTTATTATTCACTGAGTCAGTAGTACTCACCCCTACTCCCTGCATCCTGTGTGCAGATTCAGATACACCGGAGGCTTAACTGATTTTCGTAGTCTCCAGAGATATTTTCAGAGTCATTGAGGTAGCTGCATGACGTTCACATGACCTGCATGCTCTTCATTATTTCTTCATTTTATCATTATTATATAATTTTCCCAGATATTGGTTTTTGGTATTCAGATACTATTATTACTTAGTTTTGTTTAGAGGCTCTGGACTCGTGACCCCTAGATCATATAGGTGTGTTTTATTGTCGTATTTTACCTATATCACATTATTAATATTCTTGGATTATTCTATTGTTAAATTCTTGGTTTGAGACTTAAATGTTACGTCGGAAGTGATTGTTGGTCAGGCTTACCTAGATTAAATGCTAGGTGCTATCACGACTGGGTTTAGGTCGTGACAAGTTGTTATTAGAGCCTAGGTTACCAGGCCTCACGAGTCGTGCATCACACTTATAAGCAGAAGGCTACAGAACTTTTAGGAAACATCTCACTTTCTTGAAATAAATATCATGCGGTTTGATAACGTGAAAACTAAAATTATGTATTATATTCTCTCGCAGATGGCGAGAACTCGCGCTAATGGACGTGGAGGACGACCACCAGTAGGGGCAGCACCTGCAGACCCACCTGCTGCCCAGGTCCAGGATCAGCCTCCAACTGTTGATGCTCCAGCTACACCTATTCAGGCACCGACAGTACCCGTGTTGATTCCTGGTCTCTAGGAGGATTTGGCCCAGATAATGTCCGTCTGCACTGGCCTGGCTCAGGCAGTTTCATCCTTTACAGTAGCGGCTACTTCTTAGACCGGGGTTGGTCATCAGACCCCCAATGCTCGCACTCCCGAGCAGGTTGTTCAGGGCTTACAAACACGTGAGGTAGCTCAAGTTCAGCCAGTTTCATCGGTTGTTCCAGTTGCGCCAGTCGCATCTGTTCCAGCTCATGTCATCCCAGCTATTTCGGATGATGAGCAGCGGCGGTTGGAGAGGTTCGGTAGGCTCCAGCCTCTGACATTTAGTGGTGCTGAGGGCGAGGATGCCTAGGGTTTTCTAGATAACTGCCAGCATATGCTTCGTACGGCGGGTATTCTGGAGACTAATGGAGTTGCTTTTACCACTTTTCAATTCACAGGAGCTTCATTTACTTGGTGGGAAGATTTCGACATGCTTAGGCCTATTGGGACAGCGCCCCTCAATTGGCAGCAGTTCTCCACAATTGTTTTGGAGAAGTATGTACCCCAGTCTCATAGGAAGGAGCTCCGTCGTCGGTTCGAATGGTTGACTCAGGGTGATATGTCAGTGACTCAGTATGAGTTACGATTTACTCAGCTGGCTAGGCATGCTATGTGGATGATCCCAACAGATAGAGAGAGGACTATGAGGTTTATTGATGGCCTCAACTATCTGATCCGTATATTGATGACTAGAGAGAGGGATACAGCAGCTACTTTTGAGGGGGTTATTGATGTGGCTCGTCTGATTTAGACAGATCGCTACCGAGAGCGTGTGGAGAGAGAGGCCAAGAGGCCTCGAGGTTCAGGTAATTTAAGCAGTGCTCTAGGGTAGAGGTCGTTCCTTCAGGCCTCCTCAGTCCGAATGCACAGAGTTCAGTGGTGCCTCTTCAGGCCGGGGCCATCCGGGTCATCAGCTGAGTCAGCCTGCATTGAGTGCTCTTCCAGCTCAGAGCTCTACTCCTACTCCTTCAGCTCAGGGTTCGTCTGCACTGAGGGGTTCTCATCATTCCCCTTCTCTGACTTCAGTTCGTTACTATGATTGTGGTGAGTTGGGTCACATAAGGAGGCAGTGTCCTCGACCCCGCAGTAGGCAGCCTCAGAAAAGGGATCAGCCCTTGTCTTCTGCACAGGTTTCTTCAGCTTCCACTCAGACAGCCAGGGGTGAAGGCCAGGCAGCCAGAGGTCGTCCCAGGGGTGAGGACCATACTGGCGGTGGCCAGGCCCATTTCTATGCCATTCCAGATCAGAGGGGTGTTATTACCTCAGATGCAGTTATCATAGGTATTATCTCAGTCTGCTAGAGGAATGCTTCTGTTTTATTTGATCCCGAATCTACCTATTCAAATGTATCCTCTTATTTTGCTCATCATTTGGGTACGACCCGTGGTTGCCTTGCCTTGCATGTGCATGTACCTATCCCGGTGGGTGATACTATTATTGTGGATCATGTCTATCGATCCTTTCTGGTAACTATTGGGGGTCAGAAGACCCGAGTTGATTTATTACTATTGGGCATGGTGGATTTCGATGTAATTATGGGTATAGATTGGCTGTATGGGTATAAATTAGCTATCTCTGTACCATGTTATTCTGGACTGCCATGCTAAGACAGTTACACTAGCTATTCCGGGTATTCCGAGGATCGAGCGGCGACGCGTGACTGACTATGTACCTAGCAGGGTGATTTCTTTCTTAAAAGCCCAACGGATGGTTGGCAAGGGGTGTTTATCATATTTTTCTTTTGTGAGAGATATGGATGCCAAGGCTCCTAGCCTTGATTCGGTTCCCGTTGTTAGGGATTTCCCTGATGTATTTCCAGTGGACTTTCCGGGCATGCCGGACAGGGACATTGACTTCGGTATTTATCTGGTGCCGGGCACTCAGCCCATCTCTATTCGTTCCTATCGTATGGCACCAGCAGAGTTAAAGGAGTTGAAAAAACAGCTTCGGGAACCCTGGATAAGGGGTTCATTCGCCCGAGTGTGTCACCTTGGGGTGCACCGTTGTTATTTGTAAAGAAGAAAGATGGAACAATGAGAATGCCGCATTTACTACATGCAACTGAATAAGGTGACAGTGAAGAACAAGCACCCACTACCCCGTATTGATGACTTATTTGATCAGCTCCAGGGAGCGAGGGTATTCTCTAAGATTGACCTTCGATCAGGCTATCACCAGCTAAAGATTAGAGAGTCAGACATTATAAAGACAGCTTTCAGGACAAGATATGGGCACTACGAGTTTCTAGTAATGTCCTTCGGGCTGACTAATGCCCCAGCCGCGTTCATGCACTTGATGAACAGTGTATTTAGGCCTTATCTGGATTATTTCGTGATTGTGTTTATTGATGATATTCTGGTGTATTTGCGTAGTTAGGAGGAGCACGCACAACACTTAAGGGTTGTCTTGCAACGATTGAGAGAGGAGAAGCTTTATGCAAAATTCTCTAACTGTGAATTCTGGCTTAATACCGTGACTTTTCTTGGACATGTGGTGTCCTGTGACGGTACTCAGGTCGACCCAAAGAAGATTGAGGCGGTGCAAAGTTGGCCCAGACCATCCTCGGCTACTGAGATTCAGAGTTTCCTAGGTTTGGCAGGTTATTACCGCAGATTCGTTCAGGGTTTTTCATCTATTGCTTCACCTTTGACGAAGTTGACTCAGAAGAATGATCCATTTGTGTGGTCAGATAAATGTGAGAAGAGCTTTCAGAAGCTCACGTCAGCTTTGACCACAGCCTCGGTGTTAGTATTACCAGCCGCTTCAGGCTCTTACATAGTGTATTGTGATGCTTCGAGAGTTGGTATCGGTTGTGTTTTGATGCAGGAGTGTAGAGTTATTGCGTATGCTTCTCGTCAGTTGAAGCCCTATGAGAAGAACTATCCCATTCAAAACTTAGAGTTAGCTGCAATTTTGCATGCCTTAAAATTTTTGAGGCATTATCTTTATGGTGTATCTTGTGAGGTATATACAGACCATCGCAGTCTTCACCACTTGTTTAAACAGAAAGATCTTAATTTGAGACAGCGGAGATGGCTGGAGTTACTCAAAGACTATGATATCACCATTTTGTATCATCTCAGGAAGGCCAATGTGGTGGCCGATGCTTTGAGCCGGAAGACTATCAGCATGGGTAGTCTGGCGTACATTCTAGTTAGGGAGAGACCCCTTGCGGTATATGTTCAGGCCTTGGCCAATCAGATGGTGATGTTAGATATTTTCGAGCCCAATCGGGTATTGGCGAGTGTGATTTCCCGGTCTTCTTTGTATGACTGCATCATAGAAAGGCAGTATGATGACCAGCATTTGCTTGTCCTGAAGGACAGGTTCCAGCATGATGATGCCAGAGATGTAACCATTGGATATGATGGCGTATTGCGAATGCAGGTCTGGATTTGCGTGCCCAATGTGGATGGTCTATGGGAGTTGATATTAGAGGAGTCTCATAGCTCACGGTATTCGATTCATCCGGGTGCCGCGAAGATGTACCTTGATTTGAGACAGCATTACTGGTGGAGGAGGATGAAAAAGGACATTGTGACATACGTGGCTCGGTGTCTCAACTATCAGCAAGTCAAATACAAGCACCAGAGACCCGGTGGTGTATTCCAGCGAATGGATATTCCGGAGTGGAAATGGGAAAACATTACTATGGATTTTGTGAGTGGCCTTCCTCATACCTCGAAGAAGTTTGATTCGGTTTGGGTGATTGTGGATAGGCTGACTAAGTCCGCGCACTTCATTCCAGTATGTACTACCTATTCGGCATAGAAGTTAGCAGAGATTTTCATTTGAGAGATTGTACGGGGTCCCGGTTTCCATTGTATTAGATAGGGGTACCGTGTTTACTTCCTAGTTTTGGAGGACTTTTCATCGGGAGTTGGGCATGCAGGTACAGTTGAGCACAACATTTCATCCACAGATGGAAGGACAGTCCGAGCATGCGATCCAGATATTGGAATACATGTTACGTGATTGTGCTATTGACTTTGGAGGTTCTTGGGCTGAATTCTTGCCACTTGCGGAGTTTGCGAATAATAACAACTATTAATCCAGTATTCAGATGGCGCCATATGAGGCCTTATATAGGAGACGGTGTAGATCTCCGGTTGGCTGGTCTAAGCCAAGCGAGGCTATATTATTGGGGACAGAGTTAGTTCAGGATGCCTTAGAGAAGGTGAAAGTAATCCACGAGAGACTTCTTACGGCTCAGTCGCGTCAAAAGAGTTATGCGGACCGGATGGTTTGAGATGTATCTTATGCCGTGGGCGAGAAGGTCTTGTTGAAGGTTTTGCCAATGAAAGGCGATATGAGGTTTGGATAGAAAGGGAAACTGAGTCCAAGGTTCATCGGACCTTTTGAAATACTTAGGAGAATTGGGGAGGTGGCCTATATGCTTGCCTTGCCACCTAGCTTATCGGGAGTTCACCCGGTGTTTCATGTCTCTATGCTCCGAAAGGATGTTGGGGACCCGTCTCATGTGTTAGACTTCATCACGATCCAGTTAGATGAAGATTTGACCTATGATGTGGAGCCGGTGCCTATTTTGGGTCGTCAGGTTCGAAAGTTGAGATCAAAGGAGATAGCTTAGGTGAAGGTGCAGTGGAGAGGTTGGCCCATGGAGGAAGCCACTTGGGATACCGAGCAGGAGATACGTAGAAAATATCCTCACTTGTTTGATACTCCAGGGTATGTTTCTTGACCCACTCGAGGACGAGCATTTGTTTAAGTTGGGGAGGATGTAACGACCTGACCCTTCGTCCCATGTATTTATGCCCCCTTTTATGTTGTTATAGGTTTCAATATATGTATTTGGAGAGTTTGGAGTAATTAGGATGGAGTTTGGATAGAAATGAGACAATTAGTCTCTTTAAGAGAAAGCTAGTTTGAAAAAGTCAACTGAACGTTGACTTATGAGTTAGAGGGCTCGGAATCGATTTCCGACAATTCGACTAGTTTCGGATGGTGACTTGTGACTTAGGAGGGAAATCAGAACTGAATTTGGAGTTCCTCTGTAGAATTAGGCTTGAATTGGCTAAGTTAGAATTTGGCGAAAGTACGGTTGATAGGTAATATTTTGATCCGGGAGTCAAAATGAAATTCCGATAGTTTCAATAGCTCCGTTAGGTGATTTTTGATATGTGTGCAAATTTTCATATTATTCGAAGGTGTTTAGATTGGGTTTTGGAGAAAATGCGAGTTTCGGAAGTTTTAGTTTAACTTAGGTTTGAATCCGTGATAATTCAAGTATTTTGATGTATATGATAGTGTTTTTATGTTACGAGCAAGTTTTAATGAAGTAATAGAGCATATATGTGCTTTTGGTTGAGGTCCCGAGGGCCTCGGGGTGATTTCGGATGGCTAACGGCGATTTTCGAAGTGAAAAAGTGCAGCAGAAATTGCTCTATGCGATCGCGAAAAGGGGGCTACGATTGCATAGGTCTGAGTTATTGGCCAGTGCGATTGCGTGAGGTAATTCGCGATCACGTAAGGTCGAGGGGACAGTTCTCTACGGTCGCGTGATGTTTTTTGCGATCGCGTAGGAGTGAATGTCAACGTTCTGCGATCGCGTGGGGTTTCCTGCGATCGCGTAAGAGGAAAATTTAGTTATTGGAATTTGTTCTCTGCGATCGCGTGCATTTGGCCGCGATCGCATAGAGTAAATCACTGGGTGTCAGAAGGGTTTTTATATGATATTTCATCCGCGACTAAAACATATTTTCCACCATTGATAAGCAACCAAGAGGGCTTTTTGAGCGATTTGAAGTGGGTTTTCAACGGGTATTGATTGGAGGTAAGTCTCTTGGCTGAAAAACATCATTTTTAGGAAGAATCAACCCCAAATTCCATGAAATTGTGTAGAAATTGTGAAGAACTAGGGCTTAGTTTTTAGAAATGAATTTTGGGGATTTGAAGGGTCAAACAGACTCCGTTTCAGTGAACTTTATATGTACGGACTCGCGGCAGGATGAGGAATCCAAAGTTGTAATTTTTTAGAATTTTTCGAGAAGTGGGCCCGGGGCTCGGTTTTTACCCACTTCGTGATTTTTAATGTTTTTCGAATAATTTCAATTAGGTTATGTTTATTTAGCCTATAATAACCTATTCGTTGTGGTTTTGAATAGATTCGACGCTCGTAGGAAAAGATTCGAAGGGAAAAGGCATTACAGACTTGGCTACGACCGGTTAGAGGTGAGTAGTTTGTATAGATGATGGTTTGAGGGTTTGAAACCCCGGCTTATCAAATGGTGATGCTATGTTAGGGCGTGACTCGCACCCCATGGTAGGTGCGGGGTTGTAAATGATTGAGAATGGTGACTTGGTCCATCCCGAGAGCTGGATAAATTATTGGTGTCTGATGCGCACATTGTGTTGTTGATAATTGGGCTTAACGCCATGTTTGGGGCCTTGACCGATCTGTAGCACCCGTCTAGGGTGAATATCTGTGTGATAACATGATTGCATAATCATTGATCTCAGTCTTGTGTTTAATCACCGAAATGAATGCTAAGTCACTTTTCCTGAAATTTAATAATTAAAATTATATTTACCTTAATAATCGGAAAAATGGGAAATTAGATTGAATCTATTTATGTGACACATATGCATATTATGGACTGAGCATGGGTCGGGCTGCACGCCGCAGCGGTGATATGAGAATATTGCGCTTGGGCTGAAGGAGCCCCTCTAGAGTCTGTACACACCCCCAGTGAGCGCCGTCGACGATAAATGCATCGGGTTGCACGTTCCGCAGCTAATTCATGTGCATTGCATTGCATCTTTATCTAATACTTGGTTGTTGTTGTGATACTGTTATGTTGTTAGCCTCTAGCTAAGTTATAGGATTGTTAGTTGTAGCTTTGCGTTGTGGTCTTTCGTGGATCTCTTACTTTCAGTTATTTTCTATACTTATTATTTACTAAGTCGTAGTACTCACCCCTACTCCCTGCACCTTGTGTGCAGATTCAGGTACACCGGAGGCTTAGCTGATTTTTGTAGTCTCTAGAGATATTTTCAGAGTCGTTGAGGTAGTTGCATGACGTTCGCAGGACCTGGATGCTCTTCATTATTTCTTCATTTTATCATTATTATATACTTTTCCCACATTTTTGTTTTTGGTATTCAGATACTATTATTATTACTCAGTTTTGTTTAGAGGCTCTAGGCTCGTGAACCCCCGGATCATATGGGTGTGTTTTTTATTTTCGTATTTTACCTATATCACATTATTAATATTCTTGGATTATTATTTTGTTAAATTCTCGGTTTGAGACTTAAAATGTTACGTCAGAAGCGATTGTTGGTCAGGCTTACCTAGCTTTAAGGCTGGGTGCCATCATGGCCGGGTTTGGGTCGTGACATCACCGAACTCGACTATTTAAATCAATAATTAGCAAAGGCTATTATTTCTCCAAATCAATGCACATAACGTGAATATCCATTTGGGTTTCGAGGAAACCCGATGGACCTTTGGATTAGGCTATCCTAATGAGTCATTATGCGGACAACATAACTGACTCGGAAAAGTTTGACCATGATGCATAAACAATTAAATAGAGTAAGGTTTCTACTTTTGAAGTTATAGCAAGGTACCCTTAAGCGGGAAACTCAAGAGGGAGAGGCACATAACCGTCGACTATACCGTTGATCGACTAGTTTTACCATAAATATGTCTTTGCAAAATTAAGGGGTTTATAAATATTGGAAGGACGCAACCACTCATTATAAGCGTTGCTATTGTATTAATTTGGAACTAGTGGAAAATGATGTTGAAGGATGCAATTACAACAATGAAATAAGTACATGTATTTTCACGTTCATAAGATAATGATTACAATAGATGCTCAAAATTTAAGACGGAATTGAAGTAAAGTAAAGGGGGCAAAGCAGTAAAATATCTGAAAAAAGAAGACATGAAGAAACAAGTTAGTAATTATGAAAAAATGACTAAAGCAATAAATAAAGGTAGTAAAGAAAGAAATAAAGTCACAAAACACGTAATGGTAAAATCCTTAAAGAAAAATCCCCAGCAGAGTCGCCACGCTGTCGACGCCCCCTTTTTCAAAAGCGAAATCGGGTTTTACGACATTATGGGAAAAACAACTCTCATTCCCGTTTCGGAATTGGGTTTTGGAATTTGAAGAGTCGCCACTTATTGATTATAGTGCATTAGGACACTTTTAAAGATGAGAGGGGTGTTTTGAAAGAAAACCAAAGTTCGGGTAAGGGCTTGAGATTATCTCGAGGGGAAGGTGTTAGGCACCCCTCAAGATCCACTAGTGTAGTTCCTGGCCGTGCTAATGTGACTTTATGAAGGGATGAAGCAAGTAAATAGATAAGATTCACATATAAACATTTGAACAACTTAGGATTTTTGAAAAGGGAAAGTCATAAGTTAAATAAAATAAAAGGGAGAATAGATTTGAAAAGAGAGCATTACTTTGGAAAAACCTTTAAATAAATAAAGCAAGCAAAGAAAAGGGGGGCCTAGGTTTGACTATAATATGGATCATTCGATACAATATCCAGCACATATTCCCCAAGAGGGGTTACTTTATGATATTATCGCATCGTCATCATCTCCATATTCTACTCTTCCCACCCCGTAAGGTTATTTAAGCATGTGGATAAGTCACGAATACTTATTGCATGCTATTACCCGTCCCATCCTATAGATCCTAGATGGAATTTAGGATCACTATTCCTATAAGGTAGGAATTAGGCTAAACCTCTAGGTTCAAAGGTTAAAATTTTAAACATCATTCAAGAACAAATAGGATTTCCACATGAAGGGAATCATATAAGCATGTAAACGGTTCAAATATCCCTCTAAAGATGAACACATAATTAGCATGACTCGAACACATTTAAGTTCTAGGGAAGGAAGAATCTTTCAAAAAACTGGGATATAAATTAAACAGAAGTTTGGGGGTTTTGCAAAAAAGTAATACAAGTTATAACGTTCAGAACTTTCAAAGAGGCAGTAGCAGTTTTAGAAAAATCTACAGATGTATTAAAAATAGGGGTGTACAAAGAAAACCGATAAACCGCACCAACCCGATAATCCGAGTCAAACCGAGAAAAAAAACCCGACTATGGTTTGGTTTGACTTGGTTTGGTGTTGGAAAAAAAAACCCGACCATAATTGGTTTGGTTTGGTTTTAACTAAAGAAAGTCAAACTGAAACCAAACCAACCCGACATTACATATATAGCAATTTTAGATATATTTAATATATAAATATACTTATTTTAATGTAATTTATAAATATTTCTTAGAAAATTTCATAATTTTGTCTTTTAAGGTATTATTTCAAGGTTTGATTTAGAACTTTTGAATGCTCCAATAAATTTTATAGCCATTAATATTAGTAAATTAAATAATGCTAGCAATCAATACTAATGCTAACAAACAAAATTCAATTCAATATTACGAACGAGAATGTATTAAATATCTATTTTTTATTTTGCAATAATTTAGATAAAAATACATAACATATTTTTATTTTTCTTTAGCTTTTAGGCATATAATTAATACTCCCTCTCATTAGTTTATCTAGTTTAGCATGAATTAGTGCCTTTAGATTATTTTTATTATGACTTTTTAATTAGCAATATTTATAGCACATAATTTTATTATATTTTATTGTTGAATATTTTAGGATAATGACATGAGTCATGACATATCTCATATTTTGTATTATTTTTTTGAAAAATACTTTATATAGTTGTATCTTACTAGGATTAAAGAAATATTTTGAGCATACGTTATATATTTTGTTCTACGAAGATTTTATCGGAAAAAAAATTCGAAAAAACCCGAATAACCGGAAAATCCGAAAAAACTCGAGAAAAACCGATATTGGAAAACCCGAATTTATTGGTTTGGTTTGGTCTTTAGATTTAATAACCCGACACAATTGGTTTGGTTTGGTAATTGTAAAATCCGAACCAACTCGATCTATGTACACCCCTAATTAAAAATATTTGCTGAACACAAATCTCAGACAAGCAGAATAGAAGAACAAACGTGGAAGTGTTTTTAAAATTGCAGAAGTAAAAAAAGCCAGGTTTTGAACCTTTGGAAATTACAATATTCAGATAGCTTAAAATATAGTAGCCTAGTGCTGGACGAGAAAACACAGTAGAAAACTTTTGTATATATGGTTTTAAAATAGTAGGCCATTCCTGGGTAAAGTAGAAATCACTTGCATAAGTATTAAAATAGGGCAGAAGTTTATAAAAAATTTAGACAGCTTCAGAAACAGACGAGTTCAAGCAGAGGCAGATTTAGTTCAAGCACGACTTAGAGGTGATTAGCCTATTTTATCCATCCTAAGGCTTGCCTAGACGTTATTAAAGGATGATGAGCATGCACATTTGCTTCCAGGTTTAAAGAGGGAGCTGTTAACCATTTTTTCAACGAGATCAACGAAGTAAACAACTGCAAATAAAATCCTTAAAGGCATAATATCTAATGCACAAAAGTCCTATGATCATGATATCTAAATGTGAGGTTGATGACTTGATGATTATTAACTAGTCATGGTTATAAGAATATTCAAAATAACAAATTGAAAGTGAAGAGCCAAAGAACATGATTTCTATATGTGAGGATGCATGTCCTAAAACATGGTATCTATTGCACAAATAGGTAAATAAAGGCCTATAGACAAGTTTTCTACCCATTCCCTTAACTAAACATGCATAGCCCTCCCAATTCACTATAATCCCCATTGTTCTTTACAAATTATTACAGCCCAAATAATTAAATTACAAGAGTGATAAAAGAAAATAAGAAGTTACTCTATAGAGAGCCTTCAGCCAGGCCAAGCATCTTCAACCTCACTTCTTTCGAGTTTCAGAGCCATTACCAAGGCTTGGGTGTGGCAAAGTTCCCTAAGGGTTCGTTTGAACCCCTCGCCATTACCAAGAACCCAAAATATCATTATTAGACAAGTGCAAATGTGGAAGTACCATCCTTGTGCATCAAAGTTCAATGGGCGCTCAAGGGCTCCCAAGGCAATGCTTACACTAAAGGGGCAGAACCTAATGTTCTAAGAGTAGTGAGATTGTGATAGAATTCAGAAAGTTAAAAAACAATTGAGAGAGAGCGTGGGAAAAACAGTTAAAAAAGTTGAGACAGCTTGAGAAAACAGTTGAAAAGAGTTAAAAAAGTTCTTCTGAAATCATTTGAACCTTTTCAGAGCATCATACAAACAGAGGCAAAGGGGAAGAGAACAAATAAGTTAAGTGACTACTAACACACAGACAACATATTGGAGGAAAGTAATCAGACATAGTTGCAGAATAGGGGTTAAGTTCTTACTGTACCAAAGCCTCAATCAGAGGTTTTAGGCTAATCAAGTAGCCAAGCAGCCCTGGACACATAGTAGTATTGCACAAGGGAAAGGAAAACATTCATTGAGACAGGGAAGGGGTAAAGGGAGCATGTTAAGCTAAACTAAGTAGACTAGTAAGTGCATGCTAGTGACAAAAAGAGCAACAAAACCATAAGTAAAAGCACACAAGAAACAATATGAAATGCAAAATTAATAGAAACATATTATTTTGGAAACTATATCTTAAAGGGGTGACATACCAGTTGCAAGTAATAGAACACAATAGCAGTGAGCAATAGTGCACAGAGGAACGAGGTGATCATAATGTGTGAGTAGCGAAGAGAATAACAGTGTGCAGCAGCAGTATGAGAATAGCAGCAGCAAACCCAAGTAAGCAAACAATAGAACCCAGTAGTATAGAAGTAATCAACCCAGGCTACTCAATCTTGGCTTTCAACCGACTGAGTGTTCAAATAAGAGAATGAGGGAGCATAGTAATAGCAGAGAAAGAGAGAATTCAGAGAGTCTGAAGTTGTGAGAGATATGCAGTGTGTGTGTTGGTGTCTTTCAAAGAGAAAGGGGAGCAGTATTTATAGTACTGGAAAACGAGTACATAAACAAGCAGTAATCTTTAATTAAGGGACTAGTATCAATCACAATCAAATTATTATAAGGACTCCCTTTTAATTAAGGAATTAAAGACAAGCGGTAATAAGCAGAGGGTTTTAGAAGGAAAGGAATCAATTAAACTATTGCATTTACCTTAGTAAGAGTAGTATAGCATATAATATGCAATAAGGGTTAGATACATAGTAATTTAAGTAAGGAAAATATATACTGAAGATTTTGATACCCTGCTCATGCACAAATATGGTAAGGGATTACAAATTAGCCGTACAATTAGTCAAAGAATCACGGGCAAAACCCAAAATCAGAGAGAATTGTCTCTAAATAAGGAGAGCATGCCCAAATAAGGCAGTAAGTAAAATGTCTAAGGAAATTCACATACAAATCAGAGATTAACAGAGATGTTCAAAATCAGTAGAATATTCCGAACGATGAACAATTTAGGCCTATAAAGCCTAATAGACAAGAAATTCAGAGAACCTTAAGTAAGAAAATAAGGCATAGAACTCAGGTTAACAAAGAAGCGAAACAGACTCGTAAAACAAACAAGCACAAACAAAACATATAATACTCAAGAAAACATAAGAAGGGACTTTGAAGAAGGGGGTCAGAAACCCTGATTTGGAAAGAGTAGAAAATTAGGGTTTTCAAACAAATTAGGGAAAACGAAAAACCAGGCCATGAAACTCAACATTAATGCTATATAGAGCATTATCGCATGAAAGACAACCGAAGAGAGGCCGCCAAAGACTCAGGCGGGCTTCAATCAACCGTCTTTCATGGCGGAAGCTTCTGGGCTTCGAGTCTGAGAGAGAAGCAATAAGATACGGTACCCTGGGGAGTGGTCGAAAGGAGTGAGGGTGGAGGTGGCCGGAACGGCGATGAAGGCCATCGGAGATTAGAGAGAGAACCAGAAGGTTCTAGAGAGAACTCAGAGACAAAGGGATAGAGAGAGACCGGGCTTTGCAAAAAATGAGGGTGAGGGGTAGGGGTAATTAGGTTTTAATTTCAAAAATTAAATCTGGACCGTTGATCTCATTTGATCAATGACTCAGATTGAATCTAGGCTGGTTGGGTAAATAAAAGTGGTATGGGTCGGGTTATTTTGTCTGATTGGGTTAAAAATTTAGGCTGACATACGGATTCAATTTGGGCAAAAATTTAAACAAAATATGGCTAAATTTTAAATAGCCAATTTCTCCCCATTAATTTTATAAAATAGCTAAATAGTTTAAAAGGCAAAATTAAAAACATAGAACTGATTAATAACATATAAATATTAGAACAAAAATACTACAAATAATTTTATAACTATGAAACATAGTTAATTACGAAATTGGCCATAATTGCAATTTTTTGCAATTAGCCTTAAAAATTTTAAATAAATTTGTAAAAAATGTGAAAACATTCCATAAATTATATATTCTTGTAAAAATGGGAGCGAAGCATATTATTCAATAAAAATAATAATTTAGAAAATAATTTTGGACTTTATAGTGTCAAAAATAAATAGTGAATTGATTTTAAAAGATCTCAGAAATTAAAAAAATACCAAAGTTCCCTTCAGTGCGTGTTCAGTGGAGAGGTTAGCCTTCTGAGGCATCAACCTGGGAGAGCGTATTTTGTGCAGGCACATAGATAGAAATCGTAAATGTAAATTCTGTGAAAAATTTAATGAATTTTGATATTAATATGATTAAATTTGACCTTGGTCAATATTTTGGGTAAACGGACCCGGACCCGTGATTTGAAGGTCCTATAGGGTCCGTAAAAAAATATAGGACTCGGGCGTATGCCCGGAAAATTCGAGGCTCCGAGCCCGAGAAATGAATTTTTGAAAGAAATTATTTTTCTGAAATTTATGAAAATTTGAAATAAAAATGAATTAGAAAGTATTGGTATCGGGCCCGTATTTTGGTTCTGCACCTGGTACATAAGGTTTAAGATGTTTCTGCGTAATTTGGTCGAAATCGGACATCATTGGACGATTTTCAGACCTAAATATCTAAAATTGGAAGTTTAAGAAGTTTGAATGAAAAATGTTATTTTGAGGTTTGATTCCTCGTTTATGATGTTATCTTGGCTATTTGATCGCTCGGTTAGGTTGATAAGATGTTGTTAAGTTAAGAGCCCCGAGGGCTCGGGAGTGATTCGGGGGTGGTTCGGGGTGTTTTTGGCCTTAGGAAGTGTTGTAGAAATCTGACTGTTGTTGCCAAGTTATTTGTTTTATGCGATCGCATAGCCTTTCCCACAATCACGTAGTGTAAAATTTACTAGAGCTCAGTTGTTCTATGCGAATGCATTCCCCATTCCGCGTTCGCACATTGTAAGCCTTAGATGCCAGAAATATCCCCTATGCCAATGCATTTGTCTTATCACGATCGCAATGACCAATAACCTTTCCTCTATGCGATCGCAATGCCCTTTCTGCGATTGCATAGAGCAATTTTTCCCAGTGATTTTAAATACCCAAAACAGAACATTGACGAGATTTTTCACCCAAAATTCACGAGTTCATCTTCTCCATAGCCCATAGACGATTTCTAGTGCTCTTCTTCACCAAGCCTTCTTGGGTAAGTATTATCTAACTCGATTTCTTCGTTTTCTATCATCAATTATCAAATTCCTAGACCTAAATAATGTAATCTAGGGTTGGAGTTGGGAGAAAATCGTAAAGTTAGGGCTTTTATATTTTCTTTGATTTAGACCTCATCATGCGGTCGGATTTGAAAATTGTATATTCGGGCTAATGGGGGAATGGGTAACATGGAATTGGTTCGAATCTCGGGTTTTGATCAAGCAGTTTCGGGGTCGATTTTTGAAATTTTTGGAAGAAAGCATAGAAATCCATATTTAGGCATTGTGTTTAATTTATTTAGCTATTATTAATATCGTAAAATCATTATTTCATAGATTTGACTGAGTTGGAGCCGAATTCGAGGGGTAAAGCTATACTAGAGGCTTGAGTTAATTTTTGGAGCATTCGAGGTAAGTGTTTGATCTAACTTTGGCTTGAGGGAATAGGATTGGAGTATTATCTGATAATTGCTAAATGTTGAGTATGATGTATAGGCATGGTGATGAGTATCCATACACTGGATTCGAGTATGACCGTGAGTCCTAAATTGTTAAATTATCGAATTTTTAATTGTTGTTTATAAGGAATTGGTTGAAATTTTTTAATACTAAGCCAGTAATTGTTGAGACTAAGTATGGATTCTATCATGTTAAATAGAAATTGAGTAAGTTTAGTTATAGCTGGATCTCCCTTGCCGGGATAGTTTATTATAATATTTTTCCTCCCTTGCTAGGATTACTTTGTGTTTTGTGTTTAAAGATAAGGGATCGTGTGGCACACCAACTATGAGATATTATGATTGGGGATTATGTGGCACGCTGACCATAAGATATTATGAATGGGATCGTGTGGCACGCCGACCACGAGATATTATGAATGGGATCGTGTGGCACGCCAACCATGAGATATTTTATTGAGATCGTGTGGCACGCCAACCAGAAGATATTATGATTGGGCACGTGTGGCACGCCGACCATGAGATATTATGATTGGGATCGTGTTGAACGCCGACCACGATATATTATGATTGTGATCGTGTGGCAAGCCGATGACGAGATATTATGAATGGAATCGTGTGGCACGCCAACTACGAGATGTTTTGAAATGGGAACGTGTGGCACGCCGACCACGTGATATTATGTAATGAGAGCGTGTGGTACGCCTACCACGTGACATGAGGAAATGGGATTCGCGTTGCACACCTGCAACGAGAGGAATTTGAATGAGTGAAAGTGGTTTGTTTTCCCTTATTTTGTGTTAGTAGAAATCAAATGTAGTTCCCTTTGTTATTCCTGATAGCTTGTTTTTATCTGTTACCCCATAAACATGTTCCCTCCCAGCTTTAATTGTTTACTTTCCGTTATTATCTTATTGTACTTGTATATATGTATATCTACACATGTTTATCTGGAGTCTGGTTCTAGCATCATCACTACTTCGCCGGGGTTAGGCCAAGCACTTACCAGCACATGGGGTCGATTGTGCTGATGCTACACTATGTGCTTCTTTTTGCACAGATCTAGGTGTTGGAGCAGCATTTGAGTGGCAATAGCATTCTAGGAGTGAGCTTTCATTCCAGAGATCCCGAGGTAGCCTTGCTGGCGTCTGCATGGCCTGAGTCTCTTCTAGTTTATCTTCGTTTGTTATCCTTGTACCGGAACAAATATCGTTGTATTTTATTTCAGACCTTATATTTAGCACTCTTTAAATGTTTGTGAGCTAGCGATATCATATCAAGGTAGAGTTGTATTTAAACTTACGTACTTGCTTTTACTTATTCATGCTTTAAGACTTCTGCTTTTATATTAGTTGTCTCGTCTTTTTTTATATTGTTGATGTTGTTACAAAAAGTATTAAATTAGTTGGCTTGCCTTGCTCCTATTAGTAGGCTCCATCACGACTCCAGAATGTGGGAAAATCCGGATCATGATAACATTCCCTTTTCTTTTGGATCCAATTCTTAGACAGTGCAAGAGTCTATATATTTTACCGAAAATATGATAAATTTATTGATGAGATAAAGTTTAAAAATACAAGATCGTGCCTATGCTCCTTTATATTTTCTGCAATTCTAGCATAAGTATACATTATGACTAAATAATTAATTAACTATCGGAATCATCAATAAACAAAAAACAACCACTTCAAAATCAAAATGTTGGGCTTGTGACATCCCCATCTAGTAAGAAGAGAAAGTTTTTCGACATGTGTTTCATGTCATTTCTAAAATGCTTGAGGGTATTTTAGTCCTTTCACGTCAATTCTTACAAATTTACTATACACGTGACTTATTTTTTCTATACAAAATGCTACGTGTAAAAGTGGAGAGTTTGACGGGGACGTCACTCATCGTATAAGAACGGGGTGGTCAAAGTGGAGGCTTGCATCAGGAGTCCTGTGTGACAAGAAAGTTCCACACAAACTCAAGGGGAAATTCTATAGAGCCGTGGTTAGACCTGTGATGTTGTATGGGGCGGAGTGCTGGCCCGTGAAGAACTCTCATGTTCAGAGAATGAAGGTTGCGGAGATGAGGATGCTTAGGTGGATGTGCGGTCACACCAGGCTAGATAAGATTAAGAATGAAGTTATTCGAGAGAAGGTGGGGGTGGCCCCGGTGGATGAGAAGATGCGAGAAGCGAGGCTGAGGTGGTTCGGGCATGTGCGGAGGAGAAGTCCCGATGCCCCGGTGAGGAGCTGCGAGCGGCTGGAGGTTGTTGGCGGTCGGCGAGGCAGAGGGAGGCCTAAGAAGTATTGGGGAGAGATGATTAG
The DNA here is from genome assembly GCA_034376525.1 of Nicotiana benthamiana. Taxonomy (NCBI): domain Eukaryota; kingdom Viridiplantae; phylum Streptophyta; class Magnoliopsida; order Solanales; family Solanaceae; genus Nicotiana; species Nicotiana benthamiana. The sequence continues at coordinate 98,895,582 of CM067323.1, read as the reverse complement.
GCAGGACATGACTAGAATGCAGGTTTCCGAGGACATGACCCTTGATAGGAAAGTCTGGAGGTCTAGAATCAGGGTTGTAGGATAGGGGCTCCTAGAGTTTTTCGTACGCCTCATCCGGGGTTGGGTGTGGGTCAGCAGGATTACCCATGGATGATTTGTGTTTTAGCCTATGTTCCCCCTATGGCTGTTAGTTATGGTAGTTACTGTATGATATTATTGCATGCGATTGTATTTATGTTTCGTATGTTTAGATAATTATTTACGCTATTTACGCTATTTCTGCTGGAGTTACTAATGCTCTATTGTTTGTGTTTTTGTCTTTGTTTTTGTTTTACTGCTGTTTTTCCTTTTATCCTATGAGCCGGGAGTCGATTGGAAACAGCTTCTCTGCCCTTTCGGGTAGGGGTAATGCTTGTCTACATATTATTCTCCCCAGACTCCAGCTGGTGGGAGTATACTGGGTAGTTGTTGTTGTTGTTGTAAAATGCTACGTGTAAGTTTTAAATGAGGAGTTTTACAGAGACAACATATTAGGTTTCCTTCATTTTGTTTGCACTTTCATATTTTTCGTTGCTTCTTAGAGATATCTTCATCTCCCTCAAGTTTGCTCATGTTTTTTGCTATGCATCTGATAAATTATCGGTTACCAAAGCTAAATAGTGCACTCCTGCACTTCATTGTACTCCAAATTCAGCATAATTCACATTTTCTGCTGATTTCAAATTTGATCCATTCAACAGAAGTAAAATTCAGTATTATTTGCCAATAGAACAAAATTCCCACTTTCTGTTGTCCCATTCCAACATCGATTACCAAACGGCTAACCAAAAAATTGAAAAGATATTATTGGAAATTTGCTCTGTCAATTAGTTTCAGCCCACGTGCAAATTGGGTAATACCAGCGCAATCTTCGATTCAATATTGTTTGGAATTATTCTTTTGTTCAATTCCTATTTTCATCCTCTTTATTTAATTTTTGTTTTTTACTTTTGTTTTATGTGCTAATGTTTGCTTTGATTTCTTGGCATATTTTATTGGTATACCTATGTATTTGATTATAAAAACGAATTTTGCATTTTTGGTATCCTCTAAACCTAGCAAAGCAGAGAAGGCGGTGGGATAATTGCCTGGACGAGGAATTATTCAAATAGGGATTCCAAGATGATACTTCTCCTAAGGTAAATGCACTATTTTCATGTTCGTCGTCTCAGTTGATTTATCAACTTTCTCTTACTGTGCTTAATTACTCTGTAATTCAATTTAAAGAGTTTAGTGTATTTTCTTGCAATTTATGGTAAAATTCTATCTATGGTGGTGTTAGTAAATTATAAGATAGTAAAACGGAAATATTCTCTTTTATTATCCCCGTATGCATTCTTTTTATTGTGTTCGAACATTATTTCTGTTAACTTGAGTCGAAAGATGAATACTGAAGCTTGATGTTATGCTGAGTGCTTAGATGATTTCTCCGCTATCGTTGGCTTGGATTAGCAGGTTGAACTTCTGATTTTATTTTACTTAGGAATGTGTATAAAATTGTAGGATGTTGGTTGTGCAATCAGAAATTTATTCACCACCGTCCTTTGTTTTCTTTACTCAAGTTTGATTCTCACTTAAAACTTTGAATTTAGAGCTGCTCTCTTATTTGGTTAATTTGTTGGTTGCGATGTCACACTCACTCAAGTTTTGATTACAGATTTTTGGTTTCCTTAGTTATCCAGTAATTTTCATGAATCACAGCTCTGAAATTTGGCAACAACTATAAAATTCCAAATAGCTTAAAGTTTAAAGTTTAACAATAGCTTTGTCAATAGTAAAAAACATGTATGAAAAACATGGTTGATAATATCGCTTTCTGTGCAGAGTGCAACTACTCTTTAGTTGAATACGTAAAAAAGGTATCTTGCTACATATGAAAGATCCTAAGCATCCAATTCGTGCCAACTATAAAAATCTTGAACATACTCATTGGAGGATGATTCACCCTTCATGTATTTGAGAGAGACATAAATCCGTGATATCTCATTCATCTGCTCTTCTTTTATATTTTTGCAACAGAAAAATACCATTAGCAAATACCATCATCATGCTTGCAACACTCAAAATATGCCTAATTATACTTTTCAATCTATATCTACTATTACAATTTATCCAACACATACCAAGTTATTATTCTTGAAATTGTTTTATGGAAATAACAACTCCTACTCTTGAATTTGTTTTCGCAGAGTTTTGCTTCCATTGGAAGCATATAACATTTGGAATTGAAGCTCATTTCAACTTTGTTTCCTCTACATCTAGCAGGTAAAAATCCTTTTCCTTTTTTTTTTTCCTGCAAATATGAAAAGAAAAACATCAACCATGATTAATCACTTCTTTAAGTGCATATTACCTGATTTTACCATATCCTGTAGCAGTATGTCCCAGCACCTATATGATCTTTAAACCAAACAATAGTACTATAAAATGATAAAAACTTGTGCAGGACAATTGAGAGGAAAAAACTGAAAAAAAGATCAAACTTTTACCGTCAGATGCATCTTCATGTCTAGATGAGAAAATTTCAAATCCTTTACTAGAGTCACCATTTTTGAGTTTCGACCTGTTAGCTTATTGGTATTACAGCTGTAGCGAAGGGCATTTTGGTCTTTGCACCTACCTAATGCATGTGTCCATCAAATGCAAACCTCAACGGCTGAAACGTCACTGCATCGGTTGCACTCCTCTTGGATGCTTCTCTATTGATTTATTCAATGGCTATGTGCTACTCCATTAAATACTAGAAGGTCGGATTCTCTCACTCATGGAAGCTGCTGTTCTCCCTCTTCATTTTCAATACTTCATTTTTCCCGCTTATTTCACCATATCCATACATACAGAAGTTCCTTTGATGAAAGAGAACTCTTAAGGTGGAGAAGAAAGACAGAAATAGCGCCTCAAACAAAAAAAGGTAAAAATTGCTATTGTAGATTGTTCTTTTATGTATGAATTATTTCAAGTAATGCTTGACTAGCTGGTTTAACAATATGAGAGTTTGGGTTCTCTTCATACTTATTAATTTCGCAATTCAATGATTATTGTGGGTTAAATATATGAGTGTGATTGAAAGTAGATAGGATTAAGGTACAGATAATGGAAGTAATTTCATTTGTTGTAAACTCATTTTTTGAAGAGTATTCTCTTTCGATCTGGTTAGATTCTCCGGTCCAGAACCTAGAGATCTTGCTCCATCTTCTTTGGTTCTCTTCTACAGCTCTTCAAAAAAAAAAGTGAGTTCGATCGGGAATAAATGGTACACAAATTTATCAAGCAAATATCAACTAATTTGTACAGAATTAACTGTCATACCAAAAGTTTGAGGTATGAACTATGTACCTATGACGCCTGATGAGTGACGCCTGATGAGTGATGATATGCCTTCTTTTTTCATGCTACCTATTTAGGTTAATGTAACGACCCGACCGGTCGTTTTGAGCTCCGGCGCGTCATTCAGCAGTTTGAGGCCATGAGCAGCTTCATCTAAGGTATATTGACTTGTGTGTATGGATATAATTAAAATTCAGGAAGTTTGGAGGCAAATCTAAATGGAAATTCTCATTTTTTGAAAGCTTAAAGTTGAAAAAATGAACTAGGATTGCAATTTTGGGTATATGACCTAGGAATAGGGATCCGAAGGTTCCAGTTGGTTCGTATGATGGTTTCGGACTTGGGCGTATGCCCGGATCAGGTTTTGGATAACCCGGAGCATTTTGGCGACTATTGTGGAAGATAACATTTTAGAAGAAATTTTATCAGTTTGGCTTAAAATGCATTTCAGTGTTATTAATGTCTGTTTGGGATTCTGAGACTGGGAGTAGCTCCGTATGGTGATTCTGGATATGGGAGCATAATCGGAAGTTAATTCAGAGGTTCGTAGGTCATTTTGAAATCATTTGGCTAAATATAGAAATTTGAAGGTTTTTGAGAAAATTCGACCGGAAGTGAAAATTTTGATATTGGGGTCGGAATGCGATTTTGAAAGTTGGGGCAAGTCCATAGTGTCGAATGTGACTTGTGTTCAAAATTTGAAGTCGCTCCGGAATGATTTTGGTAAGGTTTGAGACACTTAGTCTCTTTTAAGGAAGCTTAAATTGGAAAAGTCAATCGGATATTGGCTTATGTGTTAGAGGGCTCGAAATGCGAATTTTATGGTTCGGATAGCTTCGTTAGGTGATTTGGGTCTTAGAAGTGTGTCCGGAATATTTTTGTGATGACCGGTGTAGAATTTAGCTTGAACTGGCAAAGTTAGTATTTTGGCGAATTTCGGTTGATAAGTGAGATTTTGATCCGATGGTTGAAATGAAATTCCGAGAGTTGTCGTAGCTTCGTTATATCATTTTGAACTTGTCTTCAAAATTTGAGGTCATTCAGGACTAGTTTTGACGTGTTTCGGCATCGGATGTGAAATTTGAAAGAATTCTTGGATTTAAGGCTCAAATTATTGATTTTGATGTTATTTTGGCGATTTGATCGCTCGAGCAAGTTCGTGTGATGTTTTAGAGTCAGTGTGCATATTTTGTTTGGAGCCCCGAGGGCTCAGGAGTGTTTCAGAGATGCTTCGGAGTGATTCCGGACTTAGAAAAATATGTAGAAATTGCAGAAAAATTCTGCTGTGAACAGTAGCCATAAACAGTAGCCGTAAACAGTGCAAGTGAACAGTTCCCCGAAATTTCTAGATAGATTATTATTTTTCTTAAAATGGGAGTCATCCCATTTTCCATTTTTGGACCAAGGGAGCTCGGGTGAGGCGATGTTTCGAGGGATTTTCAAGGAAAACATGGGGGCAAGTGTTCTTGACTCAATTTTGGTTGCATAACTCGAATCTATTGCAAGTTTTGGAGTTTAATTAAAGAATTTTGTTTAAAAGGATAGAAAACCCTCTTGGATAGAAATGATGATTTGAGGGGTCACATGAACTCCAATTTTTGTGAAACTGATATGTATAGACTCGTGGCAGATAATGAATATTTTGATGTAAAAATTTCTGGATTTCGAGACATGGGCCCGGGGCTCGGGTTTTACAAATTTCGTGATTTTCGATATATTTCGAGCGGTTGTGTTATATTCCCATAGCATATTGTGATGTATTTGATCTAAATTTGGATAGATTTGATGCGTATGGAGGTTGTTTTGAGGGGTAAAGGCGTCGCGGGCTAGAGATTTCTCCGTTTCGAGGTGAGTAATACTTGTAAATAATATCCTAAGGGTTTGAAACTCAGGATTGCACATCATAGTGTTGTATTGAGGTTACTTGCACGCCGGATATGAGTGTGGGGTAGAGCACCATTAAGGACTGTGACTTGGTCCGTCCCGGTTGTTGATTTTACCGCTGAAATTATTAGTTATCATCATAATTTGGGCTAATTGCCATGTTTAGGCTTCATGCCAACTGTGTGAATCCTTTGGGGATTCAGATTACCATGTTTAGCACATGTTGCATATCATTTGATTCCTGTCCAAGATTTTAATACTGTTTTGCAAACTCAGCCATGCTTATAAGTTTTGAAAACTCAAATGATATTTTAAATGTTATTTCGGGCTGAGACTACTATTTTATTAATGCCCAAAGGGCTTATGATATTTTCTGAAATATTATGGGTGGCTCGGGCTGCGCACCGCAGCAGGAACTTGAAATAGAGGTAACAATGGCACTGTGTGATGTGACTTGAAACATTATGGGTGGCTCGGGCTACGCGCCGCAGCAGGATCTTGAAACAGTGGTAACAATGGCACTATATGATATAAATTGGTCAGGTAATATTGGCTGACCGGTCAGGTAACATTGACTGACTAGTATATTGCGCTTTTGGGCTGTAGGAGCCCCTCCGGAGTCTATACACACCCCCAGTGAGCGCCATCGACGTTAAATGATTATGGGTGGCTCGGGCTGCACGCTGCAACGGGTACTGAAATGTACCATCATTTGCATTGCATCCATGCATTTATTCCTATTATTAGTACTTGTCATGACATTCAACACTCATGTTTCATTGGCATCCATGCTACTTCTTGTACAGTTTACCAGATACCCTAGTGTTATTTATTAATTGAGTGGTGTGTCCGAGAGGCTAATGTTGTACTTTGTGAGTTGGGAGTGAGCCCATGGGGCTGATACTATACGGAGATGTTGATATTGAGCCCGAGGGGTATATTTTTTATTATTCCCTACTTATTGAAGTTATTTTCGCAACTGTTGAAAAAGGAATTTTTTTAAAAGAGGTTTTTACTGAGCCCAGATGTTTTCCAAAGGATCTTCACAATTTTATTGTTTCTCCTCAGAAAGGGTTGTAATGTTCTATATAGCATGATGGAGTTCCTTACGTGATTTCTTACTTTCAGTTATTATTTACTCTTATTACCGCTGAGTTGGAAGTACTCACTTTACTCCCTGCACCTCGCGTGCAGTTGCAGGTACTGTTCACCTGGTAGCGGGTTATTAGCGGACTGAGGGTATACTAACGTAGCTGAGCAAGGTGACCGTCAGCGTTCACGACATCGTAATTTTCCGTTGATTCTAAATTCCATTCTGTATATTGCTGGTCTTGTATTAATATTTAGATTGTTTAGATGCTTGTGACTTGTGACACCCCAATTTGGGATGTGTTGGGTTGTATTTCGCGAAATCTTTTTATTTAATATCTTGAAACTGTTTAATTCATGTATATATATATTGTTGAAAAGGTTGTTTAAACAGGCTGACTGGCCTTGTCTTTACGAGAAGCGCCATCACGATCGGGTTTAGGATTTGGGTAATGACAGTTAAATGTCTAAGTTTGTAGCCGAAATTACTTGATTCAGATAGAGCTGGAAAAGACTATTGGTTTTGTAAGTGGAGCCATGTACTTCAGTCTCTCATTCGCATACCCCTTGTTGCTAAAATAAAAAGTTACCAAAACCAGCTATACTAGAGGGAACTAGGTCTTATTTCACGCCATAAAACTCTTTGTAGTTTTACGTTTGATACAAACCTCCTCCTATTATTTATATTACAAGTAGTGGACAACTGACAAGGATAAATTATTTGATGTAGTTGTTAGACACTGGTGACAAGTACGTATCGCTGCAACTAAATTTTGCTTCTTTGTGTTCTTTCTTTCCACCATTCAGTGACATCCGGTAGACTTAATGATGCCAAGGTAGATTATTGTCCACAGAACACAAACAAAGAGACAACGAGGCAGACGGTCTCGTATATGAAGAAAGAGATTGTTGACGTTAGTAGACTAATCTATTCATTGGTAGGGCATTTCTTCCTGTGACCGCCTTTCCTACCAAAAAGCTAACCCAACAAAATCCGGGTTTTTTCTAGACTAGACCTTCGGGATTTTTTTAGGGTTCATACATGCATTGATCCAGTCGAAGAACTTGCTCCAGAGCGACTACTCCGCCTAGCGTATCTTCCTGCCCGCCCCCGGTTCTCTATGCTCGGTTCCACAATCAATCCCAGATCCATCTATTTGAGGGAGGTCCAATTCCGCGCTCTTCTAATTGCTTAGAAGGGTTCAAGAACCCCTTTACATCTAGGGCTCATCGAAGCCCTATTCTGTGTATATTCAGGAACAGGGCTATCAAATGGTCGACTGCGAAACCCATCAGGGTTCAAAAATAGTATACTATTACGATGCCCTCGATCCGCGATCCGTTGATGTGATTGATATAGCATTGCCAACTTTTCATGGCCTCATTCTCTCATATTTCTTCTTAACACATTATATCGTAATAATTTAGTTTGTGAAGAGATGCTTTCTTGAAATACCCATCATATGCTAACCAAAGTAATGTGAGATAATAGTAGGAAGGCAGTGAAGATGTTAAAATCTCCATATAGGACATTCATTCCTACAAATTGTGCATCATTTCAAATGTTTATGTTGTCATAATTATAGTTCCATCAAGCCACTTTGTGGGATGGAATTTAGGAAGCATGCCTTTCACTTAGAGAATATGACTAGTGACTTAAGAGTAGAGGATATCTTTTATTTATATGTTTGCCACTAGGTGTTGATATGTGTTAGTCAGTTTTTAAAGTTAAGGCGCTTACCAATGAATGAAAATATGAACACCAAGTTAGCAATAGTAAGTAACTTTTTACCATTTATGCAATATTATTCAAAAGGGTATATGTATAAATTTTCAAGATGCCATTTTGGCACCTCTAGTCGTTAGACTGTCTGTTGGGGCTTAGCTTCTTAAGGCGTCTCCATTGCTAGCTCACGAAATGTGCACAATAAGAAATAATGCATAATAGAATGCAACATATAAAACGGTACATTCCAGTACCCGCTGTGGTGTGCAGCCCTCTCCATTTATTTAACGTCGACGGCATTCGCTGGAGGTGTGTACAGACTCCTAAGGGCTCCTACAGTCCAATCGCAATATTAACCTGATATTGGCACAAAATAGACTCTCAGCCTCAATATCAATATATATAATCTCTACAGCTTGTAGCCCGATCCATATCAAGAAATCATCCTCACTACAGGGTCCCCGACACATCTCAGTCAAACAAGTCCACAACCAATCGGGCGTGACATACTATAGGGAGACAAGCCTCATATCCTTTTCATTTAAAGTTCATGTATAAAACACAGTTATTATATTGTTTTTAATATTTGAAAATATGACCGAGAATTTATGCTATGCACACAAGTGAGGAAAACATATAAAAATCCCCTAAGGATACAACAGGTTGGCACAAGGCCTGAAACACGGCAGTACGCCCAATCACAATAACAAGGTATGCGTTTCAATTGCCACTATAGCAGAATTTAACACTCGGGTGGACTAAGTCTCAATCCCCAACAATATACGATGTCGCACTCGTCATGGCATGCGTGTCACGCCTCGATATAGCGTTATAATGTGAAAGTCTTGGGTTTCAAACCCTCAGAGCAGCAGTTACATTAATGACTCACCTCTAGCTGACCGAAAACTAGCTAGCAATATACCCTTGCCTCTCGAATCGACCTCCTCGCGCGTCGAATCTGGCCAAAACCACAACGAATACATTACAATAGGCTAAGAGAATACAACCCAATCGAAAAGGCTTGAAAAATATCGAAAACCACAAAATGCAAAATTCGAGCCCCGGGCCCACTTCTCGAAATCCAGAAAACAATATATCAAAACGATCCTTATCTCGTCATGAGTCTATATACTTATCAAGTTCACAAGAATCAGAGTTCATTTGACCTCTCAAATTATCAATTTTAGCTCTCTTAAGTTTCAAGTCCTAACCTCCATTTTTCAACTTTAATTTCTTGGGTTTTCAGTGTTAATCTATGTTTAAACACCATAATTTCGTAATAAAATTGCAAAAATCCATACATGATGATAGCCCTTGAAACCCTCTTCAAAAATGGCCAAAAACCCTCTTGGTTCGAAGTCCAAAATATTTGTTCTTTCAAAATTCGCGAAGAAGACTTAACTTAAATCTATCCAGTCACTTCCGCTTATGCGGTTCATGCACCGCACCTGCGGCTACTGCTTTTGCGATCAGGACACCGATTATGCGGTTTTCTCGCAACTGCTCAAACCGCTTCTGCAGTTATAAAATCGCATATGCGATCTCCTCTTTTGAGGAAAATGCTCCGCTTTTGCGGAAGCTGCCCAGGCCTCAAGGCCCGCTTATAAGACCTCCCTCACCGCATTTGCCTAACTGCATATGCGGTCCCTTTTCCGCAATGTGAAATACCAGGTGCCAGAACTCCAAAACATGCCAAAACTCCAAAACACTCCGTTTAACCTTCCGAACTAACCCCGAGGCCCCAGGACCTCAACCAAAAGTGCTTACTCCTCACAAAACATCACACAAACATGTTGCAATCATAAAAATAGATCCAATAACACAAGAATCATCAAATTACAACGGATTCAAGCCTAAGTTAAACTAAAACTCCCGAAACTTGCATTTGATCAAAAACCTGACCTAAAAACCTCCAAATCAACTAAAATTTTGCACACACGTCCAAAATTACCTAACGAAGCTACTGAAACTGTCGTAATTCCATTCCGACACTTAGATAAAAATCACACCTATCAACCGGAAATCGTGAAATTACTAACTTAGTCAATTCAAGCTTAATTCTACACCAAGTTTCCAAAATTACTTCCGATTGCTCTCCTAAGCCTTAAATCATCCCTAGAAGCTAACCGAACCATGAGAGATTCATTCTGAGCCCTCTAAGTTACAAGTGAATCCTCCAGTTGACTTTTCTAAACCAACCCTTCCTTAAAGAGACTAATTTTCTCATTTCCAACCAAACTCTATCCGAATTACTTCAATTTCACCAAACACATAAAATGAAACATGTATAAGCATTAAACGGGGAAAAACGGGATAGAAATACATGAGACAACGTGTCGGGTCGTTACAACACTAGGATAAATTATGGGTTTGTCAATAGCCTAAGTGATATTAGTAATCAAGTCTGAGGATACCTTTCAAAGACAACATTTTTAGTTCTGTCATGCTTGCCCTACAAGAAATTTTTTGGTACTCTATGCTTTTCACTTCTTCTTTTAAGTTAGAAAATGGTTTTTTTAATTTTTGTTTCTCTTAATGCATTCAATTAAGGCTAACAGTACAAATGCTAGCCTTTCCTAAGCAAGCAGAATTTTAGGCTTTTCCAAGGCAAGCTGAAGTTAATCTTTTTGAAGCATGGTGAAGTTGAGTCTACTGCGTTGTTGGAACCTGTAATAAAGCATAAACATAGATGTATATAACAAATAATTTTCTAAAATGGCATGTCAATTGCAATCGACTACGTCAATTCATTAACTCTCTGCTTAGTTGCTCACATCTTATATATTTAGATACCAAAGTTTCTTCAGGAAATACAAGAAAGGTGCTTATTCATAGTATGTGTAGACACTATTATCATGGATATGAATAAAATATTCATTTTGTAACCATACAATATGAGCAAATATTTTGTTCCTAAATGCACATAGATAAATGAAGCAACATATATGTAATGTTGTTTTCAACGCATGAACTTATTCTTTTTACGATTTTATTGAATCATGCATTCAAGCAAACCAAATAGAAATAACTATTTCGGCATTTACAATACTGGAATCGTGCTGGCACGGGTTATCACTACCTAGTTGTTATTTTATTTTATTTTTTTCTTCTTTAGAAGAGAAAAAGAATTTCAACATGCATGCTTGTGGGTAATTTAAGTATTGCTTGAGAGCATTTTGGACATTTAACCGAATCTAATAAAATGTGGAGTATCCTTACTTAAGGCGAACACGCGTACCTATTTTGATAGGCTGTGCCATAGAACGCCAAAATACTTGCTTCAGATAGAGTTGGAAAAGACTATTGGTTTTGTGAGTGGAGCCATGTACTTCAGTCTCTCATTCGCATATCCCCTTGTTGCTAAAATAAAAAGTTAGCAAAGCCAGCTATACTATAGGGAACTAGGTCTTATTTCGCGCCATAAAACTCTTTGTAGTTTAACGTTTGATACAAACCTCCTCCTATTATTTATATTACAAGTAGTGGACAACTGACAAGGATAAACTATTTGATGTAGTTGTTAGACACTGGTGACAAGTACGTATCGCTGCAACTAAATTTTGCTTCTTTGTGTTCTTTCTTTCCACCATTCAGTGACATCCGATAGACTTAATGATGCCAAGGTAGATTATTGTCCACAGAACACAAACAAAGAGACAACGAGATGTGATTGATATAGCATTGCAAACTTTTCATGGCCTCATTCTCTCATATTTCTTCTTAACACATTATATTGTAAGAATTTAGTTTGTGAAGAGATGCTTTCTTGAAATATCCATCATATGCTAACCAAAGTAATGTGAGATAATAGTAGGAAGGCAGTGAAGATGTTAAAATCTCCATATAGGACATTCATTCCTACAAATTGTGCATCATTTCAAATGTTTATGTTGTCAAAATTATAGTTCCATCAAGCCACTTTGTGGGATGGAATTTAGGAAGCATGCCTTTCACTTAGAGAATATGATTAGTGACTTAAGAGTAGAGTATATTTTTTATTTTTATGTTTGCCACTAGGTGTTGATATGTATTAGTCAGTTTTTAAAGTTAAGGCGCGTACCAATGAATGAAAATATGAACACCTGTTAGAAATCATGTATATCTATGATATGTGCGCTTTGGTTGTATGAGCATGATTTTCAGGTATAGGTTTTGATGAATGACAAACAATGAAGTCAAGTGTCAAACAACGATATAATATGACAATCAATCAAATGGCGAGAAGCATACTGATGACGGAATTGCATGAACGAGCCAAAGAGTTCAAGACCGAAGACCCAAGACGTAGGTCGTTTGGTAGAACCAATGTAAGGACAACGTTTAAGTTATCTTATCCTTTGGTTTTAAACATGTCTTTTAAATCTGGGCCTCAACAATCAATTATTTGAATCCTACAATCGATTGTATTAAGATAGTGTGATCTGAAGTTTTTCAAAATAACAAACAATCGATTGTCTACTTTTAACAATCGATTATTTTGAGACAGTGTGCAACCGAAGTTTTTTAACATCTAAACAATCGATTATTTTTGTCATACAATCGATTATATTCATAAACAATCGATTGTCATTTTCATACAATCGATTATATTTTGACCGTTCCCACAGAATCCTAAATTGATTTTTGAACGTTGAATACAATCGATTATTTAGTCCATACAATGGATTGTTTAGCCTAAAATCAGGAATCTGTCTTTTGAACGTTGGTCAAACAATCGATTATCTACTCCAAACAATCGATTGTTTGAGCACAGAATCAGGGATTTTATTTGTCAATTAAGCAACGGTCAGCACCACTTTTTCACCTATAAAAAGAGGTCTTTTGAGCTGATTTTAAATACACAACTCCTCCATACATTGTTATACACATTGATCATTTTCAAGCATCATTTTAGAGTTATTGTTGAGCCATTTGATAAACAACTTTGTGTTGTTCATAGAGCTTATTGTGTATCTCTTTATCCACTCTATTGAGAGAGTATTTATTGTAAAAGAGAGTTGTTTGAGAAGAACATATCTTCTCATTTGTCGGGTTTGCTAAGTACCCAAAGTCTTAGTGGTTGAAGTCTTGGGGTGCAAGTGAAGTCTTAAGGTGTGGTATCCTTGAGCAACTGTAACGGTTTGTTAAGCACCCGTATGCTTGATTAAGATAGTGGAAATCTCGAGAGAGTCTCTCGGGGACTGGACTAGCCACGGGTTGTGGTGAACCAGGATACATCGGTGCGTTCGTTCCTTATTATTTACTTATCGCACTTATTTCATTCCTGCAATTTTTAAATTCCGCAAGTTTACGCTATTTTTTATCATAACGCTATTCACCCCCCCCCCTCTAGCGTTAAGCGTATTTTCTAACAACACCAAGTTAGCAATAGTAAGTAACTTTTTACCATTTATGCAATATTATTCAAAAGGGTATATGTATAAATTTTCAAGATGCCATTTTGGCACCTCTAGTCGTTGAACTGTCTGTTGGGGCTTTGCTTCTTATGGCGTCTCCATTGCTAGCTCACGAAATGTGCACAATAAGAAATAATGCATAACAGAATGCAACATATAAAACAGTACACTTCAGTACCCGCTGTGGTGTGCAGCCCTCTCCACTTATTTAACGTCGACGGCACTCGCCGGGGGTGTGTACAGACTCCTAAGGGCTCCTACAGTCCAATCGCAATATTAGCCTGATATTGGCACAAAATAGACTCTCAGCCTCAATATCAATATATATAATCTCTACAGCTTGTAGCCCAATCCATATCAAGAAATCATCCTCGCTACAGGGTCCCCGACACATCTCAGTCAAACAAGTCCACAACCAATCGGGCGTGACACACTATAGGGAGACAACCCTCATATCCTTTTCATTTAAAGTTCATGTATAAAACACTGTTATTATATTGTTTTTAATATTTGAAAACATGACCGAGAATTCATGCTATGCACACAAGTGAGGAAAACATATAAAAATCCCCTAAGGATACAACAGGTTGGCACAAGGCCTGAAACACGGCAGTACGCCCAATTCACAATAACAAGGTATGCGTTTCAATTGCCACTATAGCAGAATTTAACGCTCGGGTAGAAAATCATCACACGAACGTCCAAATTCAATGACACAGGCACGCAACATATCCTCCAATATCTGAATAGTACGTTCGGACTGTCCGTCCATCTGAGGATGAAATGTTGAACTCAGCTCGACCTGAGTACCCAACTCGTGCTGAAAAGTCCTCCAAAAATGAGAAGTGAACTGAGCACATCTATCCGATATAATAGAAAGTGGAACACCATGCAATCAGACAATCTCACGAATAAGATCCCTGCTAGCTGTTCCGAAGAATATGCGGTACACACTGGAATAAAATGCGCCGACTTGGTCAGCTGATCCACAACGACCCAAATAGAATTGAACTTCAGCAAAGTTCGAGGAAGACCACTCACGAAATCCATAGTAACTCTCTCATATTTCCACTCAGGTATAACCATCTGCTGAAGCAAACCGCCCGGTCTTTGATGCTCATATTTTACCTGCTGACAATTGAGACATCGCGCCACAATTCCCACAATATATTTCTTCATTCACCTTCACCAGTAATGTTGTCTCAAGTCCTGGTACGTCTTTGCGGCACCCGAGTGGATAGAATACCGTGAACTGTGGGCCTCCTCAAGTATCAAATCTCTAAGCCCATCCACATTGGGCACACCAATCTGGCCCTGCATCTTTAACATACCATCGTCACCTATAGTCACATCTCTAGCATCTCTGTGCTGAACTCTGTCCTTGAGGACAAGAAAATGTATATCATCATACTGGCGCTCTTTGATGCGATCATACAAGGAAGACCGAGAAACCATATTCGCTAACACTCATCTAGGCTCCGAAATATCTAACTGCACCAACCGATTTGCCAAAGCCTAAACATCAACTGCAAGGGGTCTCTCCCCAACTGGAATGTACGCCAAACTCCCCATACTAAATGCCTTCCGACTCAAAGTATCGGCCACTACATTGGCCTTTTCCGGATGATACAAAATGGTAATATCATAATCCTTGAGTAACTCAAGCCACCTCCGCTGCCTCAAATTAAGATCTTTCTACTTGAACAAGTGTTTGGGACTGCGATGATCGGTGAACACCTCACAAGATACCCCATATAAATAGTGCCTTCATATCATCAAGGCATGAACTATACCAGCCAATTCTAAGTCTTGAACAGGGTAGTTCTTCTCAAGGGGCTTCAACTGCCGAGACGCATAAGCAATCACTCTACCCTTATACATCCATACACAGCAAATCCTGACTCTCAAAGCATTATAATAAACGGTGTAAGAACCTGAAGCTGATGGCAAGACCTATACTGGAGTTGTGGTCAAAGTTGTCTTGATCTTCTGAAAGCTCTCCTCGAACTCATCCGACCATACAAATGGTGTAACCTTCTGCGTAAACTTGGTCAAGGACGAGGCAATAGAAGAGAAACCCTGAACGAAACAGCGAAAATAACCCGCCAAACCGAGGAAACTACGAATCTCTGTGGCCGAGGACGGTCTAGGCCAATTCTGAACCACCACAATCTTCTTTGGATCAACCTGAATACCGTCACTGGACACCACGTGTCCCAAGAAGTCCAGAGAACTAAGCCAGAACTCACACTTGGAGAACTTGGCATACAACTTCTCCTCCCTCAATCTCTGCAATACCACTCGCAAATGCTCTGCGTGCTCTTTCTGACTACGCGAGTATACCAGAATGTCATCAATGAATACAATAACAAACGAATCCAGACATGGACGAAATACACTGCTCATCAGATGCATGAACGCTCCCGGGGCATTGGTCAGCCTGAAAGACATAACAGAAACTCATAATGACCATATCTGGTCCTGAAGGAACTCTTAAGAATATCTGACTCCCTGATCTTCAACTTGTGATAACCCGAATGAAGATCTATTTTAGAAAGCACCCTCGCCCCCTGAAGCTGGTCGAATAAATCATCGATTCCAGGTAGGGGATACTTATTCTTCACTGTTACTTTGTTCAATTGTTTGTAGTCAATGCACATTCTCATTGTGCCATCTTTTTTCTTTACAAATAACACAAGTGCGCTGCACGGTGACACACTCGGCCAAATAAAACCCTTTTCTAGAGTTCCTGAAACTGATCTTTCAATTCTTTCAACTCCGCTGGTGCCATACGATAAGGCGGAACATAAATGGGCTTAGTGCCCGGCACCAGGTCAATACCAAAATCAGTGTCCCTATCCGGAGGCATACTTGACAGGTCTGCAGGAAATACATCCGGGAATTCCCTCACAACGGGAACAGAATATATACTGAGAGCCTCAGCTCCGACATCACGCACGAAGGCCAAATATGATAGACAACCCTTCCCAAACATGCGCAGGGCTTTCAAGAAGGATATAACCCTGCTAGGGACATAATCAGTCATTCCACGCCAATCGATCCTCGGAAAATTCGGCACAGCCAAGGTGACTGTCTTTGCATGACAATATAGAATAGCATGACACGGAGATAACCAATCCATGCCCAGAATAACATCAAAGTCTACCATGCTCAAAAGCAATAGATCAACTCGGGTCTCCAAACCCTTAATAGTAACCAGACAGGACCGATACACATGCTCCACAATAATAGTATCACCCACCAGGGTAGATACATGCTCAGGTAAAGCAAGACACCCTCGGGTCGTACCCAAATGATGAGAAAAATATGAAGACACATAGGAATAGGTAGAACCAGGATCAAATAAGACAGAGGCATCTCTGTGGCAGAATGAAATAATACCTGTGATAACAGCATCGGATGCAATGGCATATCTCCTGCCTGGAAGAGCATAAAATTTAGCTTGGCCGCTGCCACCTGACCGGTCCCTGCCCCTAGGGTAACCCATGGCTTCCTGGCCTCCACCTTTCTCTAACTGGGTTGGCGATAAAGATATCAGAGCAGAAGACGAGGCCTCATCCCTCTACTAAGACTGGCTACAAGGACGTCGGGGACACTGCCTCCTCATATGGACATACTCGCGACACTCAAAACAAATACCAGATGCTTGAGAAGGGGACTGATGGGAACCCTTCGCACCAGAATGACCAGCCGATGTGCCCTTGGTAGAAGAACCCTGAGCTGAAGGGGCATGTGCAAAGCTATGAGTTGGGAGGGCACTAAGTGAAGATTGGCCATGCTAATACCCCTAATGACAACGGCCTGAAGATGCCCCACAATACTTGAGACGAGCCGACTGATGAGGCCTGAAAGAACGACCTCTGCTCTGCTGAAACTGGCCCCTAGAAGGAGCACTACTGAAGCTGCTTGATCCTTGAGGCCTCTTGGCCTCCCCCTCCTCTCTCTTGATGGCGAGCCTTCTCAATATAAAGAGCAATATCCACAACATCCTCAATGGTATGGCCTAGAACCCTCTCTCGGGTAATCAGAATACAGATGGGATAGGTTAGTCCATCCAAAAATCTTCGAATCCTCTCCCGATCAGTTGGGACCATCCAGGGAAGACATCGAGCCAACTCTGAAAATCTCGCCTCATACTGAGTCACGGTCATCTCTCCCTAACGAAGGTACTCAAACTGTCTACGCAGCTCCTCCTTCTGATAATACGGTAACCACTTCTACAGAAAGAGAGTGGAGAACTCCTGCCATGAAAAAGGCGCTGCACCTCTCTACCTACGCTGCTCATAAGCTTCTCACTAACTGAAAGCTGCTCTATAAAATTGAGAAGTGGTAATTGATACTCCACTCGACTCCCAAGATCCTTACAGTCCAAAGCATACATCGACACTTGTCGAGAAAACCCTGGGCATCCTCGCCCGGAACACCCCTGAAAGTAGTAGGTGAAAGCCTACTGAACCTCTCAAGATGACATTGCTCATCATCTGGCACAGCCAGAATCACATCATTATGAACCAGGCAACCTGCTGAACTGGAGCAACCTGCTGAATTGCTAAAGACGACGCTGCTTATCGTCTGACATAGCCGGAATCACATAATTTTGAACTGGGGCAACCTGCTGAACTGGTGGTGCCTCTAATGTATGCAAACCATGCAATACCTGCTCAGGCATGCGAGCAACGGGGGTCTGATTGCCTCCTCCGGCTTGCGAAGTAGCTGCTGCAGTAGTGGCTGAGACGTCCTGAGCTAGGTCAGTGAAAATTGATAAAATCTGAGCTAGGGCCTCCTAAAGACCCGGAATCACAATAGGCACAGATGGTGCTTAAACAGGTGCTGCTGGTTTCTCTACAACTAGAGCATGCTCCTGAGCCGGGGCAATTGGTGGGTCAACAGGTGCTGCCCCCTCGGCTTTTCCTCGACCACGACCTCAACCACGACCGCGTCCACGGCATCTGGTCGCCTCAATAGGTGGTACAGGTGGTCGTTCACTACGTCCGGTAGCACGGGTGCTCACCATCTGCGAGTGAATAGAATAAGAGAGTTTTAGTTTTCGGATCAACAAAATTGCACGAATAGAATTCCAAGAATATAAAGTTTCCTAAAGGTTTTGCAGCCTCCAGAGGATAAGTACAGACGTCTCCGTACCGATCCGAGAGACACTACTAAATCGGCTCATGACTTGCGAGACCAAGTAACTTAGGCTCTGATACCAACTTGTCACGACCCCAACCCGGTCGTGATGGTGCCCAGCACACTACTAGGCAAGCCCTACCATTTATAATAGTTACTAAAAATTTAGACAAGTAAAGATAAAGCTATTTAAGTCAAAGTCTAAAATACTGATAATAATACGGAAAAATCTGACAAATATCGAAACACCACAACTAGGACCCGGTGTCACGACTATGAGCCTTTAATGATAGAATAATATCCTACTACAAAGTCTGTCTAACACTGATATGCGTAAATAAAGGATAAAGATAGAGGGGAGAATCATAGGCTACGAACGCCTTGCAGCTATCTCAAATATTCCCGAAAATAACTCTGGATCAGCTGGAATCACTCAGCCTGAGACTACCCTGGACCTTCACACAAGGGGCCGGGAGTAAAGTGAGTACTTCCAACTTAGTGGTAATAGACATAACTAAAGTCTGAAGGTAAGAAAACAAAGGAAATGCACAGAGTACTCTATATCTAGAATTTCATATCCAAAACAGTGGAAACAGTATACAACAAATAATACAGTTAAGAAATAATGCATAACAGAATGCAACACATACAACGGTTCACTCCAGTCAAGAAATCATCCTCACTACAAGGTCCCCGACCCATATCAGTCAAACAAGTCCACAACCAATCGAGTGTGACATACTATAGGGAGACAACCCTCATATCCTTTTCATTTAAAGTTCATATATAAAACACAGTTATCATATTGTTTTTAATATTTGAAAACATGACTGAGAATTTATGCTATGCACACAAGTGAGGAAAACATGTAAAAATCCCCTAAGGATACAACATGTTGGCACAAGGCCTGAAACACGGCAGTACGCCCAATTCATAATTTCAAGATATGCGTTTCAATTGCCACTATAGCAGAATTTAACACTCGGGATGGACTAAGTCTCAATCCCAAACAATATACGATGTTGCACTCGTCATGGCATGCGTGTCACGCCTCGATATAGCGTTACAATGTGAAAGTCTGGGGTTTCAAACCCTTAAAGCAGCAGTTACATTAATGACTCACCTCTAGCCGGCTGAAAACTAGCTAGCAATACCCTTGCCTCTTGAATCGATCTCATCGCACGTCGAATCTGGCCAAAACCACAACGAATACATTACAATAGGCTAAGGGAATACAACCCAATCGAAAAGACTCGAAAAATATCGAAAACCACAAAATTTGCAAAATTCGAGCCCCGTGCCCACTTCTCAAAATCCAGAAAACATTATATCAAAATGATCCTTATCTCGTCATGAGCCTATATACTTATCAAGTTCACAAGAATCAGAGTCCATTTGACCCCTCAAATTATCAATTTTTGCTCTCTTAAGTTTCAAGTCCTAACCTCCATTTTTAACCTTTAATTTCTTGGGTTTTCAGTGTTAATACATGTTTAAACACCATAATTTTGTAATTAAATTGCAAGAATCCATACATGAAGATATCCCTTGGAACCCTCTTCAAAAATGACCAAAAACCCTCTTGGTTCGAAGTCCAAAATATTTGTTCTTTCAAAATTCGCGAAGAAGACTTAACTTATATCTATCCAGTCACTTCCGCTTATACGGTTCATGCACCGCAGCTGCGGCTACTGCTTTTGCGATCAGGACACCGCATATGTGGTTTTCTCCCAACTGCTCAGACTGCTTCTACAGTTATAAAATCGCATATGCGATCTCCTCTTTTGAGGAAAATGCTCCGCTTTTGCGGATGCTGCCCAGGCCTCAAGGCCCACTTATGCGACTTCCCTCACCGCATTTGCATAACCGCATATGCGGTACCTTTTCCGAAATGCGAAAACACCAGGTACCAGAACTCCAAAACATGCCAAAACTCCAAAACACTCCGTTTAAACTTTCGAACTCACCCCGAGGCCCCGGGACCTCAACCAAAAGTGCCAACTCCTCGCAAAACATCACACAAACATGTTGCAATCATAAAAACATATCCAATAAAACAAGAATCATCAAATTACAACGGATTCAAGCCTAAGTTAAACTAAAACTCCCGAAACTTGCATTTGATCAAATCCCCAACCTACAAACCTCCGAATCAACTGAAATTTTGCACATGCGTCCAAAATTACCTAACGAAGCTACTCTGATAAAAATCTTGCATATCAATCGGAAATCGCAAAATTACTAACTTAGCCAATTCAAGCCTAATTCTACACCAAGCCTCTAAAATTACTTCCGATTGCTCTCCTAAGCCTTAAATCATCCATCGAAGCTAACCGAACCATCAGAGATTCATTATGAGCCCTCTAAGTCACAAGTCAATCCTCCGGTTGACTTTTCTAAACCAACCCTTCCTTAAAGAGACTAATTATCTCATTTCCAACCAAACTCTATCCGAATTACTTCAAATTCACCAAACACATAAAATGAAACATGTATAAGCATTAAACGGAGGAAAAACAGGATAAAAATACATGAGACAACGGGACGGGTCGTTACAACACTAGGATAAATTATAGGTTTGTCAATAGCCTAAGTGATATTAGTAATCAAGACTGGTACTCTATGCTTTTCGCTTCTTCTTTTAAGTTAGAAAATGTTCTTTTAATTTTTGTTTCTCTTAATGAATTCAATTAAGGATAACAGTACAAATGCTAGCCTTTCCTAAGAAAGCATAATTTTAGGCCTTTCCAAGGCAAGCTGAAGTTAATCTTTTTGAAGCATGGTGAAGCTGAGTCTACTGCGTCGTTGGAACCTCTAATAAAGCACAAACATAGATGTATATAACAAATAATTTTCTAAAATGGAATGTCAATTGCAATCGACTACGTCAATTCTCTAACTCTCTGCTTAGTTGCTCACATCTTATATATTTAGGTACCAAAGTTTCTTCAGGCAATACAAGAAAGGTGCTTATTCATAGTATGTGTAGACACTATTATCATGGATCTGAATAAAATATTCATTTGGTAACAATAACGCATGAACTTATTCTTTTTACGATTTTATTGAATCATGCATTCAAGCAATCCAAATAGAAATAACTATTTCGGCATTTACAATATTGGAATCGTGCTGGCACGGGCTATCACTACCTAGTTGTTATTTTATTTTATATTTTCTTCTTTAGAAGAGAAAGAATTTTGACATGCTTGCTTGTGGGTAATTTAAGTATTGCTTGAGAGCATTTTGGACCTTTAATCGAATCTAATAAACGTGGAGTAAATTTTACATAAGGCTAACATGCGAACCTATTTTGACAGGTGGTGCCATAGAATGTCAAATGTGTCTATGCGATGACAATTGACAGCAGAAGCCTCTTCCTTTGTTCACATCTTCGCTTTTTCAGTTCATCTTCTTCTGTGTTCTCTTTTCGGGTATGCTCTTATTTCAATTTTTGTCCAGATCTTCTTCTCCTCTTTCCTTTATCTATTTTCTTTCCATGTCTTTTTTGGGTTCTCCTGATACTCAATTTCGTAGCTGGCTTCAACTGCGGACTTGAAAAATTGGGGAAGGGTTTAAGGTTTGTTATGTGTAAAATGTGTGAGTTGCGATTGGGAATAGTTGATAAAGAAACACATCGTGATTGTAAATTCATTTACCTTAGAATTCTTTTTGAGGATTAGAATTCATCACAAGAGAAGAGTTTTGTCTTTAGATTTGATTTTGAGTTTTTGGGGCAAAACTTGCATTTCTTCAATGGTGATATTTTTATTATGAGTCGGAAGTATGATTTTCTCAATTCCTGGAAATTAGGTCCCAATAAAAACTTGATATCAATAGTAAGATTTTAAGAACTTAAACATGTCTATTTATAATGCATGGACTAAAATTATTGCGGGAAAGATTGAATTCATGAAGAATTGAACTTCCGGCTTAAGCTCTGAGAATTGAGTGATGAAATTCTTTTACAAAGCTGCGACTCTTCCTCTTAGCATCGTCATTATTTTTATTCTCTTCCCGCTTAGGGCTTAATATCAGAGAAAAAAGGCTCCTATCTGGAAGTCTTAGTGTTGGTGTTTAATGATGCTTTTTGTTGCAGAGCAATTATTTTACCGTAGGAAATTGAAGCAGTCCAGCAGGTATTACATGAAGCTGCTGATCTCTTTCTTTTTTTTGGTTATTGTTGTTGTTTTTTCCCAATTCCTATTTATTTTATCTAACCGCTGTCAACGTCTTCTCTAACTCATTCACACGAGCATATTTATTGGAATATAATAGCTTTTTTGGATGTTCCCATTTTCTATGTTGACCTGTTATTTGCTTTTAAGCTTAGAGGTGCGCATTCATTGCATATCACTTATTCGATAAAAAATCTTTTTCAAAATTTTAAAAAATAATCAATTAATTCCAAGTATAACATGTCTCAACATATTTAATAAGTTCTTAACGCAGATATACAATTTTCAAAGAAGTCAACAAGTCAAGTAAAAAGTTTAAACCCGAAATGAATATAGATGCATAATTCTGTAAATTAAGCAACTTGACTGTTTTTGGTATTTCCAAATTAGAAAACAAAATAAGGGGAGCAAATTCTCAGACGAAGTTGAAGGAACCTCCTATACAAAGGCAAGTATGCAAACTCGAGTGATGGTCTGAATGCTCTCGTAGAGATCACTCCATATTTTGAACATTTGAGAATTGCACTTTGACTATGCCACTCAATGACTTTATGATTAACTTTTCACGGGCGGGTGAAACAAGAGCAAATTATGGACATTGTTCGAGAGGTATGTGATGAACATAATTTTGAAATAATAATAATATAATAATAATAATAATAATAAATAATAATAATAATAGTAATAATAATAATAATAATAATAATACCCCTGCAATAAAATTAAAGCATGTGTTGAGAAGGATGATATATGATTTTAAATCTAAGAAACAATGAGAAACATCTACTATTGGCCAATATTGTATTCTTCCTGTAGATTCAAAATAAATACATATCTTGGCTAGAGAATGAAGCAAGAAATTTCAAGTACGTAACGAAGTTCTCGAGAAGATTGGATGGAGGTGGAAATAGGAGGAGCAATAAATGTCCACCGAGTTAAATCAATATTCAACTGCTTTGTTGTTAATTTTTGCTAAAGTGGGATTTATCATATCCACTGTATTATTTGAGGTACTACGCGCTCTGATATATTTTTAGACATTCCTAGAACATTCTTTTAACAACCTTCATTATTCAGTGATCTAACTTGTGTTCAAGTGTATTCTTTTAACAACCTTCATTACTTAATGATCTGAGTTGTGTGCAAGTGTTCTGTTAACTTCTTTCAGGTTACATATAAATTTTGATCAACTTGCAGTACCTTAGTTATTGAAACGTAATTTAGTATATTAATATGAAGTTCGTTTGTCGTATTTATTTCTATTTGTGTGACAACTCATTAGATTCGATAATACCAGAAGCTTCAGCCATTTGCAACTATTTTCCATTGTTGGTCTGCTCTTCTCTAGAGCCTAAATGCTTCTCTATGTCAGCCGGAAATTGACACTGATCTGGTTGATAAACCTAATTAACAAGAAGAAAATTTTGGGTATAGCCTCACATTGCTTAATAAAGTTTGGAATTTTTTTTCCAATTATTTTCCAATGTTCCTCTTCTTCAACTTCATCTTCTCTATTCTGCTCTATCATGTCTCTCTTACGATAAGAAGTTCATCTGTATCAGAATAACAGGAACGAGATCCGAGTGTTTGTACCATTTGCAGAAAGGCTTCAATTATTTGGTTTTAGTCAGGTTATCTTCTTCAGTTTGATTCCCAGTTATTTTTCTTGTCTGTATGACCCCTGTCATCAATTTCTCATCCCTGGTCTTCGTTCCGCATAGGATTCTGAAAGGAGGATTACTGTAGCGTGTAAGCACTCACTGCCTTTATTTCACCAGATATAAAACTTCAACGTTGTGATAAACTTTTCCTCTTTTGTACTTAAATTTTACTCTCTTATTGTTACTATGAGTTTTAACTCTGCCTTCAAGTCTTTTGTTCTTGGCGGTCAAGGTCCGATGAAATTCATAGGTTTAGGGAGAAGCACTATAAAATAGTAATTTTTTGACCATATTTTGGTTGTTAATACGATTTATAAGGTCTCTTAATTCAAAGGCTAGCTTTAATACAAATTCTACCCTGAAGTAGTTCAATTCAAACTAGAAATAATTAAGTGGATAGTATAATCAATTGGGCTCTAAATATTCTTTAGACTCCCGGCTTCTTGATGAGTCAATCTTTTAAAATCATTCATTGGATCTGACTAGCGACAAATGGAGTTGTTTATTTGATTTCTGGCAACGGAATGTCGTTTCCTATATTACTTTACTACTGTTGCTTATGGTTGAACATCTGACTATATTACTTGACCACTGTTACTTATGGTTGAACATTTGATGAAACATAAATTTGCACCTTCATAGTTGTAGGAGGGGGTGTATAACAACAATTTTGTGGTGTTGACATCAATGGTGGTATTTACTGAAAAGTATGGGAAAGTTGATAATTTTTTTCAATGTTTTAATGAATCTTTGTACTTTACTGATCCTATATCACATTTATACACATGTCAGCGTTGATTAAAGTAGGTAGTTGATCAAAGCTTTTCATCTTCAGAAGCTGTCATTTTTAATTTGAAATTTTTGATTATAAATAAACTGATTTTGAGTTCACATATGCAAGGGGCAGAGGAGATTGTTTTTCCAACTAGATGCTAAGTATAGTTGGACCTGCCATGTTGTATGGGGCGGAGTGCTGGCCCCGGTGGATGAGAAGATGCGAGAAGCGAGGTTGAGGTGGTTCGGGCATGTGCGGAGGAGAAGTACTGATGCCTCGGTGAGGAGTTGTGAGCGGCTGGCGGTGGTCGGCGTACGGCGAGGCAGAGGGAGGCTTAAGAGATATTGGGGAGAGGTGATTAGGCATGACATGGCTAGAATGCGGGTTTCCGAGGACATGACCCTTGATAGGAAAGTCTGGAGGGCTAGTATCAGGGTTGTAGGATAGGAGCTCCTAGAGTTTTTCGTACCCCTCACCCGGGGTTGGGTGAGGCTTGGCAGGGCTATCCATAGATGATTTGTGTATTAGATTGTGTCTCCCTTATGGTAGTTATTTATGGTAGTTATTGTATGATATTATTGCATGCTATTTTATTTATGGTTCTTATGTTTAGATAATTATTTACGCTATTTCTGCTGGAGTTACTAATGCTCTTTTATTTTTGTTTTTGTTTTTCCTTTCCTTTACTGAGCCGAGGGCCGATTGAAAACAGTCTCTCTGCCTTTTCGGGTATGGGTAAAGTTTGTCTACATATTACCCTCCCAAGACCTTACTTTGTGGGACTATACTGAGTAGTTGTTGTTGTTATGCTAAGTATAGTTGGCTCTAAAGTGTAATAAGGTAGGTTGTAACTTCAATTTTATTATTCTGCTTCATTTCGATAGCCTTTTTTCACATGAACTCCACTCTATATACAGGATATTGTCATGTGAATTTCTCATATGTTATTGAAGTATTTTACATACGATATCCCCACCTTCAATATCTTTTGGAATTTTAAGTAAATTTATTGAAATTGTAATAATGATCGGCAAATCAATTGCTGCCTCATATGATTTTTCTAATGAATGAGAAGAAATACAACAAAGTGAGTTAAAATGGATTGGTACTCAGTGAAGGCCTAATTAGATAATAACAGTCATAAGGGAAATGTAACTTTTGATAAGGGATACATTACAAAAGTTGTATGATGAACTATGCACCTAATGAATATTTTCCTTATTATAGTGCCTTTATTAGTTCTACTTTTAGCTGTCCAGCTTTACATGTTTCTAGGTAAAATCTGTACACATATTATAGAATGCACGAGAAGAAAACTTCTATCTTTTTTTATATGGCATGATGCAGAGAAGATGAGAGGAGGCAATTTGCTGGTATAGCAGAAGGGTGGAGTTCTAAAATCTTGCTTCAGCTCTAATGGTGAATAACTTATCTAATAGTTTTGTTTATGATGTAGTTGTGCTCTACGTCTTTAAAATCGGCAACACTATTTCATCATTATTTTAAATTTGCAAAGGTTTGTTTCCCTGCTTCTAGCTATTTTGCTGGCCAGTTAGATGTCTATGTCTATATAATCACTGCACTTGAGTTTGGTGGGAAAATCACTGTTATTGAACCTATCATTGACTCTTTTGGATGATTTCTTTTGCAGATTATGATTGACAAGGATTCTATCATTTGTTTGGACTTGGTGCTAATGTTGCTCTTGTTTTTTTGTGGTCGCATGGTGAAGTACTACTCGATCTTCTTTGTCTCGTTCAAAATCTTTCATGGTTCTTGATCAATATTTCTTGGATTGCCGTTAAGTTTGACTGCAACGGTGTCTCACTTATTTAACTTTAAATTGCCTCTTTTCTTATATATGCTACTATACCTACTTCTTCTCCTAGCTTTGCACATAGTCTGATGGTAAGCAACGCCCATGCGGGGGTGGTTTGTGTGGATATAGACTATGTGCAAATAACAACAACAATAACCCAGTATAATCTCACTTAGTGGGGTCTGGGGAGGGTAGTGTGTACGCAGACCTTACCCCTACCCTGGGGTAGAGAGACTGTTTCCAAATAGACCCCCGGCATCCTTCCCTCCAAGAACATCCCACCTTGGGGAGACTCGAACTCACAACCTCTAGATTGGAAGTGGGCGTTGCTTACCATCAGAGCAACCCCTCTAGGTTGTTGTTGTTGTTTCTTTCATAAGATACAATGTGAGTCATGTATAACGGTAATTGATTTCATCTCCATGTTGGGTAGGCTCCTGTACATTGATATGTCCCTTACAATTTCATCCATATTTATTGATTTCTCTCTTTCTGAATTACATGTCCCTAAGTGTTCGATTGTGTAACATTTTTTCGAAATTCTAATACTAACTTAGCCTTGCAATTAGCACTAGCATGGTGACATTTTCTGAACCATCAACCAAATATTTGATAAGTAAAGCTTATGACATATAGATGCAGGTAGTAGTAGAAACATGAGTATAAAGTGCTGCTGAAATTTTGTATTCTATTTAAACCTTTCAACTGGTTTGGACTCGAATTATACAATTAGCATGATAAAATGGAAAAGGTTGCTGCTTGAAAGAACAACAACTACTACTACTACCTAGTATAGTCCCACAAAGTTGGGTCTGGGGAGGGTAATTTATAGACAAGCCCTTACCCCTACCGAAAGGGCAGGGAGGTTGTTTCCAATCGACCCTCGGCTTAAGAACAAAAAATCAAAACAAAAACAAAAACAAATTAGCATTAGTTGCTCTAGCAGAAATCACATAAATAATTATCTAAACATAAAAACGTATATAAAATGGCATGCAATAATGTTAAATATTAACTAACATAAGTGGGCACACTCCAATACACAGATCATCTATGGAGAACCCTACCAAATCCCACCCAGCCCCCGGAAAAGGAGTACGATAAATTCTAGACGCCCCTATCCTAAAACCTTGATACTAGATCTCCAGACTTTCCTATCAAGGGTCATGTCCTTGAAAATCCGCATTTTAGCCATGTTCTTCCCAATCACTTCTTCCCAATGCTACTTGAAAGAAGTATTTGAATAATTATTTTCTGTTGAATAGTTTAAATGTACATAACTTAGCTATACTATTTCTTATGTAATTTTCTCATCACATGGCATTTTCCTATTGTCTTTGCTTCGTACATTCTTATAGAGAGTAATTTGCTCCCCTGGATATGTCATGTAACAGGTCCCGATGCGTTTATCAAAGACTGAAAGATCACAACAAACGAAGCTGATCACTACATACCTCGGTTTACCCTTAAGTGGATGCATCACATTGTGTTAACATGATTGTCTCTAAATATTACTTTCTCCATTTCAGTTTATGTGGACTTATTTTCTTTTTTTGATCCGTTCTAAAAAAAAAAATCATTTCTAAATTTAATAACAATTTAGCTTAATACGTGGACCTAATTCTCTTTGCCAGCAAACCACGTGGAACCCACTTCATATATATTTTCGAACTCTAATTCTAAAAGCTGATAAAACAAAGCAAAAAATTTGGGTCTCTCGTGATAGCAACCATTCTCACTTTGAGTCAGTTTCTTCCTCTCTTCTGTAATTTCAAAATGTGCTTCTCTTCCGTGAGTTTCTCAGCCTTCCTTCTATTTTTTACTCTTTCTGTATTGATCACTATGGTATTTCTATTGATTGTGATAAAATCTCCCTTTCTCCTTTATTCTTACAATGTCAGAATTTTTTAATTTTTGTATGGTGGTTGTCCATTAGAAGAGCTGGTTTTCGACATGGCTGCTTGCTGTCTTTTAATTTTTATTTAACGGCATTTTAGACCTTTAACAGAAGCTAATAAAACGTATCCTTTAAATCCAAAACTTTATGAGGAAACACGTGTTTGACACAAAGCAGTAAGCACGAACCGACTGCTGCAATTCATTCTTTCCTGCTTCCTTATGTTCGCCACTCTCTGTGCTCTGTTGCTTCTTGGTTACAACCCAATTCATCCTCTTGAATCACTTTCTTTATTTTAATAGTTAGGCTTCAAGGCTCAAACCTTCTGCTTGCTACCAACTGGTCAAAGTTTCAACTTTCGAAATTGTAGGTTTTAAGGCTTAATTAAAGCTTCTGCTTGCTACCAAGTTTTCCGATAGGTATGTCTATAGTTCGCTTTACCTAAACTTTATATTACATATGCTATATGCAATTAATTATCTATTGTGATATAATAGAAGGACACTCAAATTCTGATTTGGCTTTTTGATTTATTGTAATAGGGTTCAAAAAGCTTGTTTTTTTAGCTGATAGTCATTTCCTTATTTGCGATTCCTGGGTCTTTAGTGATAATCGTGCCCGGTTAGAGAAAGATTTTCAAGGTTAAGAGTGAGGTCCTGTTAGGAAGAGTTGGGAATGGTTTGCTATTTGGAATACTCTCGAACATCTATAATTACTGATAAATAATTTGATTGCATTTCAAAATTGAATTGTAGATTTACTTTCTTTTTCCCAAAATTGTAGATTCATTTTCCAGTTCGAGACATTCTTAAATACTCTAAAAAGGGATTTGTTATTCTAATAAATTCATTCATATTTAACAAATTTGTCACTTAGTAAGAGTACAGTATGAAGTCGACTTACTTCCAAGAAGAACAATACAAAATATGATATGACACCATCATGCCATTTGATTACTTTAGCAGTTCTTTATTGCAAGTTTCAGATTTATACATGTGTGTTGTGTTGAATAGGTGAAGGGCTTAATCAACAAGCATACCGTGCATAATGTGTTTGATGATTTGCTTGATCTATTGATTTTGTTACAAGTCACTCATCTTTCTCTTGAGAGACATGTGGACTTCTACTCTTTTCATCCAAAACTGCTGTATATTGGAGTTGAAAATCTGATCGTTCATGAACTTGTACTTTCATTGTTGAGGGAGGGAGTACATGATGATAATATTTTGGCAGTGCCATCGGTTGTGGCACTTGCTGATGGTATGAGAAAGTCAATAATTTGTTTTAATGTCTTGGTGGACCTTTAGTTCTTTATTGATCTTGTATCCCATTTAAACACATCTCTGTGTGCTGATTACATTAGGTGCTTGATCAAGGCTTTTCATTGTTTGAAGCTCTATTTATTTACTTCAATTTGAATTTCTTACTTATCAAAGAAATTGATTTATAGGTCACAGTTGAAGAGGGATGGAGCAGATTTCATCGGGCATTTACTCATGGTTTTTTCGTGGATACTGCAATACAGTTGGTTCTAAAGTCTAAATAGAGTTGCGTCGCCCCTTCCTTTTTTCGTCTCAAGTGTTGCGTTCAACAGGATTTTTTTGCGTTTATGATTGTGGAATGCATGCACCTCTACTGATTCAGATTTAGCTTGGTCGAAATTTTTTGGTTTACTGCATTACGCCAATTTGCAATTCCATCCAAAATAACCGGTTAGAAAATTCCAAATATCCAAACTCTAATTTCAAATTTTGATGTAGCTCTATAATTTTCAGAAAATAGATGAAAGATTTTGTACTTGGATTTGGTTGCGATTTCTAAATACGGATATTTTTCATATTAGATTCGGTTACAGTAGCTTTTATTTGTTTTCTCTCGCGTATGTTGATTTCATACCCATAGGTAACAAGAGTTAAAATGTGCAGGACTTTCAACACAATATTTGGTCGTTTGATTGTATAAAGTATGTGCTCTCGACCTTAATGAATGGTGTTAACGAAGAAAAACTTAGATATGTGGCAAATGTTGTCTTTAAAGCCATGTCATTGCTTCATCGTCTGATTTTTTCGATAAGGAATAGATGTCCTCTGAGTTATGTACTGTTGTTTTTCCAGTCTTCTATTGGATATTTACGGAAGATCAATTTTCGTTCTTATGAGTAAGTTTTCATATTTCCTATGAATTTTTGTGGCATTAAACTTAGAAGTCATACCATATAACTATAACCTCTAATTTTCTCATCACACCTTTGTGATTGAAGTTGACAAGAGGGGTTGCTCTGATGGTAAGCAACCCCCACTTCCAACCGAGAGGTTGTGAGTTCGAGTCTCTCCAAGAGCAAGGTGGGAAGTTCTTGGAGGGAAGGATGTCGGGGGTCTATTTGGAAACAGCCTCTCTACCTAAGGGTAGGGGTAAGGTCTGCGTACATACTACCCTCCCCAGACCCCACTAAGTGGGATTATATTGGGTTTAAAAGAAAACCTTTGTGATTAAGTGCTATTCTTTTGGTTTCTAGTATATCGGTGTTTGCTGTAAGTTGTTGGTTTGATGTTAGAGAACAATTGGTTTGGAAGTAAGGGTATTTGGTAGAGTTGCTTTTGACTTTCTTTTTTTAACTGAATTTAGGTTTTTGTTTGTTTCTACTGGTTTTTGCCGCTTTATACGCTCATTACTCATCTCAGTCATAAAATTATGGTGATTAAAATTCTAATTGGTAAAAGTGAAAAGTTTCACCATGGAATAGCCTCTTATTTCCTGCTGTTTTATGAGCAAATTGAAAGTAGAAAAAAAAAATACTATTGTTTGGAGGAGAAAAAAACTGAAAGCATCCTTTTTTTAAAGCTTATCAAATTTAAACTGTCCGTGCTGCGTGCTGCCTGTAGCAGAGAATATCTTGAGAAGGTATATCAGTTATAAGTACAATCTGTTGTAGTTATATTTTGAAGGCAAATTTTATCCTGTACACCAAAGAATAATGTTTGAACTATAGAGGCCTCCTTAACATATTTTAATCCTTTGTTATGAATTCCTACCAAATTGTTAAACTATTTTTAGTGAAGTTATATGAGGATCAATTGCTCAGATGATAAGCTAAATTAGGTTGGCCCTATCAGTTGGTTGTTTCTCAAGCCATGAACATTTTCATGTAAAGATTACTTTCGACATGTCTGCTTAGTGTCTTTTTAAAAAAATCTGAGGGTAATTTAGTCATTTAGTATCAGCTTTACTATATTATCCGTGGCAGTATTTGCCTACCCATAAGTCTACGTGTGATTGTTATATGACTCCAGGTTTGCATCTCTCTTTAACATTTTAATTCCCTTTTGTCTCTCTTTCTGCTCAAAATACCAATCTGAAAATTTGTAGCCATGCACGGAGAAAAAGCAGTGCAACAACAATTCATCGTAATCAAAGTGTAGCATTGAAAAAGGGCAAAAACCAGGTGATAATTGTTGAGATGAAAGACTACATGGCTTCCAAACCTAATCATAAATGATTGTACATATTGTATATTTATTGTATTTTTTGGTATATATTGTATTGGGCTGTGATGATTTGTTGTTTGGGTTGTACATATATCTGAGCCCGTTTTATTTTCGTTCTTGGGACGTCTGACCCGACCCAAGAGTGATTGTATATAAACCACTTGCACAGATATTTTAGATACGGGATTTCATTTTATCTTCTGCCTTTCTCCAGAAGCTTCCCATTCTCTCTCTGTATCGCTTCATGTTCATCTTCATCTTCTCTGATTTTCATCTTCAAATCTTCATGTTTTCATGGTATCAGAGGAGGAAAATCTTCTGATCCTTCTCTGTTATGTGTTATCGATACTTGATGAAGTTTTTGCTGAAGTTTTTTTTCGGTTATCTGAGAAAAATACTGTTTGTATATTTTTTTCCGATGAATGTTAATCGGTTAATCGGGACTTTTCTAACTGTTTGAGGCTCCGATCTTGTATCAGTAGATGTTTTGGGTGATTTTCCGACATCTCTGATTTTGTTCCGACGAGTTCTTCAAATTCTAGGGTTTTCCGACTTTCGGACCTAGAGTTTTGGTGTTATCCCATGACTTTCTCTTCGCCTGATGGACATTTTGGGTAACTTTCCGGTGTCTGTGACCTTATTCCGGTGAGTTTCAGAACCTAGGGTTTCCGGTGTTGGACCTAGGGTTTTCTCTGTTGATTGAAGGCCGATCTTCTCTGGTCGCGAAGAAAGAGGGTAACTCTGTCTTTATTTTGAGTATTGTATTGCTTTGTATGTGAGTATCTGGTTCCGCATGTGAGTATCTGGTTCCGTTACATTTTGCTTGTCGAAACTGTTTTTCTTTCAAGCTGGTTCATTAATCATGGCTTTTAATACCAATGCTGGTACCTCCTCCTAGGTAGACTCTACCAACCCCCTCTTTGTATATTCCTCTAATGTCCCTGGGTTCTCTCTTGTCCCCACTCCCTTCTCGGGTAGTGGTTATAGGGTTGGAGGAGAAAAATGATTGTCGCATTATTTGCTAACAACAAAATCGGATTTGTTGACAGCTCATGTCCTCGACCAACCTCTAATGTGGCTCAACAGAGGCTGTGGGATAGATGTAATAACATGGTCATTTCCTGGTTGACCTCTTCCCTATCTCCTCAGATTTCTGATAGTGCAGTATTCCGATACTGCACAGAGTATATGGTCCCAAATTGAGAAAAGATATGGTATCCATAACAAGACCAATATTTTTGAATTAAAAAAGGAACTTTCCCCCACATCTCAAGGCTGCTTAGACGTAGCCTCATACTTTAACCAGCTCAAAGGCCTGTGGGATGAGTTGGGCACAATGTGCACAAATCATGGGCAGAGATGTGTGTGTGCTGCTAAAAATGGAATAATTCAGGAAGATGATGAAAACAAGGTATTCCAGTTTCTTATGGGGTTAAATGAAGCATACATGGGGGTTAGGAGTAATTTGTTGATGATGCAGCCATTTCCTTCCCTTGACAGTGTTTACAATATAGTGCTTAATGATGAGAAACAGAGACAGGTTCAATCTATTTCTCAAATCAGTCCAGACTCTATGTCTTTTAATGCTAATGCAAATAAGCACTCAGTTGGGTTTTAATCAGGCCACAGTGCCTAGTCCCCCTATTTTCAAACCCAGAGTTAATTTTGAGCAAAGCAGAGGGTCCTTATTTTGCAGATACTGCAAGAAATCTGGCACTTAATTGATAAGTGCTACAAGATCCATGGTTTTCCTCAAAACATAAAATACAACAAGGGAAGGAAATCTACAGCTGCTCATATCTGCACTGGTGAGGAAAGTGTGTCTGTTAATCATGGGAATCCTAATATGTCTGTTCCTCTTGGGGATCCTCCTGCCAGCCATCACCATGTTGCACACATAGATGGTCACAGCTCTGTGATACCAGGGTTGAGCAGACACCAATATGATCAATTGATGAGCTTGTTGCAACAGACCCAGTTAGGGTATTCCAGTGATCAAGCTCCTCCTCCCATGTATGCTGCTAATTTTGTTGGTACTATGTTGACTGAGAGTCTTGTTTCTGATTTTAAATTATGCATGCTTACATACATTAATTCTGTCACCTGGATCATAGATTCAGGGGCATCTAATCATGTGACACATGATAAGAACCTACTCTTTAACATCATACCTTTGACTGTTCCTTATCTTGTAACTTTGCCTAATGGTTACAAAGTGAAAGTAACTTGTTCAGGTTCTTTTGCATTAACTTCTTCCCTTACTCTTCACAATGTGCTTCTGGTTCCTTCCTTTAAACACAACTTGATTTCTGTTCACAAGTTGGTAAAACAATTGCACTGTATAGTTTTGCTTACTCCAACTTCCTGTTTACTTCACATGATACAGGACCCTTCTCTGAAGAGGCCTTTGGATCTTGGTAAAGAGGAAGCTGGCCTATACAAACTGTCTTGGGTGCCTCTTTCCCCTTCTTCCTTTCCTGGTTCTTCATTTACTTCTGTATGTGCTTTGTCTGATTTTTGTAATGATGACAATGTGTTTGACAGAAAAATTGTTGCCTTGCCTACAATTGTAAATAATTCCATTTGTAATAATGATGTTACCACTTATATTAATTACATTTGGAATTTAAGACTAGCACATACTTCTTTTGCAAATATGAGACGTATTTCTGGTTTGTCTTTTCCACTTGCTTCTAAACAACCTTTTTCTTGTTCTGTCTGTCCTATGGCTAAAAAAATCAGACTCCCTTTTCCTAATAGCAGTACCAGTACTACTAGACCATTTCAATTAATACATGTGGATACTTGGGGGCCTTACCACACTTCTACTTCTTCTGGTTGTATATACTTCCTTACAATAGTTGATGATTTTTCTAGGGCAACCTGGACACACTTAATGGGCTCTAAAAGCAATGCTTTTTCCATGCTTAAGTCTTTCATCTGCTTTGGTAAAACTCAGTTTAACACTGTGGTTCAAACTGTTAGAAGTGATAATGCCTTAGAATTGGGATCCAGCATTGAGGGTATATCTTTCTTTAGTAGCCAGGGGATTATTCATCAAACCTCCTGCCCTCATTCACCCCAACAGAATGGTGTTGTTGAAAGAAAGCACAGAACCCTTCTTGAAACATGTAGAGCCTTGCTTTTTCAATCTGGCCTACCTGTGTCTTTCTGGGGGGATTGTCTGTTGACTACTACTTATCTCCTTAACAGAATACCATCCAGAATTCTTCACAATAAATCTCCTCATGAACTTTTGTATGGGAAAGCTCCATCTTATTCTCATTTGAGGGCATTTGGGTGCCTTGCTTATGCTGCTGTCCCTATTCCTCAAAGGGACAAGTTAAAGCTTAGAGCCCTCTCTTGTGTTTTTCTGGGTTACCCCTTTGCCAAAAAGGGTTATAAACTGTATAATCTGGTTTCCAAGAAATATTTTGTCTCCAAGGATGTTCTATTCCATGAAACTTGTTTTCCTTTTAAAAATAAACCTTCTTCTGTTCACCCTTCTCCTTCATCCTTTCCTTCTATTCCTCCTTCTGAGCATTCCACTGACACAGATTTTCCTATACATGCTTCCTCCCCTCCTTCCCTAACATCTGCTCCAACATCTGATTCTCCTGTTCCTGATTTTACTGATGCTGCTCCATCTTCTCTTCCTTCCTTCAATCATGATATCTCTCCCCCTGTTTTACCTTCTTCACACCCTCTTCCTACTTCTAGAAAGTCCACTAGACAGCATAATCCTCCTTCATATCTTAAGGATTATGTCTGCCAACTCCCTGCCTTTTCTGGTTCCTCTTCTTCTACTTTGGAATCTGAACCTTTGTATTACTCTCAAGCTGCATCTATTCCAGCATGGCAGGGTGCCATGAGACAGGAGTTTGATGCTTTGGAAGCAAACCATACCTAAGATGTTGTTCTTCTTCCTCCTGGTAAGAAACCCATTGGCTGTAAATGGGTCTATAAAATCAAATACAAGGCTGATGGTACTGTTGAAAGGTATAAAGCTAGGCTTGTTATTAGGGGTGATACTCAAGTTGAAGGGATTGATTTTACTGACACCTTTTCTCCTGTGATTAAGATGACCACTGTGAAATGTCTTACTGCTGTGGCTGTCAAGAATCACTGGCCTCTGTTTCAACTTGATGTCAATAATGCCTTTCTCCATGGGGATTTGATGAGGAAGTTTATATGAAACTTCCCCCAGGTTTGACAGTCTCTGCTCCTCTTTCTGGTTCTGTTTCTCCTACATCTTCTACTCCTTCTCATCTGGTTTGTAAGCTCAAGAAATCCCTCTATGGGCTGAGACAAGCATCCAGACAATGGTATGCCAAACTGTCTTCTGTTCTTTATTCCAGAGGGTACAAACATTCTTTGAATGACCATTCTTTGTTCATCAAAGGTAAACCTGGGTCCCTTGTGGTTGTGGTTGTCTACGTGGATGATATTATCCTTACTGGGGATGACAGTGATGAAATTACTGCCCTGAAACTGTTTCTGGATGATCAGTTTAAAATCAAAGACCTAGGGTCATTGCATTATTTTTTGGGCCTTGAAATGTCAGTTGTTCCTGGTGGAATGATCCTTAATTAGCATAAGTATATTTCTGATTTACTGCATCAGTTTGATTGTGCAAATGTCTCCTCTGTTGTTTCTCCTTTGGATATTATGTCAAACTTCATGCTGATTCTGGTGACCTTTTATCCTCTCCTGACTAGTACATGAGTCTTGTTGGTAAGATGTTGTTTCTGACTCATACTAGGCCTGACATATGCTTTGCTGTTCAACATCTGAGTCAATTCCTCAAATGCCCCAGACTTCCCCATATGACTGTTGCCCTGCATGTTTTGAGATACCTTAAAGGCACTCCTTCTATGGGTTTATTTTATTCTGCCAGTGACTCTGATAGTAACTGGGCTGCATGCCCTGATACTAGGAGATCTGTTACTGGATTTTGTGTGCTATTGGGTGGTTGCCTGATTAGTTGGAAATCTAAAAAGCAACATGTTGTTTCTTTGTCTTCTGCTGAGGCAGAATATAGAGCCCTCAGCAAAGTTGTTGCTGAATTTTCTTGGCTATCTCGTTTATTGGTTGATCTTGGGGTATCTGTTTCTCTTCCTTTTTCTGTGTATTGTGACAGCCAGGTTGCTGTCCATATAGCTACTAATCCTGTTTTTCATGAGCGTACCAAACACATCGAGGTGGACTGCCATTTTGTTCGGGATCAGCTACAGAATGGTTTTATCAAGCTGCTTCCTACTTCTCGTCAACTGGCTGACCTGCTCACTAAGCCATTACCTGGCACTGTGCTTCATCCGCTGTTATCCAAGTTGCAGGTGGTTTCCCCCTCCAACTTGAGGGGGGGTGTTGAGATGAAAGACTACATGGCTTCCAAACCTAAGCATAAATGATTGTACACATTGTATATACATTATATATTTATTGTATTTTCTGGTATGCATTGTATTGGGCTGTGATGATTTGTTTTTTGGGTTGTACATATATCTGAGCCCGTTTATTTTTGTTCTTGGGCCGTCTGACGCGACCCAAGAGTGATTGTATATAAATCACTTGCACATATATTTTAGATACGGGATTTCATTTTATCTTCTGGCTTTCTCCAGAAGCTTCTCATTCTCTCTCTGTATCGCTTCCTGTTCATCTTAATCTATTCTGATTTTCATCTTCAAATCTTCATGTTTTCAATAATCCCTTTTTGAGTTGAAATTTGACTTTGATCTTTTGTCTTTCTGCTTGATTGTTGCTCTATTCCAGCTTTTCTTCTTAGTTTCTTCTTCACTCTGACCATTAGCTTTTGCTTGATTTCTATAATATTTTCATTTACTCTTTGTTTTTGGGATAACGTATAAGCTGAGTTATTAGTGGAGGTTTCCTACAAGCTCTTCTTTTCTTCTATTACTGCTTTTTACCTTTTTGGTTAACTTTTCATGTAGAAGAAATAAAGCATTGTGCAAATCGTTTGAGAATCTTATTTTGAATGACACTACTGAAAAATAAAGAAATATCTGGTTCATTTTGAGAAAA
This sequence comes from Nicotiana benthamiana, assembly GCA_034376525.1. NCBI lineage: Eukaryota > Viridiplantae > Streptophyta > Magnoliopsida > Solanales > Solanaceae > Nicotiana > Nicotiana benthamiana. Next base: position 98,857,113 of record CM067323.1, on the reverse strand, counting down.
TTGTGAAAGAAATGCCCTGGTTGATGCTTATTCAAGTGGGATGTTGGATTGAGGAACGGGTTTACTGTTTTTAATGTTAGTGTAGCGTTTGAGAATGAAAATTTGTATGCAGTTTCCAAAGGCCTAATAATAGTGCTTTCCTGTTGAAAGATGTTAGGAATGGTTTCCTATTTGGAAAGCGCAAACAGGCAGTGGCAAATAGATATATGGAATTACTTTGGAACTGTCAAAAGTAATCTACGTGTTGCGATGTAAATATGATGAGTCAGTCCAAGATGTAAAATCTATCTCTGTTAGAGCTAAAGTAGCACTGAAAGGTCAAAAGTGGGTGGCAGCTCTGTCAATAATATGATTTACCACAAAATTACTAGGAAGTATAATTTTAATTTAATTACCTGGTACATTACTTGGTACACGGGCGATGTTTGAGTCGCCCATGTACGCATAAATAGTGTAAGTATATAAACAGGTACCTTACTTTCTTAATACTCCGATATATTTTTCTGGCACTCGAGTGTTAAAGCTCGATACTCTTAGTTAAGAGTGCAAAGTGGCCCGGGATTGGATCGGACTCGCGGTCCTGGCGATTTTGGTGGGCCGGTCCTAGCGGTCTCGGGTCTGCCGGTCCTATAAGCCCGTGACGAGCCGGTCCAGAAGTGAAAAACCGCCAGGCCCAGGACCTCATTTTTTAAAAAAAAGTTTTTTTTTAAAAAAAATCAGTAACGGCTCTTTTCAAAAGTAGCCGTATGGAAGTTTTAAAATAGTCATTTGGCCCTCAAATTTTTATATAATTACAATTTTTCTCATATCTCAACTATAAATACCCCCTCATTCTTTCATTTTTATTCATCAATTTATCAATCTCTCTCAATCTCTCTTTCAATCTTTTTACTATAATTACTTAATTTATTGTTGAAAATTCGTGAAAAATTGTGAAGTTGTTGAATTGAAGTTTTCAAGTGTTCAACGATTTTCAATTTTCAAGAAGTTGTTCGGCAGTCCGGTAAACTCGTTTCAACTCTTACGTTTTAATAATATATTTTTGTGTTGTTTAGTTTGCATAATTATAATTAGTATGGCATTTTCTTTGAAAAAAATATTTGGTAAAGGAAAAGGTAAAACCGGTGCAAGTAGTGGCCATAATATTAACCTTCCCCTGGCTCCCTAACCTACAAAAGATAAGCAAGTTAAAAGCAGTCGCCAACCTAGACGTCCTACTCCGCCTCCCGTAATGCTTGGTAGTGATCACCATTGTTTTCAATTTACCGATAGTGAATTTCTACATGATGTTGCAGTAGGTAATAGATTAGATGATGAAATTATGAATGCTCTTTATCCTAATGAACCTATCTTAGAGGAAAATGAGGATGATAATGATGATGATGAAACCCAAGCACCAGATTTAGATGATACACGTACTAGTCCTGTTCATAACTCAAGTAATGCACATGCACACCCACCTGTAGAATCTCCAACTTTTAGTAGACAACCTGCTAAACGTGCAGAAACATCATTAGTTTGAAATTTTTTTATTCAAGTAAGAGAAATAAATAACGCTAAGTGTAAAACTTGTGGGAAATTACTGGTTTCCATAAATTTACTGGAGACCGTAGCGGCACAGGTAGTTTGGTTAGGCACATAAAAACACACCCTACAAATAGGGCTAGATTTTTTCAAATGCAAGTGCATCAAGAGCGGACAAGTGTGGATTCTGCGGTTAACCCTGGTACAGGTTCAAATCTAGTTCAACCAGGAATTAACACTGTCACCGGAGGTACTTTATATTACGATCCAAATAGAGATCGTGAAGAATTAGCAAAGATGATTACTGTTATGTGCTTACCTTATACTTTTGCTTCTAATCCTAATTGAGTTCATTATATTAGAAGAGTTTTAATCATACTTATAAAGGTTGACCTCGCGCAACAGTTAAGGCCGATATTTATTAATTCAAATATGAATATGAACAATATTACCGCTATTTATTTACTCATATACCTAATCGGATTTCTATTACTACTGATATTGGTAGAAGTAATAATGACTGTGATTATCTAACTGTTACAAGTCATTGGATAGATGAGGACTGGACAATGCAAAAACGTATAATTGCATATAGAATAATTAATTCACGTCACACGGGTAGGTTTATAGCTAATACTGTTTCAGATATTTGTAGATATTTTTGTTGTAGCGATACAATAATGGCAATCACTATGGATAATGTTTCTAGTAACACTAGTGCAATAGCATGCTTACAAAAACACTAAATCCTGCATTTAGTAATATTTTTCATGTTAGATGTATTTGTCATATTTTTCATTTAATTGTTGGTGATGGCATGCGAATTTAAACATAGAAATTGAAAAGGTTCGAATGGCTCTTAATTTGCTTTTTTGTTCAAACCATAGAACTAGACTTAGAGAGTATTTTAAAAAATGTGATAAATATGGCCTTAGAGAAAGAAAGGTTCCTAAACCTTGCCCGACTAGGTGGAATTGTATGTACGAAAGTTTAGTAGTTGCGTATGAATATAGAAACCCAATTAGTGCTACGTTTAATTCTCGGGTAGGAGGTGAGGATGATGATGAAATGCTTACTACCCAAGATTGGACGAATGTTAAAATTCTTTTAGATTTTTTAGAACATTTTCAAGTTGCTACAAATGCATTTTCTGGGCACTAGCTGATTTGTTTGTTGAATTTGGCGAGGGTGAGGATATTATGAACTTGCTATAAATGAAATGAAACAAAAATTTAAAAAATATTTTTTCCCTATCCCTCCTATTTTTGGTTTTGCAGCAATGTTAAATCCTACAATGAAATTGGGAGGTCCTCATTTTTGGTATTCTAATATTTATAAGGCTTTAGATCTTTCAGACGATGAAATTGCTACACTTTGCATCAATTAAAATTAATGCTCAAACTATTTATAATGCTTATAAAGTTGCGTTAGAGCATGCTAGGCCAAATATTCCAACCCCTACTTCGTCTAGCTCACAATTGACTAAAAGAGTTGCGGGCTTAACAGCTCTTAAACCTTGGACGGAGTTCCGGGGTTTTCAAGGCGATAATTATGATGAAACTTCACATCTAAATGAGCTTCAAGTTTACTTGTCTCAGGGACTTGAAAAGGAGAATCCAGACGGCTCTTTCGATCTATTGGAATGGTGGAAGTGAAGGAAAAAATATTCTCCGGTTCTTGCAAGGATGGCTAAGGAAGTTTTATCAATTCAAGCTTCAATTGTTGCAACGGAGACCGCTTTCAGTCAAGCAAGACTACAAACCGGTGATTATAGAGAGGCGATGAGAGATAGTTTAGAAAAATCGGTGCTTTTTAGAGATAGGATCCGCGCAGAAAGAAGAACTTTGGAATTGCAGAATCACAACCGGCGATGAATGAAACTTATGAAGAAATGATAGCGGAACTTTCGGAGGATTCGGCATCGCCCGGAAGTGGTGATGAACAAGCTTCGTTTCCACCACCACCAACACAACCTCCTCCCAACCTTGACGGATTTATGAGATTTGTTAGAGATACAATGTAGATTATGATGTAACTTGTACATTGGCACATCTTCTTTTAGTTTTTTTTCCTTTTAATGGTGGTATTAGTACCTTGTTGTGCTCATTCCATTGGGGGAAGGAAGACTAAGAAAGATATGTCATTTTGGTTAATAAAATTATAAGACATATCCTTGAATATCTTTTTTCTCAATATTTCTTTGTCTTTACTATATATATATATACATACATATATATATATATACACACACACACATAACATACAACCTAAACTACAAGAAAATATATAAGTAATAACATATATACATAAGATACAATATATATAAAAGAATATATATATACATTATACATAAGAGATACAGTATATATACTACAACAAAATATATACATAATATACAATATATACTACATGAAATGATATAAAAGAATATATATATACATAAGATACAATATATACTACAAGAAAATATATAGGGAATATACATGTAGACAAAATATATACACTATATACTAATAAGTACAACACAATATACTAATTACTACAACACAATATATATATTATATACAATATATACTAATTACTACACACAATATATACATAATATATATCAATATATACATAATATACAATATATACTAATTACTACAACACACTATGTACATAATATATAATATATACTAATTACTACAACACAATATACATAATATACAATATATACTAATTACTACAACACAATATAAAATGAAATATATATTATATATACTATACTAATAACTTAGTACACCATATAAAATATATTTTACAGTATACTAATAACTATTATATAAGATATTGCCCTAAAAAAACCGCCAGGCCCGACCCGCCCGCCCGCCAAGCCCAGAACCACTGTGGGCTTAGGTCCGTCACGGGCTGGTCTCAAGCGTAAGAACCACCAGGCCCTGTACACGAAGTCCGGGACCGCGAAGCCCGACCCGTTTAGACCCGGGCTCGGGCCAGAATACACCCCTATTCTTAGTGCCTGCTCAATGGAAAGGAATGGATTCATCTTTGGTTCTTGGTAGTGGTGGCTAATTAAAAATGATACTCCCTGGACAATATAGATGCAAACTGATTGATATGGTATACGAAATGCACAGACTTTCACAGGCTCAACCAAATTGATTCAAGGTTGGCTTTCATCTCTTATATAAAATATAAAAAGAATATAGCAATTCGTGCCGATAACGTATTATAAAACTAGCTCAAAGTAATAATATAAAATAAAAAGATAGACAACAATGTAGAGAGAAAGAGAAGAAAATCTATTTCTTCCATTTATTCAAGTGTGTACAATATGATATCGAAATCCTCTATTTATATGTTAACATTGAGGTATACAAAGGGATATCATAAACATCTATATATTATTAAAAGGAGAGGGAAAAGCATCTCCTTAAGCCAAGTGGCCCCTTAAAAAAAAGCTACATGGCATAATTGGTTATTAAATTAGTTATTTATTTAATAATTAGTTATTGGTTATTCTTTTTTAATTTAAATATATCTAAAATTGAAAATAAATAAAAAAAATATCATATATATATATATATATTTTGAATTATATCATATATATATTTGTGTGTGTGTGTGTGTTAATTGGTTACTTTATTTGAATTAACAAATATAGATATCTTATAATTAACTATAATATAACAACAAAAATATAAATACATAAAAGAATAGTAACTACCCATTCAAATTTGGTGGGAGTAGTTTCAAGTTGGAGTTTTAAAATTATTTTAAAATAATAAAAAATAAAACTATAAAAAATGAAATAAGAGAAGAAAAACAACCTATTTAAATCGGGGAGTAGTTTCAAGTAGGAGTTTTGAAATAATTTTAAAATAAAAATAGATATCTTATAATTAAATACAATAAGAAAATTAAAATATAAATATATAAAAATAACAACTCATTCAAATAGGTGGTTATTTTTAATTAATAACTAGTTATTGGTTATTATTTGTGAATTTAAATATATATAAAAAATAAAAAATACAAAAATACAAAACTACCATTTGGATTATATATATATATATATATATATATATATATATATATATATATATATATATATATATATATATATATATTAATTGATTACTTTATTTGAATTAATAAATATAGATATCTTATAATATGTGTGTGTGTGTGTATATATATATATATATATATATATATATATATATTAATTTATTACTTTATTTGAATTAATAAATATAGATATCTTATAATTAACTATAATATAAAAATAAAAATATAAATATATAGAAGAATAACTACCCATTCAATTGGGTAGGAGTATTTTCAAGTTGGAGTTTAAAGAACAAGCTATGAAAAATGAAACAAAAGAGAAGAAAAGCTACCTATTCAAATCGGGAGTAGTTTTAAATGTGAGTTTTAAAATAAAAAATACATTAAGAAATAATAAATTACCAATTCAATTGGGGAGTATTTTTAAGTTGGAGTTTTAAAATTTTTTGAAAATAAAAAAGGAAAATAAAAAAATAAAAAAACTTCAGAGAAAAATATTAAAGAATGTAATATGCTAATGAAGTTTTTTATTAACAATGTAGTGGTATTAAATATTGGAAAATAGAATAAAGAAAAATACATAACAAAATGTTATTCGATGCGCTGCCTTTATAAGTCTCATTAGTTAAACAAAAATTTCATTCACTAAGAGTTAGATAATATTATTAAGAACAATAGAATCTATATATTACTAAAATGAGAGGAAAAATCTCATTCGTTAAGCCAAGTCGTAGCCTAAAAAAAGTCACATGACAAAACTAGTTACTAAATTAGTTATTTAGTTAATAATTAATTATTAGTTATTCTTTTTGAATTTAAATAAATATAAAACTGAAAATAATAAAAAAATACAAATATATATATATATATATAGTGACAACCTGACCGTCGTCTCATATGTTGCTGCTCTATTTTCCCCGTTTGTTGCTTCTTCATATTTCATTATCGGTATGTGCTGTGTGAGAGTTGATTTGGAATGATTTTGATAAGAAATGAGACACTTAGTCTCTTTAAGGAAGGCTTAAGTTGGAAAAAGTCATCCGAACGTTGACTAATGAGTTATAAGGATCGGATGTGGTTTCTAGTGATTTGGTTAGCTTTGGGGAATGATTTGGGACCTAGAAGCGTGATCGGACTTGATTTGGAGGACCGGTGTAGAATTAGGCTTGAATTGGCAAAGTTAGCATTTTGGCGAATTCCGGTTAATAGGTGAGATTTTAATCCAAGGGTTGGAATGGAATTCCGAGAGTTGTTGTAGCTTCGAGACGTGATTTGTGATGTGTGTGCAAAATTTCAGGTCACTCGGACATGGTTTGGTCGGGATTTTGATCGATAGTGCATTTCAGAAGTTTTTGAAGAACTTAGACTTGAATCCGATGTGATTTGATGGTATTAGCTTTGTTTGATCGGGTTTGGGAATTGGGTATGGACAACTGTTGTTAATAGAGACTATCGTTTCGAGTGTTGGATTGTGTGGTTTGTTGTATAATTTCACTTGAGGTTGCAGGCGTGGGTTATTACCGCTGGTTCGGGTTTATTCTTGGTATGGTTTTTGAAGTGCAATGAGGTTCTACGGTTTATGGTCTGTATGGACTCTGAAATTTCAGTTGTGTTGTATTATGGGGCCTATGTGAGTTAGGGTGACGTGGGATCACCTCGGGTATGTGCATGGTAAGACCATTCAGCTATTGGGTTGCTCTTGGAACAACTCTAGGTACGCTCGAGGACGAGCAATTGTTTAAGTTGGGGAGGATGTGACGACCCGACCCATCGTCACATGTGTTGCTGCTCTATTTTCCCTGTTTATTGGTTCTTCATATTTCATTATCGCTATGTGGTGTGTGAGAGTTGATTTGGAATGGTTTTGATAAGAAATGAGACACTTAGTCTCTTTAAAGAAGGCTTAAGTTGGAAAAAGTCAACCGAATGTTGACTAATGAGTTATAGGGCTCGGATGTGATTTTCGGTGATTTGGTTAGCTTCGGGAAATGATTTATGACCTAGGAGCGTGATCAGAATTGATTTTGGAGTGCCGGTGTAGAATTAGGCTTGAATTGGCAAAGTTAGTATTTTGGCAAATTCCTGTTAATATGTGAGATTTTGATCCGAGGGTCGGAATGGAATTTCGAGAGTTGATGTAGCTTTAATACGTGATTTGTGATGTGTGTGCAAAATTTTTAGGTCACTCGGACGTGGTTTGGTCGGGTTTTTGATCGATAGTGCATTTCGGAAGTTTTTGAAGAACTTAGGCTTGAATCCGATGTGATTTTGATGGTTTTAGTGTTGTTTGATGCGTTGTAATGATTGGAACAAGTTCGTACGATATTTTGGGATATGTTTATTCTTTTGGTTGAGGTCCCGTGGGCCTCGGCGTAGATTCGGGTGGTTTAACGGAAGGTTTTTGGAGTTAATTGCAGGTTCAACTTTGCAGGTATCTGTGGTTTTGCACCTGCGGTTATAGGACTGTAGGTGAGGTGTCACTGAAGCGATTGGAGGATGCGCAGAAGCGGAAGTCTTGGACCTTGCTAAATTCCACAGGAGCCGAAGGAGGACCGCATAGGCGGCCTCGTAGAAGAGAGCTAGGCCTCGCAGGAGCGGAATGTTACCTTAAGTGAAAGATCCACAAAGGCATACGTTGATCGCATAAGCGGAAGCCGCAAAAGCGGTATGGGATCCGCAGAAGCAAAAATTGACCTGGGCAGAAGGTTTAAAATATCATTTTCATCCACGAGGGTTATGTATTTTCCACCATTTTTGAGCGAGCTTTGGGAGCTTTGAGGCGATTTTGAAGAGGGATTCAAGGAAGAATGATTAGAGGTAAGTTCCTTGGCCTAAAAACACGAGATTATGTTGGATTTAAAATAGAAATTGGTTGAAATTTGTTAAAAAGGGGTAAAACTAGGGATTGAGTTTTGATATTTCAAATTGGGATTTGATAGGTCATTTGAGATCGGATTTGGGAGTTCTTGGTATGTATGGACTCGTGGATAGACGAGGAATTTGATAATGTGAATTTTATAATTTTTCGAGAAGCAAGCCCGGGGCTCGGGTTTTGCTGATTTCGAGATCTTGCTATATTTTGATTGTTTTCGATTGAGTAGTGTTCCCTTGGCATAGTATGATATATTTACTCTGATTTTTTATTAGAAACGACGGGCGTGGAAGCCGAATTGATGGGCAAAGGCGTCTTGGACTTCAGATTTCGCCGGTTCGAGGTGAGTAATACTTGTAAATGATATCATGAGGGTTTGAAACCTCGGATTTTGCATATCATAGTGCTGTATCTAGGTGACTTGCATGTCGGGCATGGTCGTGGAGTAGAGAACCGTTGGGGATTGAGATTCGGTCCGTCCCGATTGATGAAATTACTACGTATTTGACTGAAACTATTTGATATTATCATGATTTGGACTAATTGCCATGTGTTGGGCCTCCTGCCAATTATTTGAACCCTCCAGGGAATTATATCACTGTTTTTGCATTACCCTGCATATTATTTTATCTCATTCCAAAGTTTTAAATACTATTTTGCAAACTCAGCCATCTTTCTAAGATTTGAAAACTTAAATGATATCTTACTGACATTTTGAGCTGAGTATTGTTATGTTGATATTGCTTAAGTGGCTTATGTGCATTTCTGGACTGTGCATGGATCGAGTTGCACGCCGCAGCGGTGTGATATTTATATTGTGCTTGTGCTGTAGGAGCCCTTCCGGAGTCTGAACCCCCACAATGAGCGCGGGTACCCAAATGGATCGGGTTGCTCGCCGCATCAGTCATGTGCATTGCATTGCATTCATGCATTGGTTCCTGTTTGTACTACGTGGCATGTCATTCAGCACTCTCATATAATTGGCATCCATGCTATATTTTTCACTGTGTACCAGATACCCTGTGTTACTTGTTAATAGAGTATTATGCCCGAGGGGCTGATTTGTGTACGGACTTGCACTACCTGATATCGCATTCATATGCATAGCTGTTAAAAAGAAAATAAAAAGATAATTTCAAAAGAGGTTTAAACTGAGCCAGATATTTTCTAAAGGATTTTTCCCAGACTTACTGTTTTCAAAAAAGGGTTGTGCTGTCACATATTGCATGATGGAGTGCTCTTACGTGATTTCTTGCCGCTCAGTTATTATTTTCTTTTATTATTCACTGAGTTGGAGTACTCACTTTACTTTCTGCACCACGCATGCAGTTGCAGGTATTGTTCACCCGATAGTGGGTTATTAGCGGACTGAAGGTATACTATTGTAGCTGAATAAGGTGGCCGCCAGCGTTCACGGCACCGGACTTCATCTTTTGCTTCTAAATCTTATTTTGTATATAATATTGTCCCTGTAGTGGTGTTCAGTTTTCATTAGACGCTCGTGACTTGTGACACTCCGGTGGGGTTGTGTTGGGTGATAAATATTAGTTATTAATGCTAATAAGTCGTATTATTCATTCATTTATAGTTATTAATTGTTAAATAAGGCATTGTTGTTCTGTTGGCTCACCTTGTCTTCATGAGATGCGCCATCACGATCGGGTTTGGGAATTGAGTCGTGACACACACACACACACACATATATATATACATATATATATATATATACACACACACACACACACACACACACACACACACACACATATATATATATATATATATATATATATATATATATATATATATATATATTAATTGGTGACTTTATTTGAATTAATAAATATAGATATCTTATAATTAACTATATAAAAAACGAAAATATAAATATATGAAAAAATAACTACCCCATTCAAATTGGCTGGAAGTAGTTTCAAGTTGTAGTTTTTAAATTATTTTTTTTTTCTAAAAAAAAAAAGAAGAAAAAAAAAATCTATAGAAAACTTACAAAGAGAAAAAAACTACCAATTCAAATCGGGGAGTAGTTTCATGTTGGAGTTTTAAAATAAAAATAGATATCTTATAATTAACTATAATAAAAAATAACTATCCGTTCAAATTGGGTGGGAGTAGTTTCAATTTGGAGTTTTAAAATTATTTTAAAATAAAAATCTATAAAAAAACCAACAAAAGAGAAGAAAACTACTCATTCTAATCGGGGAGTAGTTTCAAGTTGGAGTTTTAAAATAATTTTAATATAAAAAACAAAATAATAAATAATAAATTACCAATTCAAATTCGGGAATAATTTTAACTTGGAGTTTTAAAATTATTTGAAAATAAAAAACAAAATTAAAGAAATAAAAAAACCTTTAGGGAAAAATATTAAATAACATAATATGCTAATAAAGCTTTCTATTAACAAAGTAATAGTATTAAATATTGGAAGAAATAATAAAGAAAAATACATAACAAAAACGTTATTCGATGAGTTGTTGTGTAAGTCTCATTAGTTTAACATAGATTTTGTTCACTAAAATTTAGAAAATATTATTAAGAACAACAAAATAAAATTTAAAATAAAATATATTTCAATAGTAATAAATTATATATCTTCTCATATGTTACAAAAAGAAAGCGAATACTAAATATTATTTAATATAATAAAGAAAAATAGAACAAAAAAATTATTCACTAACTATATAAGTGTAACTACCCAAACCGTCGTTTCCTGTATTTCCATCCCGTATTCCCCGTTATATGCCTATTCATATTTCAATATGGGTACTTGGTGAAATTGAGTCAATTCGGATTGAGTTTGGTAGGAAATGGAGCAATTAGTCTCTTTAAGGAAGAATTAGTTTGAAAAAGTCAACCGGACGTTGACTTGTCGAGCTCGGAACCGAATTCGGATGATTTGGTTAGTTTCGGGGGATGAATTAAGGCTTTGAAGGGTAATCAGAATTAATTTTGGAGGTCCAGTGAACAAATTAGCCCATTTTGGCAAAGTTAGTATTTTGGCAAATTCTGGTTGATAGGTGAGATTTTGATCCCGAAGTCATAATGAAATTCCGAGAGCTGCTGTAGCTTTTTTATGTCATTTGTGTCGTGTGTGCCAAATTTTAGGTTCTTCGGACATCGTTTGGATTTTTTATCAAAAGTGTATTTTCGAAAGTTTTTGGAAACTTAGGCTTGAATTCGATGAGTTTTGGATAATTTGATATTGTTTGAGGTGTTTTGATGATTGGAGAAGGTTTTAGTGGTGTTATGAATTATGTGGGAATGATTGATTGAGGTCCCACTGGCCTCGGGTGTGTTTCGGATACCCAACGGGTCATTTTTGGAAGATCTTTGCCGTTTTGAGCATAAATGTAATGATCTAAAGGTTCATTTTTAGTTCTAGAAATCCAAATTTGATATTGAGACTTCCAAATTTAATCATGAATTATAGATCTGATCTGAAAATTTTGGTTTAATTTCATCAAGTCGCGATTGGGCTTTTAACGTGAAATGTGAGTTAATTGTTTAACGAGCGAAATGGGTATTGAACTGGGCAAACGAGTTCCAAATTGAGTTTTGATTGAAGTATTGTGTTTGTATTATTATTTGTGACTCATAGGAACAATAACAGTATAATTCCGAGTTCGTATGATGGAGTTACTGTGCTGCAAATTTCTTAAAAGCAGATGTATTTTCTGCAGCATCGAACATTAACTGCGCGTGAACAGTAACCGCGCGGGTGAACAGTGCGAGTGAATAGTGCCTGTGAACAGTGTGTGTATAGTGCCTTTGAACAGTGACGTAAACAGTGCATGTGAACAGTGACGTGAACAGTGACGTGAACAGTGACGAACAGAATGTTAAGTTCTGAAAATCCCATTTTCCATTTTTGACGATTTGGAGCTCGGGTAAGGCAATTTTTGAAGGAATCTTTGGAGAGAACAACGGGGTATGTGTTCCTAACTCCATTTTGATTATATTACTCGAATCTATTGCAAGTTTTATCGTTAATACGTGAATTTAAGGAGATAAAACTTAGAAACCCTCTCGGATATAATTGAGGATTTGAAGGTCGAAACGATATGAGGAATTGTTAAATTTGATATGTATAGACTAGTGGCGATATAAGGAACATTTTGATGTAAAATTTTTTGAATTTCGAGACATGGGCCTGGGGCTCGGGTTTTGCAAATTTCATGATTTTCGATATTTTTTTAGTACTTTTGATTTGGTTATATTCCCGTAGCATATTGTAACGTATTCGCTCTGGATTTGGACAGATTCGTCACACGAGGAAGCAAATTCGAAAGGCAAGGGCATAGCGGAGTAGACATTTGACCGTCTTGAGGTGAGTAATAATTTTAAATGACGCACCGAGGGTTTGAAACCCCGAATTGCAAAACATACTGCTATATTGAGATGAGACATGCGTTGTATGACAAGCGCGAGGTCATTTACTATTGGGGATTGTGACTTGGTCCATCCCAGTTGATATTTTTTCCGCGTATTTAATAAATAATTACGGTTTTCACCATGATTTGGGCTTATTGTCATATTTGGGCTTCGTGCCAATTATTTGAAATGTTTGTGAATCACATTACTATTTTCCTCACCAATTGAAATACTATTTGAACTCAGTCCAATTGAATTATATTATTCATGAACTCAGCTACATTTATACTCAACTCGAGATTTAATGATAATTATAATGTTTTTGGGCAGAGCACTATTGTTTTACGAAAGCCCAAGAGGCTATGATTATTTCTCTAGACTGATTGAGGCCAAGGGCCATCTGTGAGGATATGTCGAGTGATGTGAGGAGGCTTTCAGGCCTCGAGTGTTATGTGAGGAGGCTTCCAGGACTCGAGTGTTATGTGAGGAGGCTTCCTTAGTTGTTGGTAAAGAATGCTTAGTGTAAAGAGAAGGAAGTTGTTTTGTTGTATCGGAATGAGATCATGTCCTGAGGTGTCAGAGTGCTGATAAGGCACGAGTGGTTCAGTTCGTTAAGTCAAGTATTTTGCAGTGGGTATAAGAGTGGATGACTCTTGAGAATGATTTTGATGTGTTAAAGATTCTATATGTAGCACTCAGATGTTTTAAGGTTGAGTAGATGACCAAGTCAGTGTTTTCATTAGAACAGGTCAAGACTTGTGGTATTTTTATGTCAATTACGGGATTCTATGTATCAGTATCTAGGAGGTAAAGGCGGCGAACTTAGATTCGCAGGAAGTTCTTCAAAGTAGGGTATTTTAGAAGTGATATTTTGGAACGTTTGAGAGAGGGTGTAGTGGCCTATTGGTCTTAAACAGTGTGGTCTTACATTCGAGTCTCGTATGGTAAGCCTGGGTTGAGGGATGGTGGCGCTACAGCAAGAGATTATATCAAGTTGAAAATGAATCAGAAGGAAATATAGACAAATGAAGTAGCTTGTTAGCGGACTGAATCGGTATGGTAAAGATGTGATCAATTCATTATTTATGTTCGAGGTAATGAGCCCTTACGGGGTATTGGGTGACAGAGCTTTTGAGCTCGAACAGTTTGCTTAGGCTGGTGTGGATAGAAGGATTTAGTCCTGGCAGTACAACATGTGGATAGGAAAAAGGAGATAGAGTTCTCAGGTTACCTTAGTATGATATGGTATGTGCGGTCTGTTGTGGAGGATTGGGATTTGTGTGTGTAAGGTACGGTTCAGTTCCGAATGGAAAGTCATTAAATTCTTAAGCAGCTAGGGAAGCTGCATGTGATTTAAGAAGCAACCATTAGATGATTAAGGAAAATGGTATTACTATTCTAGTAATTTGACGGGAGTATACATTCAGTAAGAGGGGAAGGTGATGTAAATTGATAACAATTTGGTGGGAATGCGGCAGTTTCCTATTGGACCGACAGTTCGCATATGAGTCCGTTGATGGCACAGGGAAATTTTAGAATATATTTCGTGGAAACGAATGGTTACTTGATGTGTAATAAGTATTCATACGGCAGAATGTGGGACCAGGTATAGTGATTTGTTTGTTATATGGAGTTGGAGACTCGGAGTTCTCCGGTACAGCCTATGTCGCAGTTTAGGATCGTGTGTATTCGGCACAGTCTAGTGGCAAGTAGAATTGGAGGCTAGAGTGGATCTCTATTTGTTGATATGATATATTTTGGATATGATATTGAGTTTAGACTGGTTTCCTCAGTGTTGGACTAATCTAGACTATTGTGTTATGGGCTATGCCGGAAAATGCCACAGGTTGCGTGGCGAGGTGCATCGGACTATGTTCTAGAGGAATGGTTATGTTCCAAGGACCAACAGACGGCTAGTAGGAGTTTCTTTCTTTAATTTGGCCTTTGAGGCGGGAGGTTTCTACGAGTGATTCAGTTCTGATAGTAAGGGACTTTTCGGATGCGTGTACCAGTCTGAGTCGACTCGGTTGGCTCCGAATTGCATTGTCGAGGGATAAGTTGACTCGACCGTTGCTGAGCTTATCAGCGATCTGGAGAGATCTATGAGTTGTTTTCGACGTTGCGAGACGTTATGATTTTTGGGAAGTGGCGCATATATTGCGGTGCTATCAAGATTCATAATGGGAGTGGAACTTTGTAGCTTACACCGCCATAAGTAGATATGATTATGCACTGAGTGTGCTTACGGCTGATACTCGGTATTCTGTTATAATGAGCAAATTCTGCTCGATGTGCATCTCCCTAGGTGAGATATTTGAGTGGATCGGGTGTGTATGTATCTGGATCGGGTTGTGCACCGCAATAGTGTGACGTTGAGGATAGTTTCCGTGTGTTACTTTGTATGCCTTGTTTCCTGGTTTCTGAGGAAAGTACGTATTGGGAGTTGCTCGGCGAATAATGCGTCGGTTGTGTCCTTTCAGGATTGAATGGTATATACTACTTGCTTCACCGAGGGTGTGATGGATTGCTTGATTTCAGACATCAATATGTGCATGGTGGTCAAGTTCGAGTATAGCGACTTGAGGCGCTTCATGTGAAATGGTGTTTGGATGAGATCGCGTATTATAACGAGGCTACGTGGAGATTAGACCCTTCGGGAAAGATTCATGTATTCTTTTTCTATGCTGGGGGACGGGGCCCCAACCTTGTGTTGTAATGGTATTGATGAGCTTAAAGTACAGCTCTTTCTTTTGAGTCATTTTCATGTCTTGAGTATGTTCAGACCATCTCTTATTGGTATGGGTGTTATGTAAGTTGTGGCTTAGGCCGTATTGATGTGTCATGTCACCAGGATAGTGTGTTTGGTCAGAAGAGACTTTAGGGGTCTTTAATGGATATGAACGGATTTGGTTTCATCTTGTCAGAAGGTTAATATCAAGTTTCAGCTCGGAGATCTGTTGATGTATTGGTCAAAAGGGATGAAAAGTCTTCGTGAATGGTTGGTCTGACAAATGGTTATGGACTACTGTGTGTTCGTTATCATTGATAGAGTATAGCATTGTTGGAATAAAACTCCAGCTAATAAGGGGTTTTATCCGGTACATGGTTGTTGTGGACAGCTATTGTGGACAGCTATTATGGATATAAATTTTTGTTTCGAGTGTTAAGATTATGCGGTATATCATGTGGGTTACCTGAGGTTGCAGGTATGGGTTATGACAGCCGGTTCAGGTTTATTCTGAGGATAAATGGGAGGTCATGGTCTTTTGTATGGTTTTGGAGGTGCAATGTGACTTTACGGTTATAGTCTAGACGGCCTGTGAAATTTTAGCTGTGTTGTATTATCGGGCATATGCGAGTTAGAGTGACGTGGGATCACGCCGGTTATATGATTAGTAAGGTCATTCGGAGATTGGTTGGCTCCAGTGCAACTCTGGGCACGCTCGAGGACGAGCGTTTGTTTAAGTTGGGGAGGATGTAACGATCCGACCCGTCGTCTTAGGTATCTCCGCCCCGTTTTCCTCGTTTTATACTTCTATATGTTTCATTATATGTGTTTGGTGCATTTGAAGTAATTCGGATAGAGTTTGGGTAGAAATGAGACAATTAGTCCCGTTATGAGAAGGTTAGTTTGGAAAAAGTCAACCGAATATTGACTTATGAGTTAGAGGACTCGGAATGGATTTCCGACGATTTTACTAGTTTCGGGTGGTTATTTATGTCTTCGCAGCGCAATCGGAACTGAATTTGGAGGTTTGATGTAGATTTAGGCTTGAATTGGCTAAGTTAAAATTTTGGCGAAGTCTGGTTAATAGGTGAGATTTTGATCCGGGGGTCGAAATGGAATTCTGATGGTTGCAATAGATCCGTTAGGTGATCTTGGATATGCGTGCAAATTTGCAGATCATACAGAGGTGTTTTGATCGAATTTTGGATCAAATGTGTGTTTCGGAAGTTTTAGAAGAACTTAGGCTTGAATCCGATGTAAATTTGGTGTTTGATGTTAGTTTTGGCGTTTTGAGAGTGGAACTAAGTTTGAATGATCATATGTGATATTTTATTATGTTCGTATGCAGTCCCGAGGAGTTCGGGTGAGTTTCGGATAGGTTTGGGCTGCGTTGTGCTCGTTTTTCTTATGCTTCAACGTCGTTTCTTCAAGCATAAATGATATCATATTGAACAAATAAGCTCTGATTACTGTTTTGAATAAAGCCCTAGATCCGTATCCTAATTATGGACCCGTAGCAAAAAAAAGAATCGTCGAATTTGGACATCGTATGAGGATTTTATGGCCGTTTTACCAAGGTATGCCCTGATTTTCAAATTAATGACGAAATTGCCCCTGACGGCGTATTAAAAACCTGCACTATTTGCAAATCTTAAAACCTACATATCTCCTTCATTATAAGGTCAAATTGAGTGATTCAAAAGCCTAAATTCATTGTAATTTCACAATAAATCCATTGGTAGCAGAAAAACGTGTGAAAAGTATACCTATAATGAGCAGGTAGAGTTTTCTTCCAATTTTTAAACGGGAAGAAGCTTCCGAGGCAATTTTTAAGAGAGAAAATTAGTGGGTATCGCTGAGGTAAGTTATTTGATTATTAAAAATCATTTTTAGGTGATTATAAATCATAATCCCAACCTTTAATCCATGAAAATAGTAGAAAAATAGGATTTTGGGGCATGAGACCTTTAGGGGCGATTTGAGGGGTCAAACGTACTCCGATTTTGGTGTTATTTATATGTACGGTCTCATGGCGAGACGAGAAATCCAAATATGTGATTTTTAGAATTTATCGAGAAGTGGGCACGGGGCTCGGGTTTTGCCAACTGCGTGATTTTTAGTATTTTTCGAATAATTTCAGTTGGGTTATGTTTATTTAGCCCATATTTATGTATTCGTTGTGATCTTAACTAGATTCAACCCACGAAGAGGTCGATATAGGAGGAAAGGGCATCGCGGGCTAGTCTACGGCCGATTAGAGGTGAGTAGTTTGTATAGATGATGGCCTGAAGGTTTGAAACCCCGATTTATCACATTGTGACGCTATTTTAGGGCTTTACTCGCACCCCATGAAAGGTGCGGGATGGTATATGATTGGGGATTGTGACTTGGTCCATCCCGAGAGCGGAATATAAATTATTGATGACTGATACGCACATTGTGTTGTTGATAATTGGGCTTAATGCCATGTTTGGTGCATTGTGCCGATCTATAGTACCCGTCTAGGGTGAATATCTGTGTGATAACATGATTTTCATTGATCTCAGTCCCGTGTTTAATCACCGTAATGAAATGCTAAATCACTTTTCCTGAAATTAAATTATTAAATTGTATTCTTCCTAAGAATTGGAAACTGAAAAATAAGTTGAATATGTTATGTGACTCCTATGCATATTATGGATTAAGCATGGATCGGTCTATACGCTGTAGTGATTATATACATTGATATTGAGGTCGAGAGCCTGTTTTATGCCAATACCTGGCTGATATTGCGCTTGGGCTGAAGGAGTCCCTCCGGAGTCTGTACACACCCCCAGTAAGCGCCGTCGATGATAAATAAATACGGATGGCTCGGGATGTACGCCGCAACGTAGTTATGTGCATTGCACTGCATCTTTATCTGATACTTGACTGTTATATTTGATATTATTTTGCTGTTAGTTCGTAGCTAAGGAATAGGAGTGTTAGATGTAGCTTTGCTTTGTGGCATTTCGTGGATTTCTTACTTTGAGACATTTTTCTGTGATTATTATTCTCTGATTCGGTAGTACTCACCCCTACTCCTTGCACCTTGTGTGCAGATTCAGGTACACCGGAGGCATAGCTGATACTCATAGTCTCCAAATATTTCCAGAGTCGTTGAGGTATCTGCATGACGTTCGCACGACCTGGCTGCTCTTCATTTTTTTAGTTTATTTTTATTGCATATATTCCAGACTTTATTACTTCCATTCAGATATTATTATCCAGTTTTGTTTAGAGGCTCTCGACTCGTGATCCCGGATCTTTGGGAATGATTATTCAGATTTCATAATATTCTATTATTATTATCAGATCATTATTCTAAATTACTATAATATTCTTAAACTGTCGGTTTTGAGACTTAATGTTAAATTGGAAGCGATTGTTGGTCAGGTTTACCTAGCTTTAGGGTTGGGTGCCATCACAACCGGGTTTGGATCATGACACTATCTTTTTCGGGTTAGGATAAGGTCTGAATATACTTTACTTTCCCCAGACCCCACTAATAGGGTTTTATTGTATTATTGTAAAATTGATTCTTCGAGTAAGCAAGGTCGACAGCCAGCTTTGTTGTAGTTGTAGCAAAAATATGTTGTAATAGGGGAGGATTGCACTCGTACTCACCTTCATGCTGGGAGATAAAGGATTGGCTTCAATGAAACTTCGAAACATCTTTTTTATTGTTTGCATGTACCCCTATGTGACATTTGCGAAGCACTTGACATGTTCCTTGAATCAAGAAATTCATCACCTACCTTTTTATTTTATTCACAATCAACTAGCAGTTGACATGTTCCTTGAATCATGAAATTCGATCACCTTTTTATTTTATTCACAATCAACTCCAGTGGCGGAGTCACCCTTATTCGAGGGGTGTCACCTCTTTGTTGAAAAATAACACTATGTAGATAGGTGATTTAGGCTTTTTTTTCTTAAAAATTAAATATTTACAAGGGGTTGATAACCCTTGATACAAGACAAACTCTTAGTATGGTTAATGGGTGTCAAAAATTATAGAAGGTTGCAAATTCCATTCCCCATAATAGAAGTTTTTGACACCCCTTTGTATAATTTCTGGTTCCGCCACTGACCAACTCGTTGGTTTTCTACTTCCATGTAAGGAGAATAAACGGTTAATATAGCAGATTTTTTCTTGCAGGAGATACTGTCAAAGTACACAAATGAAGATGAACTGCGTAGGAGGTTTGAGACATATAATTTTAACAGCTCATTGCTGCATTTAAAGACCATCAAGATCATTAACTTTGATGGACCATTAAGTGGAAATAAGTCTATACTGCCATATATAAAATATTTTCTCAAGAATGCAATAATGCTAAAAAAGTTTGTCATTGCAGCCAAATTCAAAGGGAATGAGGTGCCGCAGGATTATGTTAAAATGGCACAGGAGTTCCAAAGCTTTCCAAGATCCTCTGCCCAAGCTTCAGTTGTCTTTTCATATTGATAACAATTTGCCCCTATCATTTGTAACTTTATGTTTTGAGATTGGTTTTGTAGCTTATATAGAATGTTAAGAGTGTTCTTGTCCTTTTCCAAGGAGTTGTTAGTAGCTCTTTGATATCTAAGTCACAGCGTGCGAAAGCTTGCTCTAAATGTTTTGTGATTTCTATTATTTTGGCTGAATGCTGATTGTGATTTTATACTATGATTTCTTTTAGGCTGAAAATTATTTTGAAGGGAATAGTATTTCAAGATTCATTACGTATCCATGGACTCAGGGGCGGAGCGAGAGAGCTGATACGGGTTTGCAGAACCCAGTAACTTTTGGTTCGAAACATGTATTTGCTTTAAAAAAATATTAAATATATATAAATTATTATTTTAGAACCCAATAACTTAGAACCATTAAAATTCTGAATTTACAAACTTGAAATCTTGGCTCCGCTTTTGCATGGACTTGTTTCTGCTGGCCTGCATTGTTTTTACTTGGTGGAAAAAAATTATTTTTGGAAGCTATTTCTATACTACAGCTCTGTAACTATTTTGTGCATGTATGCTATTATTTTCCTTCTTACCAGAGAATTAAGCACTCAATTATCCATTGCGCCAGCACATTGACCAATAATTTATAAGGTGCTTTGCATGTGTATATCACACGATGACGTGTATTTACCATTTTGAATCGAGCAGTACTAAACAATAGGTATAATTAGAAAAGAGATATTAATTGTCAAGGAATACTTATTAACTCCACCTTTTTTTTTTGCATTACAAATTTATTTTTATTTAGTTATTTTTATTGCATCTTTTTTGAATAAAAGTTCACACATTTATTGCGCTGGTCTTAAATCCCAATAGACATGAAGCGCCTTTTAAAGTTTTTCGCCTTTACCAAGACAACCATTTAATGTTGAATCCGACAACAACATATTTACTTGAGGAGAAAGGATTCAAAAAGAGGCAGAAAAGTAAATAGGACCATTATTTTATACAACAACAACCCAGTATAATCCTACTTAGTAAGCTCTGGGGAGGGTAGTGTGTATGCAGACCTTACCCCTATCCTGGGGTAGAGAAGCTATTTTCAAATAGACCCCCAGCATCCTTCCCTCCAAGAACTTTCCACCTTGCTCTTGGGAAGACTCAAACTCACAACCTCTCGGTTGGAAGTGGAGGTTGCTTACCATCAGGACCATTATTTTATAAGGAGCAAAATTGAAGGGGTTGGGCAGCTATAGCAGCCCATCTATAGAAGAAACGCATATGTCCCTCACTATGGTGTAAAGCAAGTGGAAGCAAAAGTATACTATTAGGAATATACGACTATGATTGTCTCTCTCCTTTAGCCATTCCCTCTCGTTCGTGCAGTTGGAACCAAATGCAGAGCAAAGCTAAATAATTTGAGTGGCTCATTTATAGCCTCAATCCCAGTCTATGAATATAATTTAAATCCATTCACGTTCCCATATACAACTGTTTTCTCCACACCGAAAGCAAGCTATTAACCAGACGAAAAAGCCACCCCCCTGTAAATTTTCTTTTACAGGTTGAAGAGTTTTTAGGGCTCTGCCAGCAGTTCAGCTTATCTGTAGACATGGCACACAATGAACTATAAATGAGGTTCATCTCCACACCTTTGTGTTGTTAAGTTACATACGCTACTGGAACTTCGCTAATTGGCGACCACAAAAAGCGACCATCCTTGATCGCTTATTGGATAAAAAGCGACCAAATAAGCCTGGTTGGTATTAAGATGGTCCCTTTATCTTAGGGACCAAAGTTGGTTGCCAATTAACAACCAACTTTGATCTCTAAGGTCAAAGGACCAAATATTCGGGGTAAAGAAAGAAGCGACCTACATTATTTTAATAATAGAATTTTGGCGACCAAAGTTGGTCTCAACATTTAAATTGCATTATTTATTTATGAATTATTAATGGAAAAGAAGCAACCAACTTTGGTCTCTAAATGAAATATTATTTTTTAAATCTGGATATTGGAGACCAATATTGGTCGCTTTATTATTAATATTTTAATTTTTATTTAAAATAAACGATCAAAATTGGTCGATAACTACAAGAAATAATATCGTTTTTAATCCTAAGCGACCAACTTTGGTCGCTATATTTCCGGAAATTATTTTTTTTAAACGGAACAACGATAAAATTTGATCGTTTTTTGAGAAATCTGGGTTCATTGGCGACCAAGGTTGTCGCTAATTCTCAGAAATTTGTTTTTTTCTAGGTATAAAAGACCAACAAGCGACCAACGTTGGTCGCTTTTGTTGGTATATTTTTGGCAACACCACTTGTCAGCTTACCAATTGTCTTAAATAGGCATTTTATACCAACAACAATACCAAGCAACAAAAACAACATTAAACCAACAAAGTGTAAAGTTCAGTAGAACTACCAAACTAAGTATATCAAACTCTGCAGTAAGCCATTGCCTTTGCAAATCATCCAAAAAAATCTAAAGCAACCAGCTAGGCTTCATGTTCATCTGTCTAGCTTTGGAGAAAGTATGCGACCACCGTTTACGAGCTTTCAGATGAAAATTTGCAGCCACGTTTGACGACCCGTCCGGTCTTCTTTGGAATTTATGCCCTGTTCCCCCATTAACTGCTTCCCCTAAGTTCATTTCTGCTATTTTGGTTTGCCGTAATGTTGGGTGTTAGAATTCGGAGTGTTTTTGGGACACTTAGTCCCTAAATGAGAGCTTAAGTGTTGGAAAGTAATCTGTAATTGGAACAGTGTGAAGACGACCTCTAAATGGAAATATGATGGTTCTGTTAGCTCCGTTAGATGATTTCGGGGTTAGGAGCATGTTCAGAATGTATTTTGGATGTCCGTAGCTCATTTAGGCTAGAAATGCCGAAAGTTAGAATTTTGAGGTTTCCAGTCCTATAGTGAATTTTTTATCCCAGGTCAGAACGGGATTCTGGAAGTTGTTGTAGCACCGTTATGTCATTTGGGACGTGCGTGCAAAATTTCAGGTCAATCGGACGAGTGTTGGGTAGGTTTTGGATCAAAAGCATGTTTTGGAGGAACTTGAAGTTCTTAGGCTTGAATCTTTGATTTAATCGGGTTTCCGGTATTGTTTGGTGGTTTTAAGGGTTGGTACAAGTTCAAATAAGGTTTTATATGGTAATTGTGTTTTTGGTTGGGGTCCCGGGGACCCCGGGATGAATTCGAGTGGCTAAACGGAGATTTCGGAGGTTGATGCATTGTTTTGTTTTGCTGCTTCTATGGTTTCCGCATCTGCGGAAAAAGAGTCGCATAAGCGGTTCCGTAGATGCAGCATTTTAGTCACATAAGCGGTCAGGGAGGAATTTGGCTTGGACCGCAGAAGCGGACGGCAACCCGCAAAAGCGGTGACCGCATATGCAGTCCTGGATTGCACAAGCGGTCCCTGGGAACTTAGTCATATTGCATAAGCGGTAGTTTGGTTGCATAAGCGATGACCGCAGGTGCGGTTACTTAACTACAGAAGCAGAAATCGCTATTATGATAAGGGTTTATCCGAGGCTTAATTTCAAAAGTCGGAAAATCAATTTTGAGCTCGGGCAAGGGCGATTTTGAGAGGATTTCGAAGAGGAGATTAATGAGTAACGTTTATATGATCCTTTCTAGTTACATTCCATCATTTAATAGTATCATTTAAATTCAAATTAAGGATCAAAGATGGAAGAATTTGGGTAAAAGTTGATTGACTAAACTATTGGGTTTTGAGGGGGCATTCGACCTCCGATTTTTGAGATTTTTATATGGTTAGACTCGTGAAAGTGCGAAGTTTCTGAAAATGTAAAAATTATTCGGTTCTGGGACGTTGTTCTGAGGGGAATTTTGATCATTTTAACTATTTTCGCGCCTTAGCTTTAATTTTAATTGTGGAATTAGTTACTTGCGATGTTATTTACAATATGTAATTGGTTTGAATAGATTTGGGCCAGTCGGAGTCAGATACTCGTGGCAAGGGCATCATTCCTTATTGATTTTTTTGCACCGGTTCCAGGTAAGTGGCTTGTCTAACCTTGTGTGGGGGACTTTGTCCCTTAGGATATGATATTTGGTATTTTAATGCCTGGTACATGAGGTGACGAGCGCGTACTTGAGCTAATTGTTGAAAACCCGAATATTTACTTAAAATACTTGAACTGAGTTTTCTTTCGTATTTGCTTTATTATCCTTGCTACTATAGCTTGTGCTAGTATAGAAAAAGCATGTTTAGACGATCCAAAATTTGCCTATTTTCTTAATTTGCCTTAACTGATTACGTGAAGCATGTAAGGCCAGAATTATTTGTTACTTTGTATTGTTGTACTTCAATTTCTAAATATCTCTCTGATTTTGGTTGCACATTTACATTGGGACTACGGATGTGGGATTCCGATAGCTCCAACTTGTTAGTTTACTTTGGACTGCGAGTTCGATTCCCGATAGATCCCCATGCACGGTTATATTGAACTACGGCAATGCAGACAGTAGATTCCCACAATATTGGGTATTGATATGCGAGTTAGATTCCCGGGAGATCCTTCAGATATATTCATACGGTGGACTACGTGACGGTATCCCGGGAGCTCCTCGTACAGATTGAGAAAATGAATTACAGGACAATATCCTTGAAGATCCTCATTATTGGTGCTGGTATTGAGCTTTTACTCCATTTTATCTTATTTTTCTGTGGGTTAATTGTTGTTGTGTACTCCGATCTATTTCATCATTGTATATCCTTATTTCTACTTATCTCATATTGTTTTCAGCCTTATTATATATTTTACCTCAATAGAGCACTGACATTCCTCGTCACTACCCGACCGAGGTTAGGCTTGACACTTACTGAGTACCGATGTGGTGTACTCACGCCTCTTATGCGCATGTTTTTCATGTGCAGATCCAGGTACTTCCGGTCAGGCGAATTATCAGTGATGCAGGAGCTATATTCGAAGACTTGAGGTATACTTCTGTCGCGTCCGCTGATCCGAATAGTCTCCCTTTTATTCTACCTATAGTTAGCTAGTTGTTATTCCGTTCACTTTGTACTAGACTATTCTGGGTGATTAGAGCATCGTATGTTTTTCCATAGCATGTTTTCCCGTGGGATTCCGGGTCTTGGAAGTTGTTTCAGCATTTTAGTATTTAAGCAATGTGCCAGATGGCAACTCTATACATTTCTTTATGTTATTCGGTATTGCATGATTATTTTTCGTAGAGATTGTAAATTCCACAATTTGATTAGGCTTACCTAGTCGTGAAGACTAGATGCCGTCATGAAAGGTTCACAATTGGTGAACTAGGGTCGTGACACCACGTCCGCGCTATACTGGTGTTCCCATACACACTTGCTATATTTCAAAAGTTAAATATTATATGAAAATATCATAAATATAAATAATTGTACTACTTAAAAGAATATTTATACCTTAAATTCATTGAAAATTGCCTCCTTCAGTGAGAATGGGAATTCACGTCAAGATGCATAAGGGGCATCATAAAGCTTTCTGGTTGCTTTGGTGATTATCCTTGTAGCAATATTACTCAGGATGAACATGCAATTTAATAAATAACATAAATTAATATCTTAGTAAAAAATGTACAAATAAAATAAACATAAAAATAACAAATAACTCTTACCCATCATCCTCAAGGACTATGATGATCCTGCCACACTGATCATAATGTACCTCCTTGTTAGCAGCAGCGTTAGCATCATCGTCTGAAACATGTACATCATAGGCATGTGTGGAAGGAGTTGGGGGTCAGGGTTACTATCCCCCAAGCGAGCCTCCAATAGGTGAGTCCCTGATGAAGATAGATCTGAGCCCTGTGACGGCGACATAGTTGCATGGATCGCAAGTGGCTATGACACTGAGTGTTGTGACCCGATTGGATGTGACACTGATAGATATGATACATGTGGATGTGACATGGATCGATGTGATCCATGTGATGCTGCTGGCTGTAGTCCACGTGGTAGTGAGGCAGATGGACTATATGCCAGGCGCATAGTCCTATGGCCCTGTGACGAAATGCCCGGGGTTTGCACGAAGGTGTAGAGCGTGACATGCTGTGGCAGCTTAGAATAGCCCTGGGTAGAGGCTGTGGCATAGGCATAGGCACAAAAGAAGAGGGTGGAAAAGATCGATGAGTAGTATCTTCTACCCTCCTCTTTGATTAACTAGCCTTTTCTCGATCCTGAGAACTACTACCTTCATTGTTACCTCGACCCTTTCCTGTCATCTGCATAATATAATACATATTTAGATTGAAACTTATAACGAAACTATCTATAAATGAGAGTTTTTGAAGAAACCAAATTTTTAAAGCTCATCGACGTATTCTTCGTCATCAGAGAATTCTTCTTCCTCACTAGTTTGAGATTCATCAACTGATTCTTCTTCCTCGTTTTCTATAATTGTTACTTCATTTATATCAACTTCTTCCAATATGTGCTCAGGATGTTCCAAATCAATTTCGAGAAGTTCGTCCACTATTTGGTGAACACTGGTGATATTGTTTTGATATGCAACATCCAACACATTCTCGATTTAGACCCTACCTACAGGCTTAGTTTTGATTACAACCCACCAATCAGACTTATTCCACCAAAATGGATAAGGAGCATAATACACTTGTATAACATAATGTGCAATTACGAAGGGACCATAGCGATCATACTCCCTCGTATGACTAACCTCAATTATGTTATATTGATTGTGTACTCCCGTACCTCATATTGGACTTGGGTTAAACCACTTGCATCTAAAGAGTATCTATTTATTTTTTGGCCAACCTGTATATTCTGTTTCTATTATTTATTTGAGCACACCATAATAATCAATATCTCCAACTTGGTTGTCATCACCACCTTGAACCCACACCCCACTGTTGTTGCTTTTTTTATTTTTAGAGCAATCCTCTCTGTGAAACTTATAACCATTCACAACGTACTTGGAATATGTTGTGACCTCAACCCCGGGTCCCCAAGATATATATATTTCAAAAATTGATTCAAGATATATCTTTCAAAAATTCATAAGTTAACGTAACTTCCAAACATTGTTTACCTACATAGTGTTAGAATAATTTAAGGATAAACTTACAAATTGTTTGAACCACCTATCAAATGTTGTATATACAGCATCATGGCCAAATTGATGCACGAAGTGTCTGTGACGCATCAAATATTTTTAGTTGTTTCATTAAGATGTAATCTTAATAAATTTTATATTTTGATAACTATTAAATCAATACTTACTTGACAAATGGTACTACTTCGGGACAATTCAGCAACACATGAAGTGTAGCTTACTTGAACTCCATATCAGTCAAACTTATCTTTCTACCATCCTTAGAACATTGGCCTGATTGGTTGAATATGGACATAGGCGGATATAATGGATCATTCCTAAGGTCGACTGTGTACGTGTTGGGCCTATTCCTAGCACATGGCACATTACTCTCAAAATAATAAGAACAAAAATGAGCAGTTTCCTTTGCAAGATAAGCTTCGCATATAGATCCTTCAATTCTATTCCTCTGCTTAATAAATTATTTGCATTTACCAGTTGTCCTACATAATTTGAGGTTAGCCAAGAACATTCAAATAAAACAGAAAATTATATATGGACTATAATATTAAATCTCAAAGGGACACATCCATCTACATTGAACAGGCCCTCCAAGTCGTGCTTCGTGTACAAGGTGGATTGGAAGGTGTTCCATCACATCAAAAACCCCCACATGGATATGTTTTTCCATCTTAGAAGAATTTACACGAATGTTCTGATCCGTTCGGCTTAGGTTTTCTTCCCTTAATGTGGTAAAACACAAGTCTCTGAAAAACCAACTACTCTGTGATGGGTTTCCAGATTCTTTCAGGAAAATCACAAAACGCAATAGGCACTAAGGTTTCCATGAAAACATGACAGTCATGACTTTTCAAATGGCTCAACTTCCCTACCCCATATCAACTTTTTTCCCAAAAATCGACGTATAACCCTAAGGCATCTTCAATTTTGTTACCCAATCACAAATCTGCCATTTTTCCTCCAAAGTGAATGTGTAACTTTCTTTGGGCTTGAATAACTTACCATTGTTTGCTGTCTGCTAGTGTAATTCAGGCCGCAAGCAATATTCTTATAAGTCCATTCTAGCCTTCGGGTTATCCTTTGTCTTACGTTTAACATCCATCATTGTGTTGAATAAATTGTCAAAATAATACTTCTCAATATGCATGACATCAAGGCTGTGATGGAAACGATTATCCTTCCAATAAGGCAATGCCCAAAATATACTTTGTTTGGTCCAATTATGAGTAACACCGTATAGGGGAATCTATAAGGTGGAACTTCAGTAACTCTACTGAAGTTCTGGACCGTCTCCCAAATCTCCTCACCTGAAAGTATTGGAGATGGATAATCATATTCCATTTTATTATTTTTGAAAGCATTTTTCATCCTTCTAAACTCATGACCCTCAGGCAAGAATTGACGATGACAATCAAACCATGATTGCTTTCGGCCATGTTTCAAAGTGAACGCTTTACTATTTTCCATGTAGATAAGGACAAGCTAGCTTCCCAGCAGTCATCCACCCAGACATCATTCCATACGCAGGAAATTTATTAATTGTCCACATTAAATTAGCACGCAAATTGAAATTCTGCTTGGTTGATATGTCATATGTTTCAGCACCATCGTACCACAATTGTTTTAGCTCATCAATCAAAGGTTACAAATATACATCTATCAAACTTCTTGGATTATGTGGACCGGGAATAATACGATTTAAGAATATATATGGACTAGTCATGCACAAGTTGGGTGGTAGATTATAAGGTGTAAGAAAGACATGCCAACATCAATACGGTGTCCCAAATACAGAAAAAGGTGTGAAGCCATCCACACACGGACCTAACTGGATGTTTCTTGGTTCACTAGCAAAATCTGGATATGTCCTATCAAAGTGCTTCCAAGCTTCTCCATCTAAAGGATGACATATAACAGCATGTGGTCTTCTATTTTTAAAATGCCATCTTATATGAGGAGCAGAACTCATCGACACATATAAACTTTTTAGCCTAGGTATAAGAGATAAATAACACATCGCCTTGATAGCGACCATCTTCCTACTGGAAAGACTCTTGAAACAAGGATTTTCGCAAAATTTATAACTACTTGAATTTGCATCATCTTTATAATATAACATGCAACTATCTTCACAATAATTAATCTCATTGATGAAAGTCCTAACATAGAAACTAATCTCTTTGCCTTATAGAAATCACCAGGTAATTCGATTTCCTCATCAACTAGTTCACGCATAAGGTCAATAAAAGAATCCATGGCTGCTTGAGAAATATTCCAATAAGATTTCATGCTTAGTAATCTAACTGCAACAGACAACTTAGAGTGCGGATGTCCTTCACTTAGTGGACAACTAGCTTCCTCTAACTATTCATAAAAATATTTTGCTTCATCATTAGGAGTTTGTTTAACATTTTCGTTTGGCTTACGCCCAAGTGCATTCCAAAAGTATTCGCAACCATATCATGAATTCTGAAATCACGATTTTTATTCTCCCCCGACCTACTACATTCACCAACAACCATGTTATGAAATATCTCATGGCTACCATCCATCTCTCCATGATTAGTCTACACAAAGTAATTCGCTATAAACCCTTTACTATAAAGATGAACCTTAACTTCCTCCGATTTTCCAAACATCATACAAGCGCACTTAACACAAGGACACCTAATTATTTTTTCATTTATGTTTGACGGAAGTGACATTGCATGTCTAATAAATTCATCAACCCCTTCTACAAAATCATCCTGCAATACCCGCCAATTAGGATAATTCATATTGTGCATCCAAGAACGATATTCCATCTATATAAATAAAGCAAGAACAAATTAAATTAGTTAATTTGTAGACTTATCCTTTTTTAGTTAACTAAAAGTCCAATTCATATCCTATTATTGTTGCTTCATAAATTAAAATTTAACCCCATATATAAATTAGTCTACCTAAATAGTTAATTTATTTGAACCCTAAAAGTATTAATGAGAACCCTAAAAATTGCAAATAATATATAACAGGGAGAAATTGAACCCTAACATGGAGAAATTAAATTCATGGAATTAACTTTGAACTAACAGTTGAACAAATAATATATAACTTGGAACCCTAATATATTGGAATTGGACCCTTAAAATCACTATTTTTCGGAAAAAACAAAGAAAGGAAAGAGAAACTAACCTTGGGAGCGGAGGTCGTCAGAGTTTGTGCTGCTGGCGTCAGGGGTCGCCGGTGGCGGGGGGGCGTCGCTGCTGCTGGTAGCCAGATGGGGGTTGAGTGTTAGAGAGAGAAGAAAGATTTTGGGGAATATTTTTGAAAGAATGGGACCTGAAACCTGTTTTGGCTACTGTTAAAAAAATAGCGACCAACCATGATCGCTATTTTGGTAGTCAATTTATTTTTGACTTTTTCACCAAAATAGCGACCAATGTTGGTCGCCAATTTTTGACCGTTTGACCAAAATGGCGACCAACTTTGGTTTCCATTTTTAAAACAAAAATACATTATTTTTAGGATTTATTAAAATAATTTTAGTTCAATTTAAAATTATGTACATATGTAGTATAAATTTAGGGGTTTAATTCATTTTAAGCTATACACACACACACACACACACACACACACACACACACACACACACACACACACACATATATATATATATATATATATATATATATATATATATATATATATATATATATATATATATATATATATATATCTATAAAAAAAATCTATATTCGATACAGTATTATCTAATACACTTATACTTAGTGCATAGTATAGCGTAAGTACATATATTTTATGTGTATAAGTTATATTCGATACAGTATTACCTAATGCACTTATACTTAGTGGATAGTTGTGACGACCCGACCCGTCATCTCATGTGTTGTTGCCCCATTTTTCCCATTTCATGTTTCTTCTTGTTTCATTATCAGTGCGTGGTGTGCTAGAGTAGATTTGGATTAGTATTGGTGGAAAATGAGACACTTAGTCTCTTTAAGGGAAGCGTAGTTTGGAAAAGTCAATCGAAAGTTAACTTGTGTTTAGCGGTCTCGGAATGAATTTTGTATGATTTGGTTAGTTTCGGGTGATAATTTAAGGCTTAGGAGCGCAATCGGAAGTAAATTTGGAGCCTCGGTGTAGAAGTTAGCCTATTTTGGCAAAGTTAGGATTTTGGCAAAATCTGGTTGATAGGTGATATTTTAATCCGAGGGTTGGAATGGAATTCCGAGAGTTTTTGTAGCTTCGTTTGGTGATTTTGGATATGTGTGCCAATTTTGAGGCTATTCGGACATCGTTTGGTCGGGTTTTTGATCGAAAGTGCATTTTGGGAGTTCTTGAGGAACTTAGGCTTTGATTTGGTGAAATTTGATAATTTTGATGTTAGCAATAGTGTTTTGATGGTTCGAGCAAGTTTGAATAAGGTAATAGATCATGTTTGTACTTTTGGTTCAGGTCCCGGGGGCCTAGGGGTGATTTCAGATAGCTAAACGGAAGATTTTTGGACTTGGGATGTTGCAGAAAATTGCATATCAGTGTTGCAAACATTTGTTCTATGCGATCGCATGAGTAGGGCTACGATCGATAGAGGGATTTTGGGGGCATGATAATTTGTTCAATGCGATCGCGTGTCGGTGGTGCGATCGCATATAGTAAAATTTTGGAGTTTGGATTTTGTTCAATGCGATCGCAGTGTTGTGTATGCAATCGCACAGTGGAAGTTTTCTAAGCAATGCGATCACGTGGTCCCTTATTCGATCGCATAGGGTTAAATCAGAGGTAAATATTTTTTGTGTTATGCGATCACAGTGGCTGGTATGCGATCGCATAGAGGAAATCTGGGAAGGCAGAGTGGGTTGACTGGAGGTAAGTCCTATGAACTAAAAACATGATTATATTGTGAAATTGGTCGAGAAATTCATGGAAATTAAGCCTAAAATTGATGAAATAGGGCTTGAGTTTTTGATATTTCAAATTGAGATTTGATAGGCCATTTGAGCTCAGATTTGGGAGTTCTTGGTATGTATGGAATCGTGGCGAGATGAGGAATCCGGTAATGTAAGTTTTGTAATTTTTCGAGAAGCGAGCCCGGGGCTCGGGTTTTGCTAGTTTCGAGATTTGTGCTATTTCTCGATTGTTTTCAATTGGGTATTGTTCCGTTAGCATATTGTAATTTATTCGACGCACGTGGAGGTCAAGCTGAGGAGCAGAGGCATCGCAGACTAGAGTTTCACTGGTTCGAGGTGGGTAATACGTGTAAATGATATCCTGAGGGTTTAAAACCCCGGATTTGCATATCATAGTGCTGTATTGAGGTGACTTGCACGCCGGATATGAGCGTGGGGTAGAGCACCATTGGTGATCATGACTTGGTCCGTCCTGGTTACTGATTTTACTGCGTATTTGACTGAAATATCATCATTATTTAGGCTGATTGCCATGTTTGGGCTTCGTGCCAAATATATGAACCCTTCGGGGATTGATATTACTGTTTTTGCATTACCTGCATATTATTTGATCTTGGTCCAAGGTTTTAATACTATTTTGCAAACTCAGTCACTTTCTAAACTTTGAAAACTTAAAAGCAATATTTTATCACGTTTGAGTTGAGGACTATCATGTTAATATTGCCCAAGTGGCTTATGTGTATTTCTGGACTGAGCATGGACCGGGCTGCGCACAACAGCAGTGTCACAGTGATTTATGGATATATGGGTGGCTCAGGCTGCACGGCGCAACGATGATATATATATATTGATATTGAGGTCGAGAGCCTGTTTTATGCCAATACCTGGTTAATATTGCGCTTGGGCTGTAGGACCCCCTCTGGAGTCTGTACACACCCCCAGTGGGCGTTGTCAACGTTAAATGGATCGGGCTGCACGCCGCAGCGGTTACCGGAGTGTACCGTCATATGCATTGCATTCTTTCATTTGTGCATTACTTGTTGTTTGTGTCATTTCTTGAGACATTTATTTGTTGTTCTGATATTGTATGATCACTTTCAAAGTGGATAAATTTGGGACAATGGTAACAGTGACATTGTATGATGTAAGTGGGTCAGGTAACAGTGGCTGACCGGAGACAGGAATATGGCCTGAAGGGCAAGTTATGAGTTCAATTGTGCATTTCGTTTGTGCCCGAGGGGCTGACTTTTATGCTTACTTGCACTACCTGTCCTGCCTTTACTTGCTTAAATTGTTGGAAAATGATAATTTCGAAAATGATTTTAAACTGAGGCGGATATTTTCTAAAGGATATTTTCCGGACTTGCTGTTTTCTCAAATGGTTGTGTTGTCTCATATTGCATGGTGGAGTACTCTTACGTGATTTCTTGCCTTCAGTTGTTATTTACTCTTATTACCATTAAGTTGGAAGTACTCACTTTATTTCCTGCACCTCGCATGTAGTTGTAGGTATGTTTCGCCCGATAGCGGGCTATTAGCGGATTGAAGAATTGTCATCGTAGCTGAGCCAGGTGACCACTAGCGTCCCCGGCATCGGATCTTCTCCTTTATTTTATGTTGTTCATGTTATTTTCGGACTTAGTCCCCATTTTCAAACTCGAATTCTTTAATGAACTCTATAGTAACTCATGACTAGTGACACCCCGATGTCGGGCTGTGACGGTATGGTTCCATGTTGTTGTCATTGTTTTCCGCGCTTTTTTAGTGTTAAGTGTTTGCTTTTGTTGGCTGACCTTGTCTTCACGAGAGGCGCCATCACGACCGGGTATGGAGCCTCACTGTGTGGTAGACTTAAGTTAGCTTCAGCAATAATCATCAATGGAGAGAAACTAATACTTGCAAATATGGGTGAATATAAAGTAGTGGTATGCAAAGACGGTGAAGCTTTCGAAATCAACAGAAGGCAATAACGTACAACAAAGTCACATTGGTCACATAAACTATTTCCAGGCATGATAATATATCATCCTTTTACCCGTCGTTGTGAATTTTCATTTTGATGTAGAGACTATAGCTAAGTTGATTGTTTTTGGTTCATATCAGCTGTCGTCAAACGCTTACCTAAAGTAAGAAGCACAGCCTTTGATTCGGGAAAGGGAGCTGCAGCTAATAAGCCTTCTAAAAGCTCAGAACTTGTTGTTGGCTCTAAAAGAATTGATCGCGATATTGAATTTGTTATCTTAGCTAGTCCTGGTATATGGGAGCAGAGCTTACCCGAGAGGTTGTTTGTAATAGACCCTCCCCGCCCCAAACTAACACAACCAAAAGAAGAAACAAACCTTAGCTTTTGCTAATTGTTGATTTCTGCTAAGAGCATATTGTTTATTATAACTACTTTCTTAGTGCTGATATTCACGTGAAATCTACTTTGGAACCAGGCTGCTGCTTCCTATGAATATACATTACTCTCAAGTTCCAATGAAGCAGGTGGTTTTGGGGGGTTCTGGCTAGAAAAGCTAAAGCAATTCTCGATGATGACAATATTTCCCAGCAATTCGAAGCTCCTGCCAGCAGCACCCTTAAAGAAACTCAGGTGATAATTGACTCCTCTCTTTTCTTCCGATAAAAAACAAGCATAAGCTCAACCAGGAATATAACTACAACTATTCTCTCATGTTATCCCCATTTTCAAAACCTTTGTTTATGCAAGGAAGTGTTTCTATGACACTTCATGCTTGTATTATGAGCTTTTTATCTATCTTCCCCATATCCTTCTCAATATCCAGTATTATCGGCAATATCAGAACCAAATGTTTCCAAAAACGTGGACAATCCTAAACTGCGTAAGGGCCTGGATGCACTCACATCGTCTTTGAACCACATTGGCGATACCATCGGGAATGCATTGGAGGTATAAGTGCAATCTTTTCTTTGCAAAGCAGCTCCTGGGGCTAGCTTTTGAAATTTGTTAACTAGGGCAGATTGTTTATTGTTTAGCTCGCATAACTTTTGTCTCCTCGAATCTCGTCATAGTATGAACATGGATACCATGCCGATTACTTGGTTTCAACAAGGGTTGGACAAACTAGTATTTGCAAGAGCTTTAAAGTTAAAAGTAAATAGTAACAGTTTTTTTGGATATCTGACAAGTAAATGGTAAGAGTTCTAGGAAGATCTCCAACAAGCAATTGCTGCTTCTAGGAGATTTCATTGTATTCAATGCCAGAGAATCTTTATGGCTTCAAAGTAATCTCCTTGTGAAATTCTTCAAATATTAACCTAAGGGATATGGCTTACATTAGCAAGACTCACATGTTGCAAGTCTTCCAGATTGAGTTCAATTCCTTTCACAAGCCAATTTTTGAGGCACCTTGGCTGCAGATAGACATGTTATATCCTTAGGTCCATAGCCCCTGCTATGTGACATGCACTAAAGAAGTGACTACTGTTATATTCTTTGAAAATTAAGCTACTGAACGCTTACCCAAAGAAGCTTTGACTAGAATGAGCAAAAGCAATGTTGCTTGCCTCATCATTAGATTTGAATAATGCAGAAATGAGAAAAATCTAAAACACATCTTTGTTTGTGTAGAATAGAAACTACACCTTCAACTTATATACTTTGTTATGAGTCATTCCCATTTACAGAACTGGGAAGGGACATTCCAATACAAGTTAGCTAATATTTTGTGTCAAGGTCAAGCAACTCTTGTGTAACTATGCACAACCAGCGAATTCATAATCAAGAGAAGAATAAATTCCGCAAGTGATATATAATAACATACACTTAAATCAACAAAATAAATTGAGGTTTCACGTAAGTTGTTACTCACTTGGTATCATCAAGGATCCGAATAGTCATTCTCTTGAACTGGAGGCTAGAAATTAGTTTGTTGCGCTAATACTAATTCTTTTACTTGCCTCGGCTCTCTCATCTCATTTTCCAAGTTAGATGGACAATCCTTCAAAGACTGGTTTTCATCTTCAGTTGAACGTATCTTAGCCAATAGTTCAGTTTTGAGGCAATTCTACCTTTCAAATCTTTTGCCTTTAATCCACCCCCAAAGCCAAATACATAACTACGGCTTTGAGGTCCAAAGCATTTTTTTACAGTGTCTATGTGAGGAAGTGACGGTTCAGACTGCATCAATTCCTAGATTTGAGCCTACAAAGTTTATAGAGAAACTTTGTCAGATCCAATAATAAAAAAATTAAAGAACATGTTCAATTAAACCCTTGGGGACATTCTTAAGAGCCTCTTAGATTGGTTTACCCTTCACATATTTTCCATACAATTGTCCTCTCCATTTGTTCCATAACTCTTTCATCCATCTCAAAATATGATCGTGATGGATATCTATGTCAACACTCTCAAGTTTATCTTGCAATACATCAAACATTGAGATATCCAATATAAAAATAATAGACTCCAGGTACTTGGACATTCTGTTTTTTGTACATTGCTACAAAGAAAGCAACGAGGTAGCTGATTATTTGGCAAATAGGATAGTGGAAGATGAACATGATCATACATTATGCAAATTAAAGTAAAATGACACATGTTGCTGGAACTTGCTGAACTACAAGGAAAACATAGAGAAAAAACCTAGTAGTAATCTTTATTTTAAAGAAGACAAATAAATAAAGAGCCCCTAGACTTCGCAGCGACATGTTCAGCAACCACATAAAACTAGGAAAGAAACAGAGCACCATCATACTAAATTTCACATTGATTCATGTTATTGGTGCATATCGCATGATTGAGGTAGAACTGTTGTTGATTTCAGCCGAAAGAAGAGTCGGTGAATCACTTAGAACTCCACCCTCTTCATGCGACAACTTCTGTTTCTTAAAAGGAATCTGCTGGTGCACTAGCAGCAGCAACAACATCAACAATTGGTGCATCAGTTGTAGCTACATCAGCAGAACAGACAATATGTAGAGTGCCAGTTACCCTGCTTCTCTTTGGGATACCGGACATCATCTTCACAGTGTGGGGTCACAAAACTAGAAGCCATGAATGGGAGACACTCAGCTACTACAGCCACACCAGTAAGGATTTAAACTAACCTATTTTTTTTCCTTTTGCAGGAACAGGGATCATACTCCGAGCCCCAAAGAGAAATAAGAAAAGCAGGACCACCTTTCCAGCAGGGTGAATCTTCATTTGAGTTATGAAGATCTAAAGATTTTAACATTGCCAGTTCATATTGTATAAAGAATGGAACAAAGCTCAATGCTTAGTGTAATTGCCAAAAATATTACGATCCCGCGATGATACTATAAAGATGCTCCTTCCAACGGACATATCCCATGTGGGATAGCAACTTTGTTATTGTTGTTCATCTATAAAGATGTCTAAAAAGGAGAGAAATGAGCTGGCAAAATGAAATCTTTACAAATAGTTGCATTTTTCAGGCTGGCAACAGAAGAGGTGAAGTATGAAAAAGTTATTGGTCAATGAGGTTTTGTTTGCTGGTTCAGTACTGAAAAATTATAGCAAGCTTCATGAAGCCCTAATAACATCAATGACAGATAAGGCATCGGTCACAGAATGCATAGAAGCAATTGAGAAGGCAGCTTGACCTTACACCAAAAATATGATAGACTTGCAGATGAAATTTAAGCATTGTGAAGTTTTTCCCCTAAATTTGTAAAATATCAAGGAGAAAAAGAGGTATATACAAATACACTGAAAACAGAAGACTGTATTCTGGTTTTTGACAATCATGTCCAACATATGAAATGTTATCGGCAATATGAAATGAATCTGCTTCTACCTCTTCTGAGCTACTCAATAGACTTGTTAAATTCTTTGTGAAATTAAATCACTGATTTTCTATCTTATGTTTCTTAAATTTAAAAAAGTTATACAAAATGCATATCATTCTACTGTTAAAGAAACTGTAATAATATCTTATGAGACATTAGCTATATTTGTCACTTTTTTTTAATCAAGAACAAGCTATATATATTTGAAGTATGAAGTTCAACCATATCCTAAGGACAACTTAAAAAAACCTACAGGTAAGAATAAAAACATGAAATCTGCATTCCTTTTCCTAGATTATAAACCAATATTGGTCCCAATTAAACGCCAAATACTTGAAAGTGAAGAGTTCCTTTCATATATTTCAGAATTTTGCATTCCTTTTTATTGTTTATGTAAGTAAAATTATTACAAGTAATATGAATACTGTATACCAATATAACAGATTAAAATTATACTTATACCAAAAAGTTTAATGAAAGTTATTCAATTCAACTCATTGAAATGCTTTTTGGCATGGCATAAAAGTACTACAACTTTATAGATCCCTAAGTAATACAAAATCTAATTCTAAATTATCAGCATTACCAAACACGTTCTTCTCTACATACCATATCAACGATTAATGTTTGAGAAACAGAAGATAAGAAAAAATAGAAACACAAACTTTATCATTCACCCACGGAAACTCTGGGGAGAATAAAGTTTTATCAGTCGAGCTAGAGATAGCTCTTCTCCCATCTCCTGATATAGACGTCGAAGACAAGCAACAGTCCACCACACAAAAGGGCTTACCTGTGCCAAACAGACTTGGTAACCAAGGCAAAACTCCAAGATAGCAAAATCAAACACCCCGCTAATGAGAACGGGCCCAGAGTAAAGGGATACATATAAACATTTGTAAAACCCTTCTTATAGGAGGTTACCGGCTCTGCCAGGTCAAGAGAAACGATGTTTTAATCTTGACAACGACAATCTTTCTTTACAGCAGGAATGCTAGGAGGACGGATGGAAGAAGGATACACGCCAACAACCCATATTCGGGGTTAGCATAAGGGTATTTCTCTTCGAAGTCATTAGTTATAATAAGCTTTCTGGGAATGATGGTGCTCACCATGGGAGGAGCAGCATCATCAGCACATTCTTTATTTTTCAAAGCACTGGAAATCCTCGAAGAGGAGGCAAATGTTATAAGAGTAGAACAAGGGTTTTTTCTTTGAATAATCAGATTAGAGGAAGTGAAAAACAAGTATGAGTTGAGTAAAGAGAGTTTGAGAGAGTTTGGAAAGTTAAGAAGTGTAAAATGAGAAGGTTGACGTGTATAAGTAAAGGAATAGGTGGCTAAAGTCGTGGCTATAATTACCTCAATAACCGGCAAAAGTGTTGTTGATTATGGGATGAAGCATGTTCGGGGCATTAAATACGGAAAGACATGTGTCTAATCAACCGTCAGAAACTTTTCAGAAGGGGTCAAAGATTTTTCCGCCAAGAAAGGTATCTATACCAACTTCTCGGTTACACAAAGTTATGTCCCCGAAAGTAGGGGAACTATCTGTACTGGGTAAAATATGTTCATATTAAATGCTCCCATGATAAAGCGACACATGGAGCCGAAGAAAGAAGGCAAACATGTCCGAAGGCAACGATCTCGTTTGTCCCCGGAGGGAATGGGGTTCATGAAGGCGGAATAAATGTCCGCCACCCGATGGAATTAAGTGGAGAATATTCTATAATATTAAATATATAGTTTGTTACAGAAAA
Organism: Nicotiana benthamiana; assembly: GCA_034376525.1. Lineage (NCBI taxonomy): Eukaryota > Viridiplantae > Streptophyta > Magnoliopsida > Solanales > Solanaceae > Nicotiana > Nicotiana benthamiana. The sequence goes on along the minus strand of CM067323.1, from coordinate 98,817,510 downwards.
TATGATATTGACTGCCTACTGTTACACGTTCTTTAATTTCCCTCATAATTGTCATTCAAGAAGGGCTTGATCCTAGAACCGTGTTCCCTGGGTGCAATTATAAATAGAGAGCTCAACAACCATTATAGGACACGAATTTTCTAACAAGCTGATACTATACTTTGCTAAAAGCTCAATAATATTTTAATCTTCTCGCTTATTAATATTGTTACTACTGCCTCCGGAAGCACTACTCCCGGAACCAAGATTTCTTATGTCTTATCTCAATTTTAACGTTAAGTCTTACATTCTTGTTTAATTTATTTATCATTTCGATATCAAACCTATTCACTTATTTATAAACCATGTATAAATTCCCGTTTTACAGGTAAACAGCTTCATCACTGGGAATTTTTGCCTTCTTATAACATATTATTTTTATGTTTTAGTATTAGTGAAAATCTAGATTTCGTTCAGTGATTATCAACATATTGTTCCAAAAATATAGAAGGTTTAACAATTAGGTACTATTGTAACATTTTTTGCGGGGGTGGTGTCGCGTTCGCATAGAAAAAAATGAGCGGTTGAGCTTCAGTGGATTTAATTCATCGCGTTCGCGATAGGGGGAACGCGATCGTGAAGACCTGTCTAAGTAAAGCACCACATTCACGATGTTCTGGTCGCGATCGCGAAAGAGGAATATTTGTCAACTTTTTTTTGTACTTCGTGAACACGAGACTTTGACGGCGTTCATGAAGAAGGGTTTCAGGCCTGGGCAGAAGGTTCAAAAGTTCATCTTGTCCGCGAATGTAGGGATTATTTCTTCCATTGTTGGTCGTTTTTGGAGCTTTTTGTAGGAGATTAAAGAGGTATTCAAGCAGAATTACTTGGAGGTAAGAATTTTGGGCCTATAACTCGATTCTATTATGAAATCCACCTAATAAATCATGGAATCTAAGCCAAAATTGAAGTATTAGGGCTTGAGATTTAGAGACCTTAAATGAGAATTTGAAGGGTCATTTGTACTTCGATTTTAGTGTTCTTGATATGGTTAGAAAGAGTGAATGTGTCTCTCTAAACCCTTAGAAAGAAATGAAATGACTTAAAAAGTCAAGTGAATACATGCCAAAATGAAGCAAAAAAGGTGCTAAAGTGAAGATGGAACCTACTTAGACCAAACATTTCCTACCCTGAACCAAAATCCTTCACTATGTCTCCACAAAAGCCATATATGATCTCGAGTTGAATGAAGCTTACATTAGTGGTGACTGATATCATGGGCAAGCATATGGTACTTAGAGCCGGACTTGAGTATTTATACTCATTAGCTAGGGTTGTGGCTAAACCCTAGTATGGGTAATTGATGGTTCTTGTATTTTAATGCTTGATTGTCTATGTGTGTTTGATATTTGGACTAATTCAGGGTTTTAATATTGAATTAGTTGTTGCAAACACTAGTTTATGCCTAGTTGACTTGGGCTTTTCTTGAGAAAAAGAGCCTAAGTCTATGAAATTGGTCCAACAAGGAATTGGGGCGTATTCAAGAGATTGATATCCACAATTAAAAGGTTAAACCTAGAGATAGTAATACCTGACTTGAACCTCAATTGCTTGCACAAATTTGCATACCCAATTGGTCTTGAGAAAGTAAATTAGGGAAAAATCACTCGAACTACCGAGACGTGTAGAGTGAGTAGAATCGTGCAATGATTATATAATACTCCCCAAATATGACAATCTAGCCTTAGACTCGAGAATTCGTCAATTATCCACCTGAGAGATAGTCATTTCCCTAGTGCTTTTTACCTATTTAGACAACTTCTAATAGTTTAATTTTAGCTTTACTTAGCCTACTTTAGCATTTTTGTAGTATAAAATTAGAAGTAAAATAAAAACCAATAGTATTTAGAAGTACAATTAGGAACAATTACGCAACTCCAATTTAGATAGAAATTCAACTACAATATCTAGCTCCCTGTGGAAATCGATCTCGACCTCGAGTAAAAGTTGTTTCGACCTCTCTTGCTACTTCATAGTAGTATAGGGTTGGCCTTGTTAGTAAACATTATTTGTAAAACAATTCTGGAATATAAATTAATATAAATAAAAATTATGATTAATATAAATGATATAAACAAAAATGATCAAAAATAATTCGAGCCCATTGAATTCACAGTGTCTCCTTACGGAATTTAATCCCCTTCTAGCACCCAAGGTTATGGATTATTTCCTCCCAGAATAGAACGAGTTACACGTTGTAGTGGTACTCCAAACGTCAGTGTTTCAGCGAACACAAAGATCAGTAGCAAATCACACTTACTTTTTGCTTTGTTCGTATGCTAAAAGTATGCAGAAGAGTGAGAGAAAACTGAGAAATTCGTAGTAAAATTCTGAGCAGAATAGTGTTGTATTTATAGACAAAATTTGGGCTGAAATCTGAAGAGGTGCAACTCTTCAGAATGGTTGTTTCTGCAAAACTGCCACAACATAAATGTCATTACAAAAATGGCTATTTACTCAACAATAAAGAGGGAAAATTGATGGGTAGTTAATTTTCTGTTACAAAAACGGATTGGATTTACTATTAATATTATACTATTAACAAATATTTAATAACACATTTCTGTTAATATTTTACTATTAACAAGTAAATTTGGTCGAAAAAGTTAATCAATCAATTATTTGACCAACTCCGATCCAAATTTGAGCCGAAGCCGAAGCCGAGCCGAGCCGAGCAAGCAACGACAAGGACGACGACACGAGACTTGATTTCTTCTCAATTCTTTAAGAGCTAGAAGAAGAGCAACGGCTTATAAACCCATAAAAAATCTCTTCCTCTTCCAATATGGGACAATGTCCATATGCCAAGGGGGAAAACTTAAAATTTCACTCAAAAATGTTATTTTCCTCCATTTCCCACTCACCATCTTTTAAGTATTTGATTTATTAATTATATACATAAACCCAACAATCCCCCACATGAATAGGGAATGGCTATATCGCGGAAGTATGCATGTAAAACTTTGATTCGCAAGCAAGGATTAATTGCATCTGGATAAGTAGGTTTCTCTTTGAACTTTCCATAGTGAACTTATGTCGGATATACTCGATCAATTGGTTGATTTGATATCTTTTAACCGTCAAACTTTGGTGTATATCTAGACGACCATGAGTCACACAACCAATCCTTAATCGTCTTTGGTTCTCATTGTTGTGTTCATTTCAACCATGAACATCGCCTGGTTTCATAAGTGCATAGAGAATTGGCCTTACAAAATTCTCCTTGAAGCGGCTAACACTTCACGCTTACATAGGTGATTCCTAAAAGTGCCATCCCGTAGATAGACTATTTGATATACCCCGTATCAAACTTAGAAATCATTAAAAAGCCTTAATGCGTTATCCTTTGTACTGAACATTGTCTCATCACGGGAATGGACCAAAAGTTTAGTTGACAATGTTGAACCGTCTTAAATGACTTTGTTTGATCTCCTTGAACCTAGATCTTGGGATCTCCAGTCTTCTAGGTAGAGTTACCGCCACTATAACTTGTTCTCGGCCACAGTCCCATTCCCCTTGATGACTTATCAACTACCTCTCTAGTTAGGCCTTTTGTAAGTGGATCTGACACATTATTCACTTGACTTTACATAGTCAATCGTGATAATTCCTCTAGAGAGTAATTGTCAAACGGTTTTATGTCTTTGTTGTATATGACGAGATTTACCGTTATACATAACGCTCCCAGCCCTTCCAATTGCCACTTGACTATCACAATGTATGCATATTGGTGCCAATGGTTTGGGCCAAAATGGAATATCTTCCAAGAAATTCCGAAGCCATTCAGCTTCTTCATCGACTTTATCCAAGGCTATGAACTCAGCTTCCATTATAGAGCGGACAATACAAGTTTGTTTGAAAGACTTCCAAGATACCACTCCTCCACCAATAGTGAATACATATCCACTTGTGGACTTAGAATCAGTTGATCTGGTGATCTAATTTGCATCACATTATCCCTCAATGACTGCAAGATATTTACTGTAGTGCAAGCAAAGTCCTAGGTATGTACTAAATACCCCAAAACTCGCTTCATGGCCATCCAATGAGATTGAACTGAATTTCTCGTATATCGACTCAATTTACTTATAGCACAAGCTATATCTGGTCGTGTACAATTCATGATATACATTAAGCATCCCAACACACGAGCATAATCCAATTGTGATATCTTTTTTCCTTTGTTCTTTGCTAATACAAGAATCATGTCAATTGGAGTCTTTGCAACTTTAAAGCTCAAGTGCTTGAATTTTTCAAGTATTGTCTTAATATAATGAGATTGTGACAATGCCAGACCTTTAGAAGTCTTATGGATCTTAATTCCTAGAATAAAATCAGCAACTCCTAAGTCTTTCATATCAAACATGCTAGTTATCATACGCTTAGTAGCATTTATGTTGGCAATATCATTACTCATTATGAGCATATCATCCACATACAAGCAAAAAATGACTATGTAAATATGGAATATTTTTAATGTACACATATTTATCACATTCATTTATCTTAAACCCATTTAACAACATTGTTTGGTCAAATTTCGCATGCCATTATTTGGGTGCTTGTTTTAGTCCTCAAAGGGACTTAACAAGTCTACAGACCTTCTTTTCTTTACCTGGAACCACAAACCCTTCAGGTTGTTCCATGTAAATTTCTTCCTCCAACTCTCCATTTAAGAAGGTTGTCTTAATATCCATTTGATGAATTTCAAGACCATAAACTGCAGCTAACGCTACCAACGTTCATATGGACGTAATTCTTGTAACTGGAGAGTATGTATCAAAATAGTCAAGGCCTTCTTTTTGTCTATACCCTTTGACCACAAGTCTTGCCTTATATTTGTCAAATAGTGTCATCATCTTTCATTTTCCACTTAAAGATCCATTTAGAACCCAACGGTTTATTTCCAGGAGGAAGATAAACCAATTCTCATGTATGGTTGTTCAGTATGGATTCAATTTCACTATTGACTGCCTCTTTCCATAACAATGATCCCGAAGAAGACATAGCTTCTTTAAATGTTTGAGGCTCATTTTCCAATAATAAAGTCACAAAATCTGGTCCAAATGAAGTAAACGTTCTTTGACGATTACTACGTCTTGGATCCTCCTGGTTATATGAACTTTCTTTTGTTTTTTCCCGAGGTCGTTTAGATCCTCACCAACCGACGCATATTCCTTTTTATACGGATATATATTTTCAAAGAACTCAGCACTATCTGATTCTATAACCGTATTATTATGAATGTCGGGATTTTCTTATTTATGAACTAGAAATCGATATGCTTTACTATTAGTTGCATATCCTATGAAAACAAAATCAACAGTTTTAGGTCCTATTTTTACCCTTTTGGGCTTAGGAACTTGCACTTTTGCCAACCACCCCCACACTTTAAAATAATTCAAGTTGGGCTTCCTTCCTTTCCATTTTTCATATGGAATTGATTATGTTTTGCTATGGGGTACTCGATTAGTATTCGGCTTGCCGTAAGAACGGATTCCCCCCACAAGTTCTGTGGCAAACCAGAACTTATCAATAATGTGTTCATCATCTCCTTTAATGAACAATTCTTCCTTTCTGCAATCCCATTGGATTGGTACGTGTAAGGGGGCGTTGTTTGATGAATAATTCCATATTCTAAACATATTTGTTCAAAAGGAGATTCTTATTCACCACCCCTATCACTTCTTGTCATTTGATTTTCTTGTTAAGTTGCGTTTCAACTTCATTTTTGTATTGCTTGAATGCGTTTATTGCTTTATCTTTACTATTAAGCAAGTAAATATAGCAATATCCAGTACTATCATAAATAAAAGTTATTAAATACTTTTTTCCACCACAAGATGTTATTGAATTCATGTCACAAATATCTATGTGAATTAAGTATAAAGGATTTAAATTCCTTTCAACTGACTTATAAAGATGTCTAACATACTTGGATTCCACAGATACTTGACATCTTGATTTGTCACATTCAAATTTAGTCAATACTTCCAAATTAATCCTTTTTCATAAGGTTTTATAATTAACATGACCCAAACGTATATGACATCATTCATTTGACTCAAGCAAGTAAGACGAAGCTGAAATTTTATCATTATTCTCCACAACTATTACATTCAGCTTGAAAAGGCCCTCAGTGAGGTACTTCATTCTTACTTATTACAACCTTATCGGAAACAAAAACACACTTAAATCCATTCTTAACAAGAAGTCCAGTAAAGACTAAATTTTTCCTAATTTTTGGTACATGAAGAATATTGTTCAAAGTCACCACTTTGCCGGAAATCATTTTGAGAAAAATCTTCCCACATCTTTCAATGTTGGCCTTTGCAGCATTTCCCATGGAAATTGTCTCCTCGGGTCCAACAGGAGCATAAGTAACAAAAGCTTCCTTGACAGCATAAACATGGCAAGTGGCTCCAGAATCAATCCACCACTCTTTAGGATTGCCCACCAAGTTGCATTCGGAAAGCATGGCGCATAAGTCATCAACATCATCATGTTTTTCTACCATGTTTGCTTGACCCTTCTTATTGTCTTTCATCGGAGCACGGAACTCCGTAGATTTGTGTCCGGTTTTTCCACAGTTGTAGCAGTTTCCACTGAACCGCTTCTTACTTGGGTTGTATTTCAGACCAGGAGCTTTCTTCCTCTTCTTGTTCTCTTCAACAATATTTGCTTTCATTATTGTTGAACTTCCATGGCCTCTTTTTTCAACAGCTTTGTTGTCCTCTTCAATTCTCAATCTAACAATGAGATCTTCATGGTACATCTCCTTGCATTTGTGTTTCAAGTAGTTTTTGAAGTCATTCCACAAAGGAGGCAACTTCTCAATCATTGACGCTACTTGGAATGTTTCATTAATAATAAGAACTTCAATGAAATTTTCGTTAGTAAGAACACTAAGATTACTACTTTCAACATAAATATTAATTTGATTCATACTTTCAATAAGGAGATCGTGAATAATCACTTGTAGTTATTGGACTTGGGTAATAACAGATTTGCTATCTACCATTTCAGTCCAAAAACTTTGCAGCCACGAACTTTTCCAACCGGGCATCTTCAGTTTTATTCTTCCTTTCAAGCGCAGTCCACAATTCTTTTGACATTTTCACGCCACTATAGACATTATACAAAGCATCCTCCAACCCGGAAAGAATATAATTCTTGCACAAGAAATCTGAATGCTTCCACGCCTCAGTCACAAGAAAGCGTTCATTATCAAGAGTTTCATCAGACAGCACAGGAACATCTTCCTTGGTGAACTTTTGAAGACTTAAAGTAGTCATATAGAAGAACATCTTTTGCTGTCAGCGCTTGAAATCAATCCCGACAAATTTCCGGGGTTTCTCCGCCGGGCCAAAGCATCCGGTGTCGTTCGACTTGTTGATGCATTTGTTGTCACGATTGGAACAGCTTGGCTCTCATTCTCATTGGTCATTTTTGTAAAAGAATGACACCAACGTTAAAATCACGTAGATTTTAATAGAGTACAAAACCACAAAGGTTTTACTCTCCAAAAACAATAATACAAATACTGAAATATTTAAATTAAAATTCATTAAGCTTGTTAGTAAACTTTATTTGTAAAACAAATCTAGAAATATAAATTAATATAAACAGAAATTATGATAAACAGAAATGATATAAACAAAAATGATCATAGACAATTCGAGCCCACTAAATTTACAGTGTCTCCTTAAGGAATTTAATCCCCTTCTAACACCCAAGGTTATGGATTATTTCCTCCCAGGATAGAACGAATAACACACCGGTGTAGTGGTACTCCAAACGCTAGTGTTTCAGCGAACACAAAGATCAGTAGCACATCACATTTACTTTTTGCTTTGTTTATATGCTAAAAGTATGCAGAAGAAGGAGAGAAAACTCAAAAATTTGTAGTAAAATTCTAAGCAGAATAGTGTTGTATTTCTAGCCAAAATTTGGGCTGAAATCTGAAGAGGTGCAACTCTTCAGAATGGTTGTTTCTGCAAAACTGCCACAACATAAGTGGTATTCCGATTGATTCTGGCTATTTACTCAAAAATATTAGTATTTTGTTATTAACAAATATTTAATAACACACTTGTGTTAATATTTTACCGAAGCCGAGCCGAGCGACGCCGACGCCGCGAGGCTTGCTTTCTTCTCAAATCTTTAAGAGCTAGAAGAAGAGCAATTGCTTATAAACCCATAAAAATATATTCCTCTTCCAATATAGGACAATGCCCATATGCCAAGGGGAAAACTTGAAATTTCACTCAAAATTTTCATTTCCCTCCAATTTTCGTTTACCACCTTTTAAGTATTTAATTTACTAATTAAATACATAAACCCAACTGTCACAACCCAACCCGATAGTGATGGCGCCCAACCCGAAAGCTAGGCAATCCTGACCAACAATCGCTTTCCATTTACACTAAGTCGCAAAACCGACAATTTAAGGAAAAATGTAATACTTTAGTAATAATAATCCAATATTGATAGTAAAATAATACAGTGAAATGTGAAATCTGATAAGACACTCCCAAAAGATCTGGGTCACGAGTCTAGAATCTCTAAACAAAATTGGATAATAATAGCTGAATGAAATTATAAAAGTTTTAAAATGTATATAATAGTAATATACTGAAATATGAAGAGCAGCCAGGTCCTAGGAACGTCAAGCAGCTACCTCAACGACTCTAAAAATATCTGGAGACTACGAGTGTCAGCTAAGCCTCCGGTGTACCTAAATCAGCACACAAGGTGCAGGGAGTAGGGGTGAGTACTACCGACTCAGTGAACAATAAGCATAGGAAAATATCTGAAGATAAGAAATCCACGAAATGCCACAAAGCAAAGCTAAAACTAACAGTCCTATGCCTTAACTACGAACTAACAGCAAAGCAATATCAAGTATAACAGTCAAGTATCAGATAAAGATGCAATGCAATGCACGCGAAATCGATGCGGCATGCAGCATGATCCGTTAAACATCGACGGCGCTCACTGGGGGGTATGTGCAGACTCCAGAGGGGCTCTTTCAGTCCAAGCGCAATATCATTATATCACCGCTGCAGCGTGCAGCCCGACCCATGCTCAGTCCATAATATGCATATGAGTCACATAACACGTTCAATCTAATTTCCCTTTTTTTACAATTATTAAGGTGAATATAATTTAGTTAATCTGTTTTAGGAAAAAGGTGACTTAGAATTTAATAACTGCGATTAAGCATAGGATTGAGATCAATTATTTTGCAAATCACAATATCACACAAATATTCATCCTAGACGGATGCTACAGATCGGCACAAGGCCCAAAACATGGAAATAAGCCCAATTATCAACAATACAATGTTCGTGTCAGCCGCCAATAATTATATCTAGCTCTCGGGATGGACCAAGTCACAATACCCAATCATATACCATCCCGCACCGTCCATGGGGTGCGATTCACGCCCTAACATAGCATCACGATGTGATAAATCGGGGTTTCAAACCCTCAGGCCATCGCCTATGCTAACTACTCACCTCTAGCCGATCGTAGATTGGTCCGCAATGCCTTTTCCTCTTGTATCGACCTCCTCACGCGTCAAATCTAGTCAAAATCACTACGAATATATATATATATATACATATATATATATATATATATATATATATATATATATAAAGAAACATAACCCAATCAAAAATACTCAGAAAGTACTAAACTTCACGAAGTTGGTAAAACCCGAGCCCAAGGGGCACTTCTCGAAAAATTCTAAAAATCACATCATCGGATTCCTCGTCTCGCCACGAGTGCGTACATATAAAGTTTACCAAAAACAGAGTTCAAATGGCCTTTCAAATCCCCAAAATTCGTTTTCAAAAACCAAACCCTAGTTCTTCACAATTTCTACCTATTTTTATGGATTTGAGAGTGGATGCTGTTAGAATATACGCTTAACGCTAGAGGGGGGGTGAATAGCATTATAATAAAAAATAATGTAAATTTGCGGAATTAAAATTGCAGGAATAACGTAAGTGCAGTAATTAAAATGGTAAGGAGAGAACACACCGAATTTATCCTGGTTCACCACAACGTGTGGTTAGTCCAGTCCCCGAGAAAGTCTCTCGAGTTTAACACTAACTTCGTTAAGCTTACGGGTGCCTAACAAACCGTTACACTTGCTCGTAGATATACACTCTACAAGACTTCAACCTGCTCAAGGATACCGCACCTCAAGACTTCAAACCAAGGAACTACTTTTCCTTCTTACAACAAGGGATTAGAATATCCCTTCAAGTGTGTACAAACACTTAGCACTCAAGACAAGACTCTCTTTATAGAGTAGATATGAGTAAAAACAATACGCTCAAGAACACAACAACTTAGTCAAGAGTTTGGCTCTCAAAAAGCTATGAAATGAATATAAAATGATTGATATGAGAGTATGTTAGCTTAAGCAAGAATGTAATCAGTTGTTGTACTTAAAAGAGTGGTTTTGAGGTGTATTTATAGTGCTCAAAGTCACCAAGACCGTTGCTTAATTGCCAATCACTAATTTCTGATTTTGTGCTTGCATAATCGATTATATGATCTGCATAATCGATTATCTGCAGATCGTTCAAAAATCATATCGGATTTTAAGCAGCATAATCGATTATTCAAGTTGCATAATCGATTATCTGTTAACGTTAAAACATCGGATGCAGATTCTGTGCAAGCATAATCGATTATTGCCTTGTGTATAATCGATTATATTTCAGCGTTTTAAAAATACTTTGGCAACGGTCTTAACATAATCGATTACCTAAAAGACATAATCGATTATTTTGCTGTATTGAAAATTCCGGTTATACACTGTCTGGACATAATCGATTATCAGAAAACATAATCGATTATTTTGTTGTTTTGCAAATTTCGGTTAACACTGTCTTAACATAATCGATTATAAGTAATACATAATCGATTATATTGCTGTCTTGAAAATTTCGATTAACACTGTCTTAACATAATCGATTATAAGAAATACATAATCGATTATTTATGTCCAGATTTGAAAAACATGTTTGAAAATCATTTTGGCTAAAATGAAAATGTTTGAAAATCATTTTGGTTTAACTCAATGATGCATGAAAATGATTTTACGAGAGAAGCCAAGACTTGAATAAGTTGTCGGATCAAGATCACACTATAAGGTGACTCATTTATAACTTTGTTTGATATTCTTGATCTTGCTCTTTGTTTCTCATGTTCTTGGACTTTGGCATATGTCAATGTTCCATGCGCGTCGGTTTGTCATTTATCAAAACCTACAGAAATGAACACACGTTTAGTTTTAGCGACTTGAGAACGTGTTTCAACAATTTCCCCCTTTTTGATAATGGCAAGTCAATATCGGGATATCCATAAGATAAGTATAAGTTCCCCCTCAATTTATGAGTTCCCCTTAATTTATGCCAAAATTTATTAGTGTGCATAGCCCTTATTCTTCCCCCTTTTGACATTAGCAAAAAAATAATGAACTTTCATTAAAATTATTAAACATACATAAGAAAGCAAAATAGACAGAATATAATTCAAATGATACATAATAAAAAATTTATTATTCATTGTCATCATTAACATCCGGCTCGGCATCCGGCACTCCATCCGGAAGAACAATTTGGGCATATGGATAGTTGACATGATCAAAGTACCCATGAAGCTCATAAGTCAAACGAGTGACGTTTTGATCAATACGAGCCACTGAGGTTGACAAAGAAGCAAGTTGGTCCGAAATGGTTTGAAGAGTAGGAGCTTGAGGACGACGTATTTGAGTAGGAGGAGGAGGAGGATTTTCACCAATATTGGGAAACGAAGATTCTTGAATTTCCCAATGCTTTGTTGCCTTTTTGTGTGGACCGACGGAGGTGTCGATACCGGAGGCTTCAAAAATATCCATTATGACAAAAGCATATGGGAGTGGCTTATCGTCCCCAATTGCATCATACATGTGAGTCATGACGAACTGGCACCAATTGATGCGAGCCCCGGTGATAATTGCATGTAAGAGTTTTGAATCTTCATGAGAGAGAGTGGTATGATTGAATTTTCGGGGTTTGAGAACTCGGGTGATGAAATAAAATATTAGACGATATTCTGGGCGCATGTGCGTAATAGTTGGGCGACGATTCTCCGGACAGTCGCCAATACCAATTTGGTGGAAAAGAAGTTGTTCATCAAATAAAGCGCCTGCTTCTCTAGTGTAGAGAGAAATGTCTTCACCATTTCGTGGAAGGTTAGTGAGGAGTTGCAAGTTTTCCTCATTTACAAAGATTGGAACTCCATTGATGCTAGAGACAAGGTCACCATCTTCGTCCTTCTGTAGATTTGAATAGAAGGCACGGATTAGAGCAGGGTGAATGTAAGGAGTTTGAAGATATAGAAAGTCAATGAGTTGGCTTTGTATAAGAATATTTTCTGTTGATGGGGGTGCGCTATTTCGAAGATATCGAGTAGTTGAAAAACGAGGCGGAAGTATTTCTCGATTCTCAAATTTTTCAATGAATCGAAGAAGTTCGGGTTGAGCATCAAAAAGCAAATAAGAGTCGTCTTTATAGTGGAAAACGGGTGGAGGAGCGGCAGAAGAGGAGGCAATTTGTTTGCCGGAACGAGAGCGTTTAGAGTGCTTGCTTGCCATTAGTATGAAGAAATAGGAGCTGTTTCAAAAGTTTGAAGGCTTTGGAAGATTGTTTGGAACTAAGAGTGAGATTTAAGTGAGAAATTTGAAGGATGAAAACACCTATTTATAGAATTGAAGAAGTGAGGCATTTATGGAGCAAAAAGCTGCAGATTTATTAAGCTAAACGGTCATGAACGGTAACAAAAATTTGAATACTGACCGTTGGTAATAGATTATGGAGGCTGCATAATCGATTATTTCCAATATTTTGAATTGTAGTCAGAGAAGAAATCGATTATGCGATAGGAGATAATCGATTATTTTGAAGACAGAAGTATTATGAGGGTCCGGGCTCGGGGAATAATCGATTTTGGTTGATATGATAATCGATTATTTCAGTCCAGTGAAGTGACGAAAAGCCGAGACGATAAAAGGTAATCGATTATGCAGTACTAAATAATCGATATTATAAAACCTGTAACCCTGAATCTCAACTTAATCGATTAGTAATATAGGATAATCGATTATTGCCAAATTCCTGCAACCCGATATGTTAGAAATAATCGATTGTTCTTAGTCAATAATCGATTATATGTTACCAGTGCCCGAAAATTCCCCCTGTCTTGGGGCGATACCTGCAAAAAAGAATTAGGCGCCTCCGACGCTCAAGTTAGTAATTATTTAGAGAAAAATGCAATGCATGAATTAGATCATCGTGGAGTCAAGAATTCCGAGTTCACTACGAATGCGGAAAAAGGACTCTTTCTCTAAAGGCTTTGTGAAGATGTCGGCCAATTGATTTTTGGTTTCAACAAATTCAATTTCGACATCGCCCTTGAGAACGTGATCTCTTATAAAGTGATGTCTAATTTCTATGTGTTTCGTTCTGGAGTAAAGAATAGGATTCTTCGTCAAGCTTATGGCGCTAGTATTGTCACATCGAAGAGGAACATGATCAATACTAAGACCATAATCCGAGAGTTGCTGCTTCATCCAAAGGATTTGTGCACAACAACTCCCCGCGGCTATATATTCAGCCTCGGTTGTGGATAACACAACACTAACTTGTTTCTTGCTAAACCAAGAAACTAAGGAGCTACCGAGCAAATGGCAAGTGCCACTAGTGCTCTTGCGGTCCAATTTGCAACCCGCAAAATCGGAATCGGAATAGCCAACAAGTTGGCATGAAGAATCTTTGGGATACCATAGTCCCACATTTATTGTTCCAACAAGATACTTCATAATCCGTTTTACCGCAGTTAAGTGTGACTCCTTCGGACATGATTGATATCGAGCGCATAAACACACGCTAAACATGATGTCCGGTCTACTAGCAGTAAGATAGAGAAGGGATCCGATCATACCTCGATACTTCTTGGTGTCTACTTCCTTACCTTTCTCATCTTTGTCAAGATGGTCGGATGTACTCATTGGAGTGGCCATTGCTTTGGCGTTGCTCATTTCAAAACGATTTAGCAACTCCTTGCAATATTTGGATTGGCAAATGAAAGTTCCCTCTTTCATTTGTTTCACTTACAACCCCAAGAAGAAGTTTAGCTCACCCATCATTGACATTTCGAATTCGCTAGTCATTAACTTAGAGAATTCCTCGCATAGAAAATCATTAGTAGCACCAAAAATAATATCATCGACATAAATTTGAACTAATAGAATGTCATTGTTTTTATTTTTGAAAAACAGTGTAGTGTCAACTTTCCCCCTTACGAACTCATTGTTCAAAAGAAATTTGCTTAAGCGCTCGTACCAAGCTCGAGGAGCTTGTTTAAGTCCATATAGCGCTTTCTTAAGCTTGAAGACATGATCGGGAGATTTAAAGTCTTCAAAGCCTGGGGGTTGTTACGTACACTTCCTCTTGAATAAACCCATTGAGGAAGGCACTTTTGACATCAATTTGAAATAATTTGAAATTCATAGATGATGAAAAAGCAAGTAATAAACGAATGGCTTCTAGGCGTGCTACGGGTGCATAGGTTTCTTCATAATCAATTCCTTCTTCTTGATTATAGCCCTTAGCAACAAGCCTAGCTTTGTTTCTAGTGATTATACCATTTTGATCTAATTTATTTCGAAAAACCCATTTCGTACCAATTATGGTGTGATTATCAGGTCTTGGTACCAATTCCCAAACATCATTACGTTTGAATTGGTTAAGCTCCTCTTGCATTGCCAAGGTCCAATGCTCATCCCCAATTGCTTCGGAAATGGTTTTAGGTTCTATTTGAGAAACAAAAGCCATATGCCCTACGGTGTCTTTAAGAAGATTTCGTGTACTTACCCCTTTCTCGATGTTGCCAATTACCTTGTCAAGAGGATGGTCTTTAGACGTCCTCCAAGCCTTAGGCATCATCGATTCTTCTTCTTGTGGTGGTACTTCTTCCGAAGGTTGTTCCATGACTTCATCTTGAACTTCCTTTGGATCCTCCTTTTGTACCTCGTCTTGAAGATTGATTTTCTTTAAAGCATCTGCAAGATCAACACAAGAATCCTTTCTCGCCAAGCGAGCATCATTTTCACAAAATACTACATGAGGAGATTCCTCAACAGTTTTGGTTCGATTATTGAAAACTCTATATGCTTTGCTACGTGATGAGTAACCAAGAAAAATTCCTTCATCAGATTTCGCGTCAAATTTTCCCAAGTTATCTTTTCCGTTGTTGTGAATAAAACATTTACAACCGAAGACTCTAAGATGGGAGAGGTTAGGTTTCCTTCCCTTGTAGAGTTCATAGGGAGTTTCATGAGTATCGGTCTAATGATAGCTCTGTTTAAAACATAGCTTGTGGTACTCACGGCATCCGCCCAAAAATATTTGGGAATTTCGGCCTCATCGAGCATGGTTCTAGCTATCTCTTCGAGACATCGATTTTTACGTTCTACCACTCCATTTTGTTGTGGTGTACGTGGAGCCGAAAAGTTATGTTCAATACCGAGTTCGTCACAAAAATCCGCGAAGATATTATGATCGAACTCTCCCCCATGATCACTTCTTATGGAAGTGACGGTTGTGTTCTTTTCATTTTGAACACGTTTAAGAAAACTTTTAAAAGCTTGAAAGGCATTACTTTTATGAGCAAGAAATAACGTCCATGTAAATCTAGAAAAGTCATCAACAATAACAAAAGCATAAAGATTACCACCATGACTTTTAATTCTAGAAGGCCCGAAAAGGTCCATGTGTAGAAGTTGTAAAGGTCTAGTGGTTGAAACAACATTTTTGGATTTAAAAGAAGCCTTTGTTTGTTTCCCTTTTTGACATGAATCACAAATAGAGTCTTTTTTAAATTTCATGTTTGGAAGACCAATTACTAAATCTTGTGAAACTAGTTTGTTTAAAAGATTCATATTTACATGAGCTACTCTACGATGCCATAACCACATGTCGTCTTCTTTACTCATAAGGCAATTTACAAAACTTGATGAAGAATTTTCAAGATCAACCATATAGATATTATCCATTCTAATACCACGAAGAATAATTTTGAAATCACTACGACGGATAACTAAGCATTCTTCGGAGTCAAACAATACAAAATTTCCCTTGTCACATAATTGACTTATGCTCAAGAGATTATGTTTAAGACCTTTAACTAGCAAAATATGCTTAATGGAGGAGGATTCGTCCTTACCGACCGATCCAATGCCGATAATCTTTCCTTTGTTATTGTCTCCAAAAATAACATTTCCTCCTTCCGTGGGTTTTAGTTGAAGGAATTTTGATGCATCCCCGGTCATATGTTTGGAGCATCCACTATCAAGGTACCAAAGTACACTTGATCCCTTCAAACACACCTACAAAACAAATTAATGAGATTTTGGTACCCAAGACATTTTGGGTCCTTGTGTGTTAGGTGCAAAATATTGGTGTGATTGTCCTGCAGTGGAATGTCTATGTCAGTGAAGCATGCGGGAGCAATATGTCCAATTTTATTGCAATAATGACAAATGACATTCGGATTGTGCATTCTTCTAGGATGATAATAATTTGGGGGTCTAAATTTATTCACTCTATTTTTAGGAACATAGTTTTGATGTAGTTTTCGAAAATCTTGTCTAGGTGGTCTATACATGCCAACATTTCTTCTAACATCCACTCTATTTTTAGGAATATAGTTTTGATGTGGTTTTCGAAAATTTTGTCTAGGTGGTCTATACATTCCAATATTTCTTCTAGCATTTGTTCTAGGATGAGTTGCAATTCTAGGATTAAAATTTCTAGGTTGAGTGTTGACATTTATTTTGTTTTGCCTAAGTTGAGTCTTAGGTGGTTTAGGAATGGACTCAACTTTTTCTTTTGGCTCGTGTTTAAAGCCTATACTGTGCTTAGTGGATTTCAAATTTACAAGCACTTCATTTAGATTTTTGTGTGAAGAATTGAATTTGTGCAAAGTGCTTCTAAGACTTTCTACTTCTTCCTTTAGAGATTTGCAAGAAGTACAATCCTTATTTGAGCTTTCGGGTTTATCGGCGCTTCTTTTGCCATAAAACTTGTTTTCCTCTTTTAATTTCTCATTTTCAAGAGTAAGTTTTTCAAAATCCTTTTCTTTTGAAGAAAATTGTTTTTTTAAATCTTTTATAGATTTAGAAGCGCTAATAAACTCTTTATACAACTCATCAAATGCATCTTGTATTTCTTCTAAAGTGAAATAGTTCTTAGAAGTAGTACATACCTCATTTTGAGTTTCTTCGTGTGCCATAAGACACAAGTTTGCGGTCTCGTTTCCTTCTCCATCTCTTGATTCGTCTCCGGAGTCGCCTCCCCAAGAGATGTATGCTCTTTGTTTCTTGACGGGTTTCTTCTCCTTTTTGATGTTTGGACAATTTGATTTGATATTCCCGATTTCTCCGCATCCATAGCACTTTAATTGGTCTCCTTGTTGCTTACCTTTTCGTTCATACTTCTTTTGCATGAACTTGTGAAATTTCTTAATAACGAGTCCGAACTCGTTATCTTCGTCGCTTGAATCCCCATCATTATGAGGTTGAGCCGTGCTTGCTTTAAGGGCAATTCTTCGTTTCCTTTGATCATCCAAAGGAGGGTTAAGAATAGTAGATTCATAGGTTTTGAGATTACCTCTAAGCCCGTCGATTGTGACATTTTTAATGCCGATTGATTCTTGAATAGCGTCGGCTTTGGAGCGCCATTCCGGAGTGAGACTTCAAAGAATTTTACGGACAAGTTCCCTATCCGTGAAGGTCTTCTTAAGAGAATGAAGATCATTAACGATTTTTGAAAATCGTTCGAACATATCATCTATCTTCTCGTTTTCCTTCATATGAAAAAGTTCATATTCATGGGTTAGAAAATCTATTTTAGCTTCTCTTACCTGGTCTGTACCTTCGTAGGTGATTTCCAATTTATCCCACATTTTCTTAGCCGTGGTGCAACATGATATTTTCCGATAATCATCAGGATTTACCGCACAGTACATCATGTTGATGGCTTTTGCGTTGTTCTCCACCTTTCTAATATCGTCTGCGTCATACTCATCTTCCGATTTTGGCACCACTTCATTTTCTACCTTTTTGGTTGGAATTTGCTCTCCATTTTTGATATTTTCCATAGTAGAAAATTATTTGATTGGATGAATATTCTCATCTATTCCTTCCAATACGTATAGTTTGTGCCATCGAATAGTGGTGGCCTTGTAAAGCATTGTCCTTCACCTAGTCCTGCATAAACGTTACGAGTAGAAGCCATGGATTGTTTCTCTCAAACTATTAAGTCTTTCAGAGAGTTAGGCTCTGATACCAATTGTTAGAATATACGCTTAACGCTAGAGGGGGGGGGGTGAATAGCATTATAATAAAAAACAATGTAAATTTGCGGAACTAAAATTGCAGGAATAACGTAAGTGCAGTAATTAAAATGGTAAGGAGAGAACACACCGAATTTATCCTAGTTCACCACAACGTGTGATTAGTCCAGTCCCCGAGAGACTCTCTCGAGTTTTACACTAACTTCGTTAAGCTTACGGGTGCCTAACAAACCGTTACACTTGCTCGTAGATATACACTCTACAAGACTTCAACCTGCTCAAGGATACCACACCTCAAGACTTCAAACCAAGGAACTACTTTTCCTTCTTACAACAAGGGATTAGAATATCCCTTCAAGTGTGTACAAACACTTAGCACTCAAGAAAAGACTCTCTTTATAGAGTAGATATGAGTAAATACAATACGCTCAAGAACACAACAACTTAGTCAAGAGTTTGGCTCTCAAAAAGCTATGAAATGAATATAAAATGATTGATATGAGAGTATGTAAGCTTAAGCAAGAATGTAATCAGTTGTTGTACTTAAAAGAGTGATTTTGAGGTGTATTTATAGTGCTCAAAGTCACCAAGACCGTTGCTTAATTGCCAATCACTAATTGCTGATTTTGTGCTTGCATAATCGATTATATGATCTGCATAATCGATTATCTACAGATCGTTCAAAAATCATATGCGGATTTTAAGCAGCATAATCGATTATTCAAGTTGCATAATCGATTATCTGTTAACGTTAAAAAATCGGATGCAGATTCTGTGCAAGCATAATCGATTATTGCCTTGTGTATAATCGATTATATTTCAACGTTTTAAAAATACTTTGGCAACGGTCTTAACATAATCGATTACCTAAAAGACATAATCGATTATTTTGCTGTATTGAAAATTCCGGTTATACACTGTCTGGACATAATCGATTATCAGAAAAGACATAATCGATTATATTGTTGTTTTGCAAATTTCGGTTAACACTGTCTTAACATAATCGATTATAAGTAATACATAATCGATTATATTGCTGTCTTGAAAATTTTGGTTAACACTGTCTTAACATAATCGATTATAAGAAATACATAATCGATTATTTATGTCCAGATTTGAAAAACATGTTTGAAAATCATTTTGGCTAAAATGAAAATGTTTGAAAATCATTTTGGTTTAACTCAATGATGCATGAAAATGATTTTACGAGAGAAGCCAAGACTTGAATAAGTTGTCGGATCAAGATCACACTATAAGGTGGCTCATTTATAACTTTGTTTGATATTCTTGATCTTGCTCTTTGTTTCTCATGTTCTTGGACTTTGGCATATGTCAATGTTCCATGCGCGTCGGTTTGTCATTTATCAAAACCTACAGAAATGAACACACGTTTAGTTTTAGCGACTTGAGAACGTGTTTCAACAGATGCTTCATAAAAATGGTGTTTTTAAGTCAAGAGACTTACCTCCAATCACTTTCCGTTGAAAACCCTCTTCAAATCGCTCAAAAAGCTCTCTTGGTGGAGTAAAATGGTGGAAAAAGTGTTGGCTTCGCGACTGAAAAAGCCCTTAAAATCATTCTGTCCAGGCGAAATTCTTTCTTCACGAATGCGGTGCCTTTCCGCGAACGCGACGCACAGCTGCCCCTTACCTTCGCGAACGCGTGCCAGGGACACAAACGCGAAGCACAAAACAGGCCCCCCAGCATTTCCCCTTTGCGAATGCGAGCCTGCTACGCGAACGCGAAGGTCACAGACCCACAAAACCTACGGGAACGAGGCCTCCTTTCGCGAATGTGAAGGACAAAATCCCTGGCTCTCCCATTCCTTCTACGCATTCGCGACAAACCCATGCGAACGTGAAGAGCAATCTTCTGCAACACCAACAGCTGAAAACCACAAGTCCTCATGTTCCAAAAATAGCCTGATTGACCATCCAAAATCACCACGAGGCTCTCTGGACCTCAACCAAAAGAACAAATATGTTTTAATACCTCATTCAAACTTGCTCGTAGCATAAAACACTATCATAAACATCAAAACCATCAAATTTCCACTGATTCAAGCCTAAGTTAGACAAAAACTTTTGAAACTTGAATTTGATCTAAAACTTGACTTAAACACCTCCGAATGACCTAAAAGTTTGCACGCATATCCAAAATCACCTAAGGGAGCTACTAAAACTGTCAGAATTCCGTTCTGACCCCCGGATCAAAATTTCACCTATCAACCGGACTTCGCCAATATGCTAACTTAGCCAATTCAAGCCTAATTCTACATCGGACCTCCAAATTCAGTTCCAATTTCTCTCCTAAGTCACAAATCACCATCCGAAACTAGTTGAATCATCGAAAATCCATTTCGATCCCTCTAACTCATAAGTCAACGTTCAGTTGACTTTTTCTAGACTAACCATCTCATAAAGAGACTAATTGTCTCATATCTACCCAAACTCCATCCGAATTACTTCAAACTCTCCAAACACATAAAATGGAACATATGAAAACATAAAACGGGGAAAACAGGGCAGAGATACCAGAGAGACGGGTCGGGTCGTTACATCCTCCCCAACTTAAACAAACGCTCATCCTCGAGCATGCCCAGAGTTGTGCTAGGATCCAACCAATATCCGAATTACCTTACTAATCATATACCAGGGGTGATCCCACATCACACTAACTCACATATGCCCGATAATACAACACAGCTAAGATTTCGCAGGCCATCTAGATCATAACCGTAGAACCACTTTGCACCTGCGAAAACTATACACCAGATTAGAACCTCACATTTATACTCAAAATAAGCCTGAACCTCCTGTAATACCACATGCCTGCAACCTCAGGTGCACTCATATGATATACCGCATAATCCTAACACTTGAAACGATAATTCATATCCACAGTAGCCATCCACAACAACCATGTACCGTTAGAAACCTCTCATTAGCTGGAGTCTTATTCCAATACTGTTATACTCTATCAATAATAATGAAAATTCAGTAGACCATAACTATTTCTCAGATCAACCATTCAAGGAGACATTTCGTCCCTTTGACTAATACCACAACATATCTCCGAGCCGAAACTCGATATTAACCTTCCAACAAGCTGAAATCAAATCCGTTAGTAACCATTAATGCCTTCAACGATCACCTCGAATCCTGCATACCATTCTGGTGATATGACACCTTGTCACCGACCTAAGCCACACTTGCATAACATGCGCACCAATAAGGAACGACTTGAATATACTCAAATCATGATATTGACTCAAATGAAAGAGTTGTACCTCAAGCTCATCAGTACCATCACAACACAAGGCTGAGACCCCGTCACGCATCATATAAGTGGAATATCTTAATCCTCCTTGAAAGGTCATAACTTCACATGGCCATTCCACAACGCGCGATCCTATCCAAACACTGTTACACCTGAAGCTCCTCGAGTATCATACTCAAAATAGACAGCCATACATAGATTGATGCCTAAAACCAAGCAATCCATCACACCCACGGTGAAGCAAGCAATATACCATCAATCTTGAAAGAATACAACCGATGCACTATTCGCCGAGCAACTCCCGATAAGTACTTTCCTCAGAAACCAAGAAACAAGGCATACAAAGTAACATACAGAAACTATCCTCAACGTCACACTGTTTTGGCGTGCAACCTGATCCAGATAACATACCCTGTGGCGGCGTGCCACCCATCCACTCAAATATCTCACATAGAGAGCTGCACATCGAGCCGAATTTGCTCATTAAACAAAATACCGAGTACCGGTAAGTACATAATCATCTCTACTTATACCAGTGTAAGCTGCAAAACTCAACTTCCACTATGAATCTCGATAGCAGCGCAATTTATGTGCCACTGCCCAAAACTCATAACGCCTCGCAGCACAAAAAAACAACTCATAGATCTTCCCAAATCACTAGCAGATCCAATAACGATCGAATCAACCCATCCTTTATCAATACAATTCGGGACTAACCAAGCCAACACAAGCTAAACACGTATCCAGCCAGCTTTCCAACAAGCTTATTACCAAGAAGCCTGAAGTTGTGTCTTCCACTACTATAACGCATGCCAGAGTTGTACGATACGGTAGCCCAACACTGAATAAATATTGAAATTCACAATCTCGCCCGGCAACATGCCCGGCCACAAGGAACGCAATCCGAAAGGGTCCTTTAATATCTGAACTGAATCAATGGTAAAAACTTCTGCACTGACATTTGCCACGAAGGCCCAAAAAAGACAAGCAATTCTTCTCAGTCGTCCGATGGTCTTTGGAATTCAACCCACTCTTCCTGTAACATCACCCGATGCACCTCGCCACGCAACCTGTGGCATCCTCCGGCATAGCCCATAACACAATTGTCTAGATTAACTTGATACCGAGGCAACCAGTCTACACCCAATCTCATATCCAAAATCTATCATATCAAGAGATAAATATCCACAACCACGACACAGACGGTGTTAAAGAACTCCCAGTGTCCAACTCCATATAATACACAAATCATTATACCTGATCCCACATTCCGCCGTATGATTACATATTACACATCAAGTACTCATTCATTCCACAAAAGATATCATAAAATTTCCGTGTGCCATCAACAATTCATTCCACGAAAGATATTCTAAAATTTCCCTATGCCATCAATAAACTCAAAGGTCAACAGTCGGTCTAACAAGAAACTGCCACAATCCCACCGAAGTGTTATCAGTTTACATCACATTCCCTTCTTACTGAACGTATACTCCCGTCAAATTACTAGAATAGTAATACCATTTTCCTCAATCATTTGAGGATCGATTCTTACATCACATGCAGCTGCCTGTGCTGCTTACGAATTTAATGACCACCCATTTGGAAATGAACCGTACACTACACACACAAATCCCAATCCTCCACAGCAGACCGCACATACCATACCATACTAGGATAACCTGAGAACCCCATCTCCTTTTTCCTAACCACCAGCTAAACTGTAAGGACTAAATCCTTCTATCCACACCAGTCAAAGCAAGTTGTCCGAGCTCAAAAGCTCTACCGCTCAATACACGTAAGGGCTCATTACCTCGAACATCAATAAGGAATTGATCATATCTTTACCATACCGATTCGGTCCACTAACAAGATACTTCATTTGTCTAGATTTCCTTCTAATTCATTTTCAACCCGGTATACTCTCTTGTTGTAGCACCACAAAGCCTCAATCAAGGCTTACCACACGAGACTCGAACGTAAGACCACAATGTCTAAGACCAATGGGCCATTATATACTCTCTCAAACGTTCCCAAAAACACCACCTCCTAAAATACCCTACCTTGAAAAACTTCCTGCGAATCTAAGTCTGCTACCCTTGTTTCTCAGATACTGATACATAGAATTCCGCAAGTAACGTAAAAATACCACAAGCCTTGACTTGTTCTAATAAAAACACTGACTTGGTCACATACTCAACCTTAAAATACCTGAGTGCGACATATAGAATCTTGAACACTTCAAACCACTCTCAAGAGTCATCCATTCTTATACTCACTAAAAATTACCTGACCTAACGAGTCGAACCACTCATGCCTTATCAACACTCTGACACCGCAGGACATTATCTCATTCCGATACAACTGAACGACTTCCTTCACTATACACTAAGCACTCCTTATCCACAACTCAAGATATCCTATTATTTCCTCCCATATACGAAGCATCATATAGCCTTTGCCAAAACCTTTGCTTCACTCGTGCCATCCTCGGCTCAATTTCTGCAACCAGGACTGATCCACCCGCATGTATCTAATCGGAACTAACATAGTACATACCCGTACAATTAGCTAAACAACAGCAACCTCCCCAACTTAGCTTGAAGCCATATATATCACAACACATATACTCTATTGTTGTCGTAATATCATGGTGAGATTAAACTCATTCTTTCATAAACTTGTGGTAACACGAATCATCAGAAATTTTTTTAACTCCTCAGCAATTCTTGCATTCATTCACACAACAGTTAAGCCCACTCTGTAGGCGACAAATTTTTTACTAAGTCCCAAATTTTTCAAAATTTTTGGCAGAGTTTCCTTTGTAATTGGGCATATCCACCTGCTAGAGAATCACCAAAACCAATCCTAACAACACGTCCACAACTTAACAAAGCATCATGATGTATATCAACAACATTAATCTCAATACTACATGTATTCTATTATCGAAATGAATACATGGACATGCATTGTACCTGCTTGAATCCTAACACCTGGAAAATACTTTTCAATTACACATGAAATCTTCTCACAATATGCATAAGAACTGCATCACTTCAGGTCACTCCACAAGAGATAACCCACCTACTTCTCCGCATATAACATTGCTGTATACCTTCCACCGCCATACACATTACACATCTACTTAGTCTTCCTGAGTCTGAACTCATATCGTATCGTGCAATCTACTTCGCTCCCACTAGGATAATCGAAAATATTCTTTACGCGCCCACATTTGGGCTACACATCGAACCACGATAGGAAACAAATCAATTAACAGTTCATCCATTACCCAGCAGGCTTCTTCGTCACTACCAGGTCATATAATTGCGTCTCGCAGTACTAGCATACTCATCACACAACTTCCAAACTGCAATTCCAGCTAATAACGACGATACTGAACATATATGTTCCAAACACATGCTCATACAATCAGCACCTCAGTGCTCGAGCCCTAGGCAAGATCCGGCCTCACGTCCCCAGACTGGCCCAACCTCAACTTCACGAGGATTACATCTCACCCCTCGAGCGGGGACTCGCAAGCCATTAAGGCACATATAATATCGAGCGCACATACGTGTATACAGGTGTGAGGAAGGAATTTCAAGAGTTACTCTTTCAAAATGAATCAAGGACGCACTATAAGATTTCAAGAAAGTGAAGTGTTTCCTAAAGGTTCTGTAGCCTCCCAATGATAGATATGGACGTCTACATACCGATCTGCGAGACTACTAAATAGGCTCATGACTCGCGAGGTCTAGTAACCTAGGCTTTGATACCAACTTGTCACAATAGAACCTGGTCGTGATGGCGCCCAACCCGAAAGCTAGGCAAGCCTAACCAACAATCGTTTTGCATTTACGCTAAGTCTCAAAACTGACAATTTAAGTAGAAATGTAATACTTTAGAAAATAATAATCCAATATTTATAGTAAAATAATACGGTGAAATGCGAAATCTAATAAGACACTCCCAAGAGATCTGGGTCACGAGTCTAAAGCCTCTAAACAAAACTAGATAATAATAGCTGAACGAAATTATAAAAGTTTTATAATGTATATAATAGTAATAAACTGAAATGTAAAGAGCATCCAGGTCTTGCAAACGACAAGCAGCTACCTCAACGACTCTAATAATATCTGGAGACTACGAGTGTCAGCTAAACCTCCGGTGAACCTGAATTTGCACACAACGTGCAGGGAGTAGGGGTGAGTACTACCGACTCAGTGAATAACAAGCATAGAAAAATTTCTGGAGATAAGAAATCCACGAAATGCCACAAAGCAAAGCTAAAACTAACAGTCCTATACCTTAACTACGAACTAACAGCAAAGCAATATCAAATATACCAATCAAGTATCAGATAAAGATGCAATGCAAAGCACACAAAATTGCTACGGCGCGCAGCCCGATCTGTTTAACGTCGACGACGCTCACTGGGGGTGTACAGACTCCGGAGGGTCTCCTTCATCCCAAGCGCAATATCATTAAATCACCGCTGCGGCGTGCAGTCCAGCCCATGCTCAGTCCACTGTGTGCATATGAGTCACATAAAATATTCAATCTAATTTCCCTTTTTTTACAATTATTAATGTGAATATAATTTCGTTAATCTATTTCAGGAAAAAGGTGACTTAGCATTTAATAACCATGATTAAGCACAGGACTGAGATCAATGATTATACAAATTATGTTATCATAAAGATATTCATTATAGACGGATGCTAAAGATCGACACAAGGCCCCAAACATGGCAATAAGCCCAATTATCAACAA
This sequence comes from Nicotiana benthamiana, assembly GCA_034376525.1. NCBI lineage: Eukaryota > Viridiplantae > Streptophyta > Magnoliopsida > Solanales > Solanaceae > Nicotiana > Nicotiana benthamiana. The sequence goes on along the minus strand of CM067323.1, from coordinate 98,790,996 downwards.
TACAATGTGCGTGGTAGCCGCCAATAATTATATTAGCTCTCGGGATGGACCAAGTCACAATCCCCAATCATATGCCATTCTGCACCTGCCATGGGGTGCGAGTCATGCCCTAACAAAGCATCACGATGTGATAAACCGGGGTTTCAAACTCTCAAGCCATCGCCTATACAAACTACTCACCTCTAGCCGGCCGTAGACAGGTCCGCAATGCCTTTTCCTCTTGTATCGACGTCTTCGCGTGTCGAATCTAGTCAAAATCACAACGAATACATAAATATGGGTTAAAGAAACATAACCCAATAAAAATACTCGAAAAGTACTGAAATTCATGAAGTTGGTAAAACCTGAGCCCCGGGCCCACTTCTCGAAAAAGTTTAAAAATTACATCATCAAATTCCTCGTCTCGCCACGAGTCCGTGCATATAAAGTTTTCCAAAAACAGAGTTCAAATGGCCTTTCAAATCCCCAAAATTTATTTTCAAAAACCAAGCCCTAGTTCTTCACAATATCAACCTCTTTTCATAGATTTGAGGGTGGATTCTTCAAAAAAAATGGTTTTTTTAAGTCAAGAGACTTACCTCCAACCGCTTTCCGTTGAAAACCTCTTCAAATCGCTCAAAAAGCTCTCTTGGTGGAGTAAAAATGGTGGAAAAAGTGTTGGGTTCGTGACTGAAAAAGCCCTTAAAATCATTCTGTCCAGGCGAAATTCTTTCTTCGCGAACGCGGAGCCTACCCGAGAACGCGATGCACAGCTGCCCCCTTCTCCTTCGCGAACGCGTGGCAGGGATGCGAACGCAAAGCCCAAAATAGGCCCCTCAGCATTTCCCCTTCGCGAACACGAAGATCACAGGCCCCCAGACCTACGTGAATGCGGCCTGCCTTCACGAACGCGAAGGACAAAATCCCTGGCTCTCCCATTCCTTCTACGCATTCGTGACACACCCATGCGAACGCGAAGAGCAATCTTCTGCAACAGTAACAGCTGAAAACCAGCAGTCCTCAAGTTCCAAAAATAGCCCGATTGACCATCCGAAATCACCCCGAGGCCCTCGGAACCTCAACCAAAAGCACAGTGTATATGTTCTAATACCTCATTCAAACATAAAAACACTACCATAAACATCAAAATCATCAAATTTTCATTGATTCAAGCCTAAGTTAAACTAAAACTTCTGAAACTTGCATTTGATCTAAAACCCGACTTAAAAACCTCCGAATGACCTGAATATTTGCACGCATATCCAAAATCACCTAATAGAGCTACTCAAACTGTCGTAATTCCATTTTGACCCCCATATCAAAATTTCACCTATCAAACGGACTTCGCCAAAATTCTAACTTAGCCAATTCAAGCCTAATACTATACCGGGCCTCCAAATTCAGTTCCGATTTCGCACCTAAGTCACAAATAACCATCCGAAACTAGTCAAATAATCGGAAATCCATTTTGAGCCCTCTAACTCATAATTCAATATTCGGTTGACTTTTTCCAAACTAGACTTATCATAGAGAGACTAATTGTCTCATTTCTACCCAAATTCCATCCGAACTTTAAACTCTCCAAACACATATAATGAAAGATATGGAAACTTAAAACGGGGAAAACAGGAAGGAGATACCTGAGATGACGGGTTGGATTGTACACCAAGATGCCTTGATCAACACCCTGATGTCGCGCTGTGTTTGTTTCCGCGGTTGTTATATTTGACTCTATTTTGGGATTTATTATTATTAATGACTTAACTATGAATAATTATCTTTTAATTTGATTGGAGATTTGTGTTGGCAGGCCTTGTCTTCACGAGAGGCGGCATCACGATCGGGTCTAGGTTTAGGATCGTAATATTTATCTTTGAAGTGTTTTATTGCATTGAGATATTGAGTTGTAACTGGCCTAGTTCCACGATAGACGCCATCACGACAGTTGATTTTAGGTCGTGACAATACGGATAAAGCTTGAGAAAATATGGAAGTACATATATCTTCCGTTATGCATGATAATACATCAATGATCAACATAATTATTGTTTAATCTCTTGCAAAGGTGGAGGTTTAGAAATAAAATATCCCTTAGGCCAATCCTTTATCAAGTTTTGGCTAGATTATTTTTCTTATAAAATTATTCTAGGAAAATAGTTAAAACCGTTGAAGCAGCCGTGAAGTTTAAGAATTTATTAATTCAGGCTTTAAGGATGTCAATTTCTTTTTTTGGGTGTAAGACATATTTTTATTGAAATCATTTTCCACTTCAATTTTGTCTTCGACATTTTCAGCTTTATTGTTTGAAGGTGCATTCACAGAGTTCATATTTTTGTATGTCCACTATGTCACAAGCAGAAAAGGTTTCATCCTAAGTTCTCATCTAATGTTAGGAAGTTTCTTTAAAATGAAACTAACCTTTCGCCATCTCTAGAAGATTTATTTAATTTATAAGCTCTCAAGTTGTACTCAAAACTGAAGTTGATACATACACGATTATTAGAATTCATGTTGGGCCCGTGCAATAGCAAGATTATACAATACTATTACATTCACTACGACACTAATGGAATCCAAATAGTTTAATAGCTTGTTAGGATGGTTGTTACTCATTGTATCATATTGTATTGTTATCCCAAAATAATATTTATTTTGATTATTTCATTGTAATTGGTTGTATTATTGTCACGACCCAATTCCGAAATCCGGTCGTGATGGGGGCTTTTCGGAAGACAAGGACAGCCAAACTGTTATAGTTACACCACTTAAAATAATTAATCAGTTATATAACAGATCGAATCTAAAACAATGGAATTAAATAATATGAATACCAATACAGCCCGACCGGGATGTCACAAGTCACGAGCATCTAATGAGTAGGGACACTACTACTGGGCCAACAATGTATATGTCAACAAGATAAAACCGGAATACAAAGATAGAGTGCGGTGCCGCGAACGCTGGCGGTCACCTTGCTCAACTACCACAATAAGGCATGCGGTCCTGTTGATAACCCGCTACCTAGTGGACAATACCTCCAACTGCACGCAGGGTGTAGGGAGTAAAGTGAGTACTTCCAACTCAGTGGTAATAATAGAGAATAATATCTGAGTGATAAGAAAACACGTATGAGCACACCAAACTGCTATAAAAGACAGAACAACCTTTTTTGAGAAAAACCGAAGCACCGTAAAAATCCCTTTTGAAAATCCCAAGTTGAGTTAAAAGTCTCTTTTGAAAATATGCCTTTCAACAATTGCAGAGGAAATTTCAACAAGTAGGAAATAGTCAGAAACCTGCCCCTCGGGCTCAATATCAACTCACAATATCCAACATCAGCCTCTCGGGCTCAACACTCCTTAACATATAACACCAGGGTATCTGGTCAATAAGGCAAGTAACATTATGTATGCCAATGATATATGAGTGCTAAATCTCGTGCCACATAGTACAAACAGGAGTAAATGCATGAATGCAATGCAATGCACATGAATACGCAGTAGCGTGCAGCCCGAGCCAACCATGCATATGACTTAATGTCAACGGCGCTCATTGTGGAGGTTCAGACTCCGGAGGGGCTCCTTCAGCCCAAGCGCAATATCATACAGTGTCAATAGTTACCATTGTTTCCATTACAATATACGCTGTCAATAGTTACAACCGTTTCCCTTTCAATACACAGTGCCAATAGTTATCACCATTTCCATGATATAATATGCAGTCCAGAAAATAGTGAGATAATGATTGTCGGCCCGAAATATCATTTAAGAATCATTTGTATTTTCAAAACATACAACTTCGCTTGAGTTTGCAAAAATAATGTTAAAAACCCTGGACTGAATGCAAATAGTATGCAAATCATGCTAACATCCAATCCTTACAGGATTCTACAAGTCGGCACAAGGCCCCAAACATGGAATTTATCCCAAGTCACGATGATAACACAAATCATTTACAATTTAACGGTAAAAACCAACAACTGGGACGGACCAAGACACAATCCCAACGATGCTCTACCCCTCGCTCAGATCCAGCGTGCAACTCACTACAATACCGCACTAGAATGTGCAAATCCGGGGTTTCAAACCCTCAAGATATCATTCTCAAGTATTACTACCTCGAACCGGAGAAATCTCAAGCTCGCGACGCCTTTTCCCCTCAAATCGGCCTCCACGCGCATCGAATCTAGCCAAAACAGAGCGAATACATCACAACTTGCCAATGGGACAATACCCAATCGAAAAAAATCGAATAATAACAAAAACCTCGAAACTAGCAAAACCCGAGCCCGGGCTTGCTTCTCGAAAAATTATGAAACTTACATTTCTGGAATCCTCGTCTCGCCACGAGTTCATACATACCAAGACTCCCAAATCCGAGCTCAAATGACCTATCAAATTCCAATTTGAAATATCAAACTCAAGCCCTAACTTTAGCCCCTTGTTAATGAATTCAACCAAGTTTTCATGTTAATTCTTCCTTAAACTTGAATAATTAGGCCAAAGAACTTACCTCCATTTGATTCCCTTCGAAACCCTCTTCATTTGATCTCAAAAGCTCTCAAAATTCTCAACAATGGTGGAAAGATGACTTAAACTCACGGATAAAAAAAATGATAACATAAACCCTTCTGCCCAGCTCGACTTCCGCTTACGTGGTTAACTGACCGCTCCTGCGACCTCCGCTAATGCGTCAATTTGACCGCTTCTCGGTCCAACTTAAAATCCCATCGACGCTTCAGCGATCCTTGGCTGCTTCCATGTTGACCGCTTCCGCGGTTTCCAAACCGCTCCTACGGTCCCAGCCATTCACCCTTGGCCACTTATGCGGTCCTTCAGCCGCGTCTGCGGAACCGCTTAGGCGACTCCTTTTCCACAGACGCATTACCATCAAAAATCACCAAATTCCTCAAATCCAAGCCTAAATTTCTTAAGAACTTCCGAAATGCACATACAATCAAAAACCCAACCAAACGACGTCTGAATGACTTGAAAATTTGCATATATATCCAAAATCACCTAACAAAGCTATTGTTACTCTTGGAATTCCATTCCGACCCTCGGATCAAAATCTCACCTATCAACCGGAATTCGCCAAAATTCAAACTTCGCCAATTCAAGCCTAATTCTACACCGGATCTCCAAATTCTATTCTGATCGCTCTCCTAAGTCACAAATTATCTCTCAAAGCTAAAAGAATCGTCGAAAATCACATTCGAGCTTTCTAACCCACAAGTTCTGGTTGACTTTTTCCAAAACAAGCTTCCTTCTAAGAGGCCATGTGCCTTATTTTCTATCAAATCCAATTCAATTACATCCGATCGACTCTAATTCTTATATTGAAACATGAAACAACACAATAAGGGGGAAACAGAGCAGTAACACATAAGACGACGGGTCGGTTCGTCACATCCTCCTCAACTTAAACAAACGCTCGTCCTCGAGCATACCTAGAGTTGTACTAGAAGCAACCCAATAACTTAGTGACCTTACTAAGCATATACCCGGGGTGATCCCATGTCACCCTAACTACCATAGGTACCGTTAACACAACACAGCTGAAATTTTACAATCCATCTGGCCCATAAATCGTAGAACCTCACTGCACTTCCCGAAATCATAAACAAGATCAGAACCTCACATCTATACTCAGAATTAACCCGAACCAGCTGTAATAACCCACACATGCAACCTCAGGTGAATTCATACAATATACCACACATTCCAACACTCGGAACGATAGCCTCTATTTACAGCAGTTGCCCACAATAACCAAATACTAATAGAAAAACCTTTATATTAGCTAAAGTCTTACTCCAACACCTTCATATACCGCCAACGGAAAATGAAACACGCGATAAACCAAACCCATATCTCTTATAACCCATTCATGAGTCCATTCCCTTTCTGACTGATACTACAACCGATTTTGGAGCCAAACCTCGATATTACCTTTCTAACAAGCTGAAATCAAATGTGCTCGTACTTATTAATGACTCCAAAAATCATCTCAACTACAACATGACTCTCTCGTGGTATGACATCTCAACACTGGCCTAAGCCACAACGTGCTCAACACAGGCTCCAATAAGAAATGATCTGAACATACTCGAACCATGACAACTGACTAAAACGAAAGAACTGTAATTCAAATCCCTCCGTACGATCACACCACCCAGAACTGAGATCCCATCTCACATCATAGAAATAGCGTACCTGAATCCTCCTCAAAAGGTCATAACATCACCTGGCCTTGCCACAACGCGCGATTATATCCGAGCACTATTACCCATGAATCAGCTCAAGCCACCATGCTCAACACAGACTTCCACGCATGGAATAATGTCTGGATCCAAGCAATCCATCACACCCACGACGAAGCAAGTCATATACACTATTCAATCCTGAAAGGACGCAACCGGTGCGCTATTCACCGACCAACACACAATACAGACTTTCCTCAAAAACTAGGAAGTAATGCATACAAGGTAACACATATAGAAAGTTATTCTCCACATCACACTGTTGCGGTGCGCAACCCGCTCCAGATAACATATCTGTGGCGGCGTGTCACCCGATCCAGATACCATACCCGTGGTGGCGTGCCACCAATCCTGCACATATATCTTACAAAAAAATATGGACATCGAGTCAGATTTGCTCATTACAATAAACACATATAGCCTCATGCCCGGCCTCAAGAAACACATCCGAAAAGCCCCTCAATACCGGAACTAAATCAATGGTATAAACCTCTGCACTGACATCCGCCACAAAGGCCCAATTAACAAAGCAATACTTGCCAACCATTCGCTGGCCCTTGGAATATAACTACTCTGGTAGAACAATAATTCGATACACCTTACCACGCAACCTATGGCACTTTTTCCGACATAGCCCATAACACATTAGTCTAGACGACCTGACATTGGGACAACCAGTCTGCAATCTAATATCATAGCCCAAATTTAACATACCAAGCAAAGAAAAATCCCATCGAACCTCCAGTTCCAACAACCACGAGACGATGTGGATACACATGACCCACCGCATGGTCGGATCACAAGAACTTCTAATCTCCAACACATATAATGCATGAATCACTATGCCTGATCCCACACTCCGCCGCACGAATACATAACACACATCAAGTATCCACTCATACCGCGAAAGATATTCAATATTTCCTCTGCCGTCAACAGAATCAAATATCCACAGTCAATCCAACAAGAAAATGTCGCAATACTACTGACGTATCATAAATTTACATCACTTTAATCATCTGAAGAATCGATTCTTTACTCACCTGAAGTTGTCCGTGCTGCTCAAGAATTTAATGATTTCCGATTATGAACTGAACCAAAGCCTTGAACACGCAATTCTCAATTCTCCATATCATAACACACAGACCATACCATACTAGGATAACATGCCCATCTTCAAACCACGGTAAAACACATCAAGAACTCTTTCTCCCAATTCCATTGCACAAGCTAAATTGCCAAGACTGAGTCCTTCTATCCAGACCAAGTTAAGCAAACTACCAATACTAAAAAGCTTTGCTGCACAATCCTTGCAAGACTCATTACCTCAACTTAGGTTACCACACGAGATTCGCACATAAGACCACACCATCTAAAACACATAGGCCACTGAATACCCTCTCGAACGCTTTCCAGAAGCACCATATTCCAGAATGCTCTACTCCGAAGAACTTCCTGCGAATATGAATTCATTACCATTACCTCCCAGATATTGATATATAGAATCCCATAATTAACATAACATACCACTAGTCTTGATCTCTCCTGATGAAAACACAGTCTCTAGCCACATTAACAAACTTAAGACACCTGATTGTTACATGTAAACTCTTGAACATAGAAAAACCATTCTCGAGAGTCATTCACTCTTATTCAGCTGCTATTCAAATGCCCTAAATTAACGGAACCACTCGTGCCTTATTAGTTCCCAAACACCGCAGAACATTATTTCATACAGATACAACGACCATCTTTCTTCTCTATACATTGGGCATCATTTACCTGCAATGACTCCAAAATATCCTAGCCTTTCTCACATTTATGACAGCACCATTTAACCTTTGTAGACATTTTCCTTCACATGTGCCATCCTCAGCTCAATTTCTGTAACCAGAACTTCTCCGCCATCATACCCCAAAACGGAACCAACATAGCACATAACTACGCAATCAGCTGACCAACAGCCACCTTCCCAACTTGGCTCGAAGCCATATATTAAGGCATTCTTAACAACTCATAACACTTTTACTATAATGATGCCATAATGAGATCAAACTCAAATCATTTACAAGTTTAGTGAATACACAGATCATCTAGCACTGACATTCTCTGCAAACCTCGCATTCATTTCCACATCAGCTGAGTCCACTTTCTTAAGCGTCCCAATACTTCAAAATACAACACATACCTTTCAGTTACACAAGAGATATCTTACATACACATAAGGATCATACCGTTCAAAACCCTCTGCAGGAGATAACCCACCTGCTTCGCCTCATTTCAATGTTTCCACATATATTCCACTTTCACATTCGTAATACGCAGCCATTTAGTCTTTCTGAGTCTATACTCATACTGCCACATGGAATGTACTTTACTTTCCATCTAAGAGACATGAAATATTCTTCACGCGCCCATAACTTGGACTACACATAAAAGCACAATAGGAGTCGAACACTCGACAACTCATCTACTATTCAGCAGACTCTTTAGTCACCACCAAGATCACATAGATACACCCCACCGTACTAACATACTCATCACATGGATATCCAGTCGCCATTCCGGCTGATAAGAACACACTGAAAATATAAGTTCGAAACACTTGCTCACCCAATAAGCAAATCAGTGCTCAAACCATAGGCAAATATCCTTCCTCAAGTCCTGCAGACTGGCCCAACATGAACTCACAGAGATTACCTCTCACCCCTCGATGGGGGAATCACAAGCCAACCAGGCACATATATTATTGAGCGCTTACATGCGCATACCGACGTGCGGAAGGAATTTCAAGAGTTATCTCGAACTTAAGTTTTCCTAAAGGTTCTGTAGCCTCTCGAAGATAAATACAGACGTCTCTGTAGCGATCCGCGAGACTCTCCTAACCCTGCTCATGACTCGTGAGACCTAGTAAACTAGGCCCTGATACCAACTTGTCACAGCCCAGTTCCTAAATCCAGTTGTGATGGCGCCATTTGTGAAGACATGGCCAGCCAAACTGTTTCAGTTACACCACTTAAAATAATTAATCAGATATATAACAGATCAAATCTAAAATTATGACATTAATTAATATGAATACCAATATAGCCCGACCGAGGTATCACAAGTCACGAGCATCTAACGAGTAGGGACACTACTATTGGGCCAACAATGTATATGTGTACAAGATAAAACCGAATACAAAGATGGAGTGCCGTGCCGCAAACGCTGGTGGTCACGTTGCTCAACTACCACAATAAGGCCTGCGGTCCTGTTGATAACCCACTACCGGGTGGACAATACCTGCAACTGCACGCAAGGTGCAGGGAGTAAAGTGAGTACTTCCAACTCAGTGGTAATAAGAGAGAATAATATCTGAGCGATAAAAAACATGTATGAGCACACCAAACTGCAATAAAAGACAGAACAACTCTTTTTGAGAAAAACATAAGCACTGTAAAAATCCCTTTTGAAAATCCCAAGTTCAGTTAAAAATCTCTTCTGAATATATGTCTTTTCAACAATTGTAGAGGAAATTTCAACAAGTAGGAAATAGTCAGAAACCTGCCCCTCGGGCTCAATATCAACTCACAATATCCAACATCAGCCTCTCGGGATCAGCACTCCTTAACATATAACACCAGGGTATCTGGTCAACAAGGCAAGTAATAGTATGTATGCCAATGATATATGAGTGCTAAATGTCGTGCCACTTAGTACAAACATGAGTAAATACATGAATGCAAGGAAATGCACATGAATACATTGCGACATGCAGCCCGAGCCAACCATGCATATGATTTAACGTCGACAACGCTCACTGTGGGGGTTCAGACTCAAGAGGGGATCCTTCAGCCCAAGTGCAATATCATACAGTGCCAATAGTTACCACTGTCTCCATTACAATACACGGTGTCAATAGTTACAACCGTTTCCATTGCAATACACAGTGCCAATAGTTACCACCGTTTCCATGATATAATATGCAGTCCAGAAAATAGTAAGATAATGATCGTCGGCCCGAAATATCATTTAAGAATCATTTGTGTTTTCAAAACATATATTTTTGGCTGAGTTTGCAAAAATAGTGTTATAAACCCTGGAATGAATGCAAATAGTATGCAAATCATGCTAACATCTGAAATATCAATCCCTACAGGATTCTACAAGTCGGCACAAGGCCCCAAACATGGCATTTAGCCCAAGTCATAATGATAACAACAAATCATTTACAATTTAACGGTAAAAACCAACAACCGGGACGGACCAAGTCAAAATCCCAACGGTGCTCTACCCCACGCTCAGGTCCAGCATGCAAGTCACAACAGTACAACACTAAGATGTTCAAATCCGAGGTTTCAAACCCTCAGAATGTCATTTCCAAGTATTACTCACTCGAACCGGCAAAATCTAAAGCTCCCGACGCCTTTGCCCCTCAAATCAGCCTCCACGCGCGTCGAATCTAGCCAAAACAGAGCAAATACATCACAACATGCCAATGGGACAATACTCAATCGAAAACAATCGAATAATAGCAAGAACATCGAAACTAGCAAAACCTGAGCCCCGGGCTCACTTCTCAAAAAATTACGAAACTTACATTTCTGGAATCCTCGTCTCGCCACGAAATCATACATACAAAGACTCCCAAATCTGAGCTCAAATGACCTATCAAATTCCAATTTGAAATATCAAAACTCAAGCCCTAAATTTAGCCCCTTGTTAATGAATTCAACTAAGTTTTCATGTTAATTCTTCCTTAAAGTTGAATAATTAGGCCAAGGAACTTACCTCCCTTTGATTCCCTTCGAAACCCTCTTCATTTGCTCCTAAAAGCTCACAAATCCTCAACAATGGTGGAAAGATGACTTAAGCTTGCGGATGAAAAATGATAACATTAACCATTATGCCCAGCTCAACTTCCGCTTACGCGGTCAACGGACCGCTCCTGCGACCTCCGCTAACGCGTCAATTTGACGTTTCTGTGGTCCAACTTAAAATCCCATCGACGCTTCTGCGATCCTTGGCCGCTTCCGCGTTGACCGCTTTCGCAGTTTCCAAACCGCTCATGCGGTCCTAGCCATTCACCCTTGGCTGCTTATGCAGTCCTTCAGCGCGTCTGCGGAACCGCTTAGGCGACTCCTTTTCCGTAGACGCGACAATAGCAGAAGCAGCAATATAAAAACATGCATAAACTCCTACAACCTTCGATCAACCATCCGAAATAACCCCGAGGCTCCCAGGGTCCAAACCAAAAATACGAATATGACAAAACACCTCATTAAAACTTTATCGAGCCATAAGAACACTATCACTAACATAAAAATCCCCAAATTCCGCAAATCAAAGCCTAAATTTCTTAAGAACTTTCGAAATGCCCATACAATCAAAAACCCAACCAAACCACGTCCGAATGACCTGAAAATTTGCAGACATATCCAAAATCACCTAACAAATCTACTGCAACTCTCGGAATTCCATTCCGACCATTATATCAAAATCTCACCTATCAACCGAAATCCGCCAAAATTCAAACTTCGCCAATTCAAGCCTAATTCTACACCGGACCTCCAAATTCAATTACGATCGCTCTCCTAAGTCACAAATCAGCTCCTGAAGCTAATCAGATTGTCAGAAATCACATCCGAGCCTTCTAACCGACAAGTCAACTTCCGGTTGATTTTTTCCAAAACAAGCTTCCTTCTAAGAGGCCATGTGCCTTATTTTCAATAAAAACCAATTCAATTACACCCGATCGACTCTAATTCTGATATTGAAATATGAAGCAACACAATAAGAAGGAAACGGAGCAGTAACACATAAGACGGCGGGTCGAGTCGTCACAATAATGTTGTTAAATCCATTATTCTAGAACAATAAAAAGGCCCAATTTTTTAAACGACCGATTTGGTGTGGTGGGATTGTTCCTATTTTTATATCCAATACGCCCTCTCTCTTTTTAACTCCATGTCTCTCACCTAAAACCTACTTTGTCTTCGTCCCTTTTTTTAGAACTTCTGTCACTTCCAACTCCAACGTAAAATTCCTAATTTTGTTCCACTAATTTTGTTAGAATTCGGACGAATTTAATTGCTTAATCAATTTATATGACATATTTGGTGATAAATTAGTATAAAGGAATTTTCTTACACTATTTTATGCTAATTCTTGATAAATTTAATAATTAAATAATTAAGGGTATTTTAGTAAACTTATTAGTTATAGTACAGTGATATAGTCAAACCACATAGCAAATGTTATTTATCAACAACAAATAATATAATCTATCCAAATATTGTATTTATAAAACGCTACAATACAATACAATACATTATAAAACGATGGGTAACAACCATTCAACAAGCTACAAGCAATACCAATATTTCGCAATCCTAATTCCTAGATTTTAGTTTTTTTTTTGGCGGATGATTTTAGTACCTTTGTAATAAACAAGAATCCATTCTAAAGTCTATAACTAGTGTCTAGTGGGATCAAAATTTCGAACTATCTATGTTTATGTGTAGTAGCTATGCAATTAAGAAATATCCACTCAAAAACAATAGGAATTAAGTGTGTTTGTTATAACGAAAAATATTTTCCACGAAAAATATTTTTTTGAAAAATAAGTAGTACTCTTATTTATTTCATGTGTTTAATACGTAAATTAAGAAAAATAACTTTTCAAGAGTATTCATAAATAAGTTAGATACAATAAACATGAAGCCATAAACTTTCAAACTAAAAATCTTCTGAACCCTCAAATTCCATAAACTTTCGACCCCATAAACTCTATTACTTCTAAACCCGCAAACTTTCAAATGCATAAACCTCTGAACTTATAACTTTGAAACTCGTAAAGTTTCGAACCTGTAAACTGAACCAAAAGCCTTCACATGTCTCAACAAAAGCCGTATATGATCTGAGTTGAATGAAGCTTACATTAGTGGTGACTCACATGAGGGGCAAGCATATGTTACTTAGAGCCGAACTTGAGTATATAGACTCATTATCTAGGGTTGTGGCTAAACCGTAGTGTAGATAATTGATGGTTATTGTGTTTTAGTGATTGATTTCTATGTGTGTTTGATATTTGGACTAATTTAGGATTTTAATATTGAATTAGTGGTTGCAAACACTAATTTATGCCTAGTTGACTTGGGCTCTTCTTGAGAAAGAGAGCCTAAATCTGTGAAATTGGTCCAACAAGAAATTGGGCGTATTCAAGAGATTGATAGCCCCAATTAAAGGGTTAAACCTAGAGATAGTAATACCCGACTTGAACCTCAATTGCTTGCACAAGTTTGCATATCCAATTGGTCTTGAGAAAGTCAATTCGGGCAAAATCACTCGAACTACCGAGACGTGTAGAGTGAGTAGAATCGTGCAATGGTTATATCATACTCCCCAAATATGACAATCTAGCCTTAGACTCAAGAATCCGTCAATTATCCACCTAGGAGATAGTCACTTCCCTAGTGTTTTTTACCTATTTAGACAACTTTCAACAGTTTAATTTTAGCTTTACTTTGCCTACTTTAGCATTTTAATAGTATAAAATTAGAAGTAAAATCAAAACCAACAATATTTAGAAATGCAATTACGAACAATTACGCACCTCCAATTTAGATAGAAATTCAACTCCAATATCTAGCTCCCTGTGGAAATCGATCTCGACCTTCTCGGGTAAAAGCTGCTTCGACCTCTCTTGCTACTTCATAGTAGTATAGGGTTGGCCTCGATCAACACCCCGATGTGGGGCTGTGTTTGTTTCCGCGGTTAATATATTTCACTCTATTTCGGGATTTATATTATTAATGACTTAACTATGAATTATTATATTTGTTGATTTAATTAGGGGTTTGTGTCGGCTGGCCTTATCTTTACGAGAGGTGGCATCACGACCAGGTCTGGGTTAAGGATCGTAACATTTATCTTTGAAGTGTTTTACTGCATTAAGATGTTAAGTTGTAGCTGGCCTAGTTCCACGATAGACGTCGTCATGACAGTTGATTTTAGATCGTGAAAATACGTATAAAGCTTGAGAAAATATGGAAGTACATATAGCTTCCGTTATGCATGATAATACATCAATGATCAACTTAATTATTGTTTAATCTCTTGCGAAGGTGGAGGTTTAGAAATAAAATATCCCTTATGCCAATCCTTTATCAACTTTTGGCTAGCTTATTTTTCTTATAAAATTATTCTAGGAAAATAGTTAAAACCGTTGAAGCAGCAGTAAAGTTTAAGAATTTATCAATTCAGGCTTTAAGGGTGTCAATTTCTTTTTTGGGTGTAAGATATGTTTTTATTGAAATCATTTTCCACTTCAACTTTGTCTTCAACATTTTCAGCTTTAGTGTTTGAAGTTGACATTCATAGAGTTCATATTTTGTATGTCCACTATGTCACAAGCAGAAAAAGTTATACTCTTTTCATCCTAAGTTCTCATCGAATATTAGGAAGTTTCTTTAAAATGAAAGTAACCTTTCGCCATCTCTAGAAGATCTATGTAATTTATAAGCTCTCAAGTTGTACTCAAAACTGAAGTTGATACATAAAATATCTTTTGTTATGTTATGATAATTCAAGAGAAAATTATTCTCTATAGCCCCTCAATATTTTAATAGCCCATGTTTTGTCCTACTCATAAAAAATGGTCCTTTGGCCCAAACGGATTGCATATAGTAGCCAAAATGAATTAGCATGACAATATAAGCGCTAGTAGCTCAGTGGTTGGAGTGTTTGTTTCCTAAGCTGAAGGTCTCAAGTTGGACCGTCAACTAGCGCGATTGAGGAACCTTTTTTTGCCTTTTTAAATGTACTTATGGATCTGATTAGTATTAGATAACAATTGAATGAAATATGTAATGCTGGTTATATACGAAATTTTTATTTTTGTATATATTTTGTGTAGTGACAGTCTACTTTGTATATTTTTTGTATAGTAGCAGTCTATTTGTATAGTGACAGTCTATTTTGTATATTTTTTGTATAATAACAGTCTATTTTGTATATATTTTGTATAGTGAGAGTTAATTGTATATAAACTATATAGTGACAGTCTATTTGTATAGTGACAGCCTATTTTGTATATTTTTTGTATAGTAACAGTCTATTTTGTATAGCCATAGCTAATTGTATATAAATTGTATAATTAAAGTCTATTTAGTATATTTTTATATTGTGATAGTCTATTTTTATACATATTTTGTATAATAACAGTCTATTTAGTATATTTTTTGTATAATGACATTCTATTTTGTATATATTTTATATAATGACACTCTATTTGTATATAAATTATATAGTGACAGTCTATTTGTATATAAATTGTATAGTGACAGTCCATTGTGTATAATATTTGTATAATAACAGTATGTTTTGTAGAGTTCCACCACTCTCTATAACAAATTCCACAGCTCTCCACACTTAAAAACAGTTCTAATGAAGAAAGTTTCCACCTTTAAACCCCAACTAAAGCAGTTAGCACCGAAAAATACCTTTTTCAGATCTCTAGCACCAAAATCAAAATAAGATCCCAAGGCTGAAAAATCAAGATTACTTAACGATTATAGCATGGAACCTTGTTATATGAAAAGAAGAAGATGTTATTGTCTTATCAGGCAATGGATCCAAACCTCCCTTAAAAGATTATTTATCTTTAACAAAAATAGTCAACTAGCATATCCATTTTCACCCAAGAGCAGCTCCACGATATCAAATTTTGGTCAAGCAAATAAATCAGGCGATTCATGTAAAAATCAAAGGGAGATTTCATAGTATCCTACAAGAACTAATTGAGATTGAATAAACATAATATGCAGTAGTAAAACATTAATAGTCCAAGAATCAATAAACTTATCTGAAAAAACTAAACACTACCCAATTGAAATAAATCCAAGAACTTACCAAAATTGGTTTAAAAATCAACTTGGATTAAGTATATTATTAAGAAAACAAGCCACACATGATCAAGAAAACATTGAAAATTTCCTATAGAGACTGCATTTAAGCAGCAGCTTTTGATGTAAAATTGGTGAGATCTGAAAGCAATGATCCTTTGCTGGTGAGATCTAAGAAAAGTGTATAGTAATATTCAAAAATCTTCAGACGCGCATCCCAAAAAACCTCAAAAATTTCAAAGAAAAGGCCGACAAACTACTTGTAATTAAAGTAAGTCTCAGTACTACTAGTATATGAATGAATTAATAAGAACCCTATACCTCAGATCAGAAATGAAATAAATAATTAGTAACAAAATTCAAAACCTAGAACTAAAAGCAGATCTCTATAAACAAGGAAAGCACCTTCTTTAAGGTTAGATTTTTCAACGCCCCATTCACCTTTTGTTGGTGAAATTTGTTTCAAGGATTAGATCATTGCTTGGGAATTAATGTGAACTAACATCGTCGCCAACCAATGGTTAATTCCGGCAGTGACTAAGAAAGAAGAGGAAAGCGAGAGGAGCAGTCATGGTCTTGGATAGCTGGATTTCTGGTGAGGGAATTCGATCAGCAAAGTTTTCGGCTTGCCCTTGTCAATAATTTTAGGCTATGATTTGTATGGGTCAATTTCGGGGCTATCCAATAAAATTTATTTTGCCCGATGGGCTATAAATGAAGATCTCTCATAATTCATTTTATTCTCAAAGGCTATTTAGAATTCATGTTGGGCCCGTGCAATAGCACGATTATACAATACTAATACATTTACTACGACATTAATGGAAGCCAAATAGTTTAATAACTTGTTTGGATGGTTGTTACTAATTGTATCGTATTGTATTGTTATCGCAAAAAAAATATTTGTTTTGATTATTTCATTAAAATTGGTTGTATAGTATTGCTAAATCCATTGTTCTAAACAATGAAAAAGCCCAATTTTTTAAACGGCCGATTTGGTGTTGTGGGATTATTTCTATTTTTATTTCCAATATGCCCTATTTTTTTAACTCCAAATCTCTCACCTATAACCTACTTTGTCTTCGTCTATTTTTTTAGAACTTCTGTCGCTTCCAACTCCAACGTAAAATTCCTAATTTTGTTCCACTAATTTTGTTAGAATTTTCATGAATTTGATTGCTTAATCTATTTATAAGACATATTTGGTGATAAATTAGTATAAAGGAATTTTCTTACACTATTTTATGCTAACTCTTGATAAGTTTAATAGTTAAACAATTGAGGGTATTTTAGTAAACTTATTAGTTATAGTACAGTCAAACCACATAGCAAATGTTATTTAACAACAATAAATAATATAATCTATCCAAATATTGTATTTATAAAACGGTACAATATAATACAATATATTATAAAACGCTACAATGTAATACAATATATTATAATACGATGGGTAACAACCATCCAAACAAGCTATAAGAAATACCAATATTTCACAATCTTAATTCCTAGATTTTAGGTTTTTTTTTACGGATGATTTTAGTAACAACAACAACAACAACTGCTACCCAGTAATGTCCCACAAAATGGGGTATGGGGAGGGAATATGTAGATGAGCCTTACCCCTACCCGAAAAGGCAGAGAGGATGTTTCCAATCGACCCTCGGCTCAGTGAAGGGGAGGAAAAACAAAAACACAAACAAAAACAAAACAAAAACAAAAACAAAAGAGTATTAGTAAGTCCAGCAGAAATAGCATAAGTAACTATCTAGACATAAGAACCATAAATAAATAGCATGCAATAATATCATACAGTAACTACCATAAATAACTACCATAAGGGAGACACAATCCAAAACACAAAACATCTATGGATAGCCCCGTCAAGTCTCACCCAACCCCGGGTGAGTAGTACGAAAAACTCTAGGGGCCCCTATCCTACAACCCTGATACTAGACCTTCACACTTTTCTATCAAGGTCCATGTCCTCGAAAACCTGCATACTAGCCATGTCATGCCTAATCACCTCTCCCCAATACCTCTTAGGCCTCCCTCTACCTCGCCGAACGTCGACCAACGCCAGCCATTCACAACACCTCACCGGGGCATCAGGACTTCTCATCCGCACATGCCCGAACCACCTCAGCCTCGCTTCTCGCATCTTCTCATCCACCGGGGCCACCCCCATCTTCTCTCGAATAACTTCATTCTTAATCTTATCTAACCTGGTGAGCCCGCACATCCACCTGAGCATCCTCATCTCCGTAACCTTCATTCTCTGAACATGAGAGTTCTTCATTGGCCATTACTCTGCCCCATACAACATTGCAGGTCTAACCACAACTCTATAAAATTTCCCCTTGAGTTTCTGTGGAACTTTCTTGTCACACAGGACTCTTGATGCAAGCCTCCACTTTGACCACCCCGCTCCTATACGATGAGTGACGTCCCCGTCAATCTCTTCATCCCCCTGAATCACCGACCCAAGATATCTCACACTGTCCCTCTTGGCGATGACCTGAGATCCAATCATCACGTCCCTGCCTACTTCGCTTGGCTTGGCGCTAAACCTGCACTCCAGGTATTCTGTCTTAGATCTGCTTATTTTGAAACCCTTAGACTCGAGAGTCTGTCTCCATACCTCTAACCTCTCAATAATACCGGCCCTCGTCTCGTCTATCAAGACTATATCATCAGCAAATACCATGCACCAAGGCACATTCCCTTGAATATGTCGGGTTAAAGCATCCATCACCAAGGCAAACAAGAGAGGGCTAAGTGTCGATCCTTGATGGAGCCCCATAACCACTGGAAAATGGTCTGAGTCGCCACCCACCGTCCTAACCCTAGTCTTAGCTCCATCGTATATGTCCTTGATTACTCTGATGTAGGCTTCCGGCACGCTATTCGCCTCCAAGCACCTCCATTCTAAAGTATATAACTAGTGTCGAGTGGGATCAAATTTTAGAACTATCTATGTTGATGTATAGTAGCTATGCAATTAAGAAATATCCATTCAAAAACAATAGGAATTAAGGGTGTGTTTGTTATAACGAAAAATATTTTCCATGAAAAATATTTCCCATGAAAAATATTTTTTTGAAAAAGAAGTAGTAATCTTATTTATTTCTAGTATTTGATACGCAAATTAAGGAAAATAACTTCTCAAGAGTATTCATAAATAAGTTAGATACAATAAACATAAAGCCATAAACTTTCATACCAACAGCCTTCTAAACCCTCAAATTCCATAAACTTTCGAACCCATAAACTCTATTACTTCTAAACCCGCAAACTTCAAATACATAAACATTTGAACTCATAACTTTGAAATTCGTAAAGTTTCGAACCTGTAAACTGAAAAATGTAAAAATTAGAACTAAAATATATAAAAAAAAATTTCTAGGCATGCTGTTGGGGTGGGCGGGTAGTGTAAAAAAATAAAAAAAATCAAAAAATACAAAATTTTCCCCCGATGGGGAGGGGGGGAGGGGGCGCTGGGGGTGCTGTAGAAAATATTTTTACAGAAAATTAAAAATCCAAAAAAAAACTTCGGGGAAAAAGGATTAGTAGGGTGGGTGGTGACGGAAAAAGAAAGGGGGTTAATAGGGTTAATCGGGGATGTAGCTCAAATGGTAGAGCGCTCGCTTTGCATGGAGGCACGGGGTTCGATCCACCGCATCTCCATAATATTTGTCCGTGCAATATCGTTTTTCTCTTTAAATTATTTTTCCTTATCGCTTCTCCTCTCGAAGCAAAGTCATCTTTACTCCAACTCTCCCTCGCTTTATTTTGCCAATTTTATGAATTTCGCCGAAGTTGTCAATGGCGTTTGTCGTTCCTCTCTGCGACCTTGCTCCAGATTTAACCGTCTCGACAGTCTGCTTAGGTTAAACTTTTTGCTTCATCCATGTCTTTAGTTTGTACGAAGCTGGAGAATAGTTAGGACTGTCAAAATTGACCCTTGACACCCTAAGAATACTGTCGTTTTTGACGCCTTGTTTATTCTCACAGGAACCATGACTTTCGGCGAGCAAAACACTTTGGCCGAATCATTTCAAATCCTCGACAAAGCCTTCAACTCCGGAATCAACTTCTTCGACTCTGCTGAAATGTAATCCTCAAACCTTACGTCTCTCTGCAACAATTTTATGCTAACACCTTCACTGTGGATTTAGTACTCCTCTTATGTAAGTTTCAAAAAGAAAAACTGGTTTTAAAATTGAATATAGTATGAGGATTACTAAATTACTCTAACTATAATTCTTAAGCGGAATGGATGTAGAAGATTAATGTAACTTCTACTAATTTAGGATTGGAGCTTAATTGATTCATAGAATATGTTGATATTAAATTGCATTTATTTACTCTTTTCAAAATCTATGAAAACCAGGTATCCAGTACCTCAGCGTGCAGAAACTCATGGCAGAAGTGAGGAGTATTTTGGGCGTTGGTTTAGAGAAAGAAAAGTCCCTCGTGATAGTGTTGTTCTCGCCACTAAGGTCTTCAATATTCAACTCTTCTTTATTTCCCTCTGCATTTCATCCTATAGATTAAAATATTGTATGAAAGATATACAACTGTGTTAGAAGATTGAATTTTCAGTTTAAGCGTTGCATGGTTAAATGTACTGTGTATGATGTGTAGAACTCGTTAGGAGAGTTTAGGCTGAGTAGGCTAGATTTTCCAAAATATGTCTGGTCTTTGTGGTACTATAATGTGACAGAAGAGTTGATTATGCAAGCAATTAGCAATTATTTCCTATGCCTAGCTGTCCATGAGGCAGGATTGAAAGCTTTGTTGCCATTAGAAACAAACTGCATTATGTGATACATTCTTGCTTGTTTGAGTCAAAAGGAGTAAATTTGTAGTTATCTGTGAAAGTATCTCTTTTTTCGTCTTCAATTTCTTAATAATGAAAGTGCTTTATTTCTTTCTAACATGTGGTTAGTGGTATTTTTCCTTTTCTTTGTTCGAGGATCTTATTGCAACTGCGCTAGCATTTTGATATTTTTGCACAACTATATTGGTACAGGTCAGTGGACCATCTGGACAGATGTCTTGGATCCGAAATGGGCCAGAAAGCTTGGACGCTCAGAACATAACTGAGGCTATTGATAATAGGTTGAGTAAATCCTTGTTTGTTGTTTTGTTACCATCACATTGTCCATTCAGCTTTTGACTGCATCAGAATATCAGATGATTTTTGACAGTTAAGCTTGCTTCTGGAGATGACCTTTATCTGCTATGATTTGTATTTTTGTACTGCTTCTGATGTGGTACCTTATTGAATTGATGCAGCCTGTTGCGTGTAAAGACTGACTACATCGACTTGTATCAAATTCACTGGCCTGATCGGTTTGTGGATAAATCCTACTGTACATTTTGTTGCTTGTTTTCTCAGATATGTAAATGCTCAAAAAAATTGATGTTTGAACAGAATTCGATATTAGCTGATAGATGTCCATCTCATTGAAGAAGTATTAGGCATGTGCCTAATAAAAGTTTCTTTGGTTTGATAGCTGACCTTGTTGACTTGGTTTGGTTAGGTAGCCAACTTTGTTGAATTAGTTTGGTAGCTAACCTTGTTTAATTTCTTTCTGTTGGTAGCCAACTTTGTTGAATAGTGAAAAGTGTGTGTAAATTATCAAATACTGTAGGCTTTAGAGAGTGAATCTTTGGCTATAAAAGGAGAGTTTCAACTCTCATTTCCACACACCAACAAAGAGAGAAAGAAAGAGTGAGGTTTTACAGACAAGGTATAAGAAAATAGTCTGTGAGAAAAATAGAGAGTGAGTGATACTGTAGTAAGGTGGGAATATCAAAAGAGGGTTATTTCTTTTGAGTGTTGTAGTGGTCTTTGGAGTATTTTACTTGGAAGTACAAGTTGTAAACTTCCTTGTGATATCAGTTGCTTCTTTCGGGGCCGTGGTTTTTTCCCTTATTCAAAAGGTTTTCTACGCAAAAATCTTGGTGTCGTTGTTACTCTTTTAATTATGGTATCTCGGTGCTACATTATTATTCCGCTTTTATTACTGTGAATATTATTTCTGTGGGGGGTTTATTCCCAACATTAGCTTCTTCCCCTGTCAACATCCAATTTGATGTTCGCCATTTTAAACTTTCTGGCAGCTATGTTCCTATGTTTGGAGAAACTGACTATGACCCACTTCGAAATTATGCGTCAATCAGTTTTGAGGAACAACTTGATGCTTTAGAAAGAGCTATTGATGCTGGTAAGGTCAGTTATGATGGCAAAGATGCTACCTTCACAAACTACTTTTCCTCATGAAGGCCGAGATGTTAACTTCATAAATTTGATCATTATTTTCTATTGGTTGTTCAAAATATTCTCCTTAGATCAGATACATTGGCCTTAGCAATGAAACACCATATGGTATTATGAAGTTCCAACAAGTTGCCAAAAGTAGAGCTGGGAATCTTCAAATAGTGTCTGTTCAGGTGTTGTATTGCTCAATCCTGTATAACGTAGAGACTTCTTTGTCTTTGCCTCCCTCAAATATTTGTTCATCACTATTATAAGATAACACTTGATTCGGCTTCTTTCTTTCCAGAACGCATACAACTTGCTATGTCGAGATTTTGATTTAGCTATGGCTGAATGCTGTCACAATGAGAGGTAATGCTTGTCTTGTATGGATGAATTTGGGATAGGCATTCTATACGATTACATGGTGTTGCTTTTTGTACTAGAACATCCATTTGTGCAAATGATGCATCTAAGAGTGGGAATTAGTGCAGTCTTGATTGTTGTCCTAGAAACACACATTATACTAATAATGGGGGTGAGTTGTATATTATGAATGTACAATGGGAAATACCTGAGACAGTGGAGGGTGTGATGCATAGCTGGGCAGGTAGGAGAAGGAGATGATCATATAGAGCATCGATATAGCCTCACTAGCACTTATGTGGATTCTTTGGGGGGAAAGGAGGATAAGAGCATCCGAAGGGGTATAATATGATTTTGTACAGATTAGGGCATCTCTTTTGTTCTCGATTATTTTTGGGGCACCTCTCATTGTATAGATGATTGGGTGTCTTGTTATGGAGAACCATATTTCTGTGTAGGTTCTCAACCTATGGTATACTACTTGCGTATGGGGTTTCTTTACCCAAACATCAATGAAATATTATCTTATCATAAAATCATACTAGTCAGATTTGCACAGGCTTCTATGCACTCTTATCGCCTATAGGATGCATGATGAAGAGTGAGGATGCATTGGGAACCTTCTAGAATACTGTTGGCAAAACATGGATGACTCTAATAAGGGGATATTGGTCCTAATTTTTCTGACAAGATCAGGATACAAAAAGGCATGTGTCAGAAAAGCACATTGTTTATCAATTGATTCCAACAACCTTCTTCTAACTTTCGGACTGTTCTGGGATATCATCTAGTAACTCTTGTATTACAATTTAAGCTGCAACTATATTAGCACTGTTTAACATTCTTTACGGCTACACTAAGAGCCCGCTTGGACATTAAAAAAAATCACTTTTTTCGAAAAATTTTCACTTTTTTCGAAAACAGTGTTTGGCCAAGATGAATTTTGAAATTTTTTAAAAATTTGAAAAATTCAAAAAAGTTGTTTTTCAAAATTTTCACTCACTAAACTTTAAAGACAACCTAAAATAATATTCATGTCCAAACACAACTTTATTTTCAAAGATCATTTTCACTTAAAAATATTTTTCACATTTTTTTGGAATTTTACAATTCTTACGTCCAAACGCCCACTAAAAGCTTTCTAGTTTAAGTCCTGTCATCTCATTTTTGTTAGTGATACTGGTATATCATTGTGTCTAGTTGTCTTTCCTGCAAAGGCATCATTAGTTTGTACTACATGATTACTGTCCCAGGAGCTAACTTGACTTGTTTCCGTTATCTTTGTGACCAGTTTGACCATGATGTGTTTTGCTACTTATCATCACTGTTCGATCTTAGCATCTTTATAAAAGATTTTCATGTATCCTGTTCTGAGAATCAATTTTAGAAGAAAATGAACATGCTCTTTAGGATTTGAACCTATGGATCTTCTAGGGAATGGAAAAAAGGATATAGCTGGGAGAATCTCTCTTCAGTCTGGCTGCTTTCTGCTATTACAACCTGCCTATTGTCGTCTTAACGGGAAAAAAGTAGTTGTGAACTTACTGACAAAGATGAGGTTCATCTGTTCAGTTGAAATATTTGCGGAATTGACTGTTGCTGACCTCTTTGCTTACTTAATGCTGAATGTCTCTAGGATAAGCTTGTTGGCGTACAGTCCGCTGGCCATGGGCATACTTTCTGGAAAGTACTTTGCCAAAGATGGAGGTCCATCTGATGCTCGTTTAAATCTGTTTAAAGGTCAGATCAATGGCCAGTTTCATTGGAATATTTAACTAATGCCTGTAGATTTTCTTACTATACTAATCCCAAACCTCTGATAGGGAGGTATAGGGAAGGGGAGTCCAGATACAACCTATCAAACTCTAATGCCTTATATGCCGCCAAAGTAAGGGATTCTTCTTTCTAAAGCTGTCTTATAATTTTGCAAAACTCAAATATATACTGGTCAGTAAAATACACAACTTTTGGCACCCAAGGGTATGGTCTATTGGTCAATGAAGTTGGTTGAGAATCACGAGGTTTCAGCTTCAAATTCCAGCAGAGGCAAAGAACACTAGGTGATCTCTTGACCGAGCTTTGGTGGATAGAGTTACCCGATACCTATGTTGGTGGGAGGTAGCAAGTATAGTGAAATTAGTCGCGGTGCATGAAAGTTGGCCCGGATCACTGTTATTATAATAAAACACAAAATTTTTGGTACAGAAAGACCACTGTTTCTGTACAAAAATGATGCAACACTTAATATGCGTGTGTGTGAGATCTAATATCTGTTTGTTCATTTTCTGCTTGACAGTAGAACCCAAACTTCTTTGGGGGGAGGGTTACTCTTATGTCTTATAGTTTGAATTACTAGATTTTTGATTTTCAATCTGAATCTCAGTATCTATTGAAAGAATCAAATCAATGAAGGCAAAGAGATAGATATAGGCAGATTCAAAAAATCACATTGTGAAACTCGTCCTTCATTTCATACCTCAGTCCGGTGCCTATGGGTTCTAGCCCCATGACCTTTCCGTAGGGGGTTGGTGGGGAGGATGATGCAAGATCAAGAATGCTAAGAATCCAAGAAATTCAAATATGCTGAAAATAAAAATTGGTGATTAGTTTTTCTAAGATATTGCTTCAAAAACGTGATTTATTTTATATTTCATTGTTCTTCCTTTATTCAACTCTTCTTGCAATCTTGCGGGATTGGAGAACGTGTGGGTGAGGTTTCTTTCCATCTTCCATTCTTCTAACGTGAGTTTGAAGAACGCTTTCGCTAGTTTTAACTTTAGCGGGGTGCTTTTGTTTTTCTCTCTTCTTTGTATTTGAGAGGTGCAAAACCTTGAAAGTACATCAAAGGAGGATACTCTTCTGCCATAAACAGATTTTCGCATGGTTCTGATATAGTTTTACTAAGTAGTTGAATACCTTTTATCTTCAAGACTGTAAAACATGTCCTCTTATGTCTGTTCCAATAGTTTCCTATTGTCTTCACTAAAATATTTTAGTTTTTCTTAGTTTTATACGACACACCAATTGAATTTTACCTTTGTGATGAATTTTGCTCATTTTGCAGTCATACCTAGAGATTGCAGACAGATATGGTATTAATCCAGTTTCTCTTGCAATTGGTATGACCAATCTTCCTCCGAATTCCCTATTCTAGTTTAAGTCATCTACTAATAACAGATTAGCCTTTATGGCTATTTGTTATAGGCTAAACTGACATTATGCATTTGAATAGGTAACTTGCTTGTGCTGTTGAGTTTAATTTCAGATTTAAGATTTGTCATTTAGTCACCAAAACATATATTTCGTTTGATTTTTGAATTATTTGGCCAGCCTTTGTTATGAGACACCCTGTTGTGGCTAGTGTTGTCTTTGGAGCCACAAAAGTTTGGCAGCTCGAGGAGGTTCTTGATGCGTGCAAAGTCAACCTCACTCCTGAGATAATTACTGAGATTAACAAGGTCCACGCGAGATTTCCAAGCCCTTGTCCTTGAAAAGTATTGCTCTATAGGTCCATAATCACCGCAATGTCCTTGCTCTGAAGAGGCAATTTAAAATACACTGCTTGAAAAGATTTTAGCTAGACCATTTGGACTTTTTCATTAACTGATGGAGGTCTATCAAATGTGTGAAAATGACAGATCACATGCGAAACCAAACCAAGAATCTGGGCTGTCGATTGGTGATTTGTATCTATCTAGCATAAAAAGACAAAAAGGAAAAAGATAGGAATCTGGGAGTATTATAGCTTGTTTGGTCAAGCTTCTTTTGCGGCAAAAGCGTGCTTTTTTTGTCAAAAGTGCTTTTTTTTTTTCTAAAATTAAAGTGTTTAGCCAAACTTCTAAAAGGGAAAAAAGTACTTTTGAGGAGAAGCAGAAGCAGCTTTGGAGAAGTCGAAAAAAGAAGCTTATCTCTAAAATTACTTGTTTGAAAAGCATTTTTGATAAAAATAAATTTAGAAGCAGTTTTTAATCTTGGCCAAACACCAATTGCTGCCCAAAAGTTGAAAATTAGCCAAACACATTGTTTCTCACCAAAAGTTTTTATCTCTCTCTCTCTCTCTCTCTCTCTCTCTATATATATATATATATATATATATATATATATATATATATATATATATATATATATATATATATATATATAAATATTAACTTGGTCAAACGGACTGTTAATTGTTTCTTTTCCTTTTTTGTATTAATTGTTTCTTATCATAGATTTCAACACGGCAAGCCGGCAACCAACGCTGTTAAGTAGTCTCTTAGGCCGCGTTGCCGGATGTTACTTCTTTTTGCAACAAGAATATGTTTATTTTCTCCAATGACTTTTCAAGGGTAATAGGGGAAAAGACAAATGCATTGGGACACTTAAAAGGATTCAATTTCATAGTAACTGAATTGTACAGTATTTATTTGTTCATGACTTCTTTAAGGAGGGCTTGGGAAACAAAAGAGTTGGGATCTATGAGAAGGAATGCATAAGTGTTACCGGGGAAACAAACGTGGATAAATCAAATTAGTTGGTCCAACCAAGATATGAGAAGAGGTGGACAAATTATGAAGATGCACTAAACATTCCAAACTCTTGTGGAAAATTGTCGGGTAAATGGTCCAGAGGAAAAAAGTTTAATCTGATTATCATAATTAGGGACATCGGTCGGTTCGGTTTGATGGTGAATATTATCGGTTTTGCATATCGGTTATCGATTTATAAATATGATAAATCGATAAAATATCGGTTTAATCGGTTATTAACCATTATCAGTTCGGTTATTGGTTTACTCGATAAGATAACTCAATCTATAATTAAACAAAAAAGAACACAATTCACCGTAGTTAAGCAAAAAAAAGAAGAGTTAACATACAATATACTATTCATTTTTGCGTTCTAGCCACAACTAATATTTGAAGCATGCTTCATTTTAACAAATTCAAAACCCGTGCAATCTCAAAAATTGATACTACAACTGCACAAGCAATTCATCTCCAACCGGTGGAAATAAAAGTTAACAGGAACATAAATAATAATTTTTTGGTTTCCTGCCAAACCATAATTAAGAGATCAATGTCTTTTTCCAGAGCCTAATTGTAGCAAGAGCAACAAGAGTACTAGTAATTCAACAGGTGTCCAAATGCACCCGGAATAGTATTAATTCTTATTGGGTTATTGGTTTACCCGTTAAGAAATTGGGCAAATCGAGGCCCGAACTGATAGTCCAATAGTGAAAGAATATTAAACTGTTACCGAACCGTACCCAATAGATTTTTTTCGGTTTGAGCTATCGGTTATACCCGATATATGCCTTACCCTAATCATAATAAGTTAACAAATTTATTTCAACCTTATATCTTTCGAATAATTAATGTGTCACCATTTCGTTTTGATGTGAAATATCGACATCTGTACATGGTTCTAAAGGAAAGAACGAAAATAAATACATTATTTAATTAATTTTCATGTATGAAGTCAATTGATATTTAGACATTTATATAAATGCAGGGAGAAGTTCCTTTTCCATAAGACTTTCCCACAACAAAAGAATACGTAAGTTTATCACTTAAGCATGATTAATTAATTTTTTAATCTCAGTTATTACACCACTTAGTCATAATAAGTAAGCATGTATTATAAAATAATAATAAAAGAAGAAGAGTATTGCAGAGAAAAGTAGAGAGAGAATTCTTATTGATATAGGATGAATTACAATGGAATAGAACCCTCTATTTACATGGAGAGAGTGACTTAGCCACCAAGTAATAAACCTTAGAATCTATCTAAATATAGCCATTCATCATAAATAACTCTATTTATAACACTCCCCCTTAAATGTCTATTCAATAGATAATGTGCCTCGTTAAAACCTTAACTAAATAAAACCTAATGAGAAAAAAATTATACAGAAGGAGAAATAGTACAAATATCTAACAATTTGCCTTTTGGTTACCTCGTTAAAAACCTTGCAAAAAAAACCCGGTGAGACAAAACCTTGTGACGGAAAAAGAGTACAACGCGTATTAACCCCCGCTCCCGATAAGAGCATCAATTCACATCCTTGAGCATTCACATTCCAATATTGTGCACCATCTTTCAAAAGATCATTGGTCGAGATTTGATAGATAAACTAGCCATATTAACTTGAATGAATATGTTGAACCTTGAAATCATTATTCTTAAAAAATGTGTTGTCTTCGTATGATCTTGTTGGAATCGTCAGTTCAACATCTTCACATAGAGATTAAAACTCTTGCTATTATATTATCATGCTTATAGTTATATCAAGATATATTTGTGCACAAATTGCACTGAGGAAGTGGTACCTCAAGATCAAGAATTGTATATGCTTCAAGCAACTTATATCATTCATGGATTGTCATATAAGTTAAGTCATATAATATACTTTAGATGCATATCAAGTTTTCATGTCATGCTAGATATATAAGAAATTGAAAACTGATTGCACATACCATTGACTTTATACTTTCAAGTATTTGAACAACATAGACAAAATTATATGTCTTTCATATGAAACCAATTCTATTCGAATTGTGTCTCTTCCATTTGGCCAATATTTTTGTGTATATACGATAGCCTTAAGATCCCCATCTATTCTTAGCGCTATGATAGATGTCGTCGACGAACATTTTGTATCGGTTCCAATAATTTTTCATAAAGACATAACATAGAGATCTCTTCATTCATATATTCAGGTACCTGAATCTCTCATGAGATTTTATGAAGTGTTATGTCATGTGATATTCTAGATCACTTGCCACCTTATTATGATCAGTTTGATCATTTCTTCTTTATCAAGAAGTTTTATTTGAAACTGATTTGTCTATATGCTTTAAACGTACCATAGACTTTGTCCTTCTAGAACTTAATATGAGCATTTGCAATGAGAATATAGTTACTTTCTTTGGGTCAGCTGATAAGTAGGATTTTAACGTGTTTTATGCCCCTCGTTTCCTATGTTTTGAGTAGACTTTTCTACAAAATAGAACCACAATGCTCACAGGTTGTGCTTGATTGCAGTTTGAGCGACAAAGTGACCAAATGTCAAAGATCGGCTCAAAACAGAGTGAAACCTGCTCAAGTAAAGGCCAAATGAAGTGGTGGAAAATAGAGCCTGGTGCGGACCGCACAATTGTGCATGCGGCCGCACTAGGAGAGTTTAGAGAAGAGCATAATCAGGCCTTTCACTACACAGCCACGGCTGGAAAAGTGCAGCCCGCATTCAGCTCATGCGGCCGCGCCATTACGGTATGCGGCTTGCGTCACAAGGAATTAGAGAGATGAAAAGTCAAACCAACCAGTGCAGCTGCGATCATAATTGTACAACCCAACTTACCCCGCAGGTGTAATTTTATCCAATTTTTCCGGCCAACTATAAATAAAATATTTTATCATTTTTAGGTTAAGTTTTATCTACTGAAAGAGTTGCGCTCGTGAGGACGAAAGTTTAGCCTATTTTGGCATTTTAACATTAATTTCTCCATAGATTCTTGTAGTTTTATCTTAGTAATTAATTAATATGTTTATTTCTTCTTCTATTCCTTCGGTTTCTTTTTCAATTATAGTCTAGCTAAACCTATTAGCTAGGGTTATGGCTCAACTTTAGTATGGGCAATCGATGGGTGTTACTTTCTAATGATATATTGATATTGGGTATTTTATTTGGGTTAATTTTATACTTTAGTTAAGGATTGGTAGTTGCAAACATTGATTCTTAGTGGGTTTTGACTCTTCTTAAGAAAGCGAGTTTATGACCCCAAAATCGACCCAACAAGGATTGGGTGGACCTATGAGAAATGGTAGTCCCAATTAATGGGTTAAATCTCAAGAGAGTAATTACTTTACTTGAACCCTAATTGCTTGATCAAATTGGCCTATTGGTGTCGAGAAAGTCAATTGGGCAAAAATCACTCTCTCTACCAAGAGGTGTGAGAGTGATTACAATTGCGCAATGGTTATAACATATATTCCAAATATGTCAATCTATTTTTAGTAGTTTCTACCCGTTAGTTAAACACCTAGGTGATGTCATGGACTTACTGCCTTTCTCCCTATTAGTTACAACCTAGCAATATTACCTTAGGATAATTAGTCTTAATCTTTAGTTCATAATAGTAGTTGATAATACAAAGAAACCCCAAAAATGTTAGGAGTGCAATTAGAAGTACAAATCCAATTCTAGGTTAAAAGACAGTACAACTCCATTCCAAGCTCCCTGGGGAAATTCGGTCCCGAACTATTATTCGGGTAAAAGCTGTAGCGACCCGCTCTTCCTAAATTCGTGTAGCGTTGAGTTGGCAGCGATCACTTTTTGGCTCCATTACTGTGGAACTTCCGGTGTTGACTATCTGTGTAGCCAGTTTTGTGTTTTGCTTCTCTTTTCTTCTTTTTACTAGCTTTATTTGTGTCAATCACTGAGGTACACATGGCTTTCATGCCTACTCCAGCTCGTCCTTGTACAACGACAAGATGAAGTATCTTTACAACAAGTATTCCCGGGGAAAAGAATTCAAGGTCGGTGATATGGTTCTACTTTTCAACTCCCCGTTGAGGTTATTCCTGGAAAAGCTCAAGTCTAAGTGGAGTTTTCCATTTGAAGTTATTGGTGTAACCCCATTTGGTGCAATTGATCTCAAGAACAAAAATAATGAAGTTTTTTGAGTCAATGGGCATCGTATTAAGTATTATTTGGGGAAGTTTGATGACAGCCAAGTGGTGGCACTCATACATTTGAAGTGATATTGAAGTTAACATGCGTCGTGTCGCGACGTTAAATCAGGCGCTTCTTGTGAGGCAACTTATTTTTCTTTCTCTTTGATTTTCTTTGTAGATTATGATTGTGAGCACGTGATTTTTTCCCTATATATGAATTACTCCCAGAAAATTTAGAATAAAATAATTTTTAATTTTCTTGCAATTGTTGTGAATTTTGTGTTATTTTCCTTCTATTATTTGCATTTTTGTATGGCATGTTTATTCGTTAAATTAATAAAAAAATACAAAAAACAAATATGTCGCATTTGTATTTAGGATTTAATTCTACAATAGAAGTAATCAAGTTTGTTTTACAAAATGAAAATCACAAAAATAGGTATCTTTTGCATTTTTAGCCTTTAATGTCCAAATTGCGTGATTGTGTTTTAATTATTATTTAATTTTAAATGATAATTATTATTAGGAGTTAATTAGTATTTTAAGATAATTTTTATTTTTATAATTTAATCTTAGCATTTTAGTTTCATTAATTAATAAAAGAAAGAGAACAAAAAAAAATAGAAAACAAATTCAGAATTGGGTCTCGTCCTAAATTTCAAATCTAGGCCCAATATATTCTCTACCCAACCCAAAACTTCTCGACCCGGTCTATTTTCACCCCCCCCCCCCCCCTCTTTTGATTTTTCAGATTTTTTTATGGGATTTTTACCTATCTATACCATATAGCAAACCTTATTACCTCCCATGTTTAAGGTTTGTGTTTATTACATTTAAGCATACCAAATTTCAATTTATGTACCATAGTTCAAATTAAGGGTATAATTATTACTTCATTTATTCTAGGTATGATTTTAGGAGCATATATTCTTTTTCCCTTTTTTTCCTCCTCTTCTCTTTCCTTATGTTTCCTGCACCTTAATATACGGTAATTGCTATTAAAATCATTAGGTGTATAAGTTACCAAATTACAATATTTTATTTCGAATGAATAGAAAATTACTCAATGTTTTTCAAGTGATATTTGTATTGCATGTAAGCTCAAATTTACAAATACTCTTTTTACTGTCAACTTCAAATTTCAGCTTTTACCAAATATTGTCCAAACGCCTATTGTATTAAGTAAGTTATTAGGAATTAGATTCAGATTAGAAATGGAGATTATCCTACGATGAATTCTACTTTGAACTATCCAAAAGATTAAGTCTTGAAGGTATAAGTTAAATAAACACCTAAAGTGAATATATGCTCCTAAAATCATGCCTAGAATAAATGAAGCAATAATTATACCCTTAAATTGAATTATGGTACATAAATTGAAATTTGGTATGCTTAAATTTTTTTGACACAAGATTGTAGTTTAATTGTAGTATAAATGTAATAATACAACTTTATACAATACTTAAACTGATTTGTAGTTTATTTGTAGAAATTGTATTTACAAACTGAATACATTAAATTTTAATATTCCAATTCTCATTTCAATTGTAGCATAATTGGCATTTTCGACATTATTGTAAAAGACTTGTAGAAGTTTTAGTCTTCTCAATCTAAAACTTATCTACAAATTATCTACAATTTATCTACAATTTAACTACAATTTCTGAAAAAATATGTCTTCTTCTTCTTCGACGAGTTTCAGTCTGAAATTCAGTCAAAACCAAGTCTAATCTTCACCAAAACCCCTCAAAATTGAGATATAAACTCCTAAACATATTTCGAATTGTAGTTTAATTGTAGTATAAATGTAACAATGCAACTTTATACAATACTTAAACTGATTTGTAATTTATTTGTAGAAATTGTATCTACAAACTGAATACATTGAATTTTAATATTTCAATTGTAGCATAATTGGCATTTTCGACATAATTGTAGAAGTTTTAGTCTTTCCAATCTACAATTTATCTAGAATTTATCTACAATTTATCTACAATTCTACAATTTAACTAAAATTTGAGGAAAAATGTGTCTTCTTCTTCTTCTTCGACGACGAGTTTCAATATGAAATTCAGTCAAAACCAAGTCTAATCTTCACCAAACCCCCTCAAAATTGAGATATAAACTCCTAAACATATCTTGAATTATTTACAACAACACCCAATCCAAACAAATAATGATTTTTGAAAATCCAAATTTGAATTCAAAGCTTTCAAGCTTTTTAATGGCTATCAATGGTGGAAAATATATGGAGAATGAGAGAATTACGCTGCAAAGGATTTTCTTCCGTTTTAAATTTCGAAATTAATGGTGATAGAATCACCATTAAATCTGATTCCTGCAAATTTGGCGCATTTTTAGGGTAGAATCTATCTATTTTTGGTTTGGTACAGATTTTGTAGCAAAACGACTAGGCGGGTAAATACAATATTATAAAAATTTTTGGTAATAAGGTTTGCTATATGGTATAGATAGATAAAAATCTTTTTTATTCTTTTCACTTAACCAACGAACCAAACCCTAAACACACCCTAAACATTTTCAACCGTCACACTTAAACACCCACCCCCCTCTTCATATTCTCCAAACCATCCCCCAAACACCCCCCTTCTCTTCTTCTTCTACACCTTAACCCTACACCACCGCAGTGACCACACACGACCTCCCTCCAACCAACGACAAACCTCCATAGCCACCCTCCTCCAGCCCACATCCACCATTGACGCACCTCACATCGTCAAACAACCAACCCCACAGCCCCCCACCACGTCGTCAAATGACCACCGCAACCCCGTCTCCAGGCCACGACCCCACTGTCCCACACCGGACAGACCACCAAACGACGACCTCCATGGCTGCTCATGGACGTCCAGAACTGTCATCCAAGCCCAGTCGAGTTGATTCCGGCGAGTGTCGATGTCTGGTCGTAGTTCATTCGCGGTTTCCGTTGAAGTTTTGGTTCTACTGTTCGGGGTTCTCATTTGGTCGATGGTTCAAGAATTACTACAACTGTAAAGGTCTATTTCTATTGTTAAGTTCTAATCTTTACACTTTATTTGCCTTGAGTATGTCTTATTTGACGTAAACTATAGTAAATATATTTAAGTATTCTTAATAGTATAATATAGTATTGTAGTGATTTGTTTCATTCATTTAACTTTGTACTGGAAGAGTTATTTCTCTGTGGTTTGATGAAATAACAGATTGTTGTGTTATTTGTTTGTTTTACTTATTTCGTGACCATTGATTTTGTATTAGATTGTTTAAGTTGGCAAGTTTTAGTGTCAGAATCTGTAATGAGCTTGTAGAAAGTTGTGGCTATTCCCATAATTGTTTGTTATTGCTATTAGTTCAAATTGTTGCATTTTTGTGTATTGTTTGGTTCCCTTCTATTTGTTGTTCATCATATGAGTTCAGTTTGCATTTCGATTCAGTTAATTGTGATTCATATTGTTTCAGTTTGCTTTTGTTGTTCATCATATTGTTGTTTCCATGCTTCTTTATTTTTGTCTAAGCTAATCAGGATTGGTTCCCAATATGATTAGCTTATTCCCTTTGATCTGACGTTGTAAGATTCAATATGTGTTCATGGAATTTATTGGTTGAATTTGATTAGGAATTTGGTTATAGGTGTAACAATTTGGTGATTAATTAGGAATTAGCTTTGTTACAGGTTGAAAGGGTTTGGGGTAGAATTAGTTATTTTCAGTAATTTTGGGGGTATTTTTGAGATTGAAAATTTGGACAAATTATTTAATTTGAATGCTTTGTCCACTAGTCACTAAAGTATTATTAAAATATTTTAATGAGGAACAAGACATGTGGTAGTGGGAACCAAATATATTTATTTAAGGAGTGGTGGGGAACATAGACATAATAATGTAAAGTGAAAAGGGAGGGGGGCTGTGGGGTCCGTGTTGACTGCTTTTTACATAATTAAAAATCAGAAATAACATATGTAATAATGAAAAGTTAAAAGATATATAGTAGAAGAATATTGTGATGGAAAAGTAAAAAGAGGTAGTAATAATAGTTTAAAAGTAAAAAAAATAGGTAAAAAGAAAAGAAAGACTCTTGCTTTGGGTATAAAATATGGGTCATTTGTCACTTAAAGAGAACAGAGAGAGCATATTTTTAGAACTTAAACGGAAACATAAATAGGGCTTTTGAACCTGAGATTTTTGAGAGTTAAAAAATTGAAGACTTTCCGTTTCCTTTCACTATTGAAATCAGCCTTGAGTGCTATTGTTTGATTGAAGCTTGAATTTTTTTTAGTGTTCAAAAAGGCAGAAGTTACCTCTTTTGGCAACTGATTACTTTTCTGTGGGTCTGGTTTATTTTTCAATATTATTGGTATTCAAGTAATGTTGTTATTGGTGTCTATCTGTTGGTTTTCAATCCGTTGCTGGGCTATTCTGTTGGGTTTTGAACACTGGTTCAGTTGAATGTTGTGGTTTCCTCTCGAAAGTTCACTGGTATTTCCATTACTGGATACTGGTGGTTATTGAACTTGTTTGTTGTTGTGCTGTGCTACTACTGTTCTTGCTGATCCTCTTCTTCTCTTTACTTTTCCAAATATCGGGTACATATTGATACATTGGTTTTCTTGTAAGATGAAAGTCAAAGTATGAATATAGAAATGAAGAAGTTGAAGTTTTTTTTTCAATTCGTTTTAGTTTGTATATTGGATATGAAATTGTATATATAATTCATGTCTCCTGTTAGAATCACGCAAACATGGGTTGTGTATAATTGAACAATATTATGTAGTACTTTAGTTATAAACTTCCACCCTTGTATGCTTAGTAAAAATGGATTGATGTTGTAGAACTCATATTCTATGGTTTCAGTGCTATTTGTTAAATAGTGTATTTCAAAAATAGGTTAGGCTCTTTAGGCTATTTTCAAATACCAAATAATTACCTCATTGAATAAAAAAAGTTTGTTTTCTTAGAAACTTGTAGAAACATGGCTTAATTAGGTAGCACTTGATTCCGTTAGGCACCACATAAATCAAATATTCATATCAATGTTAATATCACTTTCTAGCTGTTAATTCCGTTAGTCTAAATCCATGTTAGAAATATTAGTTAATTCAATTTGGAGAATGGTTGTTTCATTTTTAATATTTTATCAATCATGTACATATATCAATTTCTATAGTACGTTTATAGAAAAGACATTGAGGCAATTTTTCACCTTTAGAGTTAAAGTGTAAATTTTTTATCACTAGCATAAATCTAATACTGACAATAAGAAGCCCCAAACTTGCTAAACATTTAAATAAATTATGTGCTTTTCTTCCTTTTAGAAACAAATGAAAATAGCAAACATAGTCGCTTTAGACATCTTTTAAAATAAATGAAGCATGCCTCGCCAAATAATTTATAAATTACGGGGCCCTGAATAAGTACATATAACAATTGGATAGATAATTGGTCACTTATCGAATTTTCACGGCCTTTCCCAAGATACGTTTGTCTTTTTAGGATGCGCCTTAATTAATCTTACCTTCATAAACTCAAGTGTGCATTTATGAAACCCAAATCAAAATCTGGACAGAATCAAAATGTATCGACGACCACGTGCACACTGGTTGTAACGTGGTTCGAGATGCATTTTCATGATGTTGCAATTCTTTTAAAAATTAACTAATGAGGCGTGCCTCGCCAAACAAGAATACGCTGGCTGCGGGGCCCTCTACTAGTGTTTGGTGAAATTGCTTAGATTTCGAGACGAGACTTTTAGCAAAATTTTACGGCCTTTCTCAAAACCACAATACGCTAGTCACTTTAGGCGCGTCTCTAATAAATTACTTTCTTAAATACATGTACACATTTATGTTGCCCAAATCCAAATCTCAACGGGGTCAAAAGGTGTCGATAGCCACGACCTTTTCCCAAAATAACGATACGTTTGTCTTTTTAGGACGCGCCTTAATTAATCTTACCTTCCTAAACTCGGGTGTGTATTTATGCAACCCAAATCCAAATCTCGACAGAATCAAAATGTGTCGACGACCACGTGTACACTGGTTGTAACGTGGTTCGAGATGCATTTCCATGATGTTGCAATTCTTTTAAAAATTAACTAATGAGGCGTGCCTCGCCAAACAAGAATACGCAGGCTGCGGGGCCCTCTACTAGTGTTTGGTGATATTGCTTAGATTTCGATACGGGACTTTTAGCAAAATTTTACGGCCTTTCTCAAAACCACAATACACTAGTCACTTTAGGCGCGTCTCTAATAAATTACTTTCTTAAATACGGGTGCACATTTATGTTACCCAAATCCAAATCTCAACGGGGTCAAAAGGTGTTGATAGCCATGACCTTTTTCCCAAAATAACGATACGTTTGTCTTTTTAGGACGCACCTTAATTAATCTTACCTTCCTAATCTCAGGTGTGTATTTATGCAACCCAAATCCAAATCTCGACAGAATCAAAATGTGTCGACGACCACGTGTACACTGGTTGTAACGTGGTTCGAGATGCATTTCCATGATGTTGCAATTCTTTTAAAAATTAACTAATGAGGCGTGCCTCGCCAAACAAGAATACGCTAGTTGCGGGGCCCTTTACTAGTGTTTGGTGAAATTGCTTAGATTTTGAGACGGGACTTTTAGCAAAATTTTACGGCCTTTCTCAAAACCACAATACGCTAGTTACTTTAGGTGCGTCTCTAATAAATTACTTTTTTAAATACGGATGCACATTTATGTTACCCAAATTCAAATCTCAACGGGGTCAAAAGGTGTCGATAGCCACGGGTACATTGATTGTGACATGGTTCGAGATACGTTTTTACGACATTGTAATTCTCTGTAAAATAATAATAATAATAAAATCGGCTAAAAATTAGAATTTTCATAAGTTACAACATGATTTAAAATCAGATAAATAAGCCGAATATGAGAGTTGAGAGACCTTGGTAGAATCACAGAACTCAGAAATGCCTAACACCTTCTCACGGGTTAACAGAATTCCTTATCTGTATTTCTGGTTCGCGGACTGTTAAACAGAGTCAATATTTTCCTCGATTCGGGATTGAACCGGTGACTTGGAACACCATAAATCTCCCAAGTGGTGACTCTGAATCTTTAAAAATAATCCCGCTTCGATTTTCCTTTAATTGGAAAAATTCTTTTACGCCCTTGCGGGTGTAGCGAAAAGGAGGTATGACAGCTCTGGCGACTCTTCTGGGGACTTAACCCTGGACCACTGGTTCAGGGTTAGAAATTCGAGCTTAGATAAATTGTTATGTTTGGCTTTATCTGATTTAATTACATTATTTGTGCTTAGCGTGCTAATTGGCTGCTTTACCGCTTTGATATTGTTGAACCGTATTATAAATTGTCCTCTCTCGCACCCCTATGAGTCTTCCGATAGGTAGTTATATTGTATTTTCCTACCAGCATCACAAAACTCATGTCTTGAGATAAATCCAATTAGCCTATCAGCTTCTGGTGAAAGATTTAGTCACACATGTATAGGCGGGAGAGCAATTAGCTAGCCAGTGATGTTCTACTAGTGGTGACGCTTGACGCTCTTCGGCTCGAGTTGTCTGCTCGAGTAAGCCAGTCTAGACACTTTCTCCAATAAGATTCGAACCTAGATGAACCAAAACCTCATGCCGGATCCCTAGTAGGAAGGTTTGTTTGCATCGTGTACATTTTGACTTTAGAGACTCAACACAGGGGTTGGGTCTATCTAGGACAGGTGTACCTGAAATGAAAATGACCATTCTGATGCATCTTACTACTTGTGCATTGCATTTTCTTTGGACTAGCATGTTGACCGGTTATGAATATTGGGAAAATTTGAAAAAAGCATTTAAAAAATATAAAATATTTTATTTTTAGATTGTTTTTGTTTGCCAAATAAAATAAAAAGGAAAAAAATAATATTGTTTTCAAAAAATAACTTGTTCTAAAAAATGTCTTTGTTTTCAAAATAGTTTATTGGCGAACTACTCCGGTTTGATTCTCACATTGTGTGAGATACGTAGGAAACCCTCATCGGGTTTCCAACCTCCCCTTTTGCAAAAATAGCCCAAAAAGAAAAAAATCAAAATTTTAATTTTTGTCATACATAAAGTCGGGTGACGCCGATTTTGTCAAATATAGCTAAATGTTCTCGAAAGGGACGCCGGAAGGCTGACTTTGCATAAACGGCCACATTTGGTCATTTTTTAGTTTTTCAGTCAATTGACCCACAAACCTTACAATCTTCGTCCTCGAGATGTTGAAAGGCTGTGTTTGCAAATGTCTGGTTTTCATTTCTCGAAAAATAAGAAAAGAGTCGTAAATAAGTGGTGATACTGTTTTTATCGTAACTAGCTGAATGTTCCCGAAAGGGACGCCGAAAGGCTGACTTCGCATTAATAGCCACATTTAATCATTGTTTTAGAATTTTGGTCGGTTGACCCACACAGCCTTAAAATCTTCAACCCCGAGGTGCGAAAAGGCCGTGCTTGCAAATATCTGGTTTACAATTTTGAAAAATAAGAAATGAGTCATAAATAAGTCGGGTGATTCCGTTTTCATCAAAAATAGCCGAATGTTCCCGAATGGAATGACGGAAGGCTTTGCATAAACAACCACCTTTGGATCATTTTTTTATTTTGGCCAGTTAACCCACATGGCCTTAAGATCTTCGTCCCCGAAGTGCTGAAAGACTGTCTTTGCAAAACCAAGCGTTTTTTTTTTAATTTGAAAAAAAGAGTTAGTGGGCAAGTGATTGCTGTTCGATTTTTTGGTCAAAATAAGCCGATCTAGCTTCGGCAATGTACTAAACCGCTCTTGCCGAGATAACCTTAGAATATTTTTCAGTTTTTGAAAGGCTGTTTTCGTAAAAGAACAAACAAGTTTTTGAAATTTCATAACGTAATGTTCCTCGGCCTCAAAATTAATGTGAAAGGTCCACGTTTGCGAAAAACAACCATTTGGTTGAATTGTTTGTTCTTAAGTTTGTAATTCTTTGATTAGAATATGCGGGTTGTTTGATTTTCAGGTTTGTAGGTCATATTTAAACCTTTTAAACCCAGTTTGTTTTATCATGAAAATTTGTAAATTCCAAAAAATATTTCATTGTTGTTTACCTTTTATTGGCGTGAACTACGCACGGTCTGATTCATGCGGGGTCATGATACATAGGCAATCTCCATAAGATTCGACCACAACCAAAAAAGCAGAAAAATATGAAAAATGGAAAAGAAAAAAATGAAATGTTATTAATAATAAGGGCCGACTGAGTCCATTCTAACATGTTTTGTTTGAATTTAAAAGAAAATTAAGGTGGTTGGTTTGTGGTTTTAAAGTGGTAACTTCTCCTGCTGCTGACACTAAGGTCCACATGCTGCTAAGCTTTCTATGCTGTCAAAGGTTGATCTTGAGAACCGGTCGGCAAAAGGAACCCAAAAGCAATTTGTTACGAATGATGCGATGAAGACTTGTGAAGTTCCTGGTATTGTTGATGCAGAACTCAATGGCTAAGATGCCAGGTTTGATAATTGGGAGGACGCTTTGTTCTTTGGTTAGCCATTGAGGAGCTTTTGGTGGCTTATTTTGTTGTCATTTCTGTTGTTCGGATTATTCTTAAGGTTGTGATCCGGACATTGTATTGTGTCAAACCCTCCTATACTTTTATTTTGTCATAGGAGTCTTCTTATTTTTGTCCAGATATTTTCCAGGGTTATTCCTGGGTTTGTTTTGCTTGTTTTGTTGTTCAAAACATTTCACCGTTAGTCTAATACAAATTCCGGTATTTTATTATTTCCAGTCATTTTCTTTGTTTAGTTTTTTATCCTTTTGTGTTGTCTTTTGTTCAAACGTCGATTCTAGTGACA
The DNA here is from genome assembly GCA_034376525.1 of Nicotiana benthamiana. Taxonomy (NCBI): domain Eukaryota; kingdom Viridiplantae; phylum Streptophyta; class Magnoliopsida; order Solanales; family Solanaceae; genus Nicotiana; species Nicotiana benthamiana. The sequence continues at coordinate 98,749,725 of CM067323.1, read as the reverse complement.
TGACATGCGCACACAGTTGGGCCTAATCTTAAAAGTTGATCACAAAACCATTGGGAGGTGATCGGGACGCCTAAAGGAACAAGAGCGGCTTGAGATTATTTAGAGCCCGAGTCATATGGAACTAGGGCAAGTAAAAAGAAAACCGTTAAAGGTAAGTTGGCCATGTTGACATGGGGGTCGGTCGCGTTAATGAAAATGTAAGTGTTGCCCAAATGGCACTTTGTATTTATTAGTTGAAAAGAAAATGTGTGAATATAATTGTATAGTCCAGCACCATCAGAAGATGCTACAAATCTTTGTTTAATTGTGTTGTTTGCACTTGGCATGTTTTGAAGACTGGAATGACGAAGACATTTTGTTCTGCTACCTAAGCACTTTATCCTTCGTTACCCCTTTTGAGCCTTATTTATTTTATTTCATACCCCTCGTTCGGAGTCACTAGCAAAGGTTAGAAACACAAACATAGAAGAAAAAAAAAAGGAAAAGAAAGCAACAAAAAGGAAAAAAAACAACAAAAGAGAAAAAGAGATATAAAGAAAAGAAAAATGATAAGTGAAAAGGAAAACTAGAACAACAAGGAATTGAGAACTATGTTTGACCTGATTCCTCAAAGAGGATACGTAGGCGCTTCACAGCTCGGTCATAGCATAACAATAAATTAAAGTATCCCCCAAGCAAGAAATTGGGGCAGTTGTAAATAATTCTAGTTCTGAATGTTATAATTTTGAACCCAAAATTGAGGCATTTTGAGCCTTTAATAGCCTTTCTTTCCAGCCTATCCAAATCCCACATTACGGTCCAAAGAAAGACGTTCTGATCAGTTTATAAAAGATGCCAAGTCAGACAAATGAGAGAGTCTTATCAGAACATAACACTCTAATCTCCAGCAGAAAAGACTCTGATCCCCATGCAGAGAAGACTCTGATCCCAAGCAGAAAAGACTTTGATCCCCATGCAGAAAAGAATCTGATCCCCAGCAGAAAAGACTCTGGTCCCCTACCGAAAAGAAATAAAAAGAGAGTCTTATCGTTAACACCCCAATCCCCAGCTGAAAAGTAATACAAACGAGAGAGTCTTATCAGTGAAAACCTTCATGGGCACCATAAGGCGATGAGTTGAGAGAAAAGCCAAAATGAGAGAGGCTTGACAGTGAAAACCTTCGGGCACTACAAGTCGAGTAAGGGTCAGATGGGGAATCACCAAACGGAGATCTTGAAAGACGATTGACGATGGAGGATAGGCCACATGTGCATGTCATGACCATTAGAGTCGGTATCCGCGTTTGATAGGCTTTTATTTTATATTTTCTCTAATTAGAGAGTCATCTCTTTCCTTCGTTTTGTGTGTTCCTTTTATCTTTCTCCTTTTATAGAAAAATTCCCCGGTAGAGTCTGTTTGGTCAGAACAAGTAAGAAATGACTTCAAAATTTGCCATCAGATTTCCAATTATGCAAGATGAGATCTGAATAGTACATCCAAGTGGTATAAGTGTCACGACCCTTGTTCACCAATCGTGAGCCTGTCATGACGGCACCCTGTCTTCGCGACTAGGTAAGCCTGGCACGTTGCGAAAATTCAATAATCTTTACGAAAACAATAAATAAAATTGAATAACATAAAAGGTATAGGGTGCCGCTTGGCACATACACTTCGAACCAATAATGTGAAACCTCCAAGACCCGGAAACCCACAGGCAACACAGGCTAAGAGTAAAATATAACATATGGCTCTAACATCGAAGAGTGTCTACAACAAATGAGTACATGAACGAAACTACTACTTAAGGTAGAATGGAAGGAGGCTCCTTGGATTTGCGGACGCGGAAGATGAATACCTCAAATCTCCAAGTGTAGCTCCTAAAATCACTGATAGCGCGCCTGACCAGAAGTACCTGGATCTGCATAACAAAAGTGTGCAGAAGAGTAGCATGAGTACACCGCAGCGGTACTCAGTAAGTGCCAAGCCTAACCTCGGTGGAGTAGTGACGAGGAAGGTCGAGGACCCTACTGAGATAAACACAACAATAGCTATGAAATAAAATAAACAGTAGGAATACATAAATCTCGAATACCTAACAAACAATAAGAAGAACGGAACATGCTATATTACAATTCTATAAAACAAGAACAATAACTGCAAGCTATTTGTCATTGGGGATGCCTTGGTATCCCGAGGATCTCTCAGTATCCTCATCATACACACAAAGGGATATCCAAGTATCTCGAGGATCTCCCAGTATCCTCATCACATAAGCAAGGGATCTCCAAGTATCCCGAGGATCTCCCAGTATATCTACCAGTATCTCGAAGATCTCTTAGTATCCTCCAGTTAATCAGTCCTGCCCTAGGGATCTCTTAGTATCCGCCAGAAAATCAATCATGCACTGGGGATCTCTTAGTATGCGCCAGTTATATAATCCAGTGCCGGGGATCTCTTTGTATCCCGCACTTCCAAACCTCGGAACAAAATATGAACAGGGGGAGCTCACGGGATGTCGTCCCGTAGTCCCAATTGTAAATACACCACAACAAACTAATATTTAACGGAAAGAAAGTAAAATGCGAACAACAAATAAAATCGAGAATCTAACATGCTTCACAAGAAGGACAAATATTGCAATTTAGTCAAATAAGGCAAATAAGTTGCTAACATGCTTTCCAAGAGAAGACAGATATTTCAATTTAGTCAAATAGATCAAATAAGTTACTAACATGCTTTTCCTAAGTCAAAACAAGTGAAGTTTCATTTTTAACAATTAAATATGTGAAGAAACGCAGTCTAAATAATCCAAGTAAGGTGAATTTTCAACAAATAGCACAAGTACACGCCGGTCACCTCTCGCACAAGGCATTTAAACAATGGCAAAGATATCCTAAGGGGAGAGGTCCCCTACGTAAAGTTAGGCAAGCCACTTACTTCGAATTGATACAAAACCGCCAAGAAACAATGCCCTTTCCACGAGTATCCGACTCCGAGTGGCCCAAATCTATTCAAACCAATTACATATTGTGAAAAAACCGCAAATAACTAATTACACTGTTAAAATTAAAGATAAGGCCCGAAAATAGGTGAAATAACCAAAATGCCCCTCAGGCCAATGTCTCGGAATCAAATAATTTTTACATTTTTAGAAACATCGTCCTCTCACGAGTCTAACCATATAAATATCTCCCAAAATGGAGGTCAAATACCCCTTCAAATCATCAAAATTAGTTCTAAGAACTTTACCCCAATTTTCATTCAAAATCCGAAACTAAAGTTTGAATTCGAGAATAGATTAGCGGGTAATAATCATAAAGGAGTAAGGAATAGTTACCCAAAGTTTGCCTCTGAAAAGGCCTCGAAATATCTCCCAAAACCGAGCTCTCTAGCTTGAGTTTTTTTTAAAATAGAAGCCTCGTTTTTGAAATATTAATATCTGCCCATGTACTTCTTCATTGCGATCGCATGAAATGAGATGCGATCGCGTAGAACAAAATGTGAAGGACCAGAAAAAATGGCTTATGCGAACGCATGGATGGGAATGCGATTACGGAAGAGGGGGAACTGGACATATGCGATCACAATAGAGGCTCTGCGATCGCGTATGAGGAATTGGGCCCTGTGACACTAGCCCAGGTTACTCAGTGTGAACGCAGTTAGGAGGGTTGCAGACGCATAGAATGGGGAGGAAAAGCTATGCAATCGCAGAAGGGGTCGTGCGATCGCATTGAAGGAAAAAATGAGTCCAGCACAAAAGGCTCTATGCGATCGCATGGAAGCTTATGCGATCGCAGAGAAGGAAAAGTCTGCAATATGTAGCAGCAAAATCTGCAACTCACTAAGTCCCAAAAATCCTCCGTTGAGCATTCGAAACACACCTGAGGCCCCCGGGACCTCAACCAAATCTACGAACATATCCCATAACATTATTCGAACTTGTACCGATACTTAAACAACCTAAAACAACGCCGGAAACGCAAATTAATAAATGATTTGAACTTAAAAACTTTAAAACTTAACCAAACTCGCTTTCGATTCAAAACCTAACTAAAACACGTCCGATTGACCTGAAATTTTGCACGCACGTCCCAAATGACATGACGGTGCTACAACAACTTTCGGAATCCCGTTCCGACCCTTAGATCAAAAATTCACTATCGGACCGGAAACTTCAAAATTTTAACTTTCGACATTTATAGCCTAAATGAGCTACGGACATCCAAAATACATTCCAAACACGCTACCAACCCCAAAATCACCTAACGGAACCATCAATTTTCCATTCCGAGGTCGTCTTGACACTGTTATGATTACGGACCATTTCCCAACACTAGTGCTCTCATTTAGGGACTAAGTGTCCCAAAACACTCTGAATTATATTACCGAACATCCCGACAAACAAAAATAGTAGAAATGAACTTAGGGGAAGCAGTTAATGGGGGAACATGGCATTAATTCTAAAGACGACCAGCCGGGTCATCACATCCCCATATACTTAAACATTCGTTCGTCCTAAAACGAGCATAGAGAACCTACCTGAAGTAGCAAAAAGATGAGGGTATCGGCTGCCATATCTCGCTCGGTATCCCAAGTCGCCTCCTTGGCCGGCTGACCCTATCACTGAACCTTTACTGAAGCTATATCCTTTGACCTGAGCTTTTGAACATGTCTATCCAATATTGCCATTGGCTCCTCAACATTGGACAAGTCATTGTCCAATTGGACTGAAGTGAACTCCAACACGTGAGACAAGGTCACCGTGATACCTCCGAATCGAATCATGAAATACTGGATGAACCCCGGACAAACTGGGAGGTAAAGCAAGCGCATAAGCAACCTTCCCAACCTGCTTCAAAATCTCAAATGGACCAATGAACCTCGGGCTCAACTTCCCTTTCTTTCCAAACCTCATGACGCCTTTCATAGGCGAGACCTGGAGCAAAACCCTCTCACCAACCATAAAGGAAACGTCACGAACCTTTCGGTACGCATAACTCTTCTGTCTGGACTGGGCTACACGGAGTCTATCTTGAATCACCTTAACCCTCTCAACCGCATCCTAGACCAAATCGTGCCCAATAGCCTGGCTTCACCCGGCTCGAACCAACCCACCGGGGATCTTCATCTCCTACCATATAAGGCCTCATAAGGAGCCATGTGAATACTGGACTGATAACTGTTGTTGTATGCAAACTTAACCAATGGCAAGAACTGATCCCAAGACCTTATAAACTCAATCGCGCACGCACAAAGCATATCCTCAAGAATCTAAATATTGCGCTAAGACTGTCCTTCCGTCTGAGGGTGAAAAGTTGTGCTCATGGTCACTCTGGTACCCAACTCATGATAGACGGCTCTCCAGAGCCGTGATGTAAACACTGAACCCCTGTCTGAGATGATAGAAACTAGAATTCCATGCAAACGGACAATCTCCCTGATATAAATCCCTGCAAACCGCTCCGCTGAGTAAGAAGTACACACTGGAACGAAATAAGCGGGCTTGGTCAGCAGATCCACAACAACCCAAATAGAATCAAGCTTCCTCGCCAAAGAGAAGCAGCTAAGAGCACGTGATTTTTTCCCTATATATGAATTACTCCCAGAAAATTCAAAATAAAATAATTTTTAGTTTGCTTGCAATTGTTGTGAATTTTGTGTTATTTTTCTTGTATTATTTGCATTTTTGTATGACATGTTTATTCATTAAATTAATAAAAAATACAAAAAAATATGTCGCATTTGCATTTAGGATTTAATTCTACAATTAGGAGTAATCAAGTATTTTTTACAAAATGAAAATCACAAAAATAGGCGTCTTTTGCATTTTAGCCTTTAATGTCCAAATTGCGTGATTGTATTTTAATTGTTATTTAATTTTAAATGATAATTATTATAAGAAGTTAATTAGTATTTTAAGATAATTTTAGTTTTTATAATTTAATCTTAGCATTTTAGTTTCATTAATTAGTAAAAGAAAAGAGAACAAAAAAGTAATAAATAAATTCGGAATTGGGTCTCTTCCTAAATTTAAAATCTAGGTCCAAAACATTCCCTACCCAACCCAAAGCTCCCCCACCCGGTCCATTTCCACCCCTCTCTCTTTTGATTTTTCAGATTTTTTTTTATTCTTTTCACTTAACCAAACAACCAAACCCAAAACACACCCTAAACATTTTTCAACCGCCACACCTAAACACCCACCCCCTTTCTTTATCTTCTTCAAACCATCCCCCAAACAGCCCCCTTCTCTTCTTCTTCTACTCCTTAACCCTACATCACCGCAGCGACCACACAAGACCTCCCTCCATCCAACGACAAACCTCCATAGCCACCATCCTCCAGCCCACATCCACCATTGACGCACCTCACGTCGTCAAACAACCAACCTCACAGCCCCCCACCACGTCGTCAAACGACCACCACAACCTTGTCTCCAGGCCACGAGCCCACTGTCCCACACCAGACAGACCACCAAACGACGACCTCCATGGCTGCTCATCGACGTCTAGAACTGTCGTCCAAGCCCAGTCAAGTTGATTCCGGCGAGCGTCGATGTCTGGTCATAGTTCATTCGAGGTTTCCATTGATGTTTTGGTTCTAGTGTACAGGGATCTCATTTGGTCGATGGTTCAAGAATTACTACAACTGTAAAGGTCTATTTCTATTGTTAAGTTCTAACCTTTACACTTTATTTGCCTTGGATGTGACGACCCGACCCGTCGTCACGTGATTTACCGCCCCATTTTCTCCGTTTTATGCTTCTTCATGTGTTATTATATGTGTATGGTGAGTTTGAAGTGTTTTGGATTGAATTTGGATAGAAATGAGATAAATAGTCTCTTTAAGGAAAGTTTAAGTTGGAAAAGTCAACCGGACATTGACTTGCTAGTTAGAGGCTCGGAATAGATTTCCGATGGTTCAATTAGCTTTGGGGAATGATTTATGACTTAAGAGTGAAAACGGAAGTGAATTTGGAGGTCTGGAGGGAAAGTTAGCCTATTTTGGCAAAGTTAGAATTTTGGGGAAATCCGGTTGGTATGCGAAAATTAGATCCGAGGGTCTTAATGGAATTCCGAGAGTTGCAGTAGCTTTGTTTGGTAAATTTGGATATATGTGCAAATATTTAGGTCATTCGGACATCGTTTGGTTGGGTTCGGCATCGAATGCGAATTTGGAAAAGTTCTAGTTTGACTTAGGCTTTGTTTATGTTTTTATGGCCCGAGAAAGTTTGAATAAGGTAATTGGTCATGTTGGTGCTTTTGGTTGAGGTCATGGGGGCCTCGGCGGGATTTCGGGTAGTTAACCGGGCTATTTTTGGCCTTGGAAGAATGCTGGTGCACAACTGTTGGTGTTGCAGAGAAATACTCTTCGCGTTCGCATGGGTGCGTCGCGAATGCGTAGAGGAAATTTGGGAGGCCCGGAATTTGGTCTTCGCGTTTGTATAGCTGGGTCGCATTCGTGTAGAAGGATTTGGAGGTCCAGAGTATTTTTCACTTTGCGTTCACAAAAAGGTGACGCGTTCGCGAAGGGGAAGCTTGAGGGCCCTGGGTTTGTGCATCGCGTTCGCGATTGGATGTCGCGTTCGCATAGAAGAAGGAGGTAGTTGGGCTTCGCATTCGCGGGTGGGCTTTGTGTTCGCGAAGAATGGGGCGTCAGCTGGGCAGAGAGTTTTTAAGTGACATTTCATCCGCAAGCAAGGCCTTATTTCCTCCATTGTTGGATATGTTGGAGAGATTTTGGAGCAACTTGAAGGGGATTCGAAGAGGACTGATTAGAGTTAAGTTTTATGGACTCAAAACATCTTTCAAACATGAATTTAGCCCTTAAATTTCTGGAATCAAATCAAAAAGGGGATGAACTAGGGCTTGGAATTTTGAATGTAAATTGGGGATTTGAGGGAGAATTTCGACTCCGATTTTGATGAATTTTATATGTACTGACTCATGGCGAGACGAGGATTCTGAAAATGGGAATTTCATAATTTTTTGAGTAGTGGGCCAGGGGCTCGAGTTTTGCCAAATTCGTATTTTTGGGTGTATTTCCAGTTATTTCGATTGGATTATGTTCCATTAGCCAATTGTGACGTATTCCTATTGGTTTTGATCATATGTGGCATCTGCGAAGGTTGATTATCGAGGAAAAGGCATCGCAAGCTTGAGATTTCACCAGTTCGAGGTGAGTAATACTTAAGAATGATATCCTGAGGGTTTGAAACCCCGGATTTGCACATCTTTGTGTTGTATCGTGGTGACTTGCACTCTGGAACTGAGCGTGGGGTAGAGAACCATTGGGATTGTGACTTGGTCCGTCCCGGTTGTTGGTTTTTACCACTAAATTGTGAATATTTTGTTGATATCATTATGACGGTCTCATTGCCATACTTTGGGCTTATTTCCAATTATTTGAACCCTTGTTGAACTATCATTACTGTTTTTCATCACTATTTGAAATATCATTGAACTCATTCCATGTGATTTACACTATTTATTGAACTCAGCTATATGTTTACTCAAACTTGGAGTTTTAAACGATATTTGAACTATCATTTGAGCTACGTATAATTGTTTACGGATGCCCGAGGGGCTTTTGACTATTTTGGACTGATTGAGGCTGAGGGCCATATGTGAGGGTATGAAGATGCTGTAAGGAGGCTTTCAGGCCTCGAGTGTTGTGTGGGCATGTGCATATACATGCATGGATCGAACTGCACGCCGTAATAGCATATTGCATGGATCGGACAGCATGCCGCAATAGCATATACATGTATTGATCGGACTGCACACCATAGTAGAATATTGCATGGATCAGACTGCACGCCGCAGTAGCATATTGCATGGATCGGGTTGCACGCCGCAGCATTATATATATTATATTAAATCGGGCTGCATGCCGCAACATTATACATATTTGATCGGGCTGCACGCCACAACATTTTTGCGCTTGGGCTGAAGGAGCCCCTCCGGAGTCTGTACACGCCCCCAGTGAGCGTAGGGTACCCATGGATCGGGCTACGCGCCGTAGCGGTCATGTGCATTGCATTTACGCATTTACTCCTGGTTGTACTATGTGGCACGACATTAAGCACTCATATATCATTGGCATACATACTGTTACTTGCCTTGTTAACCAGATACTCTAGTGTTATATGTTAAGGAGTGCTGAGCCCGCGGGGTTGATACTGTACTGAGAGGTTGATGTTGAGCCCGAGGGGAAAGTTTCTGATTTTTCCCTATTTGTTGAAATTACCTTTGCAATTGGTGAAAAAGCATATTTTCAAAAGAGATTTTTGAACTAAACTTCGGGATTTTCTAAAACGATTTCCACTGTACTTCGATTTTCTCAAAAAGGGGTTGTTCTATCTTTTATAGCAGTTTGGTGTGCTCATACGTGTTTTCTTATCGCTCAGATATTATTCTCTCTTATCTACAACTGAGTTGGGAGTACTCACTTTACTCCCTGCTCTTTGCATGCAATTGCAGGTATTGATCACCCGGTAGCGGGTTATAAGCATGATCGAAGGCCATATTTTGGTAGTTGAGCAAAGTGACCGCCAGCGTTCGCGGCACCGTATTCCGACTTTGAGTTCCAGTTTTACATTGTATATATATTTTGTTGGCCCAATAGTAGTTTCCCTACTCATTAGATGCTCGTGACTTCTGACACCCCGGTCGGGTTGTAATGAAATGAAATTTCATAGTTAAATGCCATTAAATACTATTCCTATTCAGTTATGTTTAATAGCTGCCTAAAGAGTATTTAGGGTTGTTGGCTAGCCTTGTCTTCACAAGAGGCGCCATCACGACCGGTATGGAAATTGGGGTCGTGACAAGTTGGTATCCTAGCCTAGGTTATTAGGTCTCACGAGTCATGAGCAGGGTTTGTAGACAAGCGGATAGGTACAGAGACGTCTGTATTTATCCTCGAGAGGCTGTAGAACCTTTAGGAAAACTTTCCATTCTTGAAATTATTATTGTACGTACTTGATTCAGCTTGAGATATAATTCTTGAAATTCCTTCCACACGTCTGTATAACACGTGAGCGCTCAGTAGTATATGTGCCTTGATGGCTTGTGATTCCCCGATCGATGGGCGAGAGGTAATCTCCGTGAGTTCGGGTTGGGCCAGTCTGGAGGACTTGAGGCCGGATATTTTCTTATGTCTTGAGCACCGAGGTGCCAATTGTGTGAGGAAGTGTTTTTAACTTGTATGTTCAGTGATGTTCTTATTAGCTGGAATGGCGGCCGGATATCCATGTGATGAGTATGTTAGTACTACGAGGTGTATCTATATAATTTTGGTTGTGACGGAGAAGTCTATGGATAACCGATGAGCTGTTAGGTGCTTGTTTCCTTGCGGTCTATTGTGTAGCCTGAGGCATGAGCGCGTGAAGAATATTTTCGTATCCCCTAGCTAGAAAGTGAGGTGCAATGCAGGTGGTGGTATGAGTTCATACTCAGGAAGACAAGATGATATGTGTATTCACAAAACTTATAAATGATTTGAGTTTGATCTCATTGTGGCATCATTAGAGTAAAAGTGTTATGAGTTGTTAAGAGTGACTTAATATATGTATTTGAGCCAAGTTGGGGAGGTTGTTGTTGGTTAGCTAATTGCATGGTTATGTGCTATGTTGGCTCCGTTTTGAGGTATGATGGCGGATCAGTTCTGGTTGCAGAGATTGAGCCGAGGATGGCACGTGTGAAGGAAAATTTTTACAAAGGTTATATGGTGTTTCGTAAAAGTGAGAAAATACTAGGATGTTTTGAGCTACTGTTTATAAAGAATGCTCGGTGCAAAAGAAGGACAATGGTTGTTTTTATCTATATGAAATCATGTTCTGCGGTGTCATAATGAGGCATGAGTGGTTCCGTTTGTGTAGAGCGGGTGAATTGTAGCTGAATAATAGTGAACGACTCTCGAGAATGGTTTTACTATGTTCAAGATTTTGCATATAACAATCAGGTGTCTTAAGTTTGTGTATGTGACTAGAGACTGTGTTTTCATTAGAAAAGATCAAGACTTGTGGTATGTTATGTTAATTATGGGATTCTAGGTATCAATATCTGGGAAGTAATGGTAATGAATTTAGATTTGCAGGAAGTCCTCTGGAGTAAAGCATTCTGGAATGTGGTGCTTCTGGGAAGCGTTCGAGAGGGTATTCAGTGGCCTATAGGTCTTAGATAGTGTGGTCTTTTGAACGAGTCTCATGTGGTGACCTGAGTTGAGGTATTGTGGTGCTACAACATGGGAGAATATCCAATTAATGATGAATCATGAAGGGAATTTGATAAATGGAATAGCTTGATAATAAACCGAATCGGTATGGTAAGAGTATAATTAATTCTTGTATGTGTTTGAGGCAAGGAGCCTTACATGAATTGTGCAGCAAAGCTCTTGCGTGCAGGCAGTTGTTTAGCTTGATTTGGGTAGAAGGATTGAGTCCTGGAAGTTTAGCTTGTGCAATGGAATTGGGAGAAAGAGTTCTTGATGTGTTTTACCATGGTTCAAAGACGGGTATAGTTCCTATAGGCATGCGAAGCATGGAGTGTGTAATAATTTTTCTCCTATATGGGATCCTGAAAGTTCTTGACTAGTTGAGTGCGTCGATGTTTGCAGCACATGAGAGAGATAGAAGTCCTCATATTATCCTAGTGTAGTATGATCTATATGTCATGATATGGAGAATTGAGATTTGCGTGTTCAAGGTTTTGGTTCAGTTCATAATGGGAAATCATTAATTCTTGAGTAGCACGGACATCTACAGGTGAGTAAAGAGCCGATTTTAGGTGATTAAGGTGATGTAAATTGATGATACGTCAGTAGCATTACGACATTTTCTTGTTGGATCGACTGCGGATATTTGATGTTGTTGACGGCGCAGGGAATTTTGAATATATTTCGTGGTATGAATGGATACTTGAGGTGTGTTACGGCAGAGTGTGGGATCATGCATAGAGATTCATGCGTTATATGTATTGGAGACTAGAAGTTCTCGTGATCCGACCATGCGGTTGTTGTGGGTCATGTGTATCGACATCGTCTAGCAGTTATTGGGAACTGGAGGTCTGGGTGGATCTTTCTTTGCTTGGTATGTTAAATTTAGGTTATGATAGTTGATGGAAGACTAGTTGTTCCAGGGTTAGATTGTCTAGACTAATGTGTTATGGGCTATGTCAGGAAATGCCCCAGGCTGCGTGGCAAGGTACATCGGATTATGATCTAGCTGGGTAGCTTGTATTCCAGAGACCAGCGGACGGCTGGCAAGCATTGCTTATTGATTGGGCCTTCGTGGCGGATGTCAGTGAAGAGGTTACTACCATTAATTCAGTTCCGATATTGAGGGACTTTTCGGATGCGTTTCTAGCAGCGGGCATAAGGCTATATGTGTTTATTGTAATGAGCAAATTTGACTCAGTGTGCATCTCCTTTTGTGAGATATATGTGCAAATCGGGTGGCACGCCACCACGGATATATTATATGGATAGGTTGCGCGCCGCAATAGTGTAATGTGGAGAATAGTTTCCTATATGTTACTTTGTATGCCTTGTTTCTTGGTTTATGAGGAAAATCCGTGTTGGGTGTTGCTCGGCGAATAGCGTCGGTTATGTCCTTTCAGGATTGAATAGTGTATAATACTTGCTTCACTGTGGGTGTGATGGATTGCTTGGTTTTAGACCTTAATCTTTGCGCGGTTGTATGTGTTAAGCATGGTAACTTGAGGTGCTTCATGGGTATTAGTGCTTGGATAGAATCGCGCATTGTGGCAAGGCCACGTGATGTTATGACCTTTCGAGGAGGATTCAGGTACGCTATTTCTATGATGTGAGATGGGATCTCAGTTGTGTGTTGTGATCGTACGGAGGAATTTGAAGTACAGCTCTTTAGTTTGAGTCAGTTGTCGTGATTTGAGTGTGTTCAGATCGTTTCTTATTGGTGCATGTGTTGAGCGCGATGTGGCTTAGGCCGATGTTGAGGTGTCATATCACCAGAGGGGCGTGTTGTAGTTGAGATGATCGTTGGAGTAATTACTGAGTATGAGCATATTTGATTTCAGCCTGTTAGAAAGGTAATATTGAGATTTGGCTCCGAAATCTATTGTAGTATCAGTCAGAAAGGAAATGGATTCATGAATGGGTGATCTGAGAGGTGGGTTCGGTTTATCGCGTGTTTCAGTTACCGTTGGCAGTATATAAAAGTGTTGGAATAAGACTTTGGCTAACAAAAAGGTTTTCTATCGGTATCCGGCTATCGTGGGCAATTGCTGTGAATGGAGGTTATCGTTGCTGTGTATGCGTTATGTGGGATATTATACTATTGCAGCCGAGGTTGCAGGTATGGATTATTATAGCTGGTTCGGGATAATTCTGAGTATAGATGTGATGTTTTAATCTGGTGCATGATTTCAGGAAGTGCGATGCGGTCCTACGGTCTATGGTTTAGATGGACTGTGAATTTCTGGCTATGTTATGTTAGCAGACCTATGTGATATAGGGTGATGTGGGATCACCCCGAGTATATTCTTGGTAAGGTCATTCAGCTATTGGGTTGCTTTTAGTACAACTCTAGGTACGCTCGAGGACGAGTGTTTGTTTAAGTTGGGGAGGATGTGATGACCCGACCTGTCGTCACATGAGTTACCGCCCCTTTTTCCCCGTTTTATGCTTTTTCATGTGTTATTATATGTGTTTGGTGAGTTTGAAGTGTTTCTGATTGAAATTGGATAGAAATGAGACAATTGGTCTCTTTAAGGAAATTTTAAGTTGGAAAAGTCAACGGACATGGACTTGCGAGTTAGAGGGATCGGAATAGAATTTCGATGGTTCAAATAGCTTCGAGGGATGATTTATGACTTAGGAGTGAAAACGGAAGTGAATTTGGAGGCCCGGAGTGAAAGTTAGCGTATTTTGGAGAAGTTAGAATTTCGGGAAAATTCGGTTGGTATGCGAGAATTTGATCTGAGGGTCGGAATAAATTCCGGGAGTTGCAATAGCTTTGTTAGGTGAATTTGGATATGTGTGAAAATTTTTAGGTCATTCGGACTTCTTTTGGTTGGGTTCGGCATCGAATGCGAATTTGGAAAAGTTCTAGTTTGACTTAGGCTTGAATTTGAGGAATTAGGTGATTTTGATGTTAATGTTGGTGTTTTTATGCCCCGAGCAAGTTTGACTATGGTAATTGGTCATGTTGGTGCTTTTGGTTCAGGTCCCGGGGGCCTCTGGGTGATTTCGGAGAGTAGATCAGGCTATTTTTGGACTTGGAAGAATGTTGGTGCACAGCTGTTGGTGTTGCAGAGAAATACTCTTCGCGTTCGCATGGGTGCGTCGCGAACACGTAGAGGAAATTTTGGAGGCCTGGAATTTGGTATTCGCATTCGCATAGCTGGGTTGCGTTCGCGTAAAATGATTTGGAGGGCCAGTATATTTTGCACTTTGCGTTCGCAAAGAGGTGAAGCGTTCGCGAAGGGGAAGCTTGAGGGCCCTGGGTTTGCGCATCGCGATCGCGACTGGATGTTGCGTTCGAGTAGAAGAAGAAGGCAGTTGGCCATCGCGTTCGCGGGTGGGCTCCGCATTCACGAAGAAAGGGGCGTCAGCTGGGTAGAGAGTTTTTATGTGACATTTCATCCGCGAGCAAGGCCTTATTTCCTCTATTATTGGACATCTTGGAGAGATTTTGGAGCAAATTCAAGAGGGATTCGAAGAGGACTGATTAGAGGTAAGTTTTATGGACTCAAAACATCTTTTAATCATGAATTTGGCCCTTAAATTTCTGGAATCAAATCAAAAAGGGGATGAACTAGGGCTTGGAATTTTGAATGTAAATAGGAGATTTGAAGGAGCAATTGGACTCCGATTTTGATGAATTTTAAATGTACGGACTCGTGACGAGACGAGGATTCTGAAAATGGTAATTTCGTATTTTTTTGAGAAGTGGTCCCGGGGCTCGGGTTTTGCCAACTTCGAATTTTTGGGTGTATTTCGAGTTATTTCGATTGGGTTGTGTTCCATTAGCTTATTGTGACATATTCCTATTGGTTTTGATCAGATTTGGCATCCGCGGAGGTTGATTTTCGAGGAAAAGGCATCGCGAGCTTGAGATTTCGCTGGTTCGAGGTGAGTAATACTTGCTATTGATATCCTGAGGGTTTGAAACCCCCGATTTGCACATCTTAGTGGTGTATTGTGGTGACTTGCACGCTGGACCTGAGCGTGGGGTAGAGCACCGTTGGGATTGTGAGTTGGTCCATCCCGATTTTTGGTTTTTGCCGCTAAATTGTGAATGTTTTGTTGTTATCATTATGACTTGGTCTATTGCCATACTTGGGGATTATTGCCGATTATTTGAACCCTAGTTGAACTATCATCACTGTTTTTCCTCACTATTTGAAATATCATTGAACTCAGTCCTTGTGATTTACACTGTTAATTGAACTCAGTTTTATAATTTTACTAAAACTTGGAGTTTTAAACGATATTTGAACTATCATTTGAGCTGAGTATAATTGTTTACGGATGCCCTAGGGGCTTTTGACTATTTTGGACTGATTGAGGTTGAGGGCCATATGTGAGGGTATGAAGATGTAGTAAGGAGGCTTTCAGGCATCGAGTGTTGTGTGGGCATGTGCATATACATGCATGGATCAGACTGCACGCCGCAGTAGCATATTGCATGGATCGGACTGCACGCCGCAGTAGCATATACATGCATGGATCGGACTTCACGCCGCAATAGCATATTGCGTGGATCAAATTGCACGCCGCATTAACATATTGCATGGATCGGGCTGCACGCCGCAGCATTATATATATTATATTGGATTGGGTTGCACGCCGCAACATTATACATATTGGATCGGGCTGCACGCCGCAACATTTTTGCACTTGGGCTGAAGGAGCCCCTCTGGAGTCTGTACACACCCCCAATGAGTGCAGTGTACCTATGGACCGGGCTACGCGCCGTAGCGGTAATGTGCATTGCATTGCTTTGCATTGCATTCACGCATATACTCCTGTTTGTACTACGTGGCACGACATCTAACACTCATATATCATTGGCATAGATACTGTTACTTGCCTTGTTGACTAGATACCCTGGTGTTATATGTTAAGGAGTGCTAAGCCCGAGAGGCTGATGTTATATGTTGTGAGTCGGTAGTGAACCCGCGGGACTGATACTGTACTGTGAGGTTGATGCTGAGCCCGAGGGGAATATTTCTGATTATTTCCTATTTGTTGAAATTACCTTTGCAATTGTTGAAAAAGCATATTTTCAAAAGGTATTTTTGAACTAAACTTGGGATTTTCTAAAGGAATTTTCACCGTACTTCGATTTTCTCAAAAAGGGGTTGGTCTATATTTTATAGTAGTTTGATGTGCTCATACGTGTTTTCTTATCACTCAGATATTATTCTCTCTTATTACCACTGAGTTGGAAGTACTCACTTTATTCCCTGCACCTTGGATGCAGTTGCAGGTATTGATCACCCGGTATTGGGTTATTAGCAGAATCGAAGGCCATATTTTGGTAGTTGAGCAAAGTGACCACCAGCGTTCGCGGCACCGTATTCCGACTTTGAGTTCCAGTTTTACATTGTATATATATTTTGTTGGCCCAATAGTAATTTCCCTACTCATTAGATGCTCGTGACTTGTGACACCCCCGTCGGGTTGTAATGAAATGAAATTTCATAGTTAAATGCCATTATTTACTATTCCTATTCATTTATGTCTAATATCTGCCTAAAGAGTATTTAGGGTTGTTGGCTAGCCTTGTCTTCACGAAAGGCTCCATCACGACCGGATATGGAAATTGGGGTCGCGAAATTGTTTAAGTTGGCAAGTTATTGGTTAGTGTCATAATCTTTAATGAGCTTGTAGAAAGTTGTGGCTATTCCCATAATTGTTTTTTATTGCTATTGGTTCAAATTATTGCATTTTTGGAAAAGGAACACAAACAAAACTCACTCCCCGACCAAAACTGAAAACAAGAAAGAAATTAGTGAGTGATGACGACAAGTCGGGGAGTAAGTACCTACCCTCTCATGACATCTCAACTGACTCGGGGCAAGCCCCCTCAGTCCCAGCCCACCTTCAGCCCAAGCTCCACTAGTTGTACAGTCTGAGTCGTCTGATGGCTCAGCTGTGGGTAGTGGCGAGTACTATGCTTCCCCCACAGCTTCAATACCTAGGGAGAGTAACAACAGTGATGATGAGGTCCCGGGTAATGGGGTAACCGAGGTTGGTGGTGTAGAAAGAACAAGAAAAGCAGAAGTGCGGGAGGACCGCTTTATTTGTCAAGTGGCCTTCCAAAAATTCAGAGAGATGTGACCAAAACTGATTCCAGAGATGAGCATAATCACTCGAGACCTATTGCCCATACTCCCCAATGTGCACCAATTTCAAACCAGAGTCGGTTGGGAGCATTTTAGAGATGATCTGATTGATGCAAACGAGCACATGGTCAAGGAAATCTATTGCAACGTAGCCTACACCAAAAAGGGCTCCGCTGTGACCCAAGACAAAATTGTGGTGTTTTCTGACGAGGCTTGTGTGTATAGGATTTTCTCCTCGTACTCTGTCCAATTCTAGTATAGTTTATGATATCTTCCCATAAAGATTGGACAACCTAAGCTACAAACTTGTAATATTTTGACTACTATTTGAGAGAACCAAATTGATAGAAGGTATGTTTGAAATTATAAAATAAGACAAATTTCTTCTGAAAAGTTTTACATTTAAAAAGAGTTGGGAATCGTTAAATTCACTTGATCATTACAATAAAATCTCAGCTTCATATGTATTCTCTAAAGAATAATTGCTTATTGCTAATAAAATTATATTTTTACACTAAGAAATAAATAAATGATTAACACTCCATGAGGTTATGTTAATTAATTGATTTAAAATTAGTGATGGTTAAACTGAAATATCTTGCCTGAATTGTGCTCAAGCATAGTAAACCTTCGTGAGAATACCTTTACTAGAAAATCAATAATCTTGCCTTCAACAATTTCTCCGTGAGAATTAAAATTTAGGAAAGCAAGATTACAGGCTTGAAACAATGATCTTACTTAAAAGTATTTTGACTATGATATTTTGTGCTCAAGTGTAGTAAAAACTTCGTGAGAATATTTTTACTAGAAAATCAATAATCTTGCATTCAACAATTTCTCCGTGAGAATTAAAACTGAGGAAAGCAAGATTACATACTTGAAATAATAATCTTACTAAAAATTACTTTCACTCTAATATTGTATTCATCAGTTATTATACATTAATTTTGCTCAGTGAGAATTAAAAAATTAATATAAGAATAACTTAGATATAAAATAAATAGATGTGATAATAATGATTAAAAAATTACCATTCCATCACTATATGAAATGTAAATAGAGTTTGAGGCCAAGAATGTATTGAAACTGAGATAGTAATATAATTATATATGAGCCCGCGGGGCTGATACTGTACTGCGAGTTTGATGCTGAGCCCGAGGAGAATGTTTCTAATTATTTCCTATTTGTTAAAGTTACCTTTGCAATTGTTGAAAAAGCATATTTTCAAATGATATTTTTGAACTAAACTTGGGATTTTCTAAAGGGATTTTCACCGCGATTTTCTCAAAAAGGGGTTGTTCTATCTTTTATAGCAGTTTGATGTGCTCATACATGTTTTCTTATCACTCAGATATTATTCTCTCTTATTACCACTGAGTTAGAAGTACTCACTTTATTCCCTGCACCTTGGGTGCAGTTGCAGGTATTGATCACCCGGTAGCGTGTTATTAGCAGGATCTAAGGCCATATTTTGGTAGTTGAGGAAGGTGACCGCCAGCATTCGCGGCACCATATTCCGACTTTGAGTTCCAGTTTTACCTTGTATATATATATATATATATATATATATATATATATATATATATATATATATATATATATATATATATATATATATATATATATATATATTTTTTTTTTTTTTTTTTTTTTGTTGCCCAATGGTAGTGTCCCTACTCATTAGATGCTCGTGACTTGTGACACCCCCGTCGGGTTGTGATGAAATGAAATTTCATAGTTAAATGCCATTAAGTACTATTCCTATTCATTTATGTCTAATAGCTGCCTAAAGAGTATTTAGGATTGTTGGCTGGCCTTGTCTTTACGAGAGGCTCCATCACGACCGGATATGGAAATTGGAGTCGCAAAATTGTTTAAGTTGGCAAGTTATTGGTTAGTGTCATAATCTTTAATGAGCTTGTAGAAAGTTGTGGCTATTCCCATAATTGTTTGTAATTGCTATTGCTTCAAATTGTTGCATTTTTGTGTATTGTTTGGTTCCCTTCTCTTTGTTGTTCATCATATGAGTTCAGTTTGCATTTCGATTCAGTTAATTGTGATTCATATTGTTTCAGCTTGCTTTTGTTGTTCATCATATTGTTGTTTCCATGCTTCTTCATTTTTGTCTAAGCTAACCAGGATTGGTTCCCAATATGGTTAGCTTATTCCCTTTGATCTGATGTTGTAAGATTCTATCTATGTTCATGGGATTTATTGGTTGAATTTGATTAGTAATTTGGTTATAGCTGTAGTAATTTGGTGATTAATTGGGAATTAGCTTTGTTTCAGGTTTAAAGGGTTTGGGGGTAGAATAGTATTTTTTAGTAATTTCGGGAGTATTTTTGGGATTGAAAATTTGGATAAATTATTTAATATGAGTGCTTTGTCCACTAGTCACTAAAGTATTATTAAAATATTTTAATGAGGAACAAGACATGTGGTAGTGATAATCTAATATATTTATTTAAGGGATGGTGGAGAACATAGACATAATAATGTAAAGTGAAAAGGGGGGTTGTGGAGTCCGTGTTGACTGCTACAAACATATGGCTAGTTATAGGAAAATTCCTACAAGGCCTTGATGAGAAATTGTAATATAATATTAATACGACCCGACCCGTTTTCTCGTGAGTAACTACCTCGTTCTTCCCATTTTCTGTTTTCTTATGTTTCATTATCGGTATTTGGTGCGTTAGAATTTAATTGGAGTGGTTTTATTAAGAAATGAGACACTTAGTCTCTTTTAAAGAAGACTTAAGTTGAAAAAGTCAACCGGATGTTGACTTATGAGTTAGAGGGTTCCGAATTGAATCCTGATGATTCGATTAGTTTCAGAAGATTATTTAAGGCTTAGGAGAGCAATCAGAAGTAATTTTGGAGGTCTGGTGAATAAGTTAGCCTATTTTGGTGAAGTTAGTTTGGCGATTTCTGGTTAATAGGTGAAATTTTGATCCGATAGTCGGAATGGAATTCCGAGAATTTTCGTAGCTTCGTTATGTCATTTTGGACTTGTGTGCAAAATTTGAAGTCAATTGGACGTGATTTGATAGGTTTCGGCATCGAAAATAGAAGTTGGAAATTCTAAAGTTCATAAAACTTGGATTGGAGGTTGATTCATGATTTTAGCATTGTTTGATGTGATTTTAGGCCTCGAGCAAGTCCATAATATATATTGGGACTGGTTGGTATTATTGGTCGGGGTCCCAGGGGCCTCGGCTGTGTTTCCGGTGCCCAACGGGTCATTGTTGGAAGATTTTTGCCATTTTGAACATAAATATAATGATCTAAAGGTTCATTTTTAGTTCTAGAGATCCAAATTTGATTTCAAGACTTTCAGAATTTAAATCATGAATTATATGACTGATTTGGAAATTTTGGTTTAATTTCATCAAGTCGCGATTGGGATTTTGACGCAAAATGTGAGGTAATTGTTTAACGAGCGAAATGGGTATTGAACTAGGCAAACAAGCTCCGAATTGAGTTTCGATTGAAGGGTTGTGTTTGTATTATTATTTTTTTACTCATAGAAACAAGAATCGTCTAATTCCTTGTTCGTATGATGGAGTTAGAGCCATTTTAGTGAAAAATGATTGTGCTGCAAATTTCTTAAAAATCTGATGTGTTTTCTGCAGCAGTGAATAGTACCCGCGCATGAAAAGTAACCGCATGAGTGAACAGTGATCAAGAACGTGAACAGTACCGCACGGTGAACAATAATTCTGAAAAATCTGGGCAGTGAGTTTATACCGATTTTGGATCATTTTTCCAACATTTTCAGCCATTTTGAGAGCTTTCGGACGAGGATTAAAGAGAGTTTCAACTGAGATCGATTGGAGGTAAGTTTATGAGTTAAATACATGATTTTATTAAAGAATCATCCTTGAAATTCATGAAAACATTGCCAAATTATAAGAAATAAGGGCTTGAGATTGAAATTTTAAAATGGTGATTTGAGGAGGCAAATGGACTCTGATTTTTGTGAATTTGGTTTGTATAGACTCGTGGCAAGATAACGATTGTATTGATGTAAAAATTTCTAAATTTCGAGAAGTGGGCCCCGGGGTCGGGTTTTTGCAAATTTTGTGATTTTCGATATTTTTGGATATTTTCGATTGGGAATTGTTCCCTTGGAATATTGTCATGTATTCGCTATAATTTTGGCTAGATTCGACGTGCGTGGAGGCCGGTTCGAGGGGTGAAGGCATCCCGGGTTAGAGATTTCACTGATTCGAGGTGAGTAATAATTGTAAATGATAGCGTAAAGGTTTGAAACTCCGGATTTGTACATCATAATGTTGTATTGAGGTGACTTGCACATCGAATATTTGGGGTAGAGCACCATTGGGGATTATGACTTGGTCCATCCCGATTGTTGTTTTTAGTGCGTATTTGACTAAAATTACTTGTTATCATCATAATTTGGGCTGATTGTCATGTTTGGGACCTTGTGTCGACTTGTAAAATCCTTCGAGGATTGATATTACTGCTTGGCATGATTTGCATATCATCTAACTTCAACCCAAGGTTTTAAATGTTGTTTTGCAAACCCAGCTGTATTTCTATGTTTTGAAAACTTAAATGATATTTTAAATGCATTTTGGGCTGAAAACTTCAATTTTGTAAATGCCCAAGGGGCTTACGATATTATTTTCTAGACTGATAATAAAGTGACTTGAAATAGTGGTAACAATGACACTGTATTATATACTTGAAACTGTGGTAACAATGACACTGTAATATATACTTGAAATAGCGGTAACAATGACAGTGTATGTTATACTTGAAACAGTGGTAACAATGACACTGAAATATATACTTGGAATAGTGGTAACAATGACACTGTATGATATAAATTGGTCAGGTAATATTGAATGACTAGTATATTGCGCTTGGGCTGTAGGAGCCCCTCCGGAGTATGTACACACACCCAGTGAGCGCCGTCGACGATAAATAAATATCGATGGATCAGGTTGTGCGCTGCACTGGGTACTGGATGTACCATCATATGCATTTATTTGTTGTTTGTGATATTTCTGGAGATATTTATCTGCTTTTGCTGGTGCTATCTGATCCTTGAGTGTTGGGGCCCGAGTGGCTAACGAGGAATGAAGATATTGCCCGAGGGACGGGTTTTTGTGCATAGTGACACTGATGATTGGAATTATTTTACAACTGTTAAAAGGATATTTTCAAAAGAGGTTTAAAACTGAGCCAGATATTTCATAAAGGATTTTCATGGAATTACTGTTTTCTAAAAGGGTTGTACCGTCTTATATAGCATGATAAAGTATTCTTACCTGATTTCTTATCGCTTAGTTATTATTTACTCTTATTACCACTGAGTTGGAAGTACTCACTTTACTCCCTGCACCTCGCGTATAGTTGCAGATATCGTTCGCCCGGTAGCGTTATTAGCAGATTGAAGAATTGTTATCGTAGCTGAGCCAGGTGACCGCTAGCGTCTGCGGCACCGGATCTTCTCCCTTATTTTATCTTGTTCATATTAATTTCAAACTTTGTTTCCCATTTTTGGACTTGTAGTTCTTTACAGTAGTAGCTCATGACTAGTGACACCCCGATGTAGGCCTGTGACGGGATGGTTCCCAGTTGTTATTATTGTTTTCCGCACTTTTGATCATGCTAAACATGTTTTAGCTTTATAAATGTTGAATAACTATTAAAAGGAAGCGTCTGTTTTGTTGGCTGGCCTTGTCTTCACGAGAGGCTCCATCACGACCGGGTTTGAGATTTTGGTCGTGACATATATCCTATGGCCTTGATGAAAAATTGCAATATAATATTAATATATCATATGACCTTGATGAGAAATTGATATAGCAATTTGTCTTGAAATTTTGGTGAGAATTTACCATAACTTTGTATATCTTGATTTTGTGTAGTCTTAGATGAAGTTATCACGGAAGTATCCTTTTTCCTTGAACTGTAATTTTTTTCTTTTTCTCTTTTTTCATAAAATGTTTTTCCTGCAAGAATTATTAGAAAAAGTGCGAGAATAGGATATAAATTGGTCATGTTTTATATCTAAATATTATATTTTTATATTAAAATATATGAATGATTTATATCCATCAAATACCCACACACTTGAGTTTTGCTCGTCCTCGAGGAAAAGAATTTTGAAAAAAATATATTACTACTTTTAGGTTTAGAATTATGGCTACTCTTGTAAAATAAAAATTTAATCAAATAAAATATATCATGCTTTCAAACTTTATAAATTTTCTATATTCATCAAATCTTTACCTTGTTTTTACTTTTATTTTTATTCAACAAAAATTGTACCTTCTTTGTTTTTGAGACTTCTCTGAAATTGATAACTTTATGATCATTTGCATTGAGTATTCTTCATCGTTTTTCATAGTCTGGCTCTTTATGTCTACCTCCACTAATGTAGACTAAACACTAATTTCTAAAATCTTTTAAGACTTTTTCTGGCTTGTAATGTTGGCTTCAGCCTGATAGGTTAAATGTTATATTTGTAGTGACTTGCCTTTTTTCAGTTTTGAAGCAGAATATTTTTAAGATCACACTTTCCAAATATTTGCTATTGATTTTTTTTTTTTTGTACTTATAATGCTTGAACGTAAGATCAATCTCTCCTTTTTTTATTTTTTTTCTTTAATTCTGATTCTTTTTCAAAATGAGCTCCAAACTTATTTTCTGAAAAAGGACTTTTCAAATCATAAGCATGAATGTGATATTTAAATTTGTTCATACTTAGGTATCAAAAGAAAAAAATTAGGTCTTCAAGCTTCAAAATAGGTGCTAGGGATTTATTTTATTTTTGTAGTAAATTTTTGTGCAATATCTAGAAAAGACTATGGTAAATAAAGAAAGCCTAAAGTTATATTTCAAAACCTAGTGTTGTCTAGGCTTTCGCTTCAAAAGACATCTGGGGCAAGTTCTAGCATATAGATTATAAATTCTATTTTTTATCATAATGCTTCTCAATTTTAGAATATTTTGCCAAGTATTGAAGATATTTTTCTTCCCTTCATAAAAATAAATTTAAAAACAAGAAAGTTATGTGGTAAATATAAAAATTATTGTCACGACCCGAATTTCCTACCACCGGGAGTCGTGATGGCGCCTACTATTAAGAGCTAGTCAAGCCAACATTCAATCGTCTTTACTAACTTTTTCGATAATATATTTAGGACAAAACAAACATAACGAGCGGAAGTCTCAAATATAATTATCTAAAGGAAATGCGAAACATTTAACAGAATCTTCTACCCAAGATTGGTGTCACAATACTCACGAACTTCTAGGATTAATAAATATAATCATATGAAAGAAATCATAACAGTATGTTTCAATACAAAAGCTAACAAACTGAATAAAGATAGAAGAGACTCCGGGCATGCGGACGTCAGCAAGGCTACCTCGAGAGTCCCTGGACTGAAGGTCTACTCCTGATCTGATATTGTTGCGGTTCGAAAACTGCATCCTGATCTGTGCCAAGGAAATGCACAGTGTGCAGCATCAGTACAACCAGCCCCACGTGCTGGTAAGTGTCTGAACTAACCCCGGCGAGGTAGTGACGAGACTAGACAGGACCTACCACAAATAACATGTACATATATATATGTGCAATAACAGGAAATATACTAATTTTAACAATTAAAAGGAGGGAAACATGATGTGGGGTACGACAGTCTAAATATAGAAATCATCGGTAAAGAAATGAAGCTGAACAATAACAACTGATAAGGAAAAACACAAGAAGTCTCTACATACGAAAACAATACACTCAGTCCATACTCCGTTGCGGTGCGCAAACCCGATCCTCCACATATATCACCGTTGCAACGTGTAACTAGATCCTCAACAATTAGTATCGTTGCGGCGTGCAACCCGATCCTCAACAATTAATACTGTTGTGGCACGCAACCCAATCCTCAATGTTCATCAACATCATTGCGGCGTGCAACCTAATCCTCAACATTTAATACCGAGAACTCACCCAAGCAACAACCACAACTCAAGTGCGAGGGGAGTAACAATAATTACAAGAATTCCCAGCAGAAGAATACAATTAACAATTGAATTATCCCAGCAGGGGAAAATACAATAAATACTTATGACCTGGCAAGGGAATAATCACTACACGTTCCTCTTTTAATCGCCTATTTCTCGAGTAACAATTTCTAGTCCGAGCCAATGCTCCAAATGACAAACCAATCACAAACCTTCCTCAACTATTCACTTTATATTATACTTATCAACCCAAGCAAGAAAGATGTATCATTAAATCTGAATCCAACAAATATAAGACTCACAATCATGCTAGACTCCGGTGCATATATAACAGTCACCATGCCTATACACCGTACTCCACAATTAGCAAGTAGCATATAATACCCTAATCCTAATCCCTCAAGCCAAAGTCAGAACAAACACTTACTTCGAAAGCTCCAAACTCAACTAACGCCTCTAGAATAGATTTACCCCTCGAATTCACCACAAAATCACTCGAATCTAGCCACAAATTACTCAAATGTATCAAAAAATGCTAGTTAAATCAATTCAAATGCATAAGAATGAATTTCCCAAGGTTTTGCACAAAAAATTCCCAAAACACCCCCAGACCCACGTGGTCATAACCTGAGGTTCGAACCAAAACCGGGTTACCCCTTCCCCCACGAGTTCATATCTCTAATTTATTTTGAAATCGGACCTCAAATTGAGGTCCAACTTCCCAATATATAGAAAACCTAGGTTCTACCGAAAATCCCAATTTCACCCATGAAAACCTTGATTTCAAGTGAAAAGCATGTTTAATGATGTTAAATATTGAAAGAATCGAGTAAAAACCAACTTACAAGTGATTTGGAATGAAGTTTGCTCTTGAAAAATCGCATATGGGTTTGGGTTTCGAAAGAATGGTGAAAAGTGATGAAATTTCGACTAAGTATAAAAATTGCTGGGTTGCGGTTATTGTAATGATCCGACCGGTCGTTTTGAGCTCCGATGCATCATTTAGAAATTTGAGAGCATGAGCAGCTTCATTTCAGGTATATTGACAGGTACGCGTGGTTGGAATTGAATTTCGGTAAGTTCAGAATGGATTTGGAAGGAGAATTCTCATTTGGAAAGCTTAAAATGGAAGAAATGAACTAGGATTGGAATTCTGAGTAAATGACCTCGGAATTGGGATCTGAAGGTTTCAGCAGATTTTATATGATGATTTCGGACTTGGGAAAACTTCCGAATCGCACTTTAGATAACCCGGGAGCATTTTGGCGCCTATTGTGGAAGTTAGCATTTTAGAAGAAATTGCAACAGTTTGGCTTAAAATGCATTTCAGTGATATCGATGTCCGTTTTGGATTCCAAGACTGGGATTAGCTCCATATAGTGATTCTAGAGTTGGGAGCGCGATCAGAAGTGAATTCGGAGGTCCGTAGGTTCTTTTGGAGTCATTTGGCTAAATATAGAAATTTGAAGGTTTTTGAGAAAATTCGACCGGAAGTGAAAATTTTGATATCGAGATCGAAATGTGAGTTTTATGGTTCGGATAGCTTCGTTAGGTGATTTGGAACTTAGGAGGGTGTCTGAAATATTTTTGTGATGACCGGTGTAGAATTAAGCTTGAATTGGAAAGTTAGTATTTTGGCGAATTCCGGTTGATTGGTGATCCGAGGGTCGGAATGGAATTCCGAGAGTTGCAGTAGGTTCGTTATGTCATTTTGGACTTGGAATTTGAAGTCAATCGGACGTGATTTGATAGGTTTCGACATCAAAAATAGAAGTTAGAAGTTCTAAAGTTTATAAAGCTTGGATTGGAGGTTGATTCATGAATTTAGCGTTGTTTGATGTGATTTGAGATCTCAAGCAAGTCCGTAAGGCACTTTGGAACTGGTTGGTGTGATTGGTCGGGGTCTCGGGGGCCTCAGGAATGTTTCGGGTTGTGATCACGCTCTTATTTGATATTCTAACGACATATCTTTGGACATAAAGTGGTATAATATTAATCAAATGAGCTCCAAATTCAGTTTTGTTAAAACCACTAGATACTTATCGAAATTACGGAGCCATAGGAAAGAGAATCGTCGAATTTGGACATTGTATGAGTGAGTTATGCTCATTTGTGTATCGGGGGAATCTGGTTATTGTCAGAACCGCATAAGGGAAATCAACCGGGGATGCAGGACTGCAAAAGAGGAAATAGAACTGCAAAACCGGTCCCAGATATGCGAAAAATGTCTGCATAAACGGAAAATAGGCCTGGGTAGAGACTTTAAGTCCCGAAAATGAACATTTCTCCACCATTTTAAGTCAATTTTGAGAGCTTTTGGACGGGGATTGAAGGGAGTTTCAACTCAGATCGATTGGAGGTAAGTTTTATGAGTTAAATACATGATTTTATTGAAGAATCAACCTAGAAATCCATGAAAACATAGCCAAATTATAAGAAATTAGGGCTTGAGATTGAAATTTTAAAATTGGGATTTGAGGGGTCATTTGAACTCCGATTTTGGTAAATTTTATATGTACAGACTCGTGCATAGACGAGGAATCCGGTGATGGGACTTTCGTAATTTTTTAAGAATTGGGCTTGGGGCTCAGGTTTTGCCAACTTCGTGATTTGTAGTGTTTTTCGAGTCTTTTCGATTGGGTATTGTTCCTTAGCATATTGTGATGCATTCGCACTTATTTTGGTTAGATTCGATGCGCGTGGAAGCCGGTTTGAGGGGCAAAGGCATCGCGGGCTAGAGATTTCACCAGTTCAAGGTGAGTAATACTTGTAAATGTATCCTGAGGGTTTGAAACCCTAGATTTGCAAATCATAGTGATGTATTATGGTGACTTGCACGCCAGGTATGAGCGTGGGATACAGCACCATTGGGAATTGTGACTTGGTCCGTCCCGGTTGTTAATTTTACTGCGTGATTGACTGAGACCTACTTGATGCTATCATGATTTGGGATGATTGCTAGGTTTTGGGATTCGTGCCGATTATTTGAATCGTTCGAGGATTGATATCACTATTTTTGCATTACTATGCATATTATTTGATCTCGGTCCAAGGTTTAAAATACTGTTTTGTGAACTCAGCCATCTTTCTAAGTTTTGATAACTTAAATGATATTTTACTGACGTTTTGAGCTGAGAACTGCTATTTTACTATTGCCTAAGGGGCATATGTGCATTTTGGGACTGAGTATGGATCAAGCTGCGCACCGCAGCAGCGTTATGTGTGCATTCTGGATTGTGCATGGCTCTAGTTGCACACTGCAGCAGTGTGATATTGTTATTGCGCTTGGGCTGTAGGAGCCCCTTAGAAGTCTGGGCTGTAGGAGCCCCTCAGAAGTCTGAACCCCTATAGTGAGCGCGGGTACCCAAATTGATCGGGTTGTACGTCGCATTGATCATATGCATTGCATTGCATTCAAGCATTGATTCCTATTTGTACTACGTGGCATAACATTTAGCACTCTCATATCATTGGCATCCATGCTATTTCTTGCATTGAGCACCAGATACCCTGGTGTTATTTTTTAATAGAGTGTTGTACCCGAGTGGCTGATTTGCGTGCGGACCTGCACTACTTGATATCGCATTCATATGCTTAACTGTTAATAAGGAAAGAAAGAGATATTTTCAAAAGAGGTTTTAAACTTAGCCAGATATTTTATAAAGGATTTTCATGGAATTACTGTTTTTAAAAAGGGTTGTACTGTCTTATATAGCATGATGAAGTGTTCTTACGTGATTTCTTACCGTTCAGTTATTATTTACTCTTCTTACCACTGAGCTGGAAGTACTCACTTTACTACTTGCACTCGTGTGCAGTTGCAAGTATTGTTCACCTGGTAGCGGGTTATTAGCGAACTGGAGGTATACCGTTGTAGCTGAGAAAGGTTGTTGCCAGCGGCACCGGACTTCACCTTTTGCTTCTAAATGTTATTTTGTATATAATATTGGCCATGTAGTGGCGTTCAGTTTTCTTTAGATACTCGTGACTTGTGACATCCCAGTCGGGTTGAGTTGGGTTGTAGTTGACGATTTTTAATGCCATTAAGTTTTATATTCTATTCATTTATGTTATTAACTTTTAGAAAGACGATTTGGGATAGTTTGTTGGCCTTGTCTTCACGAGAGGCGTCATCATGATCGGGTTTGGGAGTTGGGTTGTGACAAGTTAGTATCAGAGCCTAGGTTACTAGGTCTCACGAGTCATGATCAGGTTTAGTAGAGTCTCGCGGATCGGTATGGAGACGTCTGTATTTATCCTCGAGAGGCTGCAGAACCTTTAGGAAAACTTCCCATTGTTGGAATTTTTGTTGTGCGTTCTTGATTCAGCGTGAAAAGTAATTATTTAAATTTCTTCTACGTGTTCGTATGCGCGTATGAGCGCTCGGTATCAGATGTTCCTTGATGGCTTGCAATTCTCCGATCGATGGGCGAGGTGTAATGTGAGTTTGATGTTAGGCCAATCTAGCGGACTTGAGGCCGAATTTTTGACTATGGCTTGAGCACCAAGGTGCTGATTATGTGAGCAAGTATTTTGAACTTATATGTTTGGTATTGTCCAGACTAGTGGGAATGATGGATGGATAGCTACGTGATCAGTATGTTACAGCTGTGAGATGTATCTATATGACTTGGAAGTGACGATGGAGACCTGCTGGATGATAGGTGGACAATTAAGTGTTTGATTTCATTATGATGCTTTGTCAAGTTGTGGATGTGTTGTTAGGATGATTTTGGTGATTCTCTGGCAGGTGGATAGGCCCAATTACAAAGGAAACTCTGCCAAAATTTTTGAAAAATTTGGGACTTAGTAAAAATTCTGTCACCTAATAGTGGGCTTAACTGTTGTGTGAGTGAATGAAGAAGTGAGCTTAATCTCACTATGGTATTACGGCAGCAATAGAGTATATATGTTGTGATCTATATCTTCGAGACAAGTTGGGGAGTTTGACATTGATTAGATAATTATACGGACATGTGCTATGTTGGTTCCGATTCGAGACATGCTGGCAAATCAGCTCTAGTTGCGGAAATTGATCCAAAGATGGCACAAGTAAGGGAAAACTTTGACAAAGGCTACATGGTGCTTTATAGATGTGTGAGAATCATAGTATTTCTTAAGCTGTCGCTGGTAAAGAATTTTTGGTGCATGGAGAAGGTCGATGTTTCGTTGTATTGGAATGAGGTCATACCCTGCGGTGCCAGAATGCTAATGAGGCACGGGTGTTTATGTTCCTTGGATCAGGTGAATTTCAGTTTGAATAAGAGTAAATGATTGGAGAGAATGGTTCTAATGTGTTCGAGAGTCGTGTAATAGTGGCTTTGAGCTAAGTGGGAGAGTCTCACTGCTTACGATTGGGTTGCATGGTTAATTACCCGCGTGAATTATGGTTATTAGCGTATTGATGGATTATTGCAGCTACGGAAAAGGACCATGAGTGGTAATTTGAGTAAATGAATTATTGAATGCATGTTATGGTTAGCCTCATTGGCTCATGTTCAGACTTGAGGAAGATTCATGATTATGCCTCGTATAGGTGCAGGCTTCGAGGGATGTGATCCCGCTGGGTGATTTATCGAGAGGGTATTCATATGTTATAAAACTCAGTAGAGTTGGTTGCAATCGGGGCCAAGTTAGAGCCGGGTGGCTCTCAATAGCGATCCTACTGAATTCAAGAGGTAAAGTGTGGTGCCTAATGATTCTGAGTCTACAAGTACGGTTAAGAGTCAAGCTTTTGAAGCAGCTTATGAATAAAGGCACAAAATGTTCTATGATGTTTTGACTTGTGTTGTAGCATTTGAGAGACATGAAATGGTCATGGTATTTGAGACAGTATGGTCTCGTGATTTAATGTCACTTGGGGTGAGTGCGGTTGGAATAAGTTAGGGGTTGAAGGGAGATATTATTATTTCTAAGGCAATCAAGGATATATTGGAAAGAAGTGGATTGATTAGCCATAGTTGAGTTGGCATATTGGTGTCAATGATCGGTTCGTTCAGCGTGATCGAGTTATGCATGTGATTTATGGCGGTGCATGTGAGGATTGTCGGGCGCAGTGATTGATGTTATTCTGAAGAATTCTTTTGTTAGGGCCTGTTATGAGTAGGCAGATCCTAGAAAGTGCAACGGTGGCTTGGAAAACTACTTAGAGATTGACATATTCGACGGTTATGAGAATTCGCCTATATGTTGCTCTAGCTCTCCTAAAGTGAGTTAAATGAAAAGTTTTATGTGATGAAGTATTAGCCTATCAGCGGTTCCAGAGTTGTGATGGAAGTCGTGTATATCATATATCTGCATGTGAGGTGCAGTGAGTGGTATGAAATTTGAAGTAAGTACCAAGGTTGCAGTTTGGCCAAATAAATGTGATGTCATGAGCTCGGATGAGCAGGAAGGGAGTTTTAGTGTTTTGAGTAATATGGGTATTGACGTTAATATCACCTGAGATCGGTGTTCTATGAGAAGGGATTTGCATCCTAGTTAGGGATTCCTGATCGCTTTTCAGCGTTAGCACAGCCGGTGGTTTGAATGTGCAGACCCATTAATTATTTCAGAAGATGGTGGGAGCTTGTCCCATAGGAAGATTGTATAAGTGTGACATGTAGTCTCTTGATTAATTAGAAACTTAAACTAAGTATGAGGATTTTGGTAATATCACCCATTTTAGAATTTATGCCTGGAGGGCACTATGCTTATTGGGTTATGGACTTGTGAAAGATTATTGGCCTAGCTTGGCACGTTCAGGATCGACTTGAGGTCAGTGGATAGATTTAAATGTGGAAGTGAGCCTTACGTCAGGACAGTTGTTCTTATTTAAGTAATGCGCTCTTTATGGAAAGATAGTCGTGGTCTTATTTCATGGTCAGTTAATTTATGTAGAGATATATCGCGTCACATGAGTTATGAGACGGCTTGGTAAATTCCTTATGTGTTGAGGTTTCGCTCAGCGGTGATGTTATATGAGCATGATGGCTCTCGAGACTTAGATCATGTATCGCACCTCAGTTGTGCTTGAGTTTGTGGCCAATAGCGCTGTATGTTTCCTTGGAATGGTATTATGCACCTTAGTGTGTTTATGACCGATATTCGGTATTTTGATGTGATGAGCTATTCAACTCGACGTATATCTCCTTATCTGAGTTCTATATGTGGATCGGGTGGCCACCTCCATGGGTATGTTGTTTGGATCGAGTTGCGCAACGCAACAGAGTGATGTTCAGTTTAGTGCCCATATTTGCTTTTATGTGTTCGGTTTCCCTATTTTCTGAGGAAGTCTATGTTAGTGTGCGAGTTAAGTAGTTCCTTCTAGAGTTTGCATTCCTTTTGTATCGCGTTCAAATCGATAGCCTACCGGTACATTGTGGAGCCTTGTGGGATTTCTTAATATGTCCGAGGTGACTTATTGCCTGAGCAGTTCATACTGGGTGAGACGAGGTTACTAGATTTGGGGTCAGTGCAAACTGATTATATGAAGTATATTATAAAGCAAAGCACATTCTTTGGTTTGGGACAAGGTAATGGAACTTGTCAAGAGTATAGATCCAATGAATTGTTGATTTAGCAGTTGGTTATGAATTTCGGCACAACCCTTCAGTCGTATGGGTGTTGTAAAAACTAGAGCAAGACCTGTGTAGGTCATGAGATACAATGGGATCATCAGATTTGTGGAATTTCGACTATTATGTTTAAAGAATGTTATTATGGTCCCATGAGTAAAGTGATTCAAAGTTATGCAGTCATGTTTGGGTTCAGCGTGTGCATACTGATACGGTGGTCGTATGATGGAAACGGGTTTGGCAGGAAATTTAGGATGTTGGTATTGGCCCTAATGGCTTATTTGCTTGAATAAAGAAGTATATCTACAGAATTGGAGAACTAATGTGCTCAACTGAGTAGTGGTAGCACGGCAAGGTGCATGATGTGTTAAACAGGTGATTTCAGACTTCTAAAGTGTAGTTCTCAGCACATTCAAGGATGAACAATGTCTAAGTGGGGGAGATTGTAACGACCCGACCGATTGCTTTGAGCTCCGGCGCGTCATTTAGCAGTTTGAGGGCATGAGCAGCTTCATTTCAAAATGATTTCAGTAAGTTCAGAATGGATTTGGAAGGATAATTCTCATTTGGAAAGCTTAAAGTGGATGAAATGAACTAGGATTGGAATTTTGAGTAAATGACCTCGGAATTGGGATTCGAAGGTTCCACAAGGTTCGTATTATGATTTCTGACTTGGGAAAATGCCCGTATCAGGCTTTGGATAATCCGAAAGCGTTTTGGCTCCTATTGTGGAAGCTAGCATTTTATATGAAATTACAGCAGTTTGGCTTAAAATACGTTTCAGTGATATTGATGTATGTTTGGGATTCCGAGATTAGGATTAGCTCCGTATAGTGATTCTGGAGTTGGGAGCACGGTTGGAAGTGAATTCGGAGGTCCGTAGGTCATTTTGAAGTCATTTGGATAAATATAGAACTTTGAAGGTTTTTGAGAAAATTCGACCAGAGGTGGAAATTTTGATATCGGGTTCGAAATGTGAATTTTATGGTTCGGATAGCTTCATTAGGTGATTTGGAACTTAAGAGGGTGTCCGGAATATTTTTGTGATGACCGGTGTAGAATTAAGCTTGAATTGGCAAGTTGGGATTTTGGCAAATTTCGGTTGATGGGTGAGATTTTGATCCAAGGGTCGGAATGAAATTATGAGAGTTGCAGTAGGTTCGTTATTTCATTTTGGACTTGTGTGCAAAATTTGAAGTCAATCGGACGTGATTTGATAGGTTTTGGCATCGGAAATCGAAGTTGGAAGTTCTAAAGTTCATAAAGCTTGGATTGGAGGTTGGTTCATGATAATAGCATTGTTTGATGTGATTTGAGATCTCGAGCAAGTCAATAATGTACTTTGGGACTGGTTGGTGTGATTGGTCGGGGTCCCGGGAGCCTCGGGAATGTTTCGGGTTGTGATCACGCTCTTATTTGATATTCCAACGCCATATCTTTGGACATAAAGTTGTACAATATTAAGAAAATCAGCTCCAAATTGAGTTTTGTTTAAACCACTAGATCCATATCGAAATTATGGAGCCACAGAAAAGAGAATCGTCGAATTTGGACATCGTATGAGGGAGTTATGCTTATTTTCGTGTCGGGAGAAACTGGTTGCTATCAGAACCGCATAAGCGGAAATCGACTGCGGATGCGGGACCACAAATGCGGAAATAGAACGGAAAAAGCAGTCCCAGATATGCGAAAAATATCCGCATAAGCGGAAAGGGCAGCATAAGCGGAAAATGGGCTTGGGCAGAGACTTTAAGTCCCGAAAATGGCCCTTTCTCCACCATTTGAAGTCAATTTTGAGAGCTTTTGGACGGGGATTGAAGGGAGTTTCAACTAAGATCGATTGGAGGTAAATTTTATGAGTTAAATAAATGATTTTATTAAAGAATCATCCTAGAAATCCATGAAAACATAGCCAAATTATATGAAATTAGGGCTTGAGATTGAAATTTTAAATTTGGGATTTGAGGGGTCATTTGAACTCTGATTTTGGTAAATTTTATATGTACGGACTCGTGGAGAGACGAGGAATCCGGTGATGTGACTTTCGTAATTTTTTGAGAAGTGGGCTTGGGGCTCGGGTTTTGCCAACTTCGTGATTTTTAATGTTTTTCAAGTCTTTACGATTGGGTATTGTTCCCTTAGTACATTGTGATGCATTCGCTCTGATTTTGGTTAGATTAGACATGGGTGGAGGTCGGTTTGAAGGGCAAAGGCATCGCAGGCTAGATATTTCACTGGTTCGAGGTGAGTAATACTTGTAAATGGTATCATGAAAGTTTGAAACCCTGGATTTGTACATCATAGTGCTGTATTGTGGTGACTTGCAAGCGAGGTATGAACATGGGATAGAGCACCGTTGGGATTGTGACTTGGTCCATCCCGGTTGTTAATTTTACTGTGTGATTGACTGATACCTACTTGATGATATCATGATTTGGGTTGATTGCCATATTTTGGGCTTTGTGCCGATTATTTGAATCCTTCGGGCATTTATATCACTGGTTTTGCATTACTGTGCATATATTTGATCTCGGCCCAAGGTTTCAAATACGGTTTTTCAAAATCATCCATCTTTCTAAGAGTTGAAAACTTAAATGATATTTTACTGACATTTTGAGCTGAGAACTACTATTTTACTATTGTCCGAGGGGTTATGTGCATTTTTGGACTGAGTATTGATCGGGTTACGCAACGCAGCAGCGTTATGTGTGCATTCTGGACTGTGCATGGATTGGGTTGCACGCTACAACGGTGTGATATTGATATTGCGCTTGGGTTGTGGGAGCCCCTTCGGAATCTAAACCCCCACAGTGAGCGCGGGTACCCAAATGGATCGCGTTGTACGCCGCAGCATTCATATGTATTGCATTGCATTCACGCATTGATTCCTGTTTGTACTACGTGGTATATCATTTAGCACTCTCATATCTTTGGCATCCATGATATTTCTTGCACTGTGTACCAGATACCCTGTTGTTATTTTTTAATAGAGTGTTGTACTCGAGTGGTTGATTTGTGTACGGACTTGCACTACTTGATATCGCATTCATATGCTTAACTGTTAATAAGGAAAGAAAGAGATATTTTCAAAAGAGGTTTTTAACTGAGCCAGATATTTTATAAAGGATTTTCATGGAATTACTGTTTTCTAAAAAGGGTTGTACTGTCTTATATAGCATGATGAAGTTTTCTTACGTAATGTTTTAGCGCTCAGTTATTATTTACTCTTATTACCACTGAGTTGGATGTACTCACTTTACTCCCTACACCTCGTGTGTAGTTTCAGGTACTGTTCACCCGGTAGCGGGTTATTAGCGAACTGAAGGTACTATTATAGCTGAGAAAGGTGGCTGCCAGCGTTCGCGGCATCGGACTTTATCTTTTGCATCTAAATCTTATTTTGCATATAATATTGGCCCTGTAGTGGCATTTAGTTTTCTTTAGATGCTCGTGACTTGTGACACTCTGGCCGGGTTGAGTTGGGTTGTAGTTGACGGTTTTTAATGCCATTAAGTTGTATATATTATTCATTTGTGTTATTAACTGTTAGAAAGACGATTTGGGTTAGTTGGCTGGCCTTGTCTTCACGAGAGGCGCCATCACGACCGGATTTGGGAATTGGGTCGTAACAGTTATGGGAATTACGAACCTTGGTTTGCAATTGCAAGAAACACAAACGTGGGAATTTCAGTATTTTGGTTAGCATTTGCGAGCACTAGGGACTGGATGCGGACGTCACATTTGCGAAGCCTTGATCGCATTTGCGATCTGGTCCCCTCTTATTTTGCGCGCAATTTGATTGCATTTGCGATCTGGCCCAGATTTCTCTTATTTTGCATTTACGAGGGTTTACTCGCATTTGCGGGTCTCGCATTTGCGAGAAATTCTTCGCAAACACGAAGATACCAGAACTGAGGAACACCAACATTTTCAACAATGAGAAATGCAATCTGATGCCTATCCAAAACTCTTCCAAGCCCTCGAGGCTCCAAACTAATTATGCACCCAAGTTCAAAAACATCCTACGGACTTACTCGCGCGATCAAATCGCCAAAATTACATCATATACATAGAATCAAGCTTCAAAACTCTTGATTTTTCTTCTAAGTTTTATAAACTTTCAAATTTGGAACTTATAGTCCGAAACACGTCAT
This sequence comes from Nicotiana benthamiana, assembly GCA_034376525.1. NCBI lineage: Eukaryota > Viridiplantae > Streptophyta > Magnoliopsida > Solanales > Solanaceae > Nicotiana > Nicotiana benthamiana. The sequence goes on along the minus strand of CM067323.1, from coordinate 98,712,702 downwards.
ACGACGTCCGTTTTCGATCAAACTTCACAGAAAGATCCTAAACAATATATGAGACTTGTACCGGCCATCGAAACCAAAATACGAGCCTGATACCATAGTCTTTTAATACATTTTCATTCCATTTTCCTTAACAAATTCAGAAAAATAATTTAACAGAAAAATTCTTTTACCCGGGTTCTAGACCTCGGATTTCGACTCCGGACACATGTCCGAGTCTCATATTTTCCTACGGACCCTCCGGGATCGTCAAATCATGGGTCCATGTCAGTTTACCAAAAATCTTGACCGAAGTCAACTTTAGCCATATTACTATCAAAATTCATCATTTTCCACACATAATTCATATTTAAGCCTTCCGGCTACACGCCTGGACTATGCACATAGATCGAGGCAAATAATAGTGAAGTTTTCAAGGCCTCATAAGCGCAAAAAAGGGAGAATTATGGTGATGATCCTTTGGGTCGTCACAAATATATATTTGATATATAATGATAAGAGTTTTATTTTTATAAATTAACACTTTAGCTTTTTGGCTTTCAAATATACAACTGCAGAAGAAAGCTTGAAAGAAACTGCAGCCACACACCTTGTGCGTATAAATAACAAGTCTAGTTTGTATATAAACTAGAAAATTACATGTTCCAACATATGAATTATATTATAAATGGTTAACTAACCAGTTACTTAGGCATACCGATCACCATGGAGTTACTCCTGTATAGGTGACTCTGTTTTTGTAGAGGCCTTCATGAGATGGTCTGGTTATACAATAACCTGGATATTAACCAGATCAATTCATTAAGCATTTAACTATTTCAATCTATGTTGGACTTATGAGGCTCCATTGCTTCACCCTCAATGGCTACGGTAAGGAACCATAGTTCTGAGTTTAACGTCGCCAGCTCGACTTATTAATTGTAGACTTCATCAATCTATTAAAGTGACAGATGGTTGTTGCTAAAAATGTCCTCCAACTTCTCTATCGTGCCAGTGATAAAACATTTTGGTCATTTCTTCTTCTAGTACACATCTTCCAATAATATTATTTGCGCAAATTTTGAACAAGTAAGGGTCATTCCACAAATAATATTTAGCATCATATATCATGTGACGACCCAAAGGGTCATCACCATAATTCTCCCTTTCCTTGCGCTTATGAGGCCTTGAAAACCTCTTATTGGGTTGCCTTGATTTGCGTGCGCATTTCGGGGGCGAAGCCGGAAAATTTTTTATGTGAAAATATTTGAATTCTGTATTAAAAACTATGAATTTGGATGCTAATATTGCTATAGTTGGCATTAGTCAACTTTTGGGTAAACGGACCCGAACCCGTGATGTAACGGTCCCGGAGGGTCCGTAAGGAAATTTGGGACCCGGGCATATTCAAGGAATCAAAATCCGAGGTCCCAAGCCCGAGTATGGAGCTTTTCTATGAAATTAGTTTTGAAAATGCTTAAGGAAAAATGGAAATGAAAATTTGATCAAAAGTGATGGTATCGGGCTCGTATTTTGGTTCTGACGCCCGGTACAAGTCTTAAATGGGTATTAAGCGCTATCTGTAAAAGTGGAAAAATTTGAAAGTTTCGAACTTGAAATAAAAATCATGAGTTTTGGAGGTTGATTCTTTGATTTAGATGTTATTTTGGCGATTTGATTGCATATGTAAGTCTGTAGGATGTTTTTGAGGTTAGGTGCATGTTTAGGTTGGAGCCCTGAGGGCTCCGGTGAGTTTTGGATATGTGTTAGGCTCATTTTGTTGCATTTGAATCAGCTGGTATCTGCAGGTTTCACAATTGCGAAGCCTGTCTCGCAACTGCGAGTCCTCCCCTTTGGCTTGCTTCATCGCAAATGCGAGAACAAAAATCGCAAATGCGATCCCCCCATTTCTTAGCCAGTCTTCGCAAATGCGAAGACATTATCGCAAATGTGAATCTTGTTCATGTCCGTCCTCTTCGTAGTTGCGAGGTATTTATCGCAATTGCGATTCCCACTTCATTTCTCCCCAGTTCGCAAATGCGAAGTTAATATCGCATTTGTGACATCTACACCTGTGAATTTCATACATAACTGATTTTAAACCTCACCTTTCATATTTTCAAAACCCAAAACCTCCATAGGAGATTTCTCTCGAACCCCTTCATCCCCAAACCAAATGTAAGTCAATTTTTACTAGTTTTCTTCAATCCTTATCATCTTCTAACATGATTTCATCCTTAAATCAAGCTTGTATGGTTAAAAATAGAGATTTGGGTAGAATTTAGGTTTTTCAATAATTGGGAATTTGGACCTCAATTTAGGGTCCGATTTCAAAAAAATTGCATATATGAACTCGTGGGGGAATGGGTAACACGGTTTTGGTTCGAACCTCGGGTTTTGACCACGTGGGCCCGGGGGCATTTTGGGAATTTTTGGGTAAAACCTTGGAAATTTCATTCTTATGCATTCAAATTGATTTAACTAGCATTTGTTGATACATTTGAGTAAATTTTGGTTAGATTCGACCAGTTTTGAAGCGAATTCGAGGGGTAAAGCTACTCTAGAGGCGTGAGTTGAGTTGGAAGCTTTTGAGGTAAGTGCACGATCTAACTTTGACTTGAGGGAATAGGATTAGGTTGTTATTTGTTATGTGCTATGTGGGGTCGGTGTATAGGTATGGTGACGGTTACCTATGCGCCCGAGTCAAGCATGACTGTGATGTCATAATTGATATTAAAATTGCGAAGTAAGTGAAAAATTGTGATAATTACTTGTTACAAGAACTATGACGTGAAAGTTGAGAATTTAATGAACTGAAGAGGAATTTATGGTACTTTTCCCTTGCCGGGACCATTTGTTGAGTTGTATTCCCTTGCCGGGACCTATTGTTGAGTTGTATTTCCCTTGCTGGGTCTCATTGTTGAATTATTCTCCCTTGCCGGGATATTTTGCCTTGATTTATATATATTTCCTTTTTCCCGTTTCGTTGTGACCATTGATTGGGAGAGGAAGAGAGAGTAAAAGCATGAAGGGTGATGACGTGCACTGTTTTATTAAGAGTAAAAGCACGAATGGTGATGTCGTGCACTGTTTATCGAGAGTAAAAGCACGAAGGGTGATGTCGTGCCTTGTATTTGATATTCTTGGTGAGAAATAAGAGTAAAAGCATGAAGGGTGATGCCATGCGTTATATTTTACCATTTTGGCAAGGAATGAGAGTAAAAGCACGAAGGGTGATGCCGTGCAGTTGTTGATCCATTAGCTTCCTTATTTATATATTATTTATTCAGTTCCATCTCTTGATTGTAGAAGTTAAATTTAAGTGTTACTCCCCCAGCATGATCCCTTTCCTTTTTATTTGCTTAAAATCTTGCTCTCTTTCTGTTTTTATATATCTGTACAGGTTGGTTGTGGTAGGTCCGGTTTAGCCTCGTCACTACCTCAACGAGGTTAGGCCGGGCACTTACCAGCACATGGGGACGATTGTGATGATACTACGTTTCTAAGCCTTTTTGTGCACTAGTCAGGACCCAGTCTACGGACCGCAACTATAGTTCGGGGGTGATCCTTCAGTCCAGAGACTCTGAGGTAGTTCGTTGGTGTTCGCGGGCCCCGAATCTCTTCTATATATTTCTATCACTTTGTTTAATTAAATCAAATAGACATGTTATGTATTTCTTTGAAACTATTATTTTTAGTACTCTTTAGTTGTCCGTGAGCAGTGATACCATATACTGGGTAGAGACATGTTGTTAGTTTTCCGCATCTTGTTTTCGTTATTGTTGTTAAAAGACTTCCCCGTGTTTTATTTAATTGTTTTAGTATTTAACTCGTTTAGATTTAAGTTTCTGTGAAAATGATTATAAAGGTTTGCTTGCCTAGCTTCTACAGTAGGCGCCATCACGACCCCCGATGGTGGGTAAATACGGGTTGTGACAAGTTGGTATCAGAGCACTAGGTTACTTGGGTCAAACAACTCACGGACAAGCTAGGTAGTGTCTGAGGGATCGGTACGGAGACGTCTGTATATATCCCCCAGAGGCTACAGAGTAAGGAAAAGTTTCACTTTGTTAATTCTTGTCGTTTGATTTTGTTTCTCAAATATTGATTGTCGTTCTACTCTGTTCTTTCGCAGCTTGCGAGAACACATGCGCCTTCTTCTTCCGCACAGCAGTCTGAGCCTCCAGCAGCAGCTCCCACAAGGGGAAAGGGACGAGGCCAGACCAGAGGCCTTGGCAGGGGTAGAGCTCAGCCCCAGGCTGCAGTTCCGGAGGCTGAGCCTCATATTGACTTTGATGAGGAGGTTACAGCTCCACCGGCTCCAGTGGGCCCAGCTCAGGTCCCAGTAGGAGTGATGTTTTCTTCGGATCTTCAGGATGCTCTTGTCTGCATAGCAGGCTTTATGTATAGTGTTGCTAGAGCGGGATTGCTGCCAGTAGCACCAGCCACTTCTCAGGTTGGAGGAGGGGTTCAGACTCCTGCTACATATACTCCGGAGAAGGTGGGTCCCCAGACTCAGGTTCCATTGGTTCAGCCTGCGGTGGCAGCTCAGACAGGCATTACAGCTCATGCCAGAGATGGGATGGCCATGTCTTCGGATGCTTTGTGGAGGCTTGATCGGTTCTCCAAGCTTTTCACCACTACTTTCAGCGGTGCTTCATCGGAGGATCCCCAGGATTTTCTATACAGTTGTCATGAGATCCTCAGGATTATGGGGATAGTAGAGACCAATGGGTCAATTTTTGCACTTTCAAACTTGTGGGGTTTGCCAAAACTTGGTGGAGAGATTATTGTCTATCTAGGCCAGCAGGGTCCCCAGCTTTGACGCGGGATCAGTTTGTAGAGTTATTTTTGGAGAAGTTTCTCCTCGTCACTCAGTAGGAGGCACTTCGCAGATAGTTTGAGCATATTCAGCAGGGCTTCATGACAGTAACACAGTATGAGACCAAATTTGTTGACTTGGCACGCGATACAGTAGTGATACTCTGTACAGATGGGAGAGGGTCCGAAGGTTCATTAATGGATTGATTCAGCCCATTCGCCTACAGATGGCCGTAGGAGTTGGCATTGATATTACCTTCCAGGAGGCGGCCAATGCGGCCAGCCGAGTAGAGATGGCATTGGCTCGAGGAGGTAGTCAGGGTTCGGACAAGAGGCCTCCACATTCTGACAGATTTAATGGTACCTCATCTGGAGGTAGGGATTTCCATGACAAAAGCTATCCCCCAAGACCTTACCAGTTGGCGCTTTAGGTTTCTCATGGTACGCCAGGTGGTGGTGGCCATCAACAGCATTTTTCATATCAGCAGTCTTTCAGCACACCACCAGCCCCCATCAGTGCACCGCCACTTCTGAGCTTCAGGGGAGGACATACCGGTCGACAGGGCCAGCAGTCTCAGCCACCGAGGGCATGTTATAGTTGTGGTGAAACAGGTCATGTTGGTAGATTTTGCCATCGAGCCTCGAGTAGTTCTCAGTAGCAGGATCCTCGCCCTATGATTTAGGCAGCAGGTGATCCACAGGCTGCCCAGCCAGCTAGAGGCGGGGGTAGGGATCATAGAAGTGTAGGGAGAGATCGTAGAGGTGGAGCCCCGACATCCATTGGTAGGGGTCAGCCGAAGAAGATCATCCCAGAGACACAGTTCAGGGAGGTGGGGGCCAGCCCCGTTGTTACGCATTGCCAGCCAGGCCGGAGGCCGAGTTATCTGATGTTGTGATTACAGGTACTATACTGGTCTGTAATAGGGATGCTTCAGTTTTAATTTATCCGGGATCTACTTATTCTTATGTGTCATCCTATTTTGCACCCTATTTGATCATGCCTAGTGAGGCTCTAGGTATTCCTGTATATATGTCCATACCGGTTGGTGATTCTATAATGGTCGACCGAGTGCATCGTTCTTGTGTAGTAGTATTTGAGGGTCTTGAGACCTGTGTCGATTTATTTCTTCTAGACATGGTGGACTTCGATGTTATATTGGGGATGGATTGGTTGTCCCCGTATCATGCTATCTTGGACTGTCACGCCAAGACCGTGACTTTGGCTTTGCCTGACTTGCCCCGACTTGAGTGGAGAGGGACCCTAGGTCATGCCACCTGTAGTGTTATTTCATATGTCAAAGCTCGACATATGGTTGAGAAGGGGTGTTTAGCATATTTGGCGTATGTTCACTCCAGCGCAGAGGTCCCATCTATCGACTCTGTTCCTATTGTTCGGGAGTTCCCTGAGGTTTTTACTTCAGACCTGTTGGGTATGCCCCCCGACAGGGATATTGATTTCTGTATTGATCTGGCTCCTAGCACTCAGCCTATTTCTATTATGCCGTCTTGCATGGCCTCGCCAGAGTTGAAAGAGTTGAAAGAGAAGCTTCAGGATTTGCTTTCTAAGGGTTTCATTAGACCTAGGTGTATCACCTTGGGGTGCGCCAGTGTTGTTTGTGAAGAAAAAGGACGGGCCGATGAGGATGTGCATTGATTATCGGCAGTTGAACAAGGTGACGATAAAGAACAAGTATCCACTGCCAAGGATTGATGATTTGTTGGATCAGCTTCAAGGTGCAAAGGTGTTCTCGAAGATAGATTTGAGGTCCAGTTATCATCAGTTGAGGATTAGGGCATCTGATGTCCCTAAGACAGCATTTCGTACTCGGTATAGGCATTATGAATTTTTGGTCATGTCGTTTGGGTTAACCAATGCCCCGGCAGCATTCATGGAGTTGATTAACCGAGTGTTCAGGCCTTACTTGGATTTATTTTTGATTTTATTCATTGATGATATCTTGGTATACTCTCGCAGTCAGGAGGAGCATGAGCAGCACCTCAGAGTGGTTCTAGGATAGCCAGTTGTATGCCAAATTCTCAAAGTGCAAATTTTGGTTGAGTTCAGTAGCATTCCTGGGTCATGTCGTATCAACAGAGGGTATTCAGGTGGACCCGAAGAATATGGAGGCAGTCAAGAACTGGCCTCGACCAGCTTCAGCTACAGATATTCGGAGCTTCTTGAGTTAACTAGTTACTACTGACGTTTTGTGGAGGGGTTTTCATCCATCGCAGCCCCGATGATAGATTGACTCAGAAGGGTGCCCAGTTCAGGTGGTCAGATGAGTGCGAGGCGAGCTTCCATAAGCTCAAGACAGCTCTGACTACGACACCGGTATTGATCTTGACCATGGGATCTGGGCCTTATAATGTATATTGTGATGCTTCCCGCATCGGTCTTGGCGCAATATTGATGCAGAATGTCAGGTCAGAGCATATGCTTTGAGGCAGTTGAAGATCCACGAGAAGAATAATCAAGTTCAAGACTTAGAGTTGGCAGCCATTGTTCATGCCTTGAAGATCTAGAGGCATTATTTGTATGGTGTGGCGTATGAGGTGTACACGGATCACAGGAGCCTTCAGTACTTGTTCAAGTAGAAAGAGTTGAATTTGAGACAACGGAGGTGGTTGGAGTAGTTAAAACATTATGATGTTTCTATTTTATACCATCCAGGGAAGGCCAATGTGGTGGCCGATGCATTGAGTATAAAGTCCGCAAGCATGGGTAGTCTTGCATGTATTTCGGTCAGCCAGAGACCGCTTGCCTTGGATATTTCTGAGCCCACCAGGGTGTTAGCTTGCACGGTTGCTCGCTCGTCATTGATGGGGCATATCCGGGAGCAGCAGTTTGATGATCCCCATTTGTGTGTGCTGACAGAGACGATGCAGATGGGAGGTTCCAAGGAGATGACTTTGGGAGATGATGGCATATTGAGGTTGCAGGGGCACGTTTGTGTTCCCAATGTTGATGGTATTCAAGAGTCGATCTTAGCGGAGGCCCACAGTTCTCGGTATTCTATTCATCCGGGCGCCGCGAAGATGTATCAGGATTTGAGACAGCATTATTGGTGACGTAGAATAAAGAAAGACATCGTTGCATATGTGGCTCATTGTCTAAATTGTCAGCAGGTTAAGTACGATCATCAGAGGCATGGTGGGTTATTTCAGAGGATTGAGCTTCCCGAGTGGAAGTGGGAGAGGATCACTATGGATTTTGTTACTGGCCTTCCGATGACTCGGAAGAAGTTTGATGTTATATGGGTTATTGTTGATAGGATGACTAAGTCAGCGCATTTCATTCCAGTTGTCACCACTTATTCATCCGAGAGGTATGCTGAGATTAATATCAGGGAGATCGTTCGCCTTCATGGGGTGACCATATCAATTATTTCAGATCGGGGTACGCAATTTACCTCGCATTTCTGGAGAGCAGTGCAGCATAAGTTGGGCACCCATGCCCAGTTGAGTACAATATTTTACCCCAGATGGACGGTCAGTCCGAGGGGACCATTTAGATTCTTGAAGATATGCTCCAAGCCTGCGTTATGGATGTCGGAGGCTCGTGGGACCAGTTCTTGCCTTTAGCAGAGTTTGCCTACAACAACACCTACCAGTCTAGTATTCAGATGGCCCCGTATGAGGCATTTTATGGTAGGTGGTGTCAGTGCCCAGTCGGATGGTTTGAGCCGGGAGAGGTTCGGTTATTAGGTACAGACTTGGTACATGAGGCCTTGGATAAGGTCAAGATCATTCAGCACAGACTTCGGTGCGCTCAGTCTAGGAAGAAGAGACTTGTAGATCGTTAGGTCAGGGATGTTGCTTTTATGGTTGGTGAGCGGGTATTTCTCTGGGTATCACCTCTGAAGGGTGCTATGAGATTTGGGAATAAGGGCAATCTTAGCCCTAGGTATATTGGCTCATTTGAGATTCTAGATCGTGTGGGAAATGTGGCTTATAGACTTGCATTACCGGCTAGCTTGTCAGCCGTTCATCCAGTTTTTCATGTATCCATGCTTCGGAAGTATCACGGTGATCCCACCTACGTGTTAGATTTCAGAACTGTCCAATTGGACAAGGATCTGTCATATGAGGAGGAGCCGGTGGCTATTTTAGACCGGCAGGTTCGACGGTTGAGGTCGCAGCGTTTTCCTTCAGTGCGTGTTCAGTGGAGAGGTAGGCCTCCCAAGGAATCAGCCTGGGAGTTCGAGTCTGATATGCGGAGCCGCTATCCCCATCTATTCCTTGACTCAGGTACTCCCTTCTGTTGTCCGTTCGAGGACGAACAATTGTTTTAGAGGTGGAGGATGTTACGACCCAAAGGGTCATCACCATAATTCTCCCTTTCCTTGTGCTTTTGAGGCCTTGAAAACCTCTTATTGGGTTGCCTCGATTTGTGTGCACAGTCCGGGCGTGAAGCCGAAAAAACTTTTATGTGAAAATATTTGAATTATGTGTTAAAAACTATGAATTTTGATACTAATATTGCTACAGTTGACTCTAGTCAACGCTTTGGGTAAACAGACTAGGATCGTGATGTGACAGTCCGTAAGGAAATTTGGGACCCGGGAGTATTCCCGGAATTGAAATTCGAGGTCCCAGGCCCGAGTACGGAGGTTTTCTGTGAAATTATTTCTGAAAATGCTTAAGGAAAAATGGAAATGAAAATTTGATCAAAACTGATGGTATCGGGCTCGTATTTTGGTTCCGATGCCCGGTACAAGTCTTAAATGGGCGTTAAAAGCTATTTGTAAAGTTTGGTTGAAAACAAACGTCATTTGACATGTTTCGGACTAAAAGTGGAAAAATTTGAAAGTTTTGAACTTGAAATGATAATCATGAGTTTTGGAGGTTGATTCTTTGATATAGATGTTATTTTGGCGATTTGATCGCACGAGTTAGTCCGTAGGATGTTTTTGAGGTTGGGTGCATGCTTGGGTTGGAGCCCCGAGGGCTCGAGTGAGTTTTGGATAGGTGTTAGGCTCATTTTGTTGCATTTGAATCAGCTGGTGTCTGCAAGTTTTGCAATTCCGAAGCCTGCCTCGCAATTGCGAGTCCTCCCCTTTGGCTTGCCTCATCGCAAATGCGAGAAAAAAAATCGCAAATGCGATCCCCCCATTTCTTAGCCAGTATTCGCAAATGCAAAGACATTAACGCAAATGCAAACCCAGTTCATATCCATCCTCTTTGAAATTGAAAGGTATTTATCGCAATTGCGACACCCCCTTCATTTCTCCCCAGTTCTCAAATGCAAAGATAATATTGAATTTGCGACATCTACACCTGTGAATTTCATACTTAACCGATTTTAAACCTCACATTTCATATTTTCAAAACCCAAAACCTCCATAGGCGATTTCTCTCGAACCCATTCGTCCCCAACCAAATATAATTCAATTTATACTAGTTTTCTTCAATCCTTATCATCTTCTAACTTGATTTCATCTTTAAATCAAAGCTTTCATGGTTAAAAATGGAGATTTGTGTAGAATTTAGGTTTTTCAATAATTGGGGATTTGGACATCAATTTGGGGTCCGATTTCAAAACAAATTGCATGTATGAACTCGTGGGGGAATGGGTAACATGGTTTTGGTTCGAACCTCGGGTTTTGACCACGTGGGCCTGGGGGCATTTTGGGAATTTTGGGTAAAACCTTGGGAATTTCATTCTTATGCATTCAAATTGATTTAGCTAGCATTTGTTGATACATTTTAGGAAAATTGTTGTTAGATTAGACCGGTTTTGAAGCAAATTCGAGGGGCAAAGATACTCTAGAGGCGTGAGTTGAGTTGGAAGCTTCGAGGTAAATGTTCGATTTAACATTGGCCTGAGGGAATAGGACTAGGTTGTTATTTGTTATGTGCTATGTGGGGTCGGTGTATAGGTATGGTGACGGTTACCTATGCGCCCGAGTCAAGCATGACCGTGATGTCATAATTGTTATTAAAATTGTGAAGTAAGTGAACAATTGTAATAATTCCTTGTTACAAGAACTATGAAGTGAAAGTTGAGAATTTAATGAACTAAAGAGGAATTTATGGTACTTTTCTCTTGCTGGAACCATTTGTTGAGTGTTATTCTCTTGTCGGGACCTATTGTTGAGTTGTATTTCCCTTGTCGGGGGTGGTCATCAGAGCCCCGCAGCTCGCACTCCAGAGTAGGGTGCACCGGGTTTAAAGACCCCAGAGGCACCACCAGTTCAGCCAGTTGCCCCTGTTCAGCCAGTTGTTCCAATTCAGGGTGATGGGGTACTAGTGATGCCAGATGCCGAGCAGCGTCGTCTAGAGAGGTTTAGCAGGCTTTCACCTCAGACTTTTAGCAGTGTTCCGGGCGAGGATGCCTAGGGATTTCTCGACAAGTGTTGACGCATGCTCAGGACAGCAGGGATCTGGAGACTAGTGGGGTATCTTTTACCACTTTTCAGTTCTCAGGAGCAGCCTTCACCTGGTTGGAGGCATATGAACAGCGTAGGCCGGAAGTTGCAGCACCTTTATCTTGGCAGGAGTTCTCCACTATCTTTTTGGAGAAGTGGGTACCTCGGTCTCAGAGGGAGGAGTTACGTAGGTAGTTTGAGATGCTTCACCAGGGAGATATATCTGTGACGCAGTATGAGATGAGATTTCCAGAGTAGCTCGTTATGCTCTGTGGATGGTCCAGACGGATAAGAAGAGGATCAGACAATTTGTGGACGGGCTCATTTATCCCATTCATATTCTGATGACTCTAGGGTCCTGAGTCATACCTTTGAGGAGGCGGTGGATATAGCATGCGATATTGAGATGGCTCGCCGTCAGGAGAGAGAGGGGAGGGATGCCAAGAGGCCTCGAGTATCAGGTGGCTCAAGTAGTGCTCCATCTCGAAGCCAGTTTCAGTAGAGCAGGGGTCATTCTTTCAGGGCTCCACATCAAGCGCGGTCAGAGAACCGTGGTTCATCTTTTGGTCAGTGTTATCAGGGCTCTTAGCGGGGTCACCCATCTCTAAGCACACTCCTAGCGCAGGGTTCGTCTCATGCCCTATCTGTTCAGGGTTCATCTCGGCCTAGTTCTTCTGCCAGCTACTCTAGTTCGAGGGTCTCCTTCAATCCCATCCTCCAGCACCGGGGAGTTGTTATGAGTATGGCGAGTTTGGGCATATACGGAGGGAGTGTCCCCGTCGTTCTTCCAGTTCATCTCAGCAGAAGGGTCAGCCCTCATCTTCTAGCCCAGTGTCTTCAGCACCCGCCCAGTCAACTAGGGGTGAGGGTCAGGCAGTTAGGGGTCGCCCTAGAGGGGGAAACCGATCTGGTAGTGGTCAGGCTCGTTGCTACGCTCTTCAGGGCAGGTCAGATGTTGTTACTTCGGATGCTGTTATTACAGGTATTATTTCAGTCTACCACAGGGATGCCTTAGTTTTATTTGATCCCGGATCCACATATTCTTATGTATCTCCTTACTTTGCTCATCATTTGGGGACTACCCGAGGGTGTCTACGTTACCTGTGCATGTATCTACCCCGGTGGGTGATATTATTATCGTGGACCACGTGTATCGGTCTAGTATTGTTACTATTGGGGGGTCTAGAGACACGAGCTGACTTGCTGCTATTGAGCATTGTAGATTTCGATGTTATTCTTGGCATGGATTGGCCATCACCGTGCATGCTATTTTGGACTGTCATGCCAAGACAGTCACGTTGGCTATGCCGGGTATCCTGAGGATCCTGTGGCGTGGTACGACTGATTATGTACCCAGCATGGTAATCTCTTTCTTATAGGCCCAACGGATGGTTGGGAAGGGATGTTTATCATATCTGGCATTTCTGAGGGATGTTGGAGCTGAGGCTCCTAGTCTTGATTCAGTCCCCGTGGTGAGGGAATTCCTTGATATGTTTCCAGCAGACCTGTCGGGCATGCCTCCAAATAGGGATATTGACTTTGGTAACAATTTGGTGCCGGGCACTCACCCCATTTCTATTCCTCCATATCGTATGGCACCAGCATAGCTAAAAGAGTTGAAGGAGCAGCTGCAGGAACTCCTAGATAAGGGGTTCAATCGCCCGAGTGTGTCGCTGTGGGGGCGCAACAGTGTTATTTATAAAGAAGAAGGATGGCACGATGAGAATGTGCATTGATTACAGACAGATGAATAAGTGACACTGAAGAACAAGTATCCACTACCCCGTATTAAGGATTTGTTTGACCAGCTTCACGGGGCAAAGGTATTCTCGAAGATTGATCTCCATTCAGGATATCACCAGCTGAAGATTAGAGATTCGGATATTATGAAGATAGCTTTCCGGACGAGATATATGCATTATGAGTTTCTGGTTATGTCATTTGGGCTGACAAATGCCCCAGCCGCATTCATGCACCTAATGAACAGTGTATTTTGGCCGTATTTGGATTCTTTTGTGATCGTGTTTATTGATGATATATTGGTGTACTCGCGTAGCCAAGAGGAGCACGCGCAACACTTGAGGGTGGTATTGTAGAGGTTGAGGGAGGAGAAGCTCTATGCGAAGTTCTCCAAGTGTGAGTTCTAGCTCAGTTCCGTGGCTTTTCTGGGACATGTGGTGTCCAATGAAGACCGACGCGGTGTAGAGTTGGCCCAGACCGTCCTCAGCTACTGAGATTCGGAGTTTCCTCGGTTTGGTGGGTTATTACCGCAGGTTTGTCCAGGGTTTTTCATCTATTCTTTCGCCTTTGATGAAGTTGACGCAGAAGAATGCACCATTTGTGTGGTTAGATAAGTGCGAGGAGAGCTTTCAAAAGCTCAAGTTTGTGTTGACTGCAACTCATATGCTAGTATTGCCATCAGCTTCAGGCTCTTATTCGGTATATTGTGATGCTTCGAGAGTTGAGATTGGATGTATTTTGATGCAGGAAGGTAGAGTTATTGCGTATACTTTGCTCAGCTTAATCCATATGAGAAGAACTACCCTGTTCATGATTTGGAGTTGGCTGCTACACTTCATGCTTTGAAGATTTGGAGGCACTATCTATATGGCGTGTCCTGTGAGAAGTTCACGGATCATCGCAGTCTTCAGCACTTGCTTAAGCAGAAAGACCTCAATTTGAGGCAGCGGAGGTGGCTTGAGTTACTCAAGGATTATGATATTACCATATTGTATCATCCGGGTAAGGACAATGTAATGGCCGATGCCTTGAGCCAGAAGACGGTGAGCATGGGTAGCTTGGCGTAGATTTCAGTTGGGGAGAGGCCCCTTGCAGTTGATGTTTAGGTTTGCCTAATCGGATGGTGAGGTTAGATATTTCAAAGACCAGCCAGGTGCTGGCTTATGTGGTCTCACAGTCTTCTTTATATGATCGCGTTAGGGAGCGCCAGTATGATGACCCACATTTGCTTGTCCTGAAGGACAGGGTCAAGCATGATGATGCCAGAGATATGACTATTGGTAGTGATGATGGTGTGTTGTGGATGCAGGGCCGGATTTGCGAGCCCAGTATGGATGGGCTCCGAGAGTTGATATTAGAGGAAGCCCACAACTTGCGATTCATCCGGGTGCCGCAAAGATGTACCAAGACTTGAGGCAGCATTATAGGTGGAGGAGAATGAAAAAGGACATTGTGAGTTATGTGGCTAGGTGTCTCAATTGTCAGCAGGTCAAGTATGAGCATCAGAGACCCGGTGGTGTTTTTCGGCAGATGGATATTCCAGAGTGGAAATGGGAGAGGATTACTATGGACTTTGTGAGTGGTCTCCCTCGTACCTCGAGGAACTTTGATTCTATTTGGGTGATTGTTGATAGGTTGACCAAGTCTGCGCACTTCATTCCTGTGTGTACCACCTATTCTTCGGAGCGGTTAGCAGAGATTTCATCTGAGAGATTGTGATGTTGTATGGGGTTCCAGTTTCTATTGTCTCAGACAGGGGTACTCAGTTTTCTCCCCAGTTCTGGAGGACTTTTCATCAGGAGTTGGGCACTCAGATACAGATGAGCACAGCTTTTCATCCTCAGACGGACCAGCAATCCGAGGATACGATCCAGATATTGGAGGACATGTTGCTTGCCTGTGTATTGATTTTGAAGGTTCTTGGGCTGAGTTCTTGCCACTTGCGTAGTTTGCTTATAACAACAGTTATCAGTCCAGCATTCAGATGGCACCATATGAGGCTTTATATGGGGGACGGTGTAGGTCTCCAGTTGGCTGGTTTGAGCCCGACGAGGCTAGACTATTGGGGACAGAGTTAGTTCAGGATGCCTTGGAGAAAGTGAAAGTTAAAGAATTTGTACGTCTCAGTCGCGGCAGAAGAGTTATGCGGACTGGAAGGTGGGATGTCTCTTATATGGTGGGCGAGAAGGTTTTGTTGAAGGTTTCGCCTATGAAAGGCGTGATGAGGTTGGAAAGAAAGGGAAGCTGAGTCCGCGGTTCATCGGACCTTTTGAGATACTCAGGAAGATTGAGGAGGTGGCCTATATGCTTGTTTTGCCACCCAGCTTGTCGGGGGTTCACCCGGTGTTCGATGTTTCTATGCTCAGGAAGTATGTTGGGGACCTGTCTCATGCATTAGACTTCAGCACGATTTAGTTGGATGAGGACTTGACCTACGATGTGGAGTCAGTGGCTATTTTGGGTCGTCAGGTTCGAAAGTTGAGATCTAAGGACATAACTTCGGTGAAGGTGCAGTGGAGGGGTCGACCCGTAGAGGAGGCCACCTAGGAGACCGATCAGGAGATGCGGAGCAGATATCCTCATTTGTTTGAGGCTACAGGTATGTTTCTTGACCCGCTCAAGGATGAGAATTTGTTTTAGTTGGGGAGGATGGAACGACCCTGCCCGCCGCCATGTGATTTACCGCCCCATTTTCTCCATCTTATGCCTCTATATGCTTCATTATATGTGATTGGAGGGTTTGAAATGATTCGGGCAGAGTTTGGATGGAATTGAGATAATTAGTTTCCTTAAAAGAGGGTTAGTTTGGAAAAGTTAACAGGATGTTGACTTATGAGTTATAGGGCTCGGAATGGATTTCCGACAACTCGGCTAGTTCCGGGTGGTGATTTATGACTTGGGAGTAAAATCACAACTAACTTTTGAGGTCTGGTGTAGAATTAGGCTTGAATTGGCTAGTTTGAATTTTCGTGAATTCCGATTGATAGGTCAGATTTTGATCCGGAGGTCGGAATGGGATTTCGAGAGTTGCGGTAGCTTTGTTAGGTGATTTTGGATATGTTTGCAAATTTTCAGGTCAATCGGACGTTGTTTGGTCGCGTTTTAGATCGAATGTGAATTTCGAAAGTTATAGTTGAACTTAGGCTTGAATCCGTCTTGATTTGATGATTTTCGTGTTAAAGGCTGTGTTTTTATGATTGGAACATGTTCCTATGATGTTTTGGAGTAGGTTGGTTGTTTTGGTTGGGGTCCCGGGGGCCTCGGGGTGATTCCGGATGGTGGATCGGAGGTTTTGGGAGTTTGTTGCATGAAATCAATATCTGGCTTCTGGTATTTTCGCTTTTGCGGAAGGGGAGCCGCTAAAGTGGCGGGTGAGCCGTGTAAGCGGAACTTGAGGAAAAGCTGGGGATCGCGGAAGCGGAATGTTGACCGCATAGGCGGCTACCCTGAGGCTATCGTTTGACCCCAGAAGCAGGCCCTGGAGTTTAATTTGGACCGCATAGGCGGTCGTGTGGCCAAAAAAGAGAAGACCGCGGAAGCGGTCAGATGACCGCGTAAGCGGAAGTCGATATGGATTAAATGAATACTGATTTTTATAAGTTTGAAAAGGAGAAGAACATTTGGACCTCGGGCTAAGGGGATTGTGGGCGATCTTTTAGAGATTTTTTAGGGAATTCATCAGTTATGGACTCTTGGACCTAGAGTATGTCATTATAGTGTTAAAACATGGATTAAACACAAAGAATTCAAGGTTTTTAAGGTTAAAAATGGTGGTTAGGGCTTGAAACCCAAGTGAGCTTAAAGTGTTGATTTGAGGGGTCAAATGGACTCCGATTCTTGTAAATTTGATATGTACGGACTTGTGGCAAGACGAGGATTCCGGTGATGTGAATTATGTAATTTTTCGAGAAGTGAACTCGGGGCTCGGGTTTTTTCCAACTTCGTGTTTTGGGTGTTTTTCGAGTTCTTTCTATTGGGTTATGTCCCATTCGATTATTATAACACATCCTTGTGATTTTGATCAGATTCTGCAATCGAAGAGGTTGATTTACGAGGAAAGCGCAAGGCGAGCTAGGATTTTGGCCGGTTTGAGGTGAGTAATGGTGATGAATGATATACTGGGGGTTTGAAACCCCATATTTGCATTATGTGGTGCTATGTTGAGATGAGACACGCGTCTTGTGATGAGCGTGGTGATGTATCTGCTTGGGACTCGGACTTGGTCCATCCCGAATGATGACTTACTGTACTTCTTGACTGAGACTGAGCTTGTGCTCGTATATTTTGGGCTAGTTGCGATGTTTGGGGCCTTGTGCCGATCTGTAGAACCCCTAGGGAGAATGTTGAGTTGTTTATCCTCACTTTACCTATTGGAAACATACCAGTTGTCCTGACTTTGACTGTAAATCATGAAATACATCAGATTTTGCAACTTGCACCCTAAATGAGCAATATCTAGGGTTGAATACCCTGTATTAGTTGAGTGGGCCCGAGAGGCCAAGTCTATATTGACTGAGAGGGGTCAAGGACCCCGTAGTGAGGCTATGTGATATATATATACATATATATCGGGTCGGGCTGCACGCCGCAACAGTATATACATATACATGTATGGATCAGACTGCACGTCACGATAGTATACTATATGGATCGGACTCCACGACGCAGTAATATACTATAGGGATCGGACTGCACGACGCAGTAATATATTGTATGGATCGGACTGCACGCCGCAGTGATATATGGATCAGACTGCACGCCGCAGTATTTTAGCGATTGGGCTGAAGGAGCCCCTCCGGAGTCTGTACACACCCCCAGTGAGCGCAGCCAACTATATTTATTGGATCGAGCTGCGTGTTGAAGCATTTTATATATTTATTGGATCGGGCTACATGCCGCAACACTATATATATTATATTGGATTGGGCTGTGCGCCGCAGCAGTATATATATATCTGGTGTTGGATGGGGCTTCGCGCCGCAGCGCTATTAGTAACTGGTCGGACGGAAAGGAAAGTAATTATCAGATTCTCTTCCATGTTTGGTACTTATTTACGGTTCTAGTTGTTGAAAACAGCACTGTATAGTATTATTACCGGATTTCTTACATTCAGTTATTATTTATTGCTATTACTCACTAAGTTGGAAGCACTCACCCTACTCCCTGCACCTTGTGTGCAGATACAGGGATCCCGGAGGCGTAGTGGTTATTTATTGTTGCCTTTTAAGTCTCGTACCGGAGTTGTCAAGGTAGTTGATGGCGTCCGCAGGACCTGATCTTTCCTCTATCTATCTTTTGATTCCGCATTTAGACTTTTCCTTTGTATTGAATATTGTTTGGTTGTATTAGCGGCTCAAACTTGTGACGCCGGATCCTTTGGCTGTATTTACTTAGGATTACGTCTTTCGCAGTATTATCTACTATTTCTAACTGAGATTTTATCTTAAAATTGGTAATTAAGTTAATGTTTTGGCTGGGATTGATTATATGGTCGGGCTTGCCTTACAAGGTGTTTGGTGCCATCACGATCGGGGTTTGGGTCATGACATTTTGGTAGTTGGCATTGAGGACAATGCCAGCTCTAATTCGTTAGGGGTGGGCCCTATTATTTATCTATTTGGAAGATTGTATATATTAGATACTCCTTTTTATGTTTTTGATTTGATCTTCTAGTTGGTCTGTACATAACTATATATTTTAGCTACTTTTATCGTACTTTTTATCTTGGTCTGTATATAAAGTTTCTTTATGTATATGTTCATATTCTACTTCCCCATTGTACATATTCATTCGATTTTTCTATTTTCACAAAAAAAATTCATTTTTAGCTTCGTAGATAGGCTAATAGCCTTTTGTTTTGTTTGGATTTTTCAATAAGCCCTTGGTTTTCTTAATGCCATGATTCTTTCCAAGGGTGGAGTGTTGTACGAACCGGGTGGCTCTTCCCAATGATAGATGGCATGACAACCTTCTTAAGGGTTTGAGTCTGTTTTTGAGTTTTTTTTTTTTGATTTTGATATTTCGTAGTTAAGGGTACCTCAGGCAAAGCTTCACTTGGGCCTAACACATTTGCCTTTGATCCCATGATCAAAGACATAATGTTGTGTTTAGGATGGTGAAAGTCGTGTCCTTGAGACTCTTGTGTTGACCAAACAATCATAATGTGGTCGTTTTAGACCATTGTGCTTGAATCATAACTAAGGTCATTGTAGGCCTTCGACTCGATGTCTTTAGCAATCCTTGAGTGTGTGTGTGGTGAGAATTCGAATTGTGAGTCCAAGTCCCGAGCCGATGGTCAGAACTTGCCCTGAATGTTTGTTGAGGCAAAATCCTAGGTGAAATTTGACTTGAGAAGTGATTATAGGCTCTCATTGATCCAAATTCTAAGTTTAACAATTCCATAGCCTACCAATGAAATGATCCCTAGTTAACCCTCTTGAGCCTTGAGCCTTTTTCTTTCAAGAAGCAAAGCTACAAGCCTATATCCATTCTTAATGATATCCTCTCTTGAACCAAAAATATTCCCTTGAGTAATGGCAAATGTCTAAGTTTTGAGGGGGAGGGGGAAGACAAGAAAGGAAACAAAGAGGTAAAAGGTACAAAAGCGAAAGAAATGGAAGGCAATGAAAAAGATAAAAAGAAAGACCAATATGAATAAGAGCAAAAAGGGGATTCAAGGAAAACAATAGTGGAAAAAAAGTGTGGAAAAAGTAGAAAAATAAGAAATGTTTGAATTGAATAAGAAAGAGCAATAATGTGACCCTCTAACCCCTTGAAAAGAAGTGAACCACTCAAATGAGTCAAAAAAAATGTGCCAAAATGAATCAATAGAAGTGCTTAAGGGAAGATTGAAGGTCACTTGAACAAAATCGTATCCTACCCTTACCCAAAAGCCTTCACAATGAACCCACAAAAGCCCTATTTGATCTTGAGTTGAAGGGAACCTACATTAGTGGATACTTACATAAGGGGCAACCATACTTGTGACCTTATTCTCGAGAGAGATGAGTGAAAGTCCATCAACCTCGGTTTGTGTGTCAATACTCTAAAAGGTGAGGTTTGCTTAGGGAGAGTTGAGGATGTGTGAGTTTGGGTTCCACAATAACCAAAGTAATTGAGAGAAGTTCCTTGATGAAATGTGTAAACTCTTGATGCTCTTGTGTCACACTTGATCCACAAGTTTTCAAAGTTTAAATGTGTTAATGATGCATTTGTATTAAGGGCAATTGTTAGTCCCAATTGATGCTTCTTGAGGTTACTTTAGGATAGATGGAATAACGTGGATGTTTTCGTCAAGGGGTGGGTCTTATTTTGTTTGCTTGAGGACAAGCAAAGGTTTAAGTTTGGGGGAGTTGATAAGTAGGATTTTAACGTATTTTATGCCCCTACTTGCCTATGCTTTGAGTACAATTTGCTACAAAATAGAGCCAAAATGCTCATAGGATGTGCTTGATTGTAGGTTTGAGCGACAAACTGACCAAATATCAAAGATCGGCCCAAAACGGAGTAAAACCTGCTTATGTATCAAAGGCTGAGTGAAGTGGTGGAAAAGGGAGCCTGGTGCGAACTGCATAGTTATGCATGCGACCGCACTAGGAGAGTTCAGAGAAGAGCATAATCATGCCTTTCATTACGCGTCCGCGGTTGGAAAAGTGCGGCCCACGTTCAGCTCACACGGCCACGCCATTATGGTATGCGGCCCGCGTCAAAAGGAATTAGAGAGATGAAAGTTTGGGCAAAGGCAAGCCAGGCAGCCACGGTCATCTTCATGCGGTCCGCGCCAGACCTTCACGCGGCCGCGCCACACCTTTACGAGGTCCGCGCCAGCCACTTCAGAGAGATAAAAATAGAAGTCAAACCAGCCAGTACGACCGCGATCATAGTTGTGCAGCCCGCACTAACCCCGTAGGGGCAATTTTGTCCAGTTTTTCCAGACCACTATAAATAAAATATTTTATCGTTTTAGGTTAAGTTTTATCTACTAAACAGATTTGCGCTCGTGAGGACGTAAGTTTTAGCCTATTTTGGTATTTTAGCATTAATTTCTCCATAGATTCTTGTAGTTTTATCTTAGTAATTAATTAATATATTTATTTCTTCTTCTATTTCTTCTGTTTCTTTTTCAATTATGTCTAGCTAAACCCATTAGTTAAGGTTGTGGCTCAATCCTAGTGTGGGTAATTGACGGGTGTTGCTTTCTAATGATAGATTGATATTGGGTATTTATTATTTGAGTTAATTTTATGCTTTAATTAAGGATGGGTGGTTGCAAACATTGATTCTAGCTTAGTGGGTATTGACTCTTCTTGAGAAAGAGTGTCTATGACTCCAAAATTGACCCAACAAGGAATTAGGATAGACCCATGAAAAATGGTAGTCCCAATTAACGGGTTAAATCTCAAGAGAGTAATAACACTACTTGAACCCTAGCTGCTTGATCAAATTGGCCTACCCAATTGGTCTCAAGAGAGTTAATTGAGCAAATATCACTCTCTCTATCGAGAGGTGTGAGAGTGGGTACAATTGCGCAACGGTTATAACATAAATCCCAAATATGTCAATCTATTCTTAGTAGTTTCTACCCGTTAGTAAACCACCTAGGTGATGCCATGACCCTAGTGCCTTTCTCCCTATTAGATACAACCTAGTAATATTTCCTTAGCATAATTAGTCTTAATATTTAGTTCAAATAGTAATTGTTAATACAAAGAAACACCAAAAATATTAGGAGTGCAATTTGAAGTACAAACGTAATTCTAGGCTAAACAGACAATACACTCCATTCCAAGCTCTCTGGGGAAATTCGATCCCGAACCACTATTCGGGTAAAAATCATAGCGATCCTCTCTCCCTACATTCGTGTAGCGTTGAGTTGGCAACGATCATCAGCAAAAAATATGTATAGCCTGCTTTGCAATATATTGCAAATGAATTATCTTTTTATGAAATTCAAGTTCATATTATCGTATTCGAGGATCTAGATATACAAAGGATAACTAATTCCACATAATTTTTTCTCAACTGGTTATCATGTCTCCCACTCATGTTAGAAAAACTAATTATTTCATCAACTTTGAGAACCCATCTTTGTGCTTTATGGTGTTAATTAATATATACACCGCACAGCATTAATATTGAGATGGAATTATTTAGTTCCTGGCCCTAAACCACTTGTGGGGGAAGAATGTAATATACTTTAGTAGATAAACTATATCAAACTGATATAGATAATTTTGTTCTTATAAATAATAGTTAGCTCTTAAGTGAAGGCACTCAATAAATTATTTTGGTAAACCAACTGTGATATAAAACAAATTATCAAGATAAACTATCTTGGACAGAAAATCTGAAAATTATGTTGTAAGTTAAATTATTGACAAATTACCTTGCAAACACCAAGTTGCGGGTAATCGCACATGTAACCATCACATAGATGCATCTTATGTAGTATACAGGACAGGTGAATGGGCCCCAATTCACCTTTGGTATTTCCAGTATTCATGGAATTTAGTCCCAATTTTAGTTGGTCTATTAATTAATGAGAACAAGTAATACAAGAAAACTCGTAAAGAACTTTCTAGTTCTTTAATATTACCCATGTGAATTCTCTATTAGTTTTGCATATCATACTTAAATTGATTTGGCTAAACCAATTATGCCAACTGAATAAATTATCAATATTGATAAACTTCATATTTACACCATGACGCGTGCAGTTATCAATAAACTCCAAGTTTATTATGATATGAGTTTTTATATCAATAAACATACATTTTATTGTGGTATTCTTTTATTTGTGTAGTACAAATTGGAGAATAAAGCGGGTAGTTTTTCACATACATATTACCCAGCTACAAGTTGTAGTAATAGAAGATATTAAATTTTTCCTTTATTTATAGTCTCAATATAATCAACCGATTTCACGTATACTTTGGAAACTGAATAAATTTCTTTGAGACTTACTATAGCACAATACCTTATTGGTAATTAGTTGTGTTTCTCCAAAATAGTAATAATTGTCTCTTCCAGAGCTTTCAATTAATTTGGTACTACCACATATTAATCAACATCCGTAGAATATCTCTTATAAAGAGAAAATTATACCATTATGGGTATGGTCAAAATAATATGCAAGATCTATTTCTTGCATTGCCGTCATTCTTTAATAATCACAGTACAAAAATATTTTGGCGTGCAATAGGTACGTGATCAATGACCATTCATACCATAATAATGACATTATTTTCTTATATCATCTCAAACCTCCTTCTAAAGGTGAGTGTGGTATATTTACTAAACGTTCATATTTTTCCAAGAATGAATATGTATTCATAAGTCAGATGTTCTCACATTCATATCATAAATTGACCATAATTATCTATATGTACTTTATAAAATCTCATGTCAAATCGATGACAAACATTATTTCACAGAGTGAAGGATTATTTTGAGAATCCTTATTATTCTAATTACTCAATGATGATGATTATAATTTATTCGTCTATTTCCACGTCCACATCCAGTGATACATTCATATTAATAATTTTTTCTTCTTTCAGACTTATCACATACTGCTATTACATTCTCTAAAGGGAATGAGAGTTGAGCAAATTCAATTGGACGAGTTTTCACTTCTTGTGCTCACGATCATACATGACTTTGATCATGACAAGACATAGACATTTTTTCCTACTTCAAGTGGTTATAATTTCTTACAAACTCCATTAGAGTTATAATCAAACTGTCACGACCCAAATCCCAAACCCAATCGTGATGGTGGCTCTCGTGAAGACAAGGTCAGTCAACCAATTTAAACAACCTTTTCAACAATATATATATACATGGATTAAACAATTTCAAGATAATTAAATAAAATGATTCCGTGGAATACAACCCAACACAACCCAAATCGGAGTGTCACTAGTCACGAGCATCTAAAGAATCTAAATACTACTACAAGACTAGCAATATACAGAATGGAATTTAGAATCAATGAAGAATTACGGTGTCGTGAACGCTAACAGTCACCTTGCTAAGCTACGATAGTATACCCGCAGTCCGTTAATAATCTGCTACCGGGTGAACAGTACCTGCAACTGCACGCGAGGTGCAGGGAGTAAAGTGAGTACTTCCAACTCAGCGGTGATAAGAGTAAATAATAGATCAAAGTAAGAAATCACGTAAGGCACTCCATCATGCTATATATAATATTACAACCCTTTCTTAGGAGAAACAGTAAAATTGTGAAAATCCTTTGGAAAACATCTGGGCTCAGTAAAAACCTCTTTTAAAAATATTCCTTTTCAACAGTTGCGAAAATAACTTCAATAAGTAGGGAATAATCAGAAATCTACCCCCCGGGCTCAATATCAACCTCTCCGTACAGTATCAGCCCCATGGGCTCTCCCAACTCACAAAGTACAACATCAGCCTCTCGGGCACAACACTCCATTAACAAATAACACCAGGGTATCTGGTAAACAGTACAAGAAGTAACATGGATGCCAATGAAATGGGAGTGTTGAATGTCATGTCAAGTAGTACAAATAGGTACAAATGCATCGATGCAATGCAATGCATATGATGGTACATTCTAGTACCCGCTGCGACACGCAGCCCGAGCCACCCATAATCATTTAACGTCGACGGCGCTCAGGTGTGTACAGACTCCGGAGGGGCTCCTACAGCCCAAGTGCAATATACTGGTCAGTCAATGTTACCTGACTGGTCAGCCAATGTTACCTGACCAATTTATATCATATAGTGCCATTGTTACCATTATTTCAAGTTCCTGCTGCGGCACGCAGCCCGAGACACCCATAATATTTCAAGTCACATCACACAGTATCATTTTTACCACTGTTACAAGTTCTTGCTGCGGCGCGCAGCCCGAGCCACCCATAATATTTCAGAAAATATCATAAGCGCCTTGGGCATTTATAAAATAGTAGTCTCATCCCGAAATAACATTTAAAATATCATTTGAGTTTTCAAAACTTAGAAGCATGGCTGAGTTTGCAAAACAGTATTAAAAGCTTGGACTGGAATCAAATGATATGCAAAATATGTTAAAAACGGTAATCTCCATCCCTGAAGGATTCACATAGTTGGCACGAAGCCCAAACATGGCAATCAGCCCAAATTATGATGATAACAAATAATTTTAGTCAAATTCGCGGTAAAATCAACAACCGGGACGGACCAAGTCACAGTCCCCAACAGTGCTCTACCCCACGCACATATCCAGCATGCAAGTCACCTCAATACGGCACTATGATGTGCAAATCCGGGGTTTCAAACCCTCAAGATATCATTTACAAGTATTACTCACCTCGAACCGGTGAAATCTCTAGCCTGCGATGCCTTTACCCTCAAAACAGCCTCCACGCGCGTCAAATCTATCCAAATTTAGAGCAAATACATCACAATATGCTTAGGAAATATAACTCAATCGAAACGACTCGAAAAATATCGAAAATCACGAAATTTGCAAACCCGAGCCCCGGGCCCATGTCTCAAAAAATTACAAAACTTATATTATCGGATTCCTCGTCTCGCCACGAGTCCATACATATCAAACTTACCAAAATTGGAGTTCATTTGACCCCTCAAATCATCATTTCTATCCAAGAGGGTTTTCTACCATTTTTAACAAAATTCTCAAATTAAACACCAAAACTTGCAACATATTCGAGTTATACCACCAAAATTGAGTCAAGAATACTTACTCCGATGTTTTTCTTGTAAATCTCTCGAAAAATCGCCTCACCCGAGCTCTCTTGGTCCAAAAATAGAAAATGGGATGACTCTTATTTTTCAGAAAAATAATAATCTGTCCAGAAATTTTGGGGGCACTGTTCACGCGTCGGGCACTGTTCACTTGCACTGTTCACGGATAATGTTTACGGGGTACTATTCACAGCAGAATTTTTCTGCAATTTCTACATATTTTTCTAAGTCCGAAATCCATCCGAAACACTCCCGAGCCCTCGGGGCTCCAAACAAAATATGCACACTGACTCTAAAATATCACATGAACTTGTTCGAGCGATCAAATCGCCAAAATAACATCAAAATCAATGATTTGAGCCTTAAATTCAAGGATTCTTTCAAATTTCACATATGACGCCGAAACACGTCAAAACTAGTCCAAATGACCTCAAATTTTGCAGAAAAGTCCAAAATGATATAACGAAGCTACGGCAACTCTCGAAATTCCATTCTGACCCTCGGATCAAAATCTCACCTATCAACCGGAATTCACCAAAATACTAATCATTCAAGCTTAATTCTACACCGGCCATCACATAAATATTCTGGACACACTCCTAAGTCCGAAATCACCTAACGAAGCTATCCGAACCATAAAATTCGCATTTTGAGCCCTTTAACACATAAGTCAATATCCGGTTGACGTTTCCAACTTAAGCTTCCTTAAAAGAGACTAAGTGTCTCAAAACTTACCAAAATCATTCGGAATGACTTCAAATTTTGTACACAAGTCACATTCGACATTATGGACTTGTCCCAACTTTCGGAATCATATTCTGACCCCGATATCAAAATTTCCACTTCCGGTCGAATTTTCTCAAAAACCTTCAAATTTCTATATTTAGCCAAATGACCTACAAACCTCCGAATTCACTTTCAATCGCGCTCTCAAATCCAGAATCACCATACAGAGATACTCCCAGTCTCAGAATCCCAAACAAACATTAATAATATTGAAATACATTTTAAGCCAAACTGATGCAATTTCTTCTAAAATGCTATCATCCACAATAGTCGCCAAAATGATCCCGCATTATCCAAAACCCGATCCGGGCATTCGCCCAAGTCCGAAATCATCATACGAACCTGCTGGAACCTTCCAATCCCGATTCCGAGGTCATTTACTCAAAATTCCAATCCTAGTTCATTTCTTCAATTTTAAGCTTTCAAAATGAGAATTTCCATTTAGATTTGACTCCAAACTTCCTGAATTTTAGTTCTGACCGTACGCACAAGTCAATATATTTGAGATGAAGTTGCTCATGGCCTCAAACTGCTGAATGATACGCAGGAGCTCAAAATGATCGGTCGGGTCGTTACACAAACTTTATTGTCTTTGCTTGTATATAAAATCAAATTATAGAATTTCAAGAATTTGAAATAAAAGTAAAATACTTACCTTAAATCCAGAATTTAATCATGAAGGAAGTTTATGGAACAATTAACAATTATTAAGCCCAATCCAAAAACTTCTACTCAATTTGTTAGAGTCTCGTGCTGATAACGTGTTATGAAACAATAAAAAAAAAGAGTATTGTAGAGAAAAATAGAGAGAGAGAATTCTTATTGATATGTGATGAATTATAATGGAATAAAACCTTCTATTTACAGGGAGAGAGTGACTTAGCCACCGGGTAATAAACCCTAAAATCTCTCTAAGGCCCCGTTTGGCCATAAGTTTTGCCAAAATAAATTTGAGATTTATTTTCAAAACTCATGTTTGGCCATAAATTTTGTTCATATTTTGACCAAATCCCAAATTTCAAATTCCAAAATCAGCTATTGAGCTGATTTTGGGCCAAAATCCCAAAACTTGAGAATTATATACATATTTTTTCAAAATAAAGTAGGAAAATATGTTTTGAAAACGTATGTCCAAACACATTTTCATCTTCAAACTAAACTTTATCAAAATTAGATTTTTTAAAATAAATTTGAGATCTATAATCAAACGTTAGCTAAATATAAATATTTACCATAAATAAAACTCTATTTATAACTGCATGCACATAATTGTGTAGATTTTTCCGTGGTTTCTCTAATTTTATTTTAGCTTTGAAGTCTAGAAGGAAATACGATTTTAGTTGATTTCGATGCTTCAAATTGTAGACTTGGAAGTCTACAATTTGACCAAGCAGGCAGCGTTTTCCTTTGGAAATAAGTTAGCAATAAGATATCTGGTTGACTAATCTTTCTTCCTCCCCACATTCATTTTTCTCCAAATCAAACAACATAAGGTAAAAACTTTATAATCAACATGATCTTCATCACCATTTTTATATTAAACATTATTCCCATGCCCAACTTTGAAAAGTGAGTTAGCCAGCTACTACCTGTCATTTCCTTTTTGTGTCCTGTCTCAAGATCCAAAAAACATCCACTTTTATGTTCTGTAATCCATAGTCTTTTTGCTCTTCAAACAAGAAGTTTGTAATTCATACTTGTGTCCGTTAGAAAGTTTGTAACCTTTTGGTAATGGGTTCGAAGCCGTGGCTACATCCGGCTCCAACCTATCGTTTTTTGGAGACGTTTTGGGACGCAGATGATGATGCCCCAGGTCCACGTTGTGGTCATACTCTTACGGCTGTAGCCGCTACCAAAACTCATGGTCCAAGACTCATCCTCTTTGGTGGCGCCACTGCTATTGAGGGTGGCAGTGGTGCTGCCCCTGGCATACGTAAAGTTCTCCTCTTCTACCCTATTCACTTTGTGACCCTTTTGTTTAAAGATTGAAACTTCACTGTTTCTTGGACTGATACTTTACTTAATTGGGTGTTAATCTTTATTTTAGGGCTGGGTGGTGTTACCAATTGTGTTCATTCCATATGATGTTTGCCCTTTTGTGTAAAGATTGAAACTTTACTGCTTTTCGGACTGATACTTAGCTTAATTGGTGTTAATCTTGATTTTTAGGGCTGGCTGGTGTAACCAATTGTGTTCATTCATATGATGTTCTTACCAGAAAATGGACCAGGTGTGTTTTCTCTACTCCTCTAATTCTGCTAGGATCTGCAGAGCTAAGTGTGTTGAAGGGGGTTCAATTGAATCCCATCGTCGAAAAATTACCCTGAAAAAATCGGGTAAAAACAAACAATTTTTCGTGTATATCTCTGAATTGTTGAATCCCCTTGATAGTTAAGTGTATTCGCTTTCTATGCAAGTTTGTATTTTTGAATCCCCTTGTTAAAAGGTCTGGCTATGCTACAATGTCACTCTTTTGTGTGACGGGGTTTAACGGAAGTTTGTAAATTAAATGATGATAGTTTCTTAATGGTGGTGATATTGATCTCATGCTGTTTGAATTAACCAGAGTTAGACCTGCTGGTGAGCCACCTTCACCAAGGGCTGCACATGCGGCTGCCGCTGTTGGAACTATGGTTGTATTTCAGGTGATCAGAAAGCTAAATTAAGGTCTTATCGTTTTTATTGTTAGTACTAAAATGATTATTAGAAACAATAACTACTACTCCATATCTCTTGCTGTTTTGTTACTAGGGTGGGATCGGACCGGCAGGGCATTCAACTGATGATCTTTATGTGCTTGACATGACTAATGACAAATTCAAGTGGCACAGGTTAGCTTCTGGATATGCAGTTGAATTTCAGCTCTCTTTTTTTAATTATTGTACAGCAAAAGAAAAGATAGAACTTAATTCTGTAATTTAGTACCTGACTAATTACCTCGTTTGTTTCTAGAGTTGTTGTTCAAGGTCAGGGTCCTGGACCGCGGTATGGCCACGTAATGGACTTGGTTGCACAAAGATATCTGGTAACTGTCAGTGGCAATGATGGTGAGCAGAATATTCATATGAATTACTGATCGACCGGATGTTTCTTTTTCTTATTACCTTATCAGAAGATAGAGTTTGCATTCTTTCGACTTTCAACATAATTCACTGCAGGCTATATTTGCTATGACTATGAGCAGATGAGATATACTACCTATCTTCCCCACCCCCCACCCCCCCGAAAAAAAAACACAAACACTCGCACCACAAGTTTGGTCCTAGAGAATGAGGGTTTTAGGACAAGTCGAAGTAGGAAAAAAACATATATGTACTGGCTAGTTTAGCAGCTCTCCCCTCCATAGAAGAAGAATGAAGATGTAAGAGCGAAAGATAAAATGCTGATTTTATAGAACATTTATCAGACCAGCAATGTTATGCCAGAGTGAACATTGGCCTCTTAGGCCCAATATAGTCATAGATGAATGTCCTAGAAATGCAAATGCTAAGATTGATGCAAAGTAAACAAGATTACAAATAATCAAGTCTAACAGATGGTACAAGTGGCAAATAATCATGAAGACGTTAGAGCCTACATTGGTTGAGGCCATGAACTGTGGTCCTCCTAATAGTATTGGATAATCCTCACTCCATGAGCTACTCTTAGGATTGAGTTAGGCTTAAGGTTCACTTTTTTCATAGAGCAATAGCTATTTTTGGGGTTAACTTAGACCCAAGGTGTATTTTCTTAACATAAGATAAAAAGAGTAGATTGCATTGAATAGTTTAGCCATGACTTACATAGACCTCCATATGCTCCAGTCCATATGAAATGTGAGCTAAAAAGGAGATAGGTATGAGTAAAATCATAAGGAGAGTTGTGTCAAAAGACTTAAAATCTCTAGGAACCAATGCATATGTAGCAAAGAGCATAACACAATGGAAACAAAGTAGGATCCTGACGCAAATAAAGGATTTGTATAGGTGATATCAGCTAGTTGTGATTATACTGATCATCCATGTGGGGATAATTGTGAGTTTTAGAGAACCTCTTATTTATGTTGTGCGAACTCTCCAAAATGCTGCCGCACCCGTGTCGGATCCTCCAAAAATAGGACCCGACACGTACCCGGCAATATCTTTGGAGAGTCCGAGCAACATAGCCTCTCATTGCCTTAAACAAAATAATTTAGTCTTCGAATGAAATGGACCTAAATAGAGCAGAATTAGTACAGACAATTCGTATAGTTGACCATAATGAGGCGTAGTTCATTGATAGGTTATTTACTGACGGACTATACAACAACAACAACAGCTACCAAGTATAGTCCCACAAAGTGGGGCCTGGGGAGGGTAATATGTAGACGGGCCTTACCCCTACCCAAAAGGGCAGAGAGGTTGTTTCCACTCGACCCTCGGCTCAGTGAAGGAAAGGAAAAATAAAAATAAAAATAAAAGAGCATTAGTAACTCCAGCAGAAATAGCGTAAATAGTTATCTCATTTACTGACGGACTTTGTAGTCATAAATAGAATTTACATATTTGAAATTACATTATGGATAGTTATGTCTTGATCTAGCTTAGTTTTCCACAATTTTACTTCAATGGTGTCATAGCGTGATCTGACCACATTTATTTCTACTAAAATCTCAGTAACAGTGTGATGTATCCATAACAATGTAATTTTGAAGATTAGCAGCGTATGTTTTATTTACAGTTTTTAGGCATACCTTAGGAGCAGAAAAGAGACAGCAAAAAGAAATATGCAGTGGTAGCATTACTTTATCATCTCACAGTCAAAGGATAAACTGTTAAAATTTTACCTTTATAAAAACCCTGTAACGTGACTGATAAAAGATGATTGGAAGACCTCTTTTCCTTAGTTGTCCTAGACAAACATCCATTGTTTAGGATCAAGTTGACTTGGTTTAATAATGCACGCCATAACTCATTCTGCAGCTTGCCCTTCAGATGGATTAAGAGTTCTATGCTGAACATATATATGCTGCATGAAATTTCCTTATGCTGCATGAAGTTTATAGTTCTCTGTTACTTAGCCCTACTTGTATGTATTCTCTATGTTTAATTTTCACTTATTTCCAGGGAAACGAGTTCTGTCTGATGCTTGGGCCTTGGATACTGCTCAGAAACCTTATGTATGGCAGAGGCTCAATCCAGAAGGCGATAAACCGTCAGCTAGAATGTGAGTCTCCATGGTTAATCTCAGTTCCAAGTATTCTTGTTAACTTTGTGGTCTTCCTGGTTGATTTTTCTTGATGTTATTATTGTTGTTGAGTGCACTATCATTAGATAGTCCAATTCATGAATTTCGGACAAATAGATCTTCTATATCCATTTGGAATACTACCCTATACAACAACGACGACCCAGTAAAATCTACTAGTAGGGTCTGGTGAGGGTAGTGTGTACCTAGACCTTCCCCCTACCCCGAGGGAGTAGAGAGGCGGTTTCCGAAAGATCATTGGCTCAAGAAGACGAAAAGAGACGATATCAATACCACCAATAGATACCATAGGAATAATAAAAGCATCATAAAGACCAACAAATAGATGAAAAGCAAAAGCGATAATCAGTAAATAGACCCCACACTTTGGAAAACAAGAGAGTAGTGATAACACAACATTAACTGCTAGCAGTCTAAAACAAAAATCCTATCAGACTAGCCTCACATAGGTACGAAATAGAAATAGACTCAACTACCTCCTAACCTAGAACCTTAATATTCGACCTCCACAGCTTCCTATCAAGGGACATGTCCTCGGAAATCTGAAGTCACGCGATGTCCTGCCTGATCAGCTCTTCCTAATACTTCTTAGGCCGTCCTTTACCTCTTCTCATGCCTTCCAAAGTCAGCTGCTCTGACCTCCTTACCGGAGCATCTGGGCTTCTCCTCTGTACGTGCCTCGCTTCCCGCATCTTGTTATCAATGGGAGCCACGCCCACCTTCTCCCGAATTTCCATCATTCCTAATCTTATCCATCATAGTATGCCCGCACATCCACCTCAACATCCTCATTTCTGCGGCTTTCATCTTCTGGATATGTGAATTCTTAACTGGCCAACACTCAGCCCCATACATCATGGCCAGTCTAACCACTGCTCTATAAAACTTACCTTTGAGTATCGGTGGCACTCTCTTGTCACACACAGGACTCCAGATGCTAACCTCCACTTCATCCACCCCACCCCAATACGGTGTGTGACATCCTCGTCGATCTTCCCACCCCTTGATAACAGACCAAGGTACTGCCTCTACTTGGAATACTGCCCTATGTTCATGCCAAAAAGCTGTTCTGGGTTGACTATAGAAGCGTTTCTCAGAAAGTAGGTGATAAATGATGGACGGGAGTAACAAAAATAATTACCCGATGTTCAGGATCCTTTAATTCTGAGCAAGGGCTTGAGTCGCTTGACGCATTTTGGACTTTCTCCTCTTTAATCTCTCTGGTCAGATCACCCAGTGTCTTCTATTCATACTTCGTCACTGTCGTTGGGCATAAAATGCTACTTCACAATTTATGGTGTTCTTTCAATTCTTTTTATTTTATTGCAGAAGCACATATCCACTTATATATATATATATATCTTCCCCATATGCTATGAAAATGTGTTTCTGTCCTCGAAACTGTCCATTGAAAACTGTCTGGTGCTGCTATTATCTCGCAGTTATTATTTACTCTGTCATACCTCTCTGAAGTAGTTGATCAGTAAATGTTCTTGACTTGATACCTCCACAAAGATTCTGCTTCTCACATAATTCTCTTCTTCAATCTTACCACAGTAGACTAATTTTATCTTTCCTTTTCAATCTAGTATCTACGATTGCTTCTCTATCTCTGTCGTTCTTTCTCTCGCTCTCTCTTGTTCATTGTGCTTATTATTTGTTTTTGGTAGCCTACATAATCTTTCATGGTTTGGTTTTCTTACTCATACTGGTACTGAAAATTTATGTTCTCTTAGGTATGCAACAGCTAGTGCTCGGACCGATGGCATGTTTTTGCTTTGTGGTGGGAGAGATGCTTCTGGCACGGTAAGTAAGTTGTTTATAAATTCATCAACATTTAGACTGATAAACTCTTCCACTGGCTTGTTTCCTGCTTCGAAATAGCGAGTTCTTATTAGCTAATGCTCACAGTTTGTTAGATTTTTAACATTATTTGGATCAATATTTTTAAAATGGCAGTCAAATTGTGTTATGTTGTGGCATACACAGGAAACATGAGTAGCTGGTTTAGCTGTTTGTAAGCTCAATCTTCTTGGATATGTAATCATTCTTTCAGCAGTATATTGCTGTTGAAGCAACTGATAGTCCTAAATGAGGATGGCCTCTGATACTGTTGGTTACGACCTGGATAGTGCTTTTGATATGTAGCCTTTTAATGATGTGGTTGCTTATTCCTGGATGTGCTTCCATGTGCAGCCCTTAACAGATGCTTATGGCCTGCTTATGCATCGGAATGGTCAGTGGGAGTGGACTCTTGCACCAGGAGTGGCACCATCACCGAGGTATCAACATGCTGCGGTGAGTACTGCTCCCTCTGTTCTATTTTCTGTGTAAGTGTTTGACTTCAGAAATTAAAGAAGATTTTTGACATGTAAGCTAAATATATGCGAACTACCAAAATTGTCTTTTTAAAAGAATGGTGGTGAGATTTCTACATGTCTTTTCATCTTTTCTCTCCTTAAATATGAATGAACTTCGATATCCAGTGAGTCCAAACAAGTCATATCGTTAAGAGTAAAATGGAGATGCTAAGATTAAATAAGAGAAAGGTGTCATTCTTTTTGGGACAGACTAAAAGGAATGAGTGTCAGGGAGTAATTTTTCTGCAGTTTGGGTCATGTCTATCCTGTTTGCCTCCCACAATCCACACTTTTTCTGAAATTTTTTGAATAACATTTTTGCTGGTAATCAGGTATTTGTTGGTGCAAGATTGCATGTTACAGGAGGTGTTCTTAGAGGTGGACGTGCAGTAGAAGGGGAAGCAGCTGTTGCAGGTAAATGTGGGATTTATCCTTTTGTGCATAATTTGATTGCGTATATATTGTCAATGGGATGTCATTAAATCTTTTCAATTTTGTTGCTTTTAAAAAGTCTTGGACACAGCAGCTGGAGTTTGGCTAGATAGAAATGGACTGGTAACTGCTTCACGTGGTAGCAAGGCCCACACTGAACAAGATCCCTCTTTGGAGCTTATGCGTCGCTGTCGCCATGCAGCTGCATCTGTTGGTGTTCGGATATATATCTATGGTGGTCTTAGAGGAGGTAATGAATGCTGCTGGCAGATGCAGATTTTAGACTGTTCGAATGATGTCTATCCTTCTCCTTTTAGGACCACACTCCCAACTAGTAGAAGAGCTTCAACTGGTTTATCTCTGTACACTTATCTTGCAGGATGCTCGATCTAGTGATAAATGTATTTACATGAGTTAAGCTATGAGAAGGTTAAGGTTTCTGTAAAGGTCTGTGTCACTAAGCAAAAATCTTCTATGAGAAGGTTAAGGTTTCTGTAAAGGTCTGTGTCACTAAGCAAAAATCTTCTGTTAGCACTCCATCTACAAAAGGATTGTCAAATGCTCAGAGTTTATTCACTTTCAGCAACATATGTGATACAGTTACTTTGTTCTTCTTTTTTGCACTTTTACGTACCCATGAGAAATCAAAATTTAGATGGATTTTACAATCATTAGTACAGCATTAGATACTTATAGAAGAGAATGATGAACAATGATTTGGGAAAGGTTAGCTAAATTTAAGGTCATATGTCCTTTGTGAAGTAATAATAAGCTAGCTAATGAGATCTTTGGTTTTAAATTCGTAATATTTTGTAAGAGTGAGAACAGATTGATGTCATACCTAAGAGATGATTTTCACATGCATGGATAGTTTATGTTGGTAGACTTAAGCATTTTGTACTCTTTTTGTCCCAAGTTGTATGACACACTTTAATTTTAGGACATTCGAAAATATTTAAGGTGAATTTACAATAGTAAGTTTTTACAAAAATTCAAATTCACAGAGACATTTCAGCTTTTTAATCAATGGTCAGATGTCTTCACTCATGTTCAGAGGATGAAGGTTGCGAAGATGAGGATGCTAAGGTGGATGTGCAGGCTCATCATGTTAGATAAGATTAGGAATGAAGTTATTCGGGAGAAGGTGGGGTGGCCCTAGTGGATGAGAAGATGCGAGAAGCGAGGCTCAGATGGTTCGGGCATGTGCGAAGGAGAAGCCCTGATGCCCCGATGAGGAGTTGTAAGCGGCTAGTGGTGGTCGGTGCGAGGCGAGGCGAGGCAGAGGGAGGCCTAAGAGGTACTGGGGAGAGGTAATTAGGCAGGACATGGCTAGATTGTGGATTTCCGAGGACATGGCCCTTGATAGGAAAGTCTGGAGGTCTAGTATCAGGGTTGTAGGATAGGGGCTTCCAGATTTTTCGTACTCCTTTCACGGGGTTGGATGGGGCTTGGTAGGGCTCTCCATAGATGATTTGTGTATTGGTTTGTGTCCTCTTATAGTAGTCATTTATGGTAGTTACTGTTTTAATATTATTGCATGCAATTTTATTTGTGGTACTTATGGTTCTTATGTTTAGATAATTATTTATGCGATTTCTGCTGGAGTAACTAATGTTGTTTTTGTTTTTGTTTTTGTTTTCCTTCCCTTCCCTGCGCCGAGGGTCGATTGGAAACAGCCTCTCTGCCCTTTCGGGTAGGGGTAAGGCCTGTCTACATATTACCCTCCCCAGACCTCACTTTGTGGGTGTTGAGGTGTCCCACATCGGAGGAATTTGAGGTCATTGGTCTCCTTATATGGCTTGTGGCAATCCTCACCTCATAAGCTAGCTTTTGGGGTTGAAGTAGGCCCAAGGTCCATTCTTATCATGGTATCAGAGCCAGGCCCATCCCAACTATTATTACCGATGTTGGGCCCCAATTTATGTTGTCCACGCTCCAGAGATCTGGGCGTGAGGGGGGTGTTGAGTTGTCCCACATCGGAGGAATTTGAGGTCATTGGTCTCCTTATATGGTTTGGGCAATCCTCACCTTATAAGCTAGCTTTTGGGGTTGAGTTAGGCCCAAGGTCCATTCTTATATTTTTCCCACTGGGTTGTTGTTATTGTTGTAAATGTCTTCACTATTACACTAACTTATCAACTACTACTTTCATATTTTTCTTCTCTTGTTAGTGCTGACTTTCCTTGTAACACTCCGTTCCCCATACTTACTATGTCACGTAAAATGAGATGGAGAGAGTACTTGTTTGCGGTAGGATATTCATATGGAACATAAAGAACTTCATAGTAAGGATGGTATATGCTTTTGTTAGCCGCATGCTGATCAAGATACTCTCTGGATCAATTGGTTCTTAAATCGGAATATTTTTGCTGCAGATACGCTTTTGGATGAATGTCTGATTGCAGAAAATTCTCCATTACATTCTGACATCAATTCCGCAGTCTTAACATCTGAGAGAGTCCCAACCATTGGCTCTCCAATGTCAAACAACTCAAATCTTTTAACTCCAGATGGAAAACCAGAGACCCGCCCATCTGGTGGGTTGAGGTAATACTTCGCTTTTATCTCTAGTTCTTGATATCATTTTTCATTCAGCTCATCCTCATTATTTGAAGTGTTACGTTTTAACAGCATGGATAAAGATTCTATGGAAAAGTTGACCAAGGATTTTGCTGCTGAAGCTGAGGCTGCTAATGCTGTCTGGCAATTAGCGCAGGCTGCATCTGCCACTCCTGAAGAAACATCCGTCTCAGACGAGAGCTCTCAAGTTCCAGACACCGGTTCTGAGGGTAGCGACAGTGAGTCAGCTGTTCGCCTCCATACTAGAGCTGTATGTACTCTGCTCTTTCGTCTAGTGTTAGTTTATTTTGGCAGGCGGCGAAATCACTTTTCTAATACTGCAGGTTGTAGTTGCAAAAGAAACTGTTGGGAACCTGGGGGGAATGGTGAGGCAATTGTCATTGGATCAATTTGAAAATGAGAGCAGACGAATGCTTCCCTCATATAATGATATTTCAAATCCAACAAAAAAAATCGCGCGGCAGAAATCACCTCAAGGATTGCATAAGAAGGTAAGCCCCAGCAAGCTGCAAATTTTTTCCTCAATCCTTAATGATTTAACAACAGTAATCTCTATTTGGCGTCTCTGCCCTATCGAGGTAGGGGTAAGGTTTGCTGACACATTACCCTCCCCAGACCCTACTTTGTGGGATTTTACTGGGTAGTAGTTGTTGTAATCTCTATTTGTTATATTCCTTTTGCTAATCTTTACTTGTTGGAATATGTAATCTTCTGTTGCTGTATTGCAGATCATATCCACTTTGCTTAGGCCGCGAAATTGGAAAGCACCTGTTAATAGAAAGTTCTTTCTCGATTCATATGAAGTGGGTGAGCTTTGTTATGCAGCTGAGCAGATCTTCATGCATGAGCCTACAGTTCTTCAATTGAAAGCTCCTGTCAAAGTCTTTGGTGATCTTCATGGACAGTTTGGTGATCTGATGCGGCTATTTGATGAATATGGATTTCCTTCAACTGCTGGAGACATTACGTAAGTCTGATCAAAGCTTGACCATTAGATTTTTCATTTGTAGTAGCTTGACTGCTCTGAACAATTTCAACATAAGCTTGCGTTTCAGTTTCTAGCATGGTTCCCAAATCTAATTATCTCAACTCTGAACTAAGATGAGTAAAGGAAGTAATTATGTTAAATTTGAGATAAGTTGAAAGGTGGGAAGCTCTTGGAGGGAAGGATGCCGGGGGTCTATTTGGAAACAGCCTCTCTACCCAATGGTAGGGGTAAGGTCTGCGTACACACTACCCTACCCAGACCCCACTAAGTGGGATTATACTGGGTTGTTGTTGTTGTTGTTGTTGAGATAAGTTGAAAGGAATCTGAAATTTTGTTTTTCCAGGAAAGTTTATTCATCCTTATCAAGATCCTTCTGCAGATAATCAGCCATATACAGCAGTAGTGGTGTAGTAAAGTAACTTAGGGGAATAAAATCTTCCATGATCAGAGTGAAAAGAATGTCTCCGAGCACCAGCAGGCAGCGACAAAAATAAGATGACAGCTACCCCTGCCAAAGAAAGATTAGTTTGCTTAGCATATGATAGCTAAAATAATTGGGATAACTCCTCCTTAGCTTAAAGTGTTAGTTAGATTCTGTGGAATAGCTCCTATTTGGATCTAAACCTGCTCATAAGTTCATGGGTGCGCTGTTTCCTAATGCTTTTTTACTACTTAAGTATCCGGACAAGTGTTCGTTCGTTGGCCTTAGGTAGTCTGTTACAGGAATTATTAGGTGGAAGCCTGGAATATTGTACTTCTGATATAGTTTTACCACTATTGTTGGTTTGGCCAAACTAAATTGCTAGTAATCCATATTCTCCAGCCCTCAACTTTGGTTCAACATATGTAGAACAATGGGGGATGTGTGGTAGGCACACATCACAAGTTTGGATCCTGGCTGATGAACCAAGTCTGGTATTTAGGAGGTGGTTAAAGGGATGGGTCCCATTATCCCCGGGAGTTTCAAAACTGAAAACAACGAATCTCTGGAGTCTTACCACACACACACAAAAAAAAAAGTGAATCCCCAGTCGATTTTGCTAGTTCTTTATCCTAGTCACTAAGTAGAAAATCCAGTGCTATTTTATTTATGGTTCTTATGTTTAGATAATTATTTACGCTATTTCTGCTGGAGTTACTAATGCTCTTTTGTTTTATATTTGTTTTTATTTTTGTTTTCCTTTCCTTCACTGAGTTGAGGGTCGATTGGAAATAACCTCTCTGCTCTTTCGGGTAGGGGTAAGGCCCGTCTACATATTACCCTCCCCAGACCCCACTTTGTAGGACTATACTGGGTAGTTGTTGTTGTTGTTGTTAAGTAGAAAATCCAGTGTCTAGATATTTATATTTTGCTGAACAATATGCCGCAGACTGTTAATGGTCCTATTAAATACTATTTCTTGTGCTTGAAAGATCAATGTCTTGATTCTTAAGGTCTGCCATTATTTGCAAGATTTTTTTTGCTATAATTCCATTGTCTATAAACTAAGAAGTTTGATGTTTGTCTTTCTGAGGCTCCAAAGTTGTTATAACGTTGTAACAATCAAAAGAAAATGTTAAACAGTTTTGAAAATTTTTAACAATTAATGAAATATTTACTATTGTACTCATCTCCCGTTATCAACTTCTCTAGAGTCTGATGACACACTGCTTTGTGTGATTTCAGTTACATTGACTATTTGTTTCTGGGTGATTACGTTGATCGAGGACAGCACAGCTTGGAGACAATCACTTTACTCCTAGCTCTGAAGGTAATCCTTGACTTGTCTAACACGATACTTTGCCTGCCTTGTATTGACATCCCTTTATTTAACCAAATTGTTAACTTGTTCTGAATTTTAGATTGAATATCCAGAGAATGTACATTTGATAAGGGGGAATCATGAAGCTGCTGATATAAATGCACTTTTTGGCTTCCGTATTGAATGCATCGAGAGAATGGTAAGTTAGAATGTCGAATATATATCCTTCAAGTGTATTGGGCTATTCTGATGTAAGACATCCATGTAGGGAGAGAGTGATGGGATCTGGGCGTGGACGCGTTTCAATCAACTTTTTAACTATCTTCCATTGGCTGCCCTCATCGAAAAGAAAATCATCTGCATGCATGGTGGGATAGGGAGGTCAATTAATTCAGTTGAGCAGATAGAGAAGATAGAGAGGCCTATAACAATGGATGCTGGTTCGATAGTCCTAATGGATTTGCTATGGTATGTAGCTTTTTCAAAACCGTCTGGCAAGCAATTCAGGGAAAGATTTTTATGTCATTGATTTTATTTGCAGGTCTGATCCCACAGAAAATGACAGTGTAGAAGGATTAAGACCTAATGCCAGAGGGCCTGGTCTTGTAACATTTGGGGTATGTCACGCTTTTTTTTTATTTGAGTTCACTTTTCAACTAGAAAATTGTTGGTAAAAGTTTCAGACAGCCTGCGATAAGATAAATCATTTTAAGTGTTCAATTTGTTTTCATCTTGTATGGTCTTCACTGAAAAATTTTCTTTCTTCTTTTAAACTCACATTTTATTTATATTCGTGATTTGATCCACCATATTACGGATTAACAGAAGGATGCACATGTCTATTATCATATGGGACCTTATACTTTTCATGTCAAGTTTCATATGCAAACTACAATGTGGTCTTACAACAATTGTGGCTTCCATGACTTTGCAGCCTGATCGTGTTACTGACTTCTGCAAGAAAAACAAACTACAGCTGATTATAAGAGCACATGAGTGTGTTATGGATGGATTTGAAAGATTTGCCCAGGGGCAGCTGATCACTCTTTTTTCTGCCACCAACTATTGTGGTATGCATTAAATACTGAAGTTTTTTCTTTCCCGCATATTACAGTATGCGTTCTAAGCAAGAAAGTACATTCAGGAACCGCCAACAATGCTGGTGCCATATTAGTAGTAGGCAGAGGGTTGGTTATTGTTCCAAAGTTGATCCATCCTTTGCCTCCTCCTCTTCAATCCCCTGAAACGTCTCCAGAACGAGTAATGGAGGACACTTGGATGCAGGTACTAGTATTACTTTATTTTTTCCTATTTGAGCAGACATTTTATTTTACAGTTGTTATATTGTTTCCTACTGATGTTGTCTTTAGGAACTCAACATTCAAAGACCGCCTACTCCTACTAGGGGTCGTCCACAACCAGATCACGACCGGAGCTCACTTGCCTATATTTGATGCCCAGTCGTCTATTTTGGATATTTCATTTTGCTCTATTGTGGAGCCACAAATTCCGTTGTGACGCGTTCATAAATTGCTTGAAAATTCAGCACTGATCGACCATGTAACTATCTCCATACAGTCTACAGAAGCCCTGCTGTATTCTACAGATACTAGTCAGAAGGCATCCAACATGTAACATAGCTGGAGAGGTGAGGTTTAGCTGTTAAAAGAGTGTGGAAAGTTGATATAGATTAGTATTAATGAAGTTTAAACAGGGTTAGTTATAGAAAAGGGAGTATTGTTAGCAGAATGCTAGGTGTGATGTAAAAAGCTACGGATATTTTTTTCTTAACCTAATTATCAGTGTAGCTTCCCTGTAAAATATTATTTCGCTGAAATTAGAAAAATCACCCAAGTCGATGTGTACCAGAACATGTCGCAGACCCTTTAAGGTTGAAATATTTGGGTTTCAATCAATAAAAGTATCCAACTGCCTGAATATTAAAGTGCGTTGCATTACTTGGTACAGGGAGCTACCTCAGAAACTAATTGTGACAAGCTGGTAAACTGCACACTGATAAGCAACTCAAACTAGAGGAAAGAAAGAAATAAACAGTGTTTTGTAAGGTGAAATTGTGCGACATCTTAGCTGCCATTTTTCAAACTTTCGGATGTTATACAGAAAGTTGCATGAGAACAGCAATCTTGTAAATCCTAAACCTCCACAATGTACAGGGAGCAAATGACCGAGACTTGTCTTTGGGAACCTGGGCATGTTTCTGCAGAAGTAATATCATCATGTCCAGTACCATGGACGGTAGGATGTGAACTATCCCGAGATAGTTCCACAACAAGCCACGAGGATAGTATCGCCTTTCACGAGAACAGGATAGTTTTCCAGTTCAGGCATCAGCTCAGTGACAGCATCGGAAAGATTTTTCATAAGACCGCCAACATGTGGACCT
Organism: Nicotiana benthamiana; assembly: GCA_034376525.1. Taxonomy (NCBI): domain Eukaryota; kingdom Viridiplantae; phylum Streptophyta; class Magnoliopsida; order Solanales; family Solanaceae; genus Nicotiana; species Nicotiana benthamiana. The sequence goes on along the minus strand of CM067323.1, from coordinate 98,670,550 downwards.
CGAATTCTGCGGAAATTATCAAATCTGTAACAAATCAGCTAGGAGTTACCAGCTAAAGTATAATATAGACAACTGGAACCAAAAAACTTGGGAAACATGCGCCTCCAGCTTTCGTTTTTAACTACCTGGAACATGAACTCCAGTGTGCAAATATTGTGATAGGTGTCGCTTCTTTAATCTATACATAATCAAACAAGTTTTAGCAAGAAGTTTCAAGAGTAACAGAAAAAAGAGTCCAATTCTTACCAAGAACTGAAGTGCTTTTGATTCACCGAGCTGGCAGCACAAAAAGTTTGTTGGACTGCCACAAGACTCGCATGAAGCCAAATTTTCTTTCAGCCTGATCAAATGATGTTCCAGTTAGTTCTGATGGGTAAGGAAGCTTAGCAGACCTGTCGACCTTGAGATCAATAATATCCACAACACAGGTCCCTAACTCCTCCAGGTCCCTTTGATACCACTTGCCACTGACTTGACATACCTTTCCTCTCCCTATCTCTTCTGCTTTGTCATTTACAAGCACAACGTACTGGCCTGCCATACACTTGGCCGTTTCAGTTGAAGCAACAGATACAGCGGCTGAGTTTTCTGTAAAACAAGTGCTCGGAGCCAGGCCAGTTACCCTGTGAACATTTTCTCTAGCAGCAGAGAGGTTACCGACATCCTCGACAGGACTGCCAGGTGAGTCACAGGGAGGTAGTACGAGGGACCCACCATGTTTATCAAGATTATCCCCTTCAGACAGCGTACGACCATCCTTAGCAGCACGAGCTAACCTCGCTTTCCGATTATTTAGCCTGTATGTATTCAAAATAGAAATGATTCTCTAGCGTGAGGACAAGACAAGAAACATAACTCATTAAATCAGATTGAGACCTATTTGTAAATTGTCATTCTTTTCTTTTCTTTTCTCTCAGGAATAAGTGACTTATTTGTGCATTATCTCGATAGATGGCACACTCATTAGCTAGAGAATACATGAAGCAAAACAGAGTTGCATTATGATACACCAGTAGAACTCTGTAAGACCCTCAGATAACTGTGGGAGCAACACATCAAACCCTCAGACCTTTTTGTTGACTCAGCACACCATTGGAACAAGTACCTATCTTTCACAAGGTACTAGGATGTGTTCCCTTGGCAACAGTAACTTGGGAAGTCATGGATGCTGGCCCTCAATAGTGGGAAGGCAGTACAAAGAGGTGTGAAAAGTAAAAACCATCTAGGTACTTCACGATAAACATATTTAGACCCCCACCATTCTGACAATGAAATAGTTTAAGATAAATTATTCAAAGGTGTTAACAAAAAGCATAAGGGTTATCAGCATTACCAATTCTTGAGCTGTGACTTTGTAACCTCTGAACCCTGGAAACAAAGCAGGAACTTCTTAGGGAGGATTTTAAGAAGAGCAGAAAAAAGAATCTATGTGAGGCTTGCAACATACATGAACACTTAATTCTTTAGCCCAAAATTCTAGTGACGCTTTATTTCGCTGCATATCAGGTTCGTCCCTAAGGGCCTTCTCCATAAGTGATATCTGTTTTTCGTTCATAATAGTTCGCTTCCGTTTCCTTTGTTGCTTCTCTTCATGCTGCGAAGCTTCAGCCATTTCATCCTCTCCACCATCTCCAGGACCATTGCAATTTATTTTCTCAACTTTCCCAGCTTGATCTGTTGGGTGCCTACTTCGTGAGGAGCTGGAATCGGAGCCACTAGTTTCCACATTATGAGTATCTTTCTCAATATCCTTCATCTCTACATCTGTAGCAATAAATTTATCTTGTTCTGTCATTTGGGCTTTCATCCCAGCCTCACCTGATTGACCTTCGCCATTGATCCTGGAATTGAGCTGGTTCAGTCTGTTGTTAAGATCCATGGCTACTTCCCTTAGTTGAGGGGGCAAGCATGCCCCCAGGTTCTGAGCCTCCTAGAGAAAATGAAAATATTAATGCTCCCTCCTAAATAAATTGAGTTTAAGCCGATTAAAGAATGAAAACAAAAAACACTAGAATAAATTGGTATAAATAAACTTCAAGCCATCATTATCTCCAGTTTTAAAGTACTCCAGTCATTTTAGTCACTTGACAGAACTATATTTATTTCTGCTAACAAGGTGGTCACATTTGGCAAGAGTAATCGTGGGTGGTTCACAAGAAATTCAATTTCATTATTTTCTCCCTAAAGAGATTTCCAGATTATGGAGGAGACATGCATAAGTTCTTTTCTCTTCTTTAGAAAGTATAATTTATGTGCATGTGACCAATACCACCCAACAGTAGTCACAACCACTACCCTTCCCTATGGTCAACTGCTCTCCTCCTCTCAGCAAAACTTACATACGACCATTTCCCATAGAATAAACACCACTGCTGCCCTCCCCTCGCCCCAATTGCTCTTCTCTCCCTCAGCGTGTGCCAAGTTCCTATTTTGTCACAATGTTACTATATGAGAAACTATGCCTCCAAGTTGACTAGGGACACAATCCTCTAGGAAATAAAAAAGATCACAGATTTAAAATCTCCAACTTGGAGCACTCTAACAATTCTGCCAAAGTTGCAAACAAGAAATAGTCAGGATCTCATGTTGCCGCTATTCTCCCTACATAATCAAAACCAGTAAACTTTCAAGTATAAAGAGTAAAGAGCAGCAAAGGTTTCCTGGAACTAATTAAAGAAGTGAAACTGTATCCTCGAACCGCAATTACTTGTGTTAAATCCTAGAAACATTTTATAAGAAGTTAAACAGTGCCCTCAAACCGCATTTTACTTTGTTAGGTCCTTGAAATGTTAGTCCTAGCAATTTTGCCACAAGATGAGGCCAGGTGCACATCATGTCACCAAACGAACTACCTTTGTAAAACCTAATCCCCCAACTTATTGATTATTTGTATATAACACTGATTTTGATGAAATATTTAGTTATCATATAATTTAATATAAAAGAATACTACTCTGTTGATCCTACTTTGCCCAGCCATATCTTCAGCACTAATTGTCTTCCTCCTTCTCCACCCCCCTTCCCCTCCCTGCCCATGTTGTGCCCCTTATCCCTTCCAACCAGGAAGGTAGGAAACACACATATCAACGAAAGTCACCACCGAGCCCCCAAAACACACCTACCTAAGCAAAAAGGAAAAACAAAATGATAAACAATTAACCAAACTCCACCACATCTCATCTCTAAAACTGCAAATCAGCATCATCATTCCCCTGTAGCCTTTCAAGAAGCAGCACCAAAGTCCATACACCTATTCTTCATTCAACCACTCCTTCCATTAGAAATCCTAATCGTGCCCTTTAGGTTTTCGAAATGAATTGTCCAAAGGTTTCCCTGTACCCTTGGCTTTTTAATCTTTCTACTCTGTGCAGGTCTTTATTTTGCTTTACTGATTTCATTTGCTTTAATTGATTTAATCTATATATAACCAAAGCCTCACTCTGAGTATGTCGAGAGGCTAACCGAATCCAATCCATAAACCAAGAAATGAAACACCGTTCATTGCACGCGCCCTTCGCAATGTATACAACAGTTCCTTCCTTATGAAAAATAGAAAAAAGTCCCCTAAGTACTTCACTTAGCCTTTCTATAGTCTTTCTTCCATTCTTCCCTCAAAGAGCGCTCTTTCATACATGCGCATGGTTCTTACTTTCATTTCTCGCTCGTTATTTAGAACGAAATTGGTGAAATGACAAAATCCATAAAGATTATTCAACATGCTCCGGAAGGAATTCCAGGAGGGCCTTACAGTTATCCTTGTACTATGTTTGTTGCACATAGCCTATGTACACTTGCCCCTTTTTCTTTCTTTTGATGGGGCAAGTGTACATTTTGCTACCAAAAGACGGAATATATATTTGTCTTTTCTTAGATCATGAAGTTTCTTTTTTTAATCGGTTTTTCTTGGATGGTTAAGTTGGGCAGCTGGCTGTTATAGACGTTAAGGAAAGACAACAACAACAACAACTACCCAGTAATGTCCCACAAAGTGGGGTCTGGGGAGGGTAATATGTAGACGAGCCTTACTCCTACCCGAAAGGGTAGAGAGGCTGTTTCCAGTCGACCCTCAGCTCAATGAAGGAGAGAAAAGTAAAAACAAAAACAAAAGAGCATTAGTAAGTCCAGCAGGAATATCATAAATAATTATCTAAACATAAGAACCATAAATAAATAGCATGCAATAATATCATACAGTAACTACCATAAATAACTACCATAAGGGAGACACAATCCAAAACACAAAACATCTATGTATAGCCCTATCAAGTCTCACCCAACCCCGGGTGAGTAATACGAAAAACTCTAGGGGCCCCTATCCTACAACCCTGATACTAGACCTCCAGACTTTCCTATCAAGGGTCATGTCCTCGGAAACCTGCATACTAGTCATGTCATGCCTAATCACCTCTCCCCAATACCTCTTAGGCGAGGCAGCGCCAGCCGTTCACAACTCCTCACCGGGGCATCAGGACTTCTCCTCCGCACATGCCCGAACCACCTCAGTCTCGCTTCTCGCATCTTCTCATCCACCGGGGCCAGCCCCACCTTCTCTCGAATAACTTCATTCTTAATCTTATCTAACCTGGTGAGCCCGCACATCCACCTGAGCATCCTCATGTCCGCAACCTTCATTCTCTGAACATGAGAGTTCTTCACTGGCCAGCACTCTGCCCCATACAACATTGCAGGTCTAACCACAGCTCTATAAAATTTCCCCTTGAGTTTCTGTGGAACTTTCTTGTCACACAGGACTCCTGATGCAAGCCTCCACTTTAACCACCCCGCTCCTATACGATGAGTGACGTCCCCGTCAATCTCTCCATCCCCTGAATTACCGACCCAAGACATCTGACATTGTCCCTCTTGGCGATGACCTGAGCTCCATTCATCACGTCCCTGCCTAATTCGCTCGGCTCGGTGCTAAACTTGCACTCCAGGTATTCTGTCTTAGATCTGCTTATTTTGAAACCCTTAGACTCGAGAGTCTGTCTCCACACCTCTAACCTCTCAATAACACCGGCCCTCGTCTCGTCTATCAAGACTATATCATCAGCAAATAGCATACACCAAGGCACATTCCCTTGAATATGTCGGGTTAGAGCATCCATCACCAAGGCAAACAAGAGGGGGCTAAGCGCCGATCCTTGATGGAGCCCCATAACCACTGGAAAATGGTCTGAGTCGCCACCCACCGTCCTAACCCTAGTCTTAGCTCCATCGTACATGTCCTTGATTACTCTGATGTAGGCTTCCGGCACGCTCTTCGCCTCCAAGCACCTCCATAGCACCTCCCTTGGGACCTTGTCATACGCCTTCTCCAAGTCGATAAACACCATGTGCAGGTCCTTCTTCATACGCCTTCCACGTTAAGGAAAGAATAAGGAAGAAAACAGTTGTGGGCAACATATGGGGGGCTGAATGGGAGGTAGAGGCAACATATGGGGGGCTGAATGGGAGGTAGAGGTGGCTTTAAGGAGGCTATGTAGGCACCAGCCCAGGTTGGTGGTGTTAGAGGCTGCCTGGAAGTTGGGGACGGCAATGAAGGTAGTCAGGAAAATGAGGAAGAACAGTCCCTTCTTTTGGTTTAATTTAAGAGGAAGAGCATACTGGATTATTATTTAGTTACCTGATGCATGCTGCTCTCTAGTGGAAGAACTGATCAGATTTTGCACTTCTTAACTGAGGACTTAACATGACATTTGCTCAATTTTAAAATGAGTCTCACATTTATTACGAAGAATAGATAATTAAGCCAGCAAGAAATACAGCTCGCGGGTAAAAGTCATTGGATTACAACAACTGAAAATCCAAATACACCTAACAATCTTCTCCGAGATTGAGTTTTCACAGCTTGTCCAACGAATGAGATTCCTCAAACATGCTTTCCTAATGTTATCCAGCAGCATAGTTCAATAACACATTGAATTGGGACAAAATGACAATATCAACAAACTACTAAGAAGGAATAGTGAATGGTCCATGGCGACAGCAAGGTTCCAATAAATAAATAATGCAGTGTATATAACTAAGGGAAAAGAAAGATGTATCCAAAGGAGAAAACAAAGTAGAGATCAGAGGATTTACTTGAGCTCGATTTTCACCGCATGCACGGGGAGTAATCAGAGATTCTAACTGAGTGATGAACACCCTTCAGAAAAGAAAAAAAAGTGACAATATTAGTATTAATTTATAGTAGAAACGATAATTGTTCTAATTGAGTTTCTTGCATAACCTTTTTACAAGATGCAGAGCTTTCTATAGAAGATGTTGTCATTTTTTTTCTGATAAGTAAGATGTTGTCTTTAAGTCTAATGGATCAAGCACAGGGTACCATCATGAGCATGATTTTGCAGTTACAGAACACGACCACCGTAAAGAAAATCATATAAGATGCATACCGGTTCAAATGTGAGAATAAGAAAGAGGCCAGATTATTAGTCACCTTAAAAGCTGCACGTCCTCCTCATTCAGAAAAGCAGGTATTAGAGACTCTGCGTGACTTAACAGGGAACCTTCAAGGCACAAGCCAATGATAAAGCACATTGCTTAAAACTGGATGACACTCTACATATTAAAGATGCTTACCAAGGTTTCGGCCAACAGTGGCTGCTTTCTGAGAATCAGAAATGCATTTAAACCCTTCTGGGGTTTCGGAAACTTTTGTTCTCAAACAATGAAGAAATTTATTAAGAAAAAGATCCTTCTCCTCTGCAATCAAAACTAGCATGATTTAGCAATAACCAGGCAGCAGTACTACACATCAGGACAGTCAAGAAGGTTTTATACCTTTGCATATATCAGGAACAAAACAATGGAGATTTGCTAATACTTTGACCAACAATGATGTTCTCTGATGTGGATAAGACAGTCGAGGCACATGAGAAGGAACAAAAGTTGGCTCTATACTCCTTGCACTTGACTGATCAGAAAATGGAAATAAATCCAATACCCATCCAGCTGCTGCAAAAGGGTCATATTCCAAAGTAGCATCTTCTTCACGTATTGGAAGGTCGGATGAGCACCAACTAGACACGAACTCTCCATGCGCGACCGAAAAGATTTCGGTCAAAACTTCAGTCTGAAGGAATGTATAACAAGGTAAACATGAAAAAAGGATCTCTTGGTAGATGAAAGAACATGCATGAACATGGTGCAGAATTACCTAAAATAGTACTCCCTCCGTTTCAGTGCATGCGTCTTACTTTCCTTTTTAGTCTTGTTTCAAAACGAATGCCTCTTTCTATATTTAGTAACTTTTTAGCTTCAACTTTCCACATGGCATATTTAAGAGCGCAAGATTCAAGGACGGTTTGGTACATTACACACATCTTTAGTTTAAGACCACAAGGTTTAAAAGTCTTCCTTACTTTCTTAAACTCCGTGGCCAGTTAAACTAATATACATAAATTGAAATGGAGGGAGTAATACTGTTACAGGAAAATCCTTTAGCAGCTATTATAGGAAAAGATGTCTTCTTACAAAGTGAGTGGTGATAAATGACCGAAAATTTGAGTCGTCTGAGAAGATGTCAGCTAGCTGCATTGCATTGAGTTGTAACAGTCCTTTCGGATAAATTTTGTCAGATGGAGCAATAGATTGTTGGAAACCCGTTCTAAACATTTTCTTCAGCAAATTAAGAACCTAGACCAACAAAATTGCATCATACAAAATGTCTGCTTTAATAAACTTACTTCCAACTAGAAAGATAAGTAGCAGCATACAAAGCATGCAGTTCGAGACATACTACATCTCAACAAGCATCCCGCGCACTTTAACATATAGTATCTGAATGCATAACTTATCTGAACCATTTAAAGCAGCTACTTTTGTTTCTGGTGGTAACTATTCAACTTTCGGAGTGATTCCCATAAGTTGTCTTTGCATCACAAAGAGGAGCAATACCCATCATGCCATGTTTTTTAATGAGTGATTCCATTACCCTATCTATAAATACCCCTTCTTACACAGTGACATCTCTGATCAGTTATCTACTGTGTAACATGGAATTAGGCATCTGTAGATGAAAAGGGACAGTAACAACAACGCAATCCCCCCCCCTCCCCCCCGGTATGCTGGTTTTTATTTAAGATGGAGTGTACATGATTCATCAACAAACACACAACTCGTGTATAATCAGAAATCTCAATTTTCAAGTATCATAGAGTTTCCATGCCTTAGGTCACCTAATCACATTAAAACGGATTCAAAACTTGATAGTTACAGTGTTGCTCCAAAGGGGCTTTCTTGTATTATTAATGTCCTTGGTCGATTCAGTCTTGCACAGATTAAGGTTAACTAACTTAAAAAATGGTATTGTCAAAATGAATAGGGAACACATTAAGTAGTGCTCATGCCAACAAGATAAACTGTAAATGAATAAAGTTGAGCTTCTATAGGAATATCACTTAATGTCGTTTATTGTCTACTTTTGGTGCCTGCATGTAGGATATAAAATTAATTGAACTCTCACATCTTGGTCTTTACCAGTGGATAGCCGAAAGAACAGAACAAGTCAGTGCGATGAATTTTGATTAAGGAAAAGAAGATAAATCTGATTTTTTTAAACAAAATAAGAACACTTTGTTATTAATGGCCATGAAGAAGCCTGAAGATCCACTGTCATACCAATAGTGAATCATCAACGAGACCACAAGAAAACTTGCTCTATCTATCACTAAGCTATTCACCTCCTGACTAGCAACTTTAAAAGAGAAAAGAAAAACACGATTACTGTCCAGGGACAGACCTCGAGAGCAATAGACTTTGCTAAATCAAGGCTTGCAGGGGTACTGGCAACCTCATCCAGGTAGGATAGACTCTCTGCTTCACAGAGATTCAACAACTGCAGAAAATATTGCTTTAAATTAATTCCCACAAGAAATGCTTTTACTGACTGTTTTCAGCAAATTTACTAATTTTACAAGGCCTCAAGTAATAAGAATAGCCAAAGACCCCACTGATCAGTTGGACTTACAATAGATAATACTTTAGATTTCAGTCTTGATACAGCAGCAACAATTGAGGAGGATAATGTAACTAAGGGAGATACATCTAAGTGCATCACAGCTTGTGCCAACAAAAGGACTCCGCCTTTGCTGCTCAACTCCTGGCAAAGATTTAAGAACAACAAATTCATTAAGAAGAAATCGCACAAAGTTGAGTTTGAGAAAACTTTTCAAATCTCATCACATAGAACAGTTTAAAACACATTGAAGATGTCAAATGCTTGCAAGAATTACGAAAAAGATCCACTTCAAAAAACAATTATGAAAAAGATCATCACAATAAATGCTCAGAAAATTAGTTTTCAACCGCTACTACTACTACCAACACACCTCAATCAGTTTTATATGCTGGTAAAATAGGTTCATAGTTCTATAAATGCAAAAATGGAACGGACACATGCTCGGACAACTTAAGTGAAATAACACAGCAAGCACAAAATAAAAATGTTGTAGTATGAGCTGGGACCATGCAGCTTTGCCAGGTTCAGAAAGACAGCAAGAGGAAGTTGAAGATAGGTAATCCAGTACTCTCTTGAACTTGCAAAAGTTAAATTTGGTCAAATTTTGTTTAAAAATCATATTATTCTCGTGAGATAAGAAATTTGATTCTGTAATCTACTTTATACCATAAAGCATGTAAAGGGAACAAGAATGCCGAGTAAGGAAAGCAGGGTTCAAAAAAAGGTTAATTTGTGCGTCATATTTGGTTCCATCAGACAATTGCAGACTCACCCTACTGAAGCTAAACCTGCTAAAAATGTTCTTTATCTTACTCTCCAGCAGCTATTTTCGTTTCAGGTGCTATAACTAATATAATTCTAGGAAAAAACCTTATTCTTAACAAGACGCTCCCGAAATGATTTTTGCTGACATAGTGACTGAAGAAACTGCAGAGAAGCCTCACACTGCTGGCAGAGATGGTTTAAAGTTTCTTCAGCTTTAAGACCATATTCTTGCTGGGAATGAGCATGATCAGCTGATAAATTCCTCCGCAGAATTTTAATATCAGCAGTAACAGCAGCAAAGGCAGTATCTATGAGTACATCTACCTGCCAAAGAATGTGGATGATCCTAAGCCCAAGAACAATCTCTCAAATACAAAAGTAATGCATACAAGTAGTACGTTATTTTTTTAATCCTACATGAAGGTCCTGTATTGTTCATCCATAGAATATTACCTTGTAATATGCAAGCAAAACTTGAGCAAGCTCGTGCCATTGTGAAGATATACAGACAGTCAATAAATAGAGACTGGAAGCAACCAGAGTAGAATGCAAAAGGCCCATATCAATTGAAAACTGAAAATTTGAGATACCGATAAATAATCCTCAGCACAGTTAAAATAGAAACATAAAGATAAAAAATCCAGGTGAGGGGAAAAACAACCTTACTGTAAGTACAGAGAATAACAAGAGAATAGAAGACGAGATCAAGCAGCTGTTCTGATACTTTCACATCATCAAGCAATATCTGGAACAAGCACATCAAGATTTCAGTGTGATCTTGTTCTATGTCACAAGATATAATAACAAATGTTCGTGATCTGCTCGCCTTTTGACAAAAAATGCAGAAAATTGGAAATATACATGTGTATGTGCACTTATAAATGTCTGCGCCAGAAGATTGTAAGGCCATATATCCTATAGATATTTTAAGTTATCTTTCTTAATTAGTATATAGCTGTAGAATGTCAAAAGTACAACCTTTGAGAAGAGAAATAAATTGACAGGTCACAAGATCAGCAACCCAAATAAGACAATTACACTCAGAAGAGCAACATATAACAAAAATATTCATGAGAACTTTGAAACCTAGCTCAATATACGCCCTTCATACGAAGTAGAATATGCGTTCGAAATACAAGGCTTGAAGTATCTAGTTTTGGCATAACTCCGGACATTGATTACTTAAATTTACATGAAATAGATTTTACATATTTAAACCCACATTGTTCAATATATTTGCAAATGTAAAAGATAATTGTAGTCAAAGAAAAACGGTCCAACTGCCTAACTAGTAATAATGTCATAAAAATGAGCCAAATAGACTACTAATTGTTTATGATTTCTTTCGTATTAGCCTCCTAAAACCTTTCCTGTTTTTTTTCTCCTTTCATTATCCCAATACATTAATATTATAGGGAAATACAAAACTCCATTTGGCCCACAAATAGAACAGGAGAAGCAGAAATGGAATAAAAGCAACCACTAAGTCGGCTCTTGTACCAGCTAACAGTTGTGTAAACGAAATAAGAAATGTCCTTGACCACATAAATAAGCCAACAAATAAGGTGCCAACCTGCTCTATTTTTGGATTGCGTGAGGCTAGATCACTCAAGGAGTGCAACAGTTGAAACCCAGATAGCAAGTATTTGAGTAAGCCTGCATTGGCTTCTGATGCCAAAATCACCGCAATAAGGTGCAAAGCAAGATATCTTGCAAGTTTTTCCACGTCAATCTACAAACTTAAGAATGTCTCAGAACGCCTAAAAGACTACAAAACATAATTAACCATAATGGAATAACAAAGAAGACCAAACGTTGCCATGGACATTAAGAGTTCCAACCTGTATGTTTAACCCATTATCAGGTATGTGTTGAAGGATATTGTTTTCAGCTTCTCTTATAAGCCTGCTCAACTCTTGAGAGCCGAGACCATGTAGACCTTTCACGGCTGAAATCAGGTCAAGTGCCTATAATCAAAAAGAATTTTATAAGTTGAACATGCACAATGGAGCACAACGTAACTGTTGGCAAGCAGTCATAGGGATCTCAATGCCAAACTAGTTAATTGGCTACGTGAATCCTCCATATCGATTCCAATCTATCCGCGCTCATTCCATTACATCCATATTCTATCTTACTTCTACTCATCCAAAACCCCTTTCACATTAAAGACACTATCCATGCTAGAGTACAGAATTAATCTGATGACGCAGCATATACGTGCATCAGCAGCTCAAACATTTTATCAGCTGCCTAAGCCCAGCTCGAACACTAGCTGATTTTTTCTTATCTGCCAAAGCCACAGCCTTGCCTTAGTGGGCAAAGTTACCTAGTATACTGGTAGGAGGTAGCAGGTATCCCAATGAACAGTCAAGGCACGCAGCAGAGTTACCTGGTATGCTGGTAGGAGGTAGTAGGGTATCCGAACGAACAGTCAAGGCACGCGCAAGCTGGCCCAACACCACAATTATCAATAAACATGTATTTCTTGTTAGATTTAATGTTGTTGGATACAATACAACTATGTTTACTATTTTCAGCACACAACAAATGTTCCCTTTTCATGAAACCATGAGATTGATAATTTCAAAATAGCAAACACAAATGAAAAAACAAACATACATATAGGATAATAGCTGTTCCTTTTGGGTTTTGTTTTAATAACTGTAGTATTTGGACCAGCTTGCGCGCACCTCTCGACTAATTCCACGGATACTGGCTATCTCAAACCAACAGAGGTACCGGGTAACTCTATCTGCCAAGGCTGTTACTTTTGGGTTATTTCTTTCTTCTTTTTTCTTTTATGCTATTAAATTTGTTTCCCATTCTCCTCTTTAATAAGATACTATAACGCATGCATACGCCTTATGGACCAATATTATTGCCCCTTAAAAAGAGACCAGAAATTAGCTGTTACTGCATCAGAAAATGAATCAAACAGTTAATCTTGTTAACTTACAGGGTGGATGGGTCTTGCAACTGGGTCAGTGCTGCATGATGCTCCTTCTTCTTTCATACTTAGAAATCTGCACCAAATTCAAGAAAGCAGAGAAGATTAAAGAAGGGTTATAATTCTTTGGCAAAAATCTCAGATAAGGGTTATAATTCTTTGGCAAAAATCTCAGATAAGACCAATATATGCAGCAAATCAGAGAAGATTAAAGAAGCCCTCAATGCCTAACAAGTTTAAATTTCTTAATTCACAAAAAAAAAAAACACACTCAAAATCAGAACGGTTAAAAAGATGAAGCAACGAGACCTGAGCTTCGCAAATTGCAAAATGAGAGATGGTTGAGGGAGAGAGAATGGGACGGAGCAAGAAAATAGAGCGAACAGTAATGAGACTTGCTTCTTGTATTAATTTCTTGTGCTCTTCGACTATATAAATACTCCCAGTTGACGATTAAGTCCTAATACTCCTTCAAGGGAAATTTTATTTCTTTTTCTTTATAAATAATATAATATAATATTATGGTCTTTTGTAATAAAGTAATAAAGTTTTACTTATGCTTGGGTATGAAATGTTCATATACAAGCCGTATATTAACAAGAGTTATATATAATACTAGCTTTTTAAATTTTACTTCATGTTATCATATATATATTCTTCCTATTCTAATTAATATAACGCTTATTTTATTTCAAAATATTACATATTTTTAGTTTTGTATAATATTCAATATTTCAGTTTGTTAAATTATTCATATTCTAACTTTGATACACTAATTAATCTCTTTTCAGTAAATATTTTTATACTCCCACATCACTTATATATTACTTAAGACAAATTAATAATTTAAATTTTTTATCCAATCAAATAGTATAATAATGCTGGAAATATAATTTTTCAAATACAAAATAATCTTATTTTTTATAATATATTGAGTTATATTCTCTTATCAATGTGATGATGTATTTGTATGGGTCAGAACTTGACCTCATGATAATGAATGAGATCAACGCGTTTATTAAAACCTATTTGAGACTAATAAATGGTATGGTCATTTATTCACAAGATTATCTGGCAATTATCCAATTTGACAGCTGAGGCCACGGCCTTGTTGTCCTTACGAGGGCGTCCTTTCTATGTGTCTCAACCCCTTGGCGCCAGCTGACAGATCTCCTAGCTATAAATACTAAGAGAAAGAACCCTAAAGGGGGGACTGCTTCTTCTTCTTCTTCACATCTACTTCTAAAGGGAGAGAGAATATCTCATTGTAAGGCGTTGAACCTCTCCACATAGAGGCAGACCAAACCAATATCATTAATGAAATATCTTCACCTTCTCCCCTCTAATATCTATTGTCTCTTGTATCTTGTTTCTTTGGTCTTTTGGTTTATTACGATCTGCTATGATTGGCCCTCCATTTATTTCGATTGTTTTAGGCTTATAAAGTAAATAGAAACTTTGAGTCAAACAATTTGGCATCGTCTGTGGGGATTTCATAGCAGAATCGCGTAGTTTATCCTTAGACCAAAAAAGGATGAAGAACAACCCAGCTCGAACAAGCCCAAGCGGCATGTCGGATCAAAGGAAGTCAAAAACCTCAAGATGAGCTCGCTTCCACATCCCCGCGTCTCCGAGCAAAGGGAATTAAAAGAAGAAGAAGCAGATCCCCCATCACCATGGGGAAAATGTGCATAAGGTACCTCGCCTCCTTTCCACATGGGATCCTACCATAAGGGACGACAGTATGAAAGCATCTCTTTAACCGAGATCTGTAACGGGGTGACCCGCGCGAGCCAGTCAAAAAGACCACCAGCACAATTTAGGCAAGATCTGAAGCCAGAAGCAAATCCCAACCCCTAATACGAAGCAGTGCGGGAAAACAAAAAGTTCAACTACGGTTGAACGTCAGCTCAGGCTACGCGTCTTCACCCGAAAGTTCAACTACGGTTGAACTGGGACTCAGGCTATGTGCCTTCGACTTCAAATATTGCAAAAAGTTCAACTACGGTTGAACGTCAGCTCAGGCTATGCGCCTTCGCCCGGAAGTTCAACTACGATTGAACTTGGACTCAGGCTATGCGCCTTCAAATATTGCAGAGGTTCAACTGCGGTTGAACGACAACTCAAGCTATGTGCCTTCAAATATTACAAAGGTTCAACTACGGTTGAACGACAACTCAGGCTATGCGCCTTCAAACATTACAAAGGTTCAACTATGGTTGAACATCCACTCAGGCTACACGGCTTCACTCGAAAGTTCAACTACATTTGCACTTAGACTCAGGCTATGTGCCTTCGACTTCAAATATTGCAAAAATTTCAACTACGGTTGAACGTCATCTCAGGCTACGCGCCTTCACCCAAAAGTTCAACTACGGTTGAACTGGGACTCAGGCTATGTGCCTTCAACTTCAAATATTGCAAAAAGTTCAACTACGGTTGAACGTCAGCTCAGGCGATGCGCCTTCGCCCGTAAGTTCAACTACTGTTGAACTGAGACTTAGGCTATGCGCCTTCAAATATTACAGAGGTTCAACTACGATTGAACGACAACTCAGGCTATGCGCCTTCAAATATTACAAAGGTTCAACTACGGTTGAACAATAACTCAGGCTATGTGCCTTCAAACATTACAAAGGTTCAACTACGGTTGAATGTCAGCTCAGGCTACGTGCCTTCAAATATTACAGAGGTTCAACTACGGTTGAACGACAACTCAGGCTATGCGCCTTCAAATATTACAAAGGTTCAACTACGGTTGAACAACAACTCAGGCTATGTGCCTTCAAACATTACAAAGGTTCAACTATCGTTGAACGTCAGCTCAGGCTACGCGCCTTCACCCGAAAGTTCAACTACGGTTGAACTGGGACTCAATCTATGTGCCTTCGACTTCAAATATTGCAAAAAGTTCAACTACGGTTGAACGTCAACTCAGGCTACTCGCCTTCACCCTAAAGTTCAACTACGGTTGAACTGGGACTCAGGCTATGTGCCTTCGACTTCAAATATTGCAAAAATTTCAACTACGGTTGAACGTCAGCTCAGGCTATGCGCCTTCGCCCGAAAGTTCAACTAGCTGGGACTCAGGCTATGCGCTTTCAAATATTACAAAGGTTCAACTACGGTTGAACGACATTTCAGGCTATGGGCCTTCAAATATTACAAAGGTTCAACTACGGTTGAATGACAACTCAGGCTATGCGCATTCAAACATTACAAAGGTTCAACTACGGTTGAACGTCAGCTCAGGTTACGCGCCTTCACCTGAAATTTCAACTACGATTGGATTGGGACTCAGGCTATGTGCCTTCGACTTCAAATATTGCAAAAGGTTCAACTACGGTTGAACGTCAGCTCAGGCAATGCGCCTTCACCCAAAAGTTTAACTACGGTTGAACTGGGACTCAGGCTATGCGCCTTCAAATATTACAAAGGTTCAACTACGATTGAATGACTACCCAGGCTATGCGCCTTCAAAAATTACAAAAGTTCAACTACGAATTGGACCAGAACTCAGGACAAGTGCCCCCTCAATTACGAATTACAAAATAATTCAATTATGAGTTAAACCAGGACTCTGGCTACACGCCTCCGTCAGGGAAGCCGCAAGCTCAACCACGGACGAGCCGAAGCCAAAAACACACGTCCCCAAGGTTATGAACCGGGCCACGATTAGGCGAGGACGAGTGCTCCAAAATGTCCAGGCACGGACGAGCCCCAGGTCGGGACTAGTGCCTCCTCCATTTAAATAAGTACGACTAACTTAAAACTAAAATGTCGGCCCAAAGTTCGGCCCAAGTCGAACTACAAAGCTGTGTTTTTCGTTATCACGACCAGTAGTTCGACTAAGCCCGAACTGGGACTAAGGCTATTAAGGCTATATGCCGGCACTGCCCAAATGCGGCTACAACCCACTCCCAATAAGTGGAGGAAGGTGACGACCAAAAGCATCTATTACGGCCAAGGCCACCTACACCAACTTTCCTTAAGGCGAGGAATCAGTTCGATAATGGACGAGATCACCTAACCTGTTGAAACTATTAACATGCCCACTAGAGAAACTCTAAGGCCGTCCTCTCAAACAAGCACAAAAAGAAAAAAGAGAATAAGGTGTATTCAATACAAAACAAACAGAAGGGAAGAAAGCCACATATATTTACAATATTTACACGGGGTCACCCCCAATTACATTGGCCCAAGGCCGGCAAAGAAAAAAGAGAAAAAGAAAACAAAAATTAAACAAACATTACATACTTCCCCATTGTTCACTCGGCGCCCCCAGTGCCCTCTTTAACATTATCAACACCCTCGGCGCCATCATCAACCCCAGGCGTGGACGGGTCAAAACCGCAGTCGAGGCGGGCATCGCGAGCCTTTTGGCGTGCCCCCTCATAAGTGGCCTTAGACACGACACCGACTTCCCACAGTCGCCTATACACATCAAGTTGGGCCTCGGCATACGTCCAAAGCTCACGAGCAGGACCAAAAGAGGCAACATGATCCCTCAGGCGCTGATTCTTGGCCTCCAAAGCCGCGATCCGGGCTGCTGCAGTATGGGTGTCCTGCTCATAAACGGATATGCGCCCCTCCAATGACCGCTCTCGGAAAGTAGCGGTGCCCCTCTAATCCGCACTCCCTTTCTTGGGCGCGGTTGGTCACATGCAGTGTTTCAACCCTCGTCAGGGAGTCCTCTGCCTGCTTCCTTGAAGTAGCGGCCTCTGTCTCAAGGGCAGCCACCTGCCTAGTCAGAGCTTCAGCAGCCTCTGCTGCAGCAGTCTGGTTTTGGCGCTCTCTTTCACTAGCTGCCCTTCTCTCGGCGCCCATCTCCTCGTTCACTTGGCGAAGGTGCCCCTCAAGAGCAGTTACCCTGTTGCTTATGAAGTTCCCTCCGCGCCAACTCTTCTACAGCTCCCGGTTCCGTAGGTATTTCTTTATCCGTTCACGCAGACCACGACACCGATCACGTTTGCGGCGGAACTTCTCCAACAATAGCACGAAAACCGCCGAGCGGATGTTAGCCCGCCTGATGCTCTCCACCTCCAGCAAGAACGTCTACAACAAACCGAGCGACAATTAATACAAGAAGACATATTAAGAAAGAAAACAGACCAAAGCTTTATACATACCATTACACTCAGGGCGGCCACCTGGCCCATCAGCCCGACGTCCGAGATGCCTCTTAGGGACGTGCTCTCCGTTTCCGAGCATAGAACCCCGAAAAGTGTCACCAGTTTCTCCTCCTCGAGCAGTAGGTTCAGGTTGTTAGGGATCTCCAAATAACGGTAATCCCCTTCGGCCTGCACCGTTGCGCGAGTATTACCCTCCTAGAAAAGACGGACATCTTCAGGATCCATGTCGGACTCCGAATCATCCCCATCTCCTGAGGCGCCCCTTCCTTCCGCCACCCTGGAAGTTGAGGCCTCCGCCGCTTGGGACATTGAAGTGCCAGCATTCGCCAAAATGTCAGCGCGTGTACCATCTACCAAAAAAGTTGTCGAGGAACTACCTTCCCTCTCAACAACAAGAACAGAAATTTGAATCGCCGAAGCGATTGTGTCACCTTGGCCTGAGCCAACTGGGGCAACCCCCGCTGAGTGATCGCCCTCTGGGGCAAGGTCCGTTGCGTCCCCATCCTCCGCCGATGGCAAAGAGTCCAAACTAATCACCACCAAAAGGGCCGGGGTGAACGCCACCCTGCGCCTAACCATCAGCCTCCCGCCTTCTTCCTCTTCTTCGTTCGATGATCGTTCCGCCATGGAAGGCACGAACCCTGGTGATTCTTCAACTTGAGGCACGGGCCGTACCGGGGAGTGAGCCATCGAGGATTCTACTGAGGTCGCCCTCGGGACCGGGCGAGGCACCAACACTGTAATCAATCGGGCGGTCGCCCCCGGCCTACGGAAAGCAAGCTAAGGAGCCCTCCTGCGACGGGGTCGTTCTAACCAACCAAGGAAGAAGGGTTAATCCAAGGAAACTAACTACGAAAGAAGAACAATAAACAACAAGTCAGGTTCTTACCAGCAGCCGGCCTACGGCCATGGATCTCCCAGAAAGACGCCCATGTGCGAATCCCCGCCTTAACAGGGAGCACGACCTCAACCCACTTACGGATGCCAAAAAATGGCGCCGGTGGCGCACCTCCCGCTACGGCATAAAAAGAAGATCAGTACGAACAAACATAAAGTAGAACGTTTAGCCAAAGGAAATCGAAGCCGGTGTAAAAGAAACTTACGTGCATGGTTCCACTCCTCCGGGAAGTTAGTAGCACAAGCCACCAGGTGCTCAGTCCTGATGTAAAAAAGGTGCTCGTAAGGACAGGTAGCGACGTCGTCATCAAGCTCCATTGTTAAGTTGTTGACCCCACGAGGGACCAATTGAATCATGGAGTCACGTACCCTCTGAGGGGCATAGAGTGTTAGCACGTGCCCAAGAGTAATCTCCCTACGTGCCAGCTCTGCATATTTGATCAACATCGCCAATACCTTGTAACAAGAAGGGACGAGCTGACCAGGGCACACCCTGTAGTAACGATAAAAGTCCACCACCAGCATGGGGAGAGGAAGCCTAAATTCCATCTTAAAAGGGTAGGCGTAAAAGATGCAGTACCCTCGGTGGTCGACGTGTACCCTTTTCTTCGCTCCTAGCCAGGACAATGTCGGCGAAGCGATGAATATCACACTGCTCCTTCAGCTGGGCGATGCCAACTTCACCCATCAATGGAGCTTCATCCACTTGATTCTCTCCCTCGGGGTAGGAGAAATTAGTTGCCGGGCCACCGGACAGAGAGAGAATGTCAGTCGCAGACGGGAGCCGGTCAACATTCGGCGAATCGGTGGTTCTCACCACCGTAGATGGGCCCTCAGCCGCCGTAATCGCCACCGGAGCTATATCAGAACGAGAACTGCTCGCCATTATCAGTATAACGATAGAGAAATGGCAAAATTCACCGGAAAGGCAAGAAAAGATGGAGATCCAACAAAAACAATGGAGAATGAATCAACAAGGAGCAAAGACTAGATAATCTGAAAATAAGAAGCAACTATCTCTCTCGGGATTTCACTTAAACAAATATCGAGAAAGTGAAAACTGAACGATATAACCCCTTATTTATAGACGAGGCATAAATGACCTTCACAAATCTCAAAGGTCGCCATTAACCACCTGACCAACCGCAAAACGGTTCAGGCCTGCAATAAAAGGTATCATTATGACAGATCCCACGGAACGGTCATTCAACCGTCAATCGGCATGTCTCCGCTGAGATGGTTGTAGCGACCCCAAGGTACCATGGGCACGCCCCATGCGTCACCATGCATGCGACATCCCCGTTGTACGCGGTGAGCATGATCGTATTCTCTCCAGGCACGTGAAAATGGCTACGGCCATCTCCAAAGAACAAAATGGCTACGGCTATCTCCAAAGTGAAAATGGCTACGGCCATCTCTAAAAAAAAGTACGAATGGCTACTGCCGTCTCCAAAGAACAAAATGGCTACGGCTATCTCCAAAAGGTAAAAAAATGGCTACGACCATCTCCAAAGTAAAAATGGCTACAGCCATCTCTGAAGAATAAATGGCTACGATCGTCCCCAACGCATAAACGACTACGGTTATTGGCGGAATTCGCTCATCGAGCTCGGCAAGAGCACGACCTCAATAAGCGGAGGGACTATCTGTATGGGTCAGAACTTGACCTCATGATAATGAATGAGATCAACTCGTTTATTAAAACCTATATTAATAAATGGTATGACCATTTATTCACAAGATTATCGGGCAGTTATCCAATTTGACAGCTGAGGCCACGGCCTTGCCGTCCTTACGAGGATGTCCCTTCTATATGGTCCCAACCCCATGGCACCAGCTGGCAGATCTCCTAGCTATAAATACTAAGAGAAAGAACCCTAAAGATGGGGATGCTTCTTATTCTTCACATCTACTTCTAAAGGGAGAGAGATATCTCATTGTAAGGCTCTGAACCTCTTCACAAAGAGGCAGACCACACCAATATCATTAATGAAAGATCTTCACCCTCTCCCGTTTAACTAATATCTATTGTCTCTTGTATCTTGTTTCTTGGTCTTTTGGTTTATTACGATCTGCTATGATTGGCCCTGCATTTATTTCGATTGTTTTAAGATTATAAAGTAAATAGAAACTTTAAGTCAAACAGTAACCATTTTCCTTTTTCTGAAATGAAGACTATGTGAATCCATATATACTTTTTGATTTTTTATTTATTATATTTTCATATTGAATTTATAAATCCGATAAGGAAACCAAAATCAATCATTTAATTAGTCGTTTTTAATAAATTGCTCATTTTTCTTATTTCAATTAGGAATTGAACGTGGGCTGATTATTTTAAAATTCAAAAATAATTGGAATGTTTTAATATTTATAACTGAATATAAATGTTATTCCAAGCTAACATAAGTGATAGAAGAAACTTAAACACCTACAATAGTTTAATACCATAGGAAAAGTACACTGAACTGTCCCACCCTTTGCTCTTTCTCTTAAAAGATTTGCTTCGATATGCTTCGATCTGGCCATAGATAATGTAGATGCCAAGACTTCTTGGGGGGGGGGTGGGGTCTTTTAAATTTCTGATAGTATATTTTGTTCAAATTATCGACAAAATTCAAAGTTGAGAAAATAACTGCATACTTGGTGTAGTCGTATATACTATTAAACTTGTTAAATATTCACTACGTATTAACAATCCATGTCTTCTACATCTATAGAGCAACAAAATTGTTCAACATATCCTAAGATTATGAAATATGTAGCTACAAGCCTTCAACATAGTATATCTTTTAGCTTACTCCATAGTATACTCTTCGACTTGCTTCCACGAGAAAACCTATTTACATACTGAACAAAAGAATATGCAATCCTTTTGAAGGTTGATCATTCCATAAACTTTTGAGAAGACGGCATTGTTGCTCTTTCAGCATTCCGTGCCTCAACTTAGAATGATTTCTTTTTATTCAGTGCTTTCTGAAAACGAAAAATACCCTGATGTTAGAGGAGCACTTACAGAATAATTGTGATAGCTCTCATCAAGAGAATCTCAACTGATCTAACTAACAAAAAGAAATCACCTTAGTTAGAGTTACTGAATCTAGCTGCTATGCACCAACAACCAACTAACATTAGTTTAGTAAATAAAGATCAAGAATCTCATGCACTTCCTACGAAAGCTAAGTACGAAATAAACAAAAAAATTTAAGACGACTTGATTCATCAACACAAAAACAAATCTACTGCTTAAGACTTTCACCCATGAATTTCTTTAGAGTATTTTAACCATGAATATTAGCTGGTAATACAAAATACAAATTAAGCTAGCGATAAAGGGAAAAATAAGGAAACAAATCCAGCATGCTAAGTCTAGATTTAGCATGCAAATTAATCCCGTGCAATCATATTCAATATCAACATACTATGACGATCCCGCCCGTCGTCATGTGAGTACCACCCCGTTTTCTCCGTTTTATGCTTCTACATGTTTCATTATATGTGTTTAGAGAGTTTGGAGTGAATCGGGCAGAGTTTGGTTGAAATTGAGACAATTAGTCTCTTTAAGAGAAGGCTAGTTTGGAAAAGTCAACCGGATATTGACTCGTGAGTTATAGGGCTCGGAATGGATTTCCGACGATTCGGCTAGTTTCGGGTGGTGATTATGACTTAGGAGTGAAAACAGAACTGAATTTGGAGGTCCGGTGTAGAATTAGGCTTGAATTGGCTAAGTTTGAATTTCGGCGAATTCCGGTTGATCGGTGAGATTTTGATCCGGGAGTCGGAATGGAATTTCGAGAGTTGTTGTAGCTTTATTAGGTGATTTTGGATATGTCTGCAAATTTCCAGGTCAATCGCACATCGTCTGGTTGGGTTTTTGATCGAATGTGATTTCGGAAGTTATAGTTGAAACTTAGGCTTGAATCCATCGTGATTTGATGATTTTTGTGTTAAAGGTTATGTTTTTATGATTGGAACATGTTCGTATGATGTTTTGGAATAGGTTTGTGGTTTTGGTAAGGCTGTACTGCGTAACGGTTCCGAACCGGAACCGGACCGGAACCGTGGCCCTGCCGGTTCTGCCGGTTCCGGCGGCCCGGTTCTGGCGGTTCCGGTTCTACCGGTTCCAGGGAATCGTGGCGGGGTGGTTCTACCCGTTAGAACCGCTAGAACCGGACCCGCCAGAACTGGAACCGGCTCGCGGTTCTGGACCGGTTCTGGCGGTTCCAACGGCCATTTTTAAAAATAAATAAAAATTTAAAATAATTTTAATAACGGCTCTTTGCAACAAAGTAGCAGTTTGGAAGTTTAAAAAATAGCTATTTGGCCCCCAAACTTTAATTTAACCCCAAACTTTATATAATTACACTATTTCCCATTTCTCAACTATAAATACACCCTCATTCTTTCATTTTTGTTCACCAATTCATCAATATCTCTCAATCTCTCTCAAGCTCTCTTTCAATCTTTCTAGTGCAAGTGCTTAATTGTTGCAAATTTGTGAAAAATTGTGAAGTTGTTGAATTGAAGTTTTCAAGTGTTCAAGTTCAACGATTTTTAATTTTCAAGAAGTTGTTCGTCAATCCGGTAAACTCGTTTCAACTCTTACGTGCTAATAGTATTTTTTTGTGTTTTTAGTTTGCTTAATTCTAATTATTATGGCATTTTTGTTGAAAAATATGTTCGGTAAAGGAAAAGGTAAAATCTGTGAAAGTAGTGGCCAAAAAACTCCCCCTCCCCCGGCTCCCCGACCTAGAAAAGATAAGCAAGTTCAAAGTAGTAGCCAACCTAGAAATCCTAATGAACCCTTCGGAATCCTTGATAGTGATCACCCTTATTTTCAATTTAGCGATATTGATTTTCTACATGATGTAGCAGTAGGTGATAGAATAGACGATGATATTATGAATGCTCTTTATCCTAATGCACCTATCTTAGAGGAAAATGAGGATGATGATGATGATGATGAAACCTAAGCACCAGATTTAGATGATACACCTACTAGTCCTGCTCATAACTTAGGTGATGAACCGGCACATCCACACGTAGAAACTCTCACTTTTAGTAGACAACCTCCTAATCGTACAGAAACATCATTAGTTTGGCAATTTTTTATTCAACTAAGAGAACAAGATAAGGCTAAGTGTAAATCTTGTGGGAAATTACTTGTTCATAGGTATACTGGAGATCGTAGCGGCACGAGTAGTTTAGTTAAGCATATAAAATTACACCCTAGAGATAAGGCTAGATTTTTGCAATTGAAAGCGCAACAAGAGGGGAGGACAAGTGTTGATTCTACAGTTAACCCAAGTACTGGTTCAAATCTAGTTCAACCAGGAATAAACACTGTCACCGGAGGTATTTTATATTACGATCCAAATAAGGATCGTGAAGAGTTAGCGAAAATGATTACTGTTATGTGTTTGCCTTATTCTTTTGCTTCTAAACCTGCATGGATTCATTATATTAGAAGAGTATTTAATCCTACTTATAAAGGTTGGCCTCGCGCAACAGTTAAGGCCGATATTTATAAATTTAAGCATGAATATGAACAATATTTGCGCTATTTATTTACTCATATAACTAATCGTATTTCTATTACAACTGATATTGGTAGAAGTGGAAATGACTGTGATTATCTAACTGTAACAAGTCATTGGATAGAAGAAGACTGGACAATGCAAAAACGCATTATTTCATATAGAATAATTAATTCACGGGACACGGGTAGGTTTATAGCTAACACTGTTTCAGATGTATGCAGATATTTTTGCTTTAGTGATAAAATAATGTCAATTTCTATGGATAATGCTTCTAGCAACACTAGTGCAATAGGCATGCTAACAAAAACACTTAGTCCTGCATTTACTTATATTTTCCATGTTAGATATATTTGTCATATTTATCATTTAATTGTTGGTGATGGTATGCGAATATTAAACATAGAAATTGAAAAGGTGAAAATGGCTCTTAATTGGCTATTTTATTCAAACCATAGAAGTAGACTTAGAGAATATTTTAAAAAATGTGACGAATATGGCCTTAGAGAAAGAAAGGTTCCTAAACTTTGCCGACTAGGTGGAATTACATGTACGAAAGTTTAGTAGTAACGTATGAATATAGAAGCCCAATTAATGCTACGTTTAATTCTCGGGATTGTGGTGAGGATGATGATGAAATGCTAACTACCCAAGATTGGACCAACGTTAAAATTCTTTTAGATTTTTTAGAACATTTTCATGTGGCTACAAATGCTTTTTCTGGACAATATTATCCGACTATTTCTAACTGTTTAGTTTATATTGCTACACTTGCTAATTTGTTTGTTGATTTTAGCGAGGGAGGGGACATTTATGAACTTGCAATACATGAAATGGAAAAAAAGTTTAAAAAATATTTTTTTTTCCAATCCCTCCTATTTTTGGTGTATCTGCTATGTTAAATTCAACTATGAAATTAGGAGGTCCTCACTTTTGGTATTCTACTATTTATCAATCTTTAGATCTTTCAGAAGTAGAAATTGCTACACTAGCTGACGAAAGCTAGTGTAAAAGTTAATGCTCAAACTGTTTATAATGCTTATAAACAGGCGTTAGAGCATGCTAGGCCAAATATTTCAACCCCTACTTCGTTTACATCACAATCGTCTAAAAGAGCTGCTGGCTTAACAGCTCTTAAATCATGGACGGAGTTCAGGGGTACTCAAGGTGATAATTTAAATGAAATTTCCCATCTAAATGAGCTTCAAGTTTACTTGTCACAGGGACTAGAAAGGAGAATCCAGACGGCTCTTTCAACCTTTTGGAATGGTGGAAGACAAGGGAAAAGCATTTTTTCGTTCTTGCAAGGATGGCTCGGGATTTTCTGTCGATTCAAGTGTCAACTGTTGCATCGGAGAGCGCTTTTAGTCAAGCAAGACTACAAATAGGTGATCACAGAGCACCGATGTGGGAGAGCTAGGAAAAATTAGTGCTTTTTCGAGATTGGATCCGCGCAGAAAGAAGGAACTTTGGCATAGCAGAATCACAACCAGAAATAGATGAGGCATATGAAGAAATGATAGCAGAACTTGCTGAGGAAGCAACTTCACCTGGAAGTGGTGATGAACAAGCTTCATTTCCACCACCGCCAACACAACCACCTCCCAACCTTGACGGTTTTATGTGATTTGTTAGAAATAATGCATAAATTATGATGTAACTTGTACATTGGCACATCTTCTTTTAGTTTTTTTCCTTTTAATGGTGGTATTAGTACCATATTGTACTCATTCCATTGGGGGAAGGAAGACTAAGAAAGATATGCCATTTTGGTCAATAAATATGCTCTTTATCATATCCTTGAATATCTTTTGTCTCAATATTTCTTTGTCTTTACTTCGATATCAATCCTTGAATATTTATATAACATACAATATATAACATATAACACAATATACTAATGACAACATTCTTTTATCAATATATACTACTTATATACAATTTATACTAATTACTAACTGCAACACAATATACACTACTTATATACAATATATACTACTTAAATACAATATATACTACTTATATACAAAATATACACTACTTATACACAATATATATTAATTACCAAACACAATATATACTATACTAATAACATAGTACACTATATAAAATATATTTTACAATATACTAATGACTACTATATAAGATATTGATTTAAAAAATAAAAAATTTCGGAACCGCCAGAACCGGAACCGCATGGTACCTGGAGCCGTCATGGGCCGGTTCCACCTTCAGAACCACCAGAACCGGAACCGCCAGAACCGCTGGAACCGCTAGAACCGGAACCGCCAGAACCGGAACCGCAGACCCAAATAGACCTAGAACCGGAACCGGATACAGCCTTAGGTTTTGGTTGGGGTCACAGGGGCCTCGGGGTATTTTCGGATGGTTGATCGGAGGTTTTGGAGTTTGTTTCATGAAAAGAAGAGTGGCTTTTGGTATTTCCGCTTCTGCGGAAGAGGAGCCACTAAAGCAGTGACTGCAGAAGCGGTGGGTGAGCCGCAAAAGCGGAATTGAGGAAAAAGGGCCTGGATCATGGAAGCGGATTTCAGACTGCGTAAGCGGTAGTTGACCGCAAAAGCGGTCCCATGAGGAACTTGTTGGACCGCAAAAGCGGTCGAGGGGCCGCAGAAGCGGTAGCCGCGTAGGCGGAGGTAAGACCGCTGAAGCTGAAATCGAGCTGCGCAGAAGGGTTAAATTATCATTTTTTATCCGCAAGCAAATATCATTTTCCACCATTGTTGAGCACATTTTGGAACTATTGGACGAGGTTTCGACTTGAGGTAAGTTTTATGAGCTAGTTACGTGATTTTATTGAAGAATCATCATCTATATCTCTAAAATTTGGGTGGAAATTAAAGAGATTAGGGCTTATTTATATTGAAAATTTGTAAATTTGAGGGACCATTGGACTCCGATTTTGATAAACTTCATATGTATGGACTCGCAGTGAGATGAGGATACCGAAAATGTGAATTTCGTAATTTTTTGAGAAGTGGGACTGAGACTCGGGTTTTGCCAACTTCGTGTTTTTGGGTGTATTTCGAATTATTTCGATTGGGTTATGATCCATTAGCCTATTTTGATGTATTCCTATTGGTCTTGATTAAATTTGGCACTAGCGGAGGTTGATTCTAGAGGGAAAGGCATAGCGGACTAGTCTCGGAGCCGGTTCAAGGTGAGTAATAGACGTGGATGATGACCTGAGGGTTTGAAACCCCGGTATATCACATTGTGACGCTGTATTGAGGCGAGTTACATACTCTACGGTGAGTGCGGGGTCGATTGTGTAGAAGATAAACTTGACTCAGAGAAAGGTAACTTATGACACTTATGAAGCTTGCAAGAGACACAAGCAAAATCAGACACACTACTGGACGATATACTGCTAGAAGACACTAAATGACGTAGGATTTTAGCTGACGGATGACCAAACCGAGAATGCCACAATGACGCAGGGAGCTTTTTTGCCGTGAGGGCGGACGGGAGACTGGAAGCCGCCGGCCAGTAGTAGGCGTCGTTCCTACGTGGGCCGCTGACAAGTGTTGCCCACGTGCGACGATCCTTCACCTGAAAATTAGTATCAGAGAAAATAATATTAACATTATTGTGACGACATAATTGAGCAACAGAGATAAAATTTTTATGAATATGTGGAACACAGAGAGCCCCAGGCAATAAAAGAGATGAATAACTGAAAAGTTGGCCAGTATGTGTAATTTTTAAACCTTCACCGTTACCAATAACCACATCATCGAAACCAGTGTAAGGACTGTGAAGAGACATGTTGGCAAGATCATTGGTTATGTGATGAGTGGCACCAAAGTCAGGATCCAATCAGATGGAGAGTGATGGGCTGTGTGAGCAGCCGGATAAGATGATGCAGCATATGCTGGTCGAGGCAGTGGTCCACCGTAAGGGGGCTGATTTGCTCCGGAAATAGGATAGGACGGACAGCGGCACGCGGAGTGGCCAAATTCACTGCAGAGCTGGCATTTCCAATTGTACCCGCTAGATTGGCCATTGTTGGAGTAACCACCGCGGCCGGAGGATAAACAACGGCTGCCACGGCCGCGCCTGCGGCCACCGAAGCGATTACGGCTGGACTGCTGTCCGGCGACAAAGACAGCCGACGGAGCCAAATCAGATGCGGCGGAGGTGGCCGGCGCACGGGCAGTAATCTGAGCCTCTATGCTTAACAGCTTGTCATGTAATTGAGCAAATGTAGAAAATCATTCTATCTATGATATGTGCGCTTTGGTTGTGTTAGCATGATTTTCAGGTATAGGTTTTGATGAATGACAAACAATGAAGTCAACTGTCAAACAACGATATTATTTGACAAACAATCAAGAGTGAATGCCAAGAAGCATATTGATGACGGAATTGCATAGACAAGCCAAAGACGAATTCAAAAGTTCAAGACCAAAGACCCAAGGCGTAGGTCGTTAGTTAGAACAAATGTAAGAGCAACGTTTAAAGTTATCTCGTCTTTTGGCTCAACATAGGTCATCATAAATATGCATAAAATCATTTTACCAAATCATATTTATCATAAACATATTTTAAATACTTCAAACAAAATGATTTTAACGTTTTCATTTTAACCAAAATGGTTTTTGAAGTAAGTTTTCAATTCTGGTATATTTTGGTATATTACATAGGTCATCATTAATATGCGTAAAATCATTTTATTAAATCATATATATCATAAACATTTTTAGTATACTTCAAACAAAATGATTTTAACGTTTTCATTTTAACCAAAATAGTATTTGAAGTAAGTTTTCAATTCTGGTATACTATGGTATACACAGTGTATATCAATGATATATAATCGATTATAATTCTTAAATAATCGATTATCTTGCATCCGTTGCCAAAGTTTTGATCAGTGGAACAAAATAATCGATTATGCCATCCAAATAATCGATTATTCTTGAGCAGAATCTCTTCCGATTTTGTAACGGTAAAAGGATAACCGATTATGCAAATCAAATAATCGATTATCCTTGCATAAAATCAGCATAATTGATTGCCAATTAAGCAACGGACATCCACCCTTTAACCCCTATAAAAAGAGGTCTTTTGAGATGTTTTTAAACACACAACACCTCCCAATATTGATATACATATTGACATTATTTGAGCATCATTTTAGAGCTTTTGTTGAGCCATTTGAGAGACAACTTTGAGTTGTTCATAGAGCTAAATTTGTATCTCTTTATCTACTCTTTTGAGAGAGTTCTTGTTGTAAAAGAGAAAGGTGTTTGAGAAGAACATATCTTCTCATTGATTGTCGGGTTCGCTAAGTACCCTAAGTCTTAGTGGTTGAAGTCTTGTGGTGCGGTATCCACGAGCAAGGTTGAAGTCTTGAGGTGCGGTATCCTCGAGCAAGTTGAAGTCTTGTAGAGTGTACATCTACGAGCAAGTGTAACGGTTTGTTAGGCACCCGTAAGCTTAACGGAGTTAGTGGAATCTCGAGAGAGTCTCTCGGGGACTGGACTAACCACAAGTTGTGGTGAACCAGGATAAATTCGGTGTGTTCTTTCCTTGCTATTTTTATTACCGAATTTATTTTATTCCTGCATTTTTTAATTCCGCAATATTTTATCAATATTCTCGTGCCGCACTATTCACCCCCCTAGTGACGGGCATAAATCCTAACAATTGGTATCAGAGCCTAACTCTCTGAAAACCTTAACCGGTTGAGAGCGATATATATTTTTTTTTGTTGAGAATGTTGAACGCAGGAATGATGAGCCAAGGTCACTCCACCACTATGTCTCCACTATTTGATGGAACAAATTACACATATTGGAAAGAGCGGATGAGAATCTTCATCCAATCAAATAACTTTCGTTTGTGGCAAATCATTAAGAACGGTATGCCGACAAAGAAAGTTGGAGAAGCCATGGTTCCAAAGGAGGAGAATGAATATAATGCCAAGGCCATAAATATGTTATATTGTGCGGTGAATTCAAATGACTATCGGAAGATTTCCTATTGCACAACCGCCAAAGAAATGTGGGATAAACTTGAAGCCGTTTATGAAGGTACGCCTCAAGTCCAAAAGCATGTGACATGGGACTCGGACAGCTCGTGTGATGAAACGACTGCCCTATGCTTCATGGCCGACGAAGAAAAAGAGGTAAGCACTTCTAATTCTTGCTCTTTTGAAGAAATGCAAAATGCCTATGATGAATTATATGGTGAATTTATTAGAGCTTCCAAAACCATAAAAGAATTGAAGAAAACACTTTCTTTGCAAGAAAAGGATTTTGAGAAAACACTTTCTTTGCAAGAAAAAGATTTTGAGAAAACACTTTCTTTGCAAGAAAAAGATTTTGAAAAACAATCTTCTTTGAAAGAAAAAGTTTTTGAAAAATTGACTTGTGATAATGATAAACTAAAAGAAGAAAATGTTCTTTTAGAAAATGACAATATTGTTCTTAAAAATAAAATCAAAATTTTAGAAGAAGAAAATAGTTTTTTGGAAAATAACAATGTCGATCTCAAAAATAAAATCAAGGAATGAATGAAGCCTCTTTAATTGTTCAAAGTTCAAATTGTTCTTCTTGTAGTTCTTTGAAAATAGAGAACATAGAACTTAGAAATACACTAGAAAATGTAGTGTAAATGATTCTAAAACAAGTGAAGTAATTAAAAAGGATGATAGAAATGAGGTTAACCCACCTAGAAACGACTCTAGGAATTTTGTTAATAAGTCTAAAACTAATCATTTTAGACCACCTAGACACAATTCTAGGAATTTTATTAATGAGTCTAGAATGAATAATTCTAAACCATCTAGAAATGACTCTAGGAATTTCAACGCTTCTAGGAATAACAACTTTAGATCACCCAGAATGCATTTGGCTCAACCTAGACATATGCACAACCCTAATGTTATATGTCATTATTGCAACCGGGTAGGACACATAGCACCCGTATGTTTTGCTAAACATAGAGATTTATCTTTTGACTATAATTATTATTTTCCTAACATCCAAGGACCCAAAAGAAGTTGGGTACCGAAAACCTATTTTTAGGTACGTTTGCAGGTGTGCTTGAAGACTACAATATCGTAGTAGATGCACCAAGCACGAAACCTTACTGCATCGAGGGGGAACGTCGGTTAGTTATCGTATTTTTGGTAAAAACGTAATAGTTGATATGTGCTAACAATTGATATTAATTATTGATTCATGTTTTGATAAGTTTTATTTTGAATAACAATTGGTATCAATTTTTTTTATGTTAAATTATTGATTCATGTTTTGATGAATATTTTTAGTTTAAATAACATTTTGTATATTTGCGAAAAATGACCGTTATTATGATTGGTATGTTTTTACTAACATTTGGTATTATTTGATGTTGATATGATTTTTTTTATCTAACAATTGGTATCGTCAATAGTTTCAATAATAATTGGTATACTCTTTTTGCTAATGCCAAAACGGGGAAGAATTTAGGCGATATGCATCGAATAAGGGGGAATGTCTTCATATTCTAGTATGCTTTAATTGAGGGGGAATATTCAATTAAGGGGGACTTATATTAAATTGTTTACATGAATTGTATGTTGAGATATAACATGAATTTAGGGGGTCAAATATGCATATCTCCTGTTGTTTGTCATTATCAAAAAGGGGAAAATTGTAGAAAATCATTCTATCTATGATATGTGCGCTTTGGTTGTATTAGCATGATTTTCAGGTATAGGTTTTGATGAATAACAAACAATGAAGTCAAGTGTCAAACAACGATATTATATGACAAACAATCAAGAGTGAATGCCAAGAAGCATATTGATGACGGAATTGCATAGACAAGCCAAAGACGAGTTCAAAAGTTCAAGACCAAAGACCCAAGGCGTAGGTCGTTAGGTAGAACAAATGTAAGAGCAACGTTTAAAGTTATCTCGTCTTTTGGCTCAACATAGGTCATCATAAATATGCATAAAATCATTTTACCAAATCATATTTATCATAGACATATTTTAAATACTTCAAACAAAATGATTTTAACGTTTTCATTTTAACCAAAATGGTTTTTGAAGTAAGTTTTCAATTCTGGTATATTACATAGGTCATCATTAATATGCATAAAATCATTTTATTAAATCATATATATCATAAACATTTTTAATATACTTCAAACAAAATGATTTTAACGTTTTCATTTTAACCAAAATGGTTTTTGAAGTAAGTTTTCAATTCTGGTATACTGTGGTATACACAGTGTATATCAATGGTATATAATCGATTATAATTCTTAAATAATCGATTATCTTGCATCCGTTGCCAAAGTTTTGATCAGTGGAACAAAATAATCGATTATGCCATCCAAATAATCGATTATTCTTGAGCAGAATCTCTTCCGATTTTGTAACGGTAAAAGGATAACCGATTATGCAAATCAAATAATCGATTATCCTTGCATAAAATCAGCATAATTGATTGCCAATTAAGCAACGGACATCCACCCTTTAACCCCTATAAAAAGAGGTCTTTTGAGATGTTTTTAAACACACAACACCTCCCAATATTGATATACATATTGACATTATTTGAGCATCATTTTAGAGCTTTTGTTGAGCCATTTGAGAGACAACTTTGAGTTGTTCATAGAGCTAAATTTGTATCTCTTTATCTACTCTTTTGAGAGAGTTCTTGTTGTAAAAGAGAAAGGTGTTTGAGAAGAACATATCTTCTCATTGATTGTCGGGTTCGCTAAGTACCCTAAGTCTTAGTGGTTGAAGTCTTGTGGTGCGGTATCCACGAGCAAGGTTGAAGTCTTGAGGTGCGGTATCATCGAGCAAGTTGAAGTCTTGTAGAGTGTACATCTACGAGCAAGTGTAACGGTTTGTTAGGCACCCGTAAGCTTAACGGAGTTAGTGGAATCTCGAGAGAGTCTCTCGGGGACTGGACTAACCACAAGTTGTGGTGAACCAGGATAAATTCGGTGTGTTCTTTCCTTGCTATTTTTATTACCGAATTTATTTTATTCCTGCATTTTTTAATTCCGCAATATTTATCAATATTCTCATGCCGCACTATTCACCCCCCTCTAGTGACGGGAATAAATCCTAACACAAAAGAGATTTGAGATTCACGGGCTTGGATAGCATGAGAGAGCTCCATATACGGATCATCAAGACCATTTAGAACCTTAATGACAAGATCCTCAGAATCAACAGTAACACCTAGGAGAGATAATTCATCCACAATCACGCGAATACCGTGCATAAAATCAGTAACAAATTTAGAACCTTTTACCGGATTATGGAGCTGCTATTTGAGAGCCGTGATACGACCACGAGAAGCAGTGCTGTATGTGCGCGCGAGGATGTCCCAGGCCTCTTTAGAGGTTTCCGCAGCGGCAATAAAGGAGATGATCGTCGGTGTGATTGACGACTTGATGGCACTGAGAATAAGATTGTCCTGGCGAATCCAGTAAGGATATGCTGGATTGGGGGAAGTTACCTCCTTGTCGACGATAGTGGCTGGTGGGCACGACTTTGATCCGTCCAAGAAGCCGAGGAGGTCGTATCCCGTAAGAAGGGTTCGGAATTAGAATTTCCACGCCAGGTAATTAGTGGAATCCAATTTAAGTGGGATCTGAACCGATGCATTGATGGCAATCGGATGGAGATCGTTGGATGTCGTAGCGGCCATGAAGCGCGAGGCAGAGGAGGCGCTGATCGACGTCGAGAGAGAGAAGGCTGCCGGTTAGTGCAGTGGTGGCGCGGCAAGACGCCCAAGAGAGGCGGTGGACCGAGAAGGTCCGCGGCGGCGGGCTGCCGATTAGTGCAGCGGCGGGCGGCGGCACGGGTAGGAAAGAATTAGGGTTTCTTTAGCGATAAGCCACTGCCGTATGATACCCTGTCGAGAGTTTTGGGAGAATTAATTTTCTCGTATTGCTCACAAAAGTATATATAGAGTAGAGAGAGGTATCAAATCTTACCAACTATAGGACTGTACAATAATGAAAGAAATCAAATCCTACCAACTATAGGACTGTACAATAATAAAAGAATATTCTACCAATGATAAAAAGATATACACAATATATTCTAATAGATTTGTCCAATCAATTTCATTGCAATAATCCCACATCATTTTATATTGATCTTTAATGTCATATTAATTAATGCAACAGCCTTTATATTAGCTCTTTTAGCTTGAGATAACGTCACTTGAGCTCTTAGTTCATGTTAACATCAAGATTAAACCGATGAATCATGGAAATTATAGAGAGAGAAAGCAGAGAGAAGGAGGAGTAGGTGAGAAGTCTCTCGAAGGTCAGAGAGAGAGTTTATTACCGAGGAACAAAATTACACAAATGAAATCCGGGGGTCACAAATATCTGTGACCCCAATATATATAGTTAGTACAACGGGTCGGGTCAATGACCCAAAGACCATGGGGCTCGGGTCTCTGAGAGGGCTCAGATATGACTCTCAAGGATTGGGCTCAGAGAGGCCCAATCCAGACATTTCATCACTGCCCAATTAATTGTATACCAAAATACATTAAATATACATTGTGTATACACTTTACATCATGTTACATCTTGTATCCCAACACCCCCCCCCCCCAAGTTGGAGGGGGGAACCACCTGCAACTTGGTAAGCAGCGGAGCCAG
Source organism: Nicotiana benthamiana (assembly GCA_034376525.1). Taxonomy (NCBI): domain Eukaryota; kingdom Viridiplantae; phylum Streptophyta; class Magnoliopsida; order Solanales; family Solanaceae; genus Nicotiana; species Nicotiana benthamiana. The sequence goes on along the minus strand of CM067323.1, from coordinate 98,635,651 downwards.
CATAGTACCCGGCAGAGGCTTGGTGACTAAGTCATCCAGCTGACGAGAAGTGGGCACATGAAGCAACCGCAAGAAACCAGAGAGCAGCAAGTCTCGAACAAAATGGCAATCCACCTCGATATGTTTCGTGCGTTCATGGAAAACAGGATTGTTAGCAATATGAACAGCAGCCATACTATCACAATAAACAGAGACAGGAGTGGAAACAGGGACCCCAAGATCACCCAATAAGCGACAGAGCCAAGTTAGCTCAGCAACAACTTTGCTTAAGGCTCGGTATTCAGCCTCAGCAGAGGAAAGAGAAACAACAGGTTGTTTCTTCGATTTCCAACTGATCAAACAACCACCCAAGAGCACACAAAATCCAGTGACAGAGCGCCTAGTATCGGGGCAGGCAGCCCAGTCACTATCAGAATATCCAGCAACAGAAAAATCAGCATGATCAGAATAGAATAAACCCAAGGAGGGAGTGCCTTTGAGATATCGCAGAACATGCGGGGCAGCAGTCATATGGGGAAGTCTGGGAGATTTGAGAAATTGACTCAGGTGCTGGATTGCATAACAGATGTCAGGTCTGGTGTGAGTCAAGAAGAGCATCTTGCCAACTAGGCTCCTGTACTTATCAGGAGAGGGCAAGAGGTCACCAGAATCAGCATGAAGTTTGACATTGATGTCCAAAGGGGACACAACAGAGGACACATTGACACAGTCAAACTAGTGCAGCAAATCAGAGATATACTTGTGCTGATTGAGGTGCATCCCACCAGGGACAGCAGACACTTCAAGACCCAAAAAATAATGCAAGGACCCTAAATCCTTGATTTTAAACTGAGCATCCAGAAAGGGTTTCAGAGCAGTCAGTTCATCACAGTCATCCCCAGTTATAATGATATCATCCACATATACAGCAACCACTACAAAAGAACCAGGTTTACCCTTGAGAAACAGAGAGTAGCCATTGAGAGAGTGAGTATAACCTCTGGAATAAAAGGCAGAAGATAGTTTGGCATACCACTGCCTGGAGGCTTGCCTCAGCCCATACAAAGACTTTTTGAGTTTGCAGACCAGAGGAGGAGAAGTAGAAGAAGGAGAACCAGAATCAACAGAGACAGTCAAACCAGGAGGGAGTTTCATATAAACATCCTCATCCAAATAACCATGAAGAAAAGCATTATTCACATCCAATTGAAAAAGGGGCCAGTGGTTCTTGACAGCCACAGCAATAAGACACTTGACAGAAGTCATTTTTATCACTGGGGAAAAAGTTTCAGTAAAGTCAATCCCCTCAACCTGAGTGTCACCCCTTATGACCAACCTGGCCTTATACCTTTCAACACTGCCATCTGCCTTATATTTAATTTTGTAAACCCATTTGCAACCAATGGGTTTCTTACCAGGAGGAAGAGGAACAACATCCCAAGTATGGTTTGTGTCCAAAGCTTCAAACTCCTGTCTCATGGCAGCCTGCCAAGCTGGAACAGATGCTTCCTGAGAATAGTATAGAGGCTCAAATTCCAAAGAGGAGGAAGATGAGCCAGAGAAGGCAGGGAGTTGACACACATAATCTTTAAGGTAGGAAGGAGGATTATGGTGTCTATTAGACTTTCTGGGAGCTGGGACAGAAGGAGGATTATCCAAACCAGGAAGGGTAACAGCAGGACTGAGTGGGGCAGAGGAAGGTAGCTGGACAGGTGGGTCAGAAGAGGAAGGAGAGGGAGGGATGGGAGAATCAGAGATATCATCATGTTCTCCAGAGGGAAGAAATGGAAAAGTAGGAGCAGAGGGAGGAGCAAAGAGAGAGGCATGTTTAAAGGGAAAGACTGATTCATGAAATAGAACATCCCTGGAGACCAAATACTTCCTGGAAGTATAATCATAAAGTCTATAACCCTTTTTGCCAAAAGGATAACCCAGAAAAACACAAGGAATAGCCATTGGCTTCAATTTGTCCCTTTGAGGAATGGGAACAGTGGCATAGGCCAGGCAACCAAAAACCCTCAAGTGAGCATAGGAAGGAATGTGGCCATACAAGATCTCATGAGGAGACTTGTTATTTAGTAATCTGGTTGGTATCCTGTTAAGGAGGTAAGTGGCAGTCAATAAGCAATCCCCCCAGAAGGATACTGGCAAGCCAGATTGAAAGAGCAAAGCTCTAAAAGCCTCAAGAAGAGTTCTATGTTTTCTCTCAACTACACCATTTTGTTAAGGGGTGTGAGGACAAGAGGTTTGATCGATGATCCCCTGACTACTAAAGAAAGAAATGCCCTCATTGCTAGAGCCCAACTCTAAAGCATTATCACTTCTAACAGTCTGAACCACAACATTAAATTGGGTTCTGACCATGGCAAGAAAGGACTTGAGCATAGAAAAGGCATTACTTTTGGATCCCAATAAGTGTGTCCAGGTTGCCCTTGAAAAATCATCAACAATGGTAAGAAAGTATTTGCAACCAGATGAGGTTGAAGTTGTAGAAAATCACTCTATCTATGATATGTGCGCTTTAGTTGTATGAGCATGATTTTCAGGTATAGAATTTGATGAATGACAAACAATGAAGTCAAGTGTCAAACAACGATATAATATGACAAACAATCAAATGGCGAGAAGCATACTGATGACGGAATTGCATGAACAAGCCAAAGTCGAGCCAAAGAGTTCAAGACCGAAGACCCAAGACGTAGATCATTTGGTAGAACCAATGTAAGAACAACGCTTAAGTTATCTCGTCTTTTGGCTCAACATTAGGTCATCATAAACATGCATAAAATATTTTATTAAATCTTATTTATCATAAACATGCATCTTTGTGCTAAACCAAAATGATTTGTATTTTAGTCAAAATGGTTTTTAAACATGTCTTTTAAATCTGGACCTAAACAATCGATTATATGCTCCTTACAATCGATTGTGTTTTTCAAAATAGCAAACAATCGATTATACAGTTTAACAATCGATTGTATTAAGACAGTATGATCTGAAGTTTTTCAAAATAGCAAACAATCGATTATATACTTCTAACAATCGATTGTATTGAGACAGTACTTAAACTGAATTTTTCAATCAGCTAAATAATCGATTATATGTTTTTAACAATCGATTATAATCAGAATAATCGATTATGGTTTTTGTACAATCGATTATATTCAGACCGTTCCCACAGAATCCTAAATTGATTTTTGAACATTGAAGAACAATCGATTATACAGGTTTTACAATCGATTGTTTCCCTTAAAATCAGGAGTCTGTCTTTTGAACGGTCCTCAAACAATTGATTGTGTAGGTCAGACAATCGATTCTATGAGCAAAAATTCAGGGATTTTATTTGTCAATTAAGCAACGGTCAGCACCATTTTTCACCTATAAAATGAGGTCTTTTGAGCTGCTTTTAAATACACAACTCCTCCATACATTGATATACATATTGATCATTTTCAAGCATCATTTTAGAGCTTTTGTTGAGCCATTTGATAGACAACTTTGTGTTGTTCATAGAGCTAAAATTGTATCTCTTTATCTACTCCTTTGAGAGAGTGCTTGTGTAAAAGAGAGTTGTTTGAGAAGAACATATCTTCTCATTTGTCGGGTTTGCTAAGTACCCAAAGTCTTAGTGGTTGAAGTCTTGGGGTGAGGTACCCTCAAGCAAGTGAAGTCTTAAGGTGCGGTATCCTTGAGCAACTGTAACGGTTTGTTAAGCACCCGTAAGCTTGACGAAGATAGTGGAATCTCGAGAGAGTCTCTCGGGGACTGGACTAGCCACGGGTTGTGGTGAACCAGGATAACATCGGTGCGTTCGTTCCTTATTATTTACTTATCGCACTTATTTCATTCCTGCAATTTTTAAATTCCGCAAGTTTTGCTGTTTTTTATTATAACGTTATTCACCCCCCTCTAGCGTTAAGCGTATATTCTAACAATTGGTATCAGAGCCTAACTCTCTGAAAGCCTTAACCGGTTGAGAGCGATATATTTTTTTTTTGAGAATATTGAACGCAAGAATGATGAGCGAAGGACAATCCCCCACTTGCCCTCCACTATTTGACGGAACAAACTATACATATTGGAAAGAGCAGATGAGTATCTTCCTCAAAGCAAACAGTTTTCGTTTGTGGCAAATCATCAAAAACGGTGAACCAATGCCGACAAAGAAAGTTGGAGAAACCACGATTCCAAAGAAGGAAGATGAATATGATGCCGAGGACATCAATAAAGTTGAAATAATGCAAGGGCCATCTATGTATTATATTGTGTGGTGAATCCGGATGACTATCGAAAAATCTCTTGCTGCACAACCGCCAAGGAGATGTGGGATAAACTCGAGATCATTTATGAAGGTACGCCTCAAGTCCGAGAATCCAAAATTGATTTTCTAACACATAAATATGAAATCTTTAAAATGGAGAAGGAACCCATTGGTATTATGTTTGAACGATTTTTAAGAATCGTCAACGATCTCCATGCTCTCGGGAAAGTTTACACGAACAAAGATCTTGTTCGAAAAGTCCTACGGAGTCTCACTCCCGAATGGCGTTCCAAAGCCAATGCAATCCAAGAGTCGATGGAATTCACGGATATCACAATTGATGGACTAAGAGGTAACCTCGAAACTTATGATAGCACAATTCTTAACCCTTATCTTAGAAGTAATTCAAATTTTGCCTTCAAAGCCTCATCCTCTAAACGAGAAGAGGTAAGTGATTCGGAAAGGGATGATGATATTTCAAATGATATAATTGAAAAGTCTTGTAAGTCTATGAAGAAGGACAAGAAAAAGAAGAAACACCATAGGCGCGTATTACGGAATTCGGACAGCTCAGGCAATGAAATCGCTGCATTGTGTCTCATGACAAACGAAGAAGAAGAGGTAAGTACATCTAACTCTCACTCGTTTGAAGAATTACAAAATGCCTATGATGAATTGTATGGTGAATTTGTTAATGCTTCCAAAATGATAAAAGATTTGAAGAAAACACTTTCTTTGCAGAAAACACTTTCTTTGCAAGAAACAGATTTTCAGAAAACACTTTCTTTACAAGAAAAAGATTTTGAAAAATCCTCTTCTTTGAAAGAAATAGATTTTGAAAATTGACTAATGAAAATGGTGTTCTTAAAAATAAAATTGAAGTTTTAGAAAAAGAAAATAAATTTTTGGAAAATGACATTGTTGATTTTAAAAATAAGATCAAGGAATTGAACGAAGCCTCTTCAATTGATAAATGCTCAAATTGTTCTTCTTGTAGTTCTTTAAAAATAGAGAACATAGAACTTAGGAACGCATTAGAAAAACGTAGTGTTGATAGTCCTAAAATTGAAGTTGTTAAAAAGGATGAAAGTAATGAGGTTGGTCAATCTAGAAAGAATTCTAGGAACCTCACTAATGAGTCTAAGATTAATTGTTTTAGACCACCTAGAAACAACTCTAGGACTTTTGTTAACAAGTCTAGAATGAAAAATTTTAGACCACCTAGAAATGATTCTAGGAATTTCAACGATTCTAGGAAAAACAAATTTAGATCACCTAGAACGCATTTGGCTCAACCTAGACATATGCACAATCCTAATGTTATATGTCACTATTGTAATTGGGTAGGACACATTGCACCCGTCTATTTTGCTAAACATAGAGATGTATGTGTTGATTATGATTATTATTATCCTAACCCCCAAGGACCCAAAAGAAGTTGGGTACCAAAAACTTATTTTTAGGTTCTTTTTGCAGGTGTGCTTGAAGACTACAATATTGTAGTGGATGCACCAAGCACGAAACCTTAATGCATTAAGGGGGAACGTCGGTTAGTTACATATTTTAATAAAAACGTAATAGTTGATATGTGCTAATAATCAATATTATCTTTGTTTGATGCATGTCTTAGTAAGTTCTTTTTGAATAACAATTAGTATCAATTAGTTTTAAAATAAATGATTGATTCATGTTTTGATGAATATTCTTTGTTTAAAATAACAATTGGCATAGTTGAGAAAAATGACCGTTATTATTAGTATGCCATTTACTAACATTTGATATGATCTTGTTTATAACGATTGGTATCGTCAATGGTTTAAATAATTTTTGGTATAGTCTTTTTGCTAATGCCAAAAGGGGGAAGAATATAGGCGATATGCATGCCTTAATTGAGGGGGAATATTCAATTAAGGGGGAATTATATTGAATTGATTATATTGAATTGGTTACATAAATTGTATGTTGAGATATAGCATGAATTTAGGGGGAATTCAATATGCATATCTTCCGTTGTTTGTCATTATCAAAAAGGGGGAAATTGTAGAAAATCACTCTATCTATGATATGTGCGCTTTGGTTGTATGAGCATGATTTTCAGGTATAGGTTTTGATGAATGACAAACAATGAATTCAAGCGTCAAACAACGATATAATATGACAAACAATCAAATGGCGAGAAGCATACTGATGACGGAATTGCATGAACAAGCCAAAGTCGAGCCAAAGAGTTCAAGACCGAAGACCCAAGACGTAGGTCGTTTGGTAGAACCAATGTAAGAACAACGCTTAAGTTATCTCGTCTTTTGGCTCAACATTAGGTCATCATAAACATGCATAAAATATTTTATTAAATCTTATTTATCATAAACATGCATCTTTGTGCTAAACCAAAATGATTTGTATTTTAGTCAAAATGGTTTTTAAACATGTCTTTTAAATCTGGACCTAAACAATCGATTATATGCTCCTTACAATCGATTGTGTTTTTCAAAATAGCAAACAATCGATTATACAGTTTTAACAATCGATTCTATTAAGACAGTGTGATATGAAGTTTTTCAAAATAGCAAACAATCGATTATATACTTCTAACAATCGATTGTATTGAGACATTACTTAAACTGAATTTTTCAATCAGCTAAATAATCGATTATATGTTTTTAACAATCGATTATAATCAGAATAATCGATTATGGTTTTTGTATAATCGATTATATTCAGACCGTTCCCACAGAATCCTAAATTGATTTTTGAACGTTGAAGAACAATCGATTATACAGGTTTTACAATCGATTGTTTCCCTTAAAATCAGGAGTCTGTCTTTCGAACGGTCCTCAAACAATCGATTGTGTAGGTTAGACAATCGATTGTATGAGAAAAAATTCAGGGATTTTATTTGTCAATTAAGCAACGGTCAGCACCATTTTTCACCTATAAAATGAGGTCTTTTGAGCTGCTTTTAAATACACAACTCCTCCATACATTGATATACATATTGATCATATTCAAGCATCATTTTAGAGCTTTTGTTGAGCCATTTGATAGACAACTTTGTGTTGTTCATAGAGCTAAAATTGTATCTCTTTATCTACTCTTTTGAGAGAGTGCTTGTGTAAAAGAGTGTTGTTTGAGATCTTCTCATTTGTCGGGTTTGCTAAGTACCCAAAGTCTTAGTGGTTGAAGTCTTGGGGTGAGGTATCCTCAAGCAAGTGAAGTCTTAAGGTGCGGTATCCTTGAGCAACTGTAACGGTTTGTTAAGCACCCGTAAGCTTGACGAAGATAGTGGAATCTCGAGAGAGTCTCTCGGGGACTGGACTAGCCACGGGTTGTGGTGAACCAGGATAACATCGGTGCGTTCGTTCCTTATTATTTACTTATCGCATTTGTTTCATTCCTGCAATTTTTAAATTCCGCAAGTTTACGCTGTTTTTTATTATAACACTATTCACCCCCCTCTAGCGTTAAGCGTATATTCTAACAGAAGTATGGTAAGGTCCCCAAGTTTCCACATGAATCAATTGGAAAGGTTTAGAGGTTCTAATTGAGCTATCAGGGAAAGGTAGCCTGGTTTGTCTGGCCATAGGACAGACAGTACATGGAAAGGATTGTTTAGAAGCAAAATGAAAAGGCAGACCAGAAATGCATTTCATGCTGGCAAAAGGAATATGTGCAAGTCTTAAGTGCCAAGTGTAATTCATATCAGAAGTGAGATCATTATTACAAGTGGAACTATTTACATGAGAATGCATAGAAACAGTCTTGTGATGAGATAAAATATCATCATTACAAGAGGACACAGAGGGCAAGTCAACAACTTGGTTATCAGTACCATTACAAGAAATAGAAACAGGACAAACAGAATTAGAAAAGCATTTAACAGAGGGAGAATGGGAAGGAGGAAACCAAGCTAGTTTGTACAGGCCAGCAGCTTGTCTACCAAGATCCAGTGGCCTCCTCAGAGAAGGGTCCTGTATCATGTGTAGAAAGCAGGAATGTTCAGTGAACATAACTATACAATGTAACTGCTTTACTAACTTGTGAACAGAAATCAAGTTGTGTTTAAAAGAGGGGACAAGCAGCACATTGTGAAGAGTAATGAAGGGAGTCAAGGCAAAGGAGCCAGTACAAGTTACCTTCACTTTATAACCATTTGGAAGAGTAACAAGGTAAGGCAGAGTTAGAGGAATAATATTAAAGAGTAGATTCTTATTATGAGTCATATGATTAGAGGCACCTGAATCTATTATCCAGGTGACAGAATTTATGTGAGTAAGCAGGCAAAGTTCGGAATCAGAAACAGGGTTCTCAGTCAACAAAGTACCAGCAAAGTTTGCAGCATATATGGGAGAAGGAGTTTGAGCAGTGGATTCTCGCAGCTGGGGCTGGTGTAACAAGTTCGTCAGCTGGTCATAATCATGTTTGCTCAACCCTGGAATTACAGAGCTTTGACCATCTAAGTTTGTAGCAGACTGATGGTTAGCAGAAGGATTCCCTTGAGGAACAGACAATAATCCATCAGAAATAGGAGAATCCAGACCAGTACTCAGATGGGCAGCAGCAGGCCTCCTTCCCTTGTTAAATGTGGGACTTTGTGGATACCCATGTAGCTTGAAACACTTATCAATTAAGTGTCCGGACTTTTTACAGTATCGACAAAACAATGGTCCGCTGGTTTGATCAAAATTGACTCTCTGTCTAAAAGGAGGAGGGGCAGCAGGCACTGAGGCCTTGTTAAACCCAACAGGCTGCCTGTTGGTATGCACATTGAAAGAGACAGAGGTAGGATCAAATTGAGAAGAAGACTGAACTTGCCTTTGCATCTCATCATTGAGGACAATATTATATACACTGTCAAGGGAAGGAGGGGGCTGCATCATCAAGATATTACTCATTACTCCCATATACACCTCATTCAACCCATCAAAAACTGAAACACCTTGTTATCATCACATTCCTGAATTATACTATCTTTTGCAGCACATGCACATCTCAGACCATGATTAACACACATAAAATCAAGTTCATCCCACACACTTTTCAGTTTGTTGAAATAGGAAGCTACATCGGAGGATCCTTGAGAGGTGTGGGACAACTCTCTTTTCAGTTCATATATTTTGGACCTATTTGCAGTCCCATATCTGGTCTTAAGTTGAGACCATATGCTCTGTGCAGTGTCAGCATACTGCACAGATTCAGCAATAGAAGGGGAAAGGGAAGCAATCAACCAAGAAATCACCATACTGTTGCACCTATCGCACAACCTTTGTTCAGCCACATTGGTGGCAGGTCGGGCGTATATGCCATCAACAAAACTGATTTTATTTTTGGCCGACAAGGCAACAAGCACTTTGCGTCTCCAGCCCCCATAACCACTACCCGAAAAGGGAATGGGAACAAGTGGTACCCCAGGGACATCAGACGAGTACAGAAAAAGGGGACTAGAGGAATCTACAGCAGTAGAAGCAGTAGTGCTTGTGCTAGAAGCCATAATGAACCGGCTTAAAAGGATAACTTTTCAACAAACAGGATACTGCCAAAACAAATATACAAACACAGTAACCAACAAACAAACTACAGTTAGGTCAAGTAGTCACAGATACCAGCAGATGCTCACAATTACAGAGTCAAGTAATCACATATAAAATCGAGGATAGGGACAGAGTTACCCTCCTTCTTCGCGACCGGAGAAGATCGGCCTTCAAAATATAGAGAAACCCTAGGTATAGCTTTTGAGAAAAAAAAACTTTACCAGAGATCTGGTCAGGAACGTCGAAAAAACACCCAAAGCGTCCACAAAGTGATAATCGAGCCACCGGAATACGGTAAAACCTCAGGTTAAACCGTCATAAACCCTAGAAGCCGATATGTCACCCAAAATCAACCAACCAAAATCATCACAAAGTCTTTCCAGAGTGTTCAGAAGAGGAAAACACACTCGGATATCATGAAGAGATACTCAGAAAGGTCTCGGATAGACTGAAATCATCATCGACGAAGCGGTCTCAGAAATCACCCCCAAAAACCTCGATACGGACTTCATCCAGGACCAAGAAACACACAGAAACATGATCAAATCGTCGTCGAGGCTCTGATACCATGTTAACATCAAGATTAAACCGATGAATCATGGAAATTATAGAGAGAGAAAGTAGAGAGAAGGAGGAGTAGGTGAGAAGTCTCTCGAAGGTTAGAGAGAGAGTTTATTAAACCGAGGAACAAAATTACACAAATGAAATCCGGGGGTCACAAATATCTGTGACCCCAATAGATGTAGTTAGTACAACCGGTCGGGTCAATGACCCAATGACCATGGGGCTCGGGTCTCTGAGACGGGCTCAGATATGACTCTCAAGGATTGGGCTCAGAGAGGCCCAATCCAGATATTTCATCACTGCCCAATTAATTGTATACCAAAATACATTAAATATACATTGTGTATACACTTTACATCATGTTACATCTTGTATCCCAACAGTTCAACGCTTACTCTATCCCTAAATTCAGCCACTTTCCAGTCCCGATTTGATCCAATTTCTTTGAAGTATTTTCTTGCAATGAAAGATGATGTGATCGTTCTATTTTCATGATGCCACTCCTTACAAGTATGTATGGGAATGTAAGTTTTAATCTGGAAAGCCTTGTCTCTTTTCATTCTAGAAGCCATGATTATCCATTTGCACTCTGGATGATGTTTGCAACGTGCCTCCATTATTGCACTATCGTTCCTACTCCATTGGATATACTTTCCATTCTTAATCTCATGAGTTGCTACAACATTCTTAAATTCTTGCTTTCTTCCAAAGGTAATCTAATACTGGGTTAGCTCCATCGGTCTTTGGATTGAACTTAGGAAAGTTGAAACTTTCAGTTTTAGAATCACTATCAAAACTCTGCACGTCTTCAGAATCAACACAATCAGGATCCCCTTCTATATCAACCATCTTTCTTTTTATTTCGTCGCTAAGGTGATCCCTCTATTCCAAACTGCTTTGGTTCCTCTTCTCATGTGCACATTATCTGATAAATCAACTTCTGAATCAATAAAATCACCACAAGATGAATTTTCACACATAAGTTATTGCTTGTTATTTTCTTTAATATTTGATTGAATTACTGAATCCACTTTGTTCATTTGAAAATAAGAGTCCAAGTTTTCAAAGTATATCTCAAGCACATTGTCCTTTTGGATGCTTTTACCAACTACAGATGCTTCAAAATCTGTAGAGATCAACTTCCATCTGCTACCAGGCCTTTCACACTTACGCCAAAATGTTATTGAATCACTCAAATAACCACATATCTCTGCCATCTTCTTGAACTCAACAATATTCAATTCTGCGGCATTTACATAATCAATGTAATCTAGATGAGAAACGCAATGCTCATACTATAACAACAAAATTCTTCAATATGAAAATCGAGAGGAAACTCTCACCATAAAAATGAGGTGATTCTTTTCTAGTGTTGCGCCTTAAGAGCATTGTTACTTCCTAATAATTGATTCTGCTACAGATGCGATTAGGGATAGATATGATTTGCGATCGGAGTTTTGGCTCCAACAGGGCTTGGTATTACTCTTTTCGCAAGAAAGGAAGACGGAGAGACAAAGTACCTATTCATTTGGAGGGAAAATAAATCATATGACATGCACGTGAGGTGAGTCCCGTTAAAAAGCTACCGGTGTTTAGGGTTGTAATTAAAAGTGCACCACTTTATTAAAGAAAAATGACTATTAGTGCATTGTTATGAAATAATATAAGAACAAGAACAATATAGAGAAAAGTAGAGAGAGGAGTATTCTTATTGATACTTAGGGATGATTTACAATGGGGTAAGACCCCTCTATTTATAGGCATAGAAAAGACTTAGCCTCAAAGTAAAACTCTAGAATCTCTCTAAAAATAAACATTCACCTTAAATAGGATTCTATTTATAACACTCCCCCTTGAATGTCTATTCAATAATGTGCCTCGTTAAAACCTTAACTAAAACAAAACCCAATGGGAAAAAATTTAAAGAAAGGAAAAAGAGTACACATGTTTGAATATGCGCCTATTGGTTGCCTCGTTAAAAACCTTGCAAGGAAAACCCAGTGGGACAAAACCTTGTAAGGGAAAAAGAGTGCAACGCGCATTAACTCCCCCTGATAAGAACATCAATTCATATCCTTAAGTCTTCGCATTCCGATCTTGTGAACTAGCTTCTTGAAGGTTGACGTTGGTAGAGATTTTGTGAACAAATCAGCCATATTATCGCTTGAACGAATCTGTTGCACATTGATATCACCATTCTTTTGAAGATCATGTGTGAAAAATGACTTTGGTGAAATATGCTTTGTTCTATCTCCTTTTATGAATCCTCCCTTCAATTGAGCTATACATGCTGCATTGTCTTCATACAAAGTCGTGGGTAGTTTATTACACTTCAAACCACATTTGTCTTGAATATGATGTATAATAGACCTCAACCACACACACTCCCGACTTGCTTCATGAATAGCAATTATCTCGGCATGATTAGATGAAGTAGCCACAATTGATTGCTTAGTCGATCGCCAAGATATGGCGGTGCCTCCACAGGTAAACACATAACCCGTTTGAGATCGAGCCTTGTGTGGGTCGGATAAATATCCAGCATCAGCATAACCAACAAGATCACTGTTGGACAATACGCTTTACGCTAGAGGGGGGGTGAATAGCGTTTTAAAATTATTAAGCGTTTTAGTGCGGAATTTAAAAACTTTACAGAAATTAAAACAAGTGCAGTAAAAAAACTTACACAATGATGTATCCTGGTTGGCCACAAACGTGGTTAGTCCAGTCCCCGAGAGACTCTCTCGAGATTTCCACTAAACTTGTCAAGCTTACGGGTGCTTAACAAACCGTTACAGTTGAGGACACAAGCCTCACCTAGGTGCTCGGGGATCACAATCCCAAAGACTTCAATTGCTCGGGGATACCAATCCCAAAGACTTCAATTGCTCGGGGATACCAATCCCAAAGACTTCAATTGCTCGGGGATAACAATCCCAAAGACTTCAACCGAGGAATCACAAGTTCCTCAACAAACGAGAATCGCAATTCTCTTACAAACACAAAACACACTCACTTTACAAAGCACTCCTTAATGAGTAGATATGAGTAGAAATAGTAAGCTCAAGATCACAACAACTTAGCTCAATAGAATGGCTCTTCAAAAAGCTTTATGGATGAATGGAAAATGATGATCAATGTAAGAAAGCTTTTAGCAATGAAAATACTCAAATTGTATATGTTGTTGTTGTGAAAACACTGAGTTGAAGCTGTATTTATAGGTGAAAAACTCAGTCTTACCGTTGTCTAATTGCCAATTAAGGATTGCTGAAATTACTCAGTGACAATCGATTGTCAAGACTAAACAATCGATTGTTTGCCTATCAGATCAAAAATTCAATCCCAGATTTTACGTCAACAATCGATTACTTCAAATCACTAATCGATTATTTATAACGTTAAGAAATCCTTTCCAATTTTTGGCATAAAACATCGATTGTCCGGAAATCAACAATCGATTATTTTAACAACGTTCAGAAAATCTTTTCCAGATTTTACGCAAAACATCGATTGTTAAATATCAACAATCGATTACCTGAAGGTAATTGAAAATATATGACAACGGTCAGCTTCAACAATCGATTATCAAATGGAATAATCGATTATTAATTAATTTCAAAACTCTGTCTCATATATAATCGATTATCAAATGGAATAATCGATTATTAATTAATTTCAAAACTCTCTGTCTCATATATAATCGATTATCAAAAGTCACAATCGATTATCATTTTATTTAAAATCACTGGGAGACATTTTTCTCATTCTAATCGATTACCATTAGTTCATAATCGATTTTTATGAGTTTTGAAAACTTTGCCTCAGTTAACAATCGATTATCATAAGTACACAATCGATTGTTATGCAGTTTGCATAAACCTGATGTTAACTGACTTACTCACAATCGATTATCATTAATTCACAATTGATTGTCATGCAGTCTTGGCTTAGAGACTCGATTATCATAAGTACATAATCGATTATCTTAGCCCAGATTTTTGAGGCATGCTTGGAAAACATTTTAACAAATGTAAATATGCATAGTTTAAAATCATTTGACACTTAATTTAAATATGCATGATTTTGGAAAAATAATTTTAGTAGAGAAGCCATGTTATGAGCCAAGTTGAGGAATCAAGATCACAATTAATATTGACTCAATTATAACATTTCTAAACTTTGTCTTGAGCTTCTTGTAATGCATCCATTTTGTGCTTGTCCTTGAGCACTGCTATATATCGCTTTTTGCTTTGTTTGACATTCATCAAAACCTACAAAAGAACACACGTTTTAGTATATTGCATTTGAAACGTGTTTCCAACAATTTCCCCCTTTTTGATAATGGCAAACATAAGCGGGATATATGCAATAATTATTTTGATAATCCAAGACAAGTGTAAAGTATGCAATTTGATGTTCCCCCTCAATTCATGTTCCCCCTCACTTTAAGCATGAATGAAGTTGAGAGTGATATAGCATACTTCTTGATATCCCGTTTCTTCCCCCTTTTGCCATTAGCAAAAATATATACAAGGGAAGAATATGAAAAAAAAATATGAAATAAACAAAAGTTTATTTATTGGAAAATAAAGAGAACAAAAGTAATCGATTATTGATACAGTAATCGATTGTTTGACGGTGATTTTCCTGTAGAATACTTGAGTATTTTGCGTCATGCTTTTATGCTTTTATGAAATATATACCTGCAAAAAAATGTTAGACGCCTCCGACGCTCAAGTTAGAAATTATGTAAGAAATAAAATGCAATGCATGACTTAGATCAACGTGGAGTCAAGGATCCCGAGTTCACTACGAATTCGGAAGAAGGACTCTTTATCTAAGGGCTTTGTAAAGATGTCTGCCAATTGGCTTTTTGTTTCAACAAATTCAATTTTGACATCGCCTTTTAGAACGTGATCTCTAATAAAATGATGTCTAATTTCAATGTGTTTTGTTCGTGAGTGAAGAATGGGGTTCTTCGACAAGCATATGGCACTAGTGTTGTCACATCTAAGAGGAATGTGGTCAAGACGTAGGCCATAGTCCAAGAGTTGTTGTTTCATCCATAGGATTTGAGCGCAACAACTCCCCGCGGCTACATATTCAGCCTCGGTTGTGGACAACGCAACACTAACTTGCTTCTTACTAAACCAAGAAACTAAAGCGCTACCGAGCAAGTGGCAAGTGCCGCTAGTGCTCTTGCGGTCCAATTTGCATCCAGCAAAATCGGAGTCGGAATAGCCAATAAGTTGGCATGAAGAACCTTTGGGGTACCATAGACCCACATTGGTAGTACCGACAAGATACCTTAGAATCCGCTTTACCGCAGTAAGGTGAGACTCTTTCGGACATGATTGATAACGGGCACAGACGCACATGCTAAACATGATGTCCGGACGACTAGCAGTAAGATAAAGAAGAGAGCCAATCATACCTCGGTACTTTTTGATGTCGACTTCCTTACCTTTTTCATCTTTGTCGAGATGATCGGATGTGCTCATGGGAGCTGCCATTTCCTTTGCATTGTTCATATCAAAGCGTTTAAGCAGTTCTTTGCAATACTTGCTTTGACAAATGAATGTACCTTCCTTCATTTGTTTTACTTGTAATCCCAAAAAGAATTGTAACTCACCCATCATGGACATCTCAAATTCGCTAGTCATTAAGTTTGAAAATTCCTTGCATAGAGCATTGTTAGTAGCACCAAAAATGATATCATCTACATATATTTGAACTAGCAAGATATCATTATTTTCATGCTTGACAAATAAAGTTGTGTCAACTTTTCCACGAATAAAATTATTTTCTAAAAGAAATTTACTCAACCTTTCATACCAAGCTCGAGGAGCTTGTTTTAAACCATAGAGGGCCTTTTTGAGTTTGAAAACATGATTGGGAAAATTAAAGTCTTCAAAACCGGGGGGTTGCTTTACATAAACTTCTTCTTGGATAAAACCATTTAAAAAGGCACTTTTCACATCCATTTGATATAAAATGAAGTTCATAGAAGATGCAAACGCAAGCAACAAACGGATGGCCTCTAATCTAGCTACCGGAGCATATGTCTCATCATAATCAATCCCTTCTTCTTGATTATAGCCTTGAGCCACAAGCCTAGCTTTGTTTCTAGTGATTATGCCATTTTCATCTAATTTATTTCGAAAAACCCATTTCGTACCAATTATGGTATAACCTTCGGGTCTTGGCACCAAATCCCAAACGTTGTTACGTTTGAATTGGTTAAGCTCCTCTTGCATTGCCAAGGTCCAAAATTCATCCCCAATTGCTTCAGAGATGGTTTTGGGTTCAATTTGAGAAACAAAAGCAGTAAGATCTAAGGTATTTCTAAGGGAGCTCCGGGTACTTACCTTCCCTCCAACGTCGCCTATTACCTGATCGAGAGGATGGTCTTTGACTGTCCTCCATTCTATTTGCTCTTTTGGTTCATTTTCCGGTTGAGGAGCTTCTTCAATTGGTTGTTCCACCGTTTTGTCAATTTCTTTCCTTGGTGGTTCTTCTTGAATTTTGTCCTTTAGGCTTTCCAGAATACCTGAAAGATCAAGACCACAATCCTTTCTCGCCAAGCGAGTATTATCTTCGGAAAATACAATATGAGGAGATTCCTCTACAACTTGGGTTCTTTTATTAAAAACCCTATAAGCTTTACTACGAGAAGAATAGCCAATGAAGATACCTTCATCCGACTTTGCATCAAATTTTCCTAGTTGGTCCTTTCCATTGTTATGCACAAAACATTTACAACCAAAAACACGTAAATGTGAAATGTTAGGTTTTCTACCTTTGTAGAGTTCATATGGGGTTTTTAAGAGTATCGGCCGAATTGCTACTCTATTCAAAACATAGCATGCGGTACTCACGGCGTCTGCCCAAAAGTGTTTGGGAATCTTAGCTTCGTCGAGCATGGTTCTAGCCATCTCTTCGAGACTCCTATTTTTCCTTTCCACCACCCCGTTTTGTTGTGGTGTACGTGGAGCGGAAAAGGTATGCTCGATTCCGAGTTCATCACAAAAGTCCGCAAAGAGATTGTGATCAAACTCTCCCCCATGATCACTTCTAATGGAAGTGACAGTTGATTCCTTTTCATTTTGAACTCTTTTAAGAAAAAGCTTGAAGCTAATAAATGCATCACTTTTATGTGCAAGAAATAATGTCCATGTAAATCTAGAGAAATCATCAACAATTACAAAAGCATATCTATTTCTTCCTAGACTTTCGATACGGGATGGTCCGAATAAATCCATATGCAATAGTTGTAAAGGTCTAGAGGTTGAAACAACATTTTTGGATTTAAAAGATGCTCTTGTTTGCTTCCCCTTTTGACATGAATCACAAATAGTATCACTTTCAAATTTTAAGTTGGGAAGACCAAACACTAAATTTTGAGAAATCAATTTATTTAAAAGATGCATGTTCATATGAGCTACTCTACGATGCCACAACCACACATTATCATCTTTGCTCAACAAACAATCAACATACTCGGATGAGGAGTTTTCAAGATCAACCATGTAAATATTGTCAACTCTAAAACCACGTAGAATAATCTTGAAGTCACTACGTCTAAACACTAAACACTCATCCGAATCAAACAACGCAAGATTTCCCTTGTCACATAATTGACTTATGCTCAAGAGATTATGCTTTAAACCTTTGACAAGTAATATATGCTTTATAGAGGATTTTTCATTCTTACCGACCGATCCGGTGCCAATAATTTGTCCTTTATTGTCGTCACCGAATACAACGCTTCCTCCTTCTTTGTGCTCTAGTTGAAGGAATTTGGATTCGTCTCCTGTCATGTGTCTGGAGCATCCACTGTCAAGGTACCATAGTACACTTGATCCCTTCAAGCACACCTACAAAGCAAATTAATATTCTTTAGGTACCCATACCATTTTGGGTCCTTGGGGGTTAGGCAAATAACGACCATAATAATATGAAGAATCTCTATGCTTTGTAAAACACATAGGTGCAATATGGCCTATACGATTGCAGTAATGACATACTACGTTCGGGTTGTGTTGATGCCTAGGTTGAGCCAACAAAGTTCTAGGCGAATGAAAAAGATTAACACTAGACATATTGTTCCCATTTCTAGTATAATATCTAGATGGTCTAAAGTTATTAGTGCTAGACTTGTTGAAGGACTTAGTGTCATGTCTAGGTGGTCTAAGCTCGTTCCTAGAGTTATTTCTTGGTTGCCGAAAATTACTATTTGTAGGCTTGTTTGCAAGAATCCTAGATTCGGATCTAGGTTGTCTAAAGATATTAGTTCTACCCTTATTTTCATACATTCTAGCATAATGTCTAGGTGGAGTAGTGAAGTTTTTGTTTTTATGCCGTTGATATTTCTTAGGCGTTTCTTTTTCAACAACTTTAGGAACTTCTTTACTACGTGTTTCTAATGTTTTCCTAAGTTCTGTGTTTTCTAGTTTTAAGGACTCACAAGCAGTACAAGTAGAGCATTTATCAACACAAGAGGCTTCATGCATAGTCTTGATGACTTGTCTAAGTTCTATACTATCATTTAACAAAAATTGATTTTCATTTGCAAGATTCTCGTTATCACGAGACAGATTTTCAACACCTTTTTGAGCTAAAGAAAGACGTTCTTCAAAGTCCTTGTCTTTTAAAAAGAGTTGTTTTTGAAAATCCTCTTCTTGTAAAGAAAGAGTTCTTTGTAAATCTTTAATAGTCTTAGAAGCATTTACCAACTCATCATGCAGTTTGTTATAAGCAATTTGCATATCGTTAGATGTACTTACCTCGTCTTTTTCGTCTGCCATGAGGCACTGACCAGTTGATTCATCATTTGTGCTGACCGCTTTTTGAGGCGTGTTTTCGTGCAATTCCTCAAGTTTGTCCCACATTTCCTTAGCAGTTTTATAGTGGGAGATTTTTCGCCAAAGTTCCTGGTTCAAGGCGTTATGTAATATATTCATAGCTTTAGTGTTGTATTCACTTGCCTTATCTTTCCCGACTTTTGTCGTCAGTTGATCACTGTGTTTAATAGCTTGCCATAGATATAAATCGTTTGCCATTGTAAAAACTTGCATCCGATATTTCCAGACTGAGTAGTCGTTTTCGTCTAATATTGGAGGCGACATGCTGCATTCTCCTTCACCTATTCCTGCAAAGAAATTTAGAGTAGAAGCCATGGATGGTTCTCTCAAACGGTTAAGTTTTTCAGAGAGTATGGCTCTGATACCAATTGTTGGACAATACGCTTTACGCTAGAGGGGGGGTGAATAGCGTTTTAAAATTATTAAGCGTTTTAGTGCGGAATTTAAAAACTTTACAGAAATTAAAACAAGTGCAGTAAAAAAACTTACACAATGATGTATCCTGGTTGGCCACAAACGTGGTTAGTCCAGTCCCCGAGAGACTCTCTCGAGATTTCCACTAAACTTGTCAAGCTTACGGGTGCTTAACAAACCGTTACAGTTGAGGACACAAGCCTCACCTAGGTGCTCGGGGATCACAATCCCAAAGACTTCAATTGCTCGGGGATACCAATCCCAAAGACTTCAATTGCTCGGGGATACCAATCCCAAAGACTTCAATTGCTCGGGGATAACAATCCCAAAGACTTCAATTGCTCGGGGATAACAATCCCAAAGACTTCAACCGAGGAATCACAAGTTCCTCAACAAACGAGAATCGCAATTCTCTTACAAACACAAAACACACTCATTTTACAAAGCACTCCTTAATGAGTAGATATGAGTAGAAATAGTACGCTCAAGATCACAACAACTTAGCTCAATAGAATGGCTCTTCAAAAAGCTTTATGGATGAATGGAAAATGATGATCAATGTAAGAAAGCTTTTAGCAATGAAAATACTCAAATTGTATATGTTGTTGTTGTGAAAACACTGAGTTGAAGCTGTATTTATAGGTGAAAAACTCAGTCTTACCGTTGTCTAATTGCCAATTAAGGATTGCTGAAATTACTCAGTGACAATCGATTGTCAAGACTAAACAATCGATTGTTTGCCTATCAGATCAAAAATTCAATCCCAGATTTTACGTCAACAATCGATTACTTCAAATCACTAATCGATTATTTATAACGTTAAGAAATCCTTTCCAATTTTTGGCATAAAACATCGATTGTCCGGAAATCAACAATCGATTATTTTAACAACGTTCAGAAAATCTTTTCCAGATTTTACGCAAAACATCGATTGTTAAATATCAACAATCGATTACCTGAAGGTAATTGAAAATATATGACAACGGTCAGCTTCAACAATCGATTATCAAATGGAATAATCGATTATTAATTAATTTCAAAACTCTGTCTCATATATAATCGATTATCAAATGGAATAATCGATTATTAATTAATTTCAAAACTCTCTGTCTCATATATAATCGATTATCAAAAGCCACAATCGATTATCATTTTATTTAAAATCACTGGGAGACATTTTTCTCATTCTAATCGATTACCATTAGTTCATAATCGATTTTTATGAGTTTTGAAAACTTTGCCTCAGTTAACAATCGATTATCATAAGTACACAATCGATTGTTATGCAGTTTGCATAAACCTGATGTTAACTGACTTACTCACAATCGATTATCATTAATTCACAATCGATTGTCATGCAGTCTTGGCTTAGAGACTCGATTATCATAAGTACATAATCGATTATCTTAGCCCAGATTTTTGAGGCATGCTTGGAAAACATTTTAACAAATGTAAATATGCATAGTTTAAAATCATTTGACACTTAATTTAAATATGCATGATTTTGGAAAAATAATTTTAGTAGAGAAGCCATGTTATGAGCCAAGTTGAGGAATCAAGATCACAATTAATATTGACTCAATTATAACATTTCTAAACTTTGTCTTGAGCTTCTTGTAATGCATCCATTTTGTGCTTGTCCTTGAGCACTGCTATATATCGCTTTTTGCTTTGTTTGACATTCATCAAAACCTACAAAAGAACACACGTTTTAGTATATTGCATTTGAAACGTGTTTCCAACAATCACGACTGCAATTATTGCCATAAAATAAGCCCATATCGGTGGTCCCTTTTAGGTACCGCAATATATGTTTGATCCCATTCCAATGTCTCCTTGTAGGAGCCGAGCTATACCTTGCTAAGACATTAACTGAAAAGGTTATGTCGGGTCTTGTAGTATTTGCAAGGTACATTAGTGCGCCAATTGCACTAAGATATGGTACTTTAGGACCAAGTAGCTCTTCATTCCTTTCTTACGGTCGGAATGGATCTTTATTCACATCAAGTGATCGAACAACCATCGGAGTACTTAAAAGGATGTGCTCCATCCATGTATAACCGTTTCAGTACCTTTTCTATACAGGTAGATTGATGAACAAAAATTCCGTTTGCCAAATATTCAATTTGCAAACCAAGACATAATTTTGTCTTTCCGAGATCTTTCATCTCGAATTCATTCTTTAGATAATCAATTGCCTTTTGGAGTTCTATGGGGGTTCCAATAAGGTTTATGTCATCGACATATACGGCAAGTACAAAAAAATTCCGATGTTGTTTTCTTTATAAAAACACACGGGCAAATGGCATCATTTATATAGCCTTCTTTTAACAAATACTCACTAAGACGATTATACCATATTCGTCCTGATTGCTTTAGACCATACAAAGATCTTTGCAATTTAATTGAAAACATTTCCCGAGACTTTGAATTATGAGCGTTTGGCACTTTGAGTCCATCGGGCATTTTCATGTATATCTCATTATCAAGTGAGCCATAAAGATAGGCAGTAACCACATCCATTAAATGCATGTCAAGCTTTTCAAGGACAGCAAAACTGATGAGATAACGAAAGGTTATAGCATCCATTACAGGCGAATATGTCTCTTCATAATCGACACCAGGCCTTTGAGAAAAACCTTGCGCAACAAGGCGTGCCTTATATCTTTGTACCTCATTTTTCTCATTTCTCTTGCGTACAAAGACCCATTTGTAGCCAACAGGCTTAACACCATTAGGTGTTTCAACTATAGGGCCAAAAACTTCACGTTTTGCCAGCGAATTCAATTCTGATTGAATTGCTTCTTGCCATTTTGGCAAATCATGTCTTTTTCGACATTCTTCAACAGATTGAGGTTCGAGATCCTCACATTCTTGCATAATGCTAGATGCGACATTATAAGCAAAGACATTATCCACTACTATATCCACTCGATCAAAATTTGCCTCAATATTGATTGGATTTATGGATAGTTCCGTATTTTCCAGAGTCTCGGGCTCAATGGATTTTTCATGAATCCCAGAATTTGTTAAATCATGATTTCCTCATGAGATTCTTTCGTAGTGTCATTTTGGTCGTTTGCTTTCCTCTTTCTAGGATTTCGATCTTTGGAACCTAATGGCCTGCCACGCTTCAGGCGTGCATTCGACTCATTGGTTATGACACTAGATGATTGTCCAACAGGGACATCAATACGGATTGGAACATTTTCCGCCGGGATGTGGGATAGTTATCCTTTTCAAGTCCGTAAATGCGTCAGGCATTTGATTTGCTATTCTTTGCAAATGGATAATCTTTTGTACCTCTCTTTCACAAATAGTGGTATGTGGATCAAGATGAGATAATGATGCATTTTTCCACAAAATTTCCCGTTTGGTTTCACCAACTTCTCCCCCTAATTTTGGGAAAAGTGTCTCATCAAATCGACAGTCTGCAAATCGTGCAGTGAACAAATCCCCTGTCAATGTTTCGAGGTAGCGAATAATGGAGGGCGATTCAAACCCAACATATATTCCTAACCTTATTTGCTGACCCATTTTGGTGCGGGATGGCGGTGCTATAGGCACATATACTGCGCATCCGAAGATTCTTAAGTGGGATATATTGGGTTCATGACCCAAAACCAATTGCAACGGGGAATATTTGTGATAATTCGTCGGTCTGAGACGAATTAGCATTGCTGCATGCAAAATGGCGTGACCCCATATCGAAGTGGGCAGCCTCGTTTTCATGAGTAATGGCCTTGCAATCAACTGCAGGCATTTAATTAACAATTCTGCTAGACCGTTTTGAGTGTGAACATGAGCTACAGAATGTTCCACTTTTATCCCAATTGATAAGCAATAATCATTAAATGCTTGGGATGAAAATTTAGCAGCATTATCCAGTCTAATAGACTTGATTGGATTATCAGGAAATTGTGCTCGTAGTCGAATTATTTGTGCCATTAATTTCGCAAACGCAAGGTTGCGTGATGACAACATGCACACATGAGACCATCTACAGGATGCGTCTATCAAGACCATAAAATACCTAAAGGACCCACTGGGTGGGTGAATAATTCCACAAATGTCCCCTTGTATACGTTCCAAAAACGTGGGTGACTCAGTCCCAACCTTTGTTGGTGATGGTCTGATAATCAAGTTGCCTTGATAACAAGAAGTGAAAGGATATTCATTATTTGAAAGAATTTTGAAATTCTTTAACGGATGCCCATATGAGCTTTCTATAATCCGTCTCATCATGATCGATTCCGGGTGTCCCAATTGATCATGCCAAAGTACGAAAGTATTGGAATCGGTAACCTTTTGGTTTACTGTTGAATGTGTTAGATAATACGCTTAACGCTAGAGGAGGGGATGGATAGCGTTATAATAAAAGTTAGCGTAAACTTTGCGGAATTAAAAAATTGCAGGAAGTAAATAAGTGCGATAAATAATAAAGTACGCACCGATGTATTCTGGTTCACCACAACATTGGCTAGTCCAGTCCCCGAGAGACTCTCTCGAGATTTTCCACTAACTTGTCAAGCTTACGGGTGCTCAACAAACCTTTACAGCTTAAGGACACAAGCCTTAACACCTTTGCTCGGAGATACAACACTCCAAGACTTCACTGTTAAGCTTACGGGTGCCTAACAAACCTTTACAACTTAAGGACACAAGCCTTAACACCTTTGCTCGGAGATACAACACTCCAAGACTTCAACCAAGGAAACACAAGTTCCTTACAACAAGAGAATCACAATTCTCTTACAAGTGTACAAAACACTAAACACTCAAACAACGCACTCCTTAATGAGTAGATATGAGTAAAAGAAGTAAGCTCAAGATCACAACAACTACGGACAAGACTTTGGCTCTCAAAAGCTTTATGAAATAAATATAAAATTATAAACAATAGTATGCAAGCTTATAGCAATAGAATGATCAATTGTTGTGTGTTTTGTATTTAAAACACTGAAATGAAGCTGTATTTATAGTTGAAAAACTTGGCATTACCGTTGCCTAATTGCCAATTAAGAGTTGCTGATTTTACTCTGTGACAATCGATTGTCAGGAAGCCACAATCGATTGTTTGCCAATCGTTCCTAAAATCAATCCCAGATTTTACGCTTAACAATCGATTGTCCAAGATCAACAATCGATTATTAGTAACGTTCAAAAAATCATTTCCAGATTTTACGTAAAACAATCGATTATACCAAATCAATAATCGATTATTCAGCAACATTCAAAAAACTCTTTTCCAGATTTTAATATCAACAATCGATCGTACAAAATCAACAATCGATTACCTGACGGTATTTGAAAACTTTACGACAACGGTCAGTTCACAATCAATTGTGCAATGTTAACAATCGATTATTTATCAGACTTTGAAAATCATTTTAGACACTGCCTCTTGCCAATCGATTGTTTTATACTCACAATCGATTATTTAATAGTTTTGAAAAAGTCTGGAAGTCACTGCCTCAACACAATCGATTGTCATAAGTTCACAATCGATTATTTTGTGACTTTTAAAAATCTGATGGACACTGTCTCTTCACAATCGATTGTCATTAGCTTCACAATCGATTATTCTGAGTTTTGAGAAACTTTGATGTACACTGCCTCATCACAATCGATTGTCATAAGGTTCACAATCGATTGTCATGCAGGTTTGAAAAACCTGATGCTCACTGCCTTAACACAATCGATTGTCATTAGTTCACAATCGATTGTCATGCAGTCTTGGCTTAACATAATCGATTATCATAAGTACATAATCGATTATCTTAGTCCAGTTTTTAGAGGCATGTTTAAAAATCATTTTGACTAATGAAAATATGCATGATTTAAAATCATTTAGCATTAAATTAAATATGCATGATTTTGCAAAAATAATTTTACGAGAGAAGCCATGTCATGAGTCAAGTTGTCGGATCAAGATCACAATTAAGAACGACTCATTTAAACTATAAAACTTTGTCTTGTGCTTGAATCTCGTTATCCACCAATTGTGCGCTTGTACTTGAACTTCGCATATATCAATTTGTGCTTGTTTGTCATTCATCAAAACCTACACATAAGAACACACGTTTTAGTATAAAGCCTTGAGAACGTGTTTCCAACAATTTCCCCCTTTTTGATAATGGCAAACTTTAAGCGGGTTATGTAAATTAAACAATTTATAATGACGATTCAAGACAAGTATAAGTATGCAATTTTTTCCCCCTCAATATATGAATTTCACCTCAATTTAAGCTTATAAATATTCAGAGTGCATACCCGTTATCTTCCCCCTTTTGCCATTAGCAAAAATAATATAAGAAGATGCCAAAGATGTAAATAAAACTTGTTTATTTATTGGAAGGAAAACGTGATTACTTAAAGAGAGTACAATAGCTCAAGTAATAGCAGAACAATCGATTATTGATACGAGATAATCGATTATTAGACGACAGAAACCGATTTTTCTGAAGAAGACTTGATTATTGCGCGTCATGCTTTACAATTCCCCCTACCTTTAGGGCGATACCTGCAAAAATTTGTTAGACGTCTCCGACGCTCAAGTTAGAAATCATGTAAGATAAAAAGATGCAATGCATGACTTAGATCAACGTGGAGTCAAGAATCCCGAGTTCACTACGAATTCGGAAGAAGGACTCTTTCTCTAAGGGCTTAGTAAAGATGTCGGCCAATTGGTCTTTGGTTTCAACAAATTCGATTTCGACATCGCCCTTGAGAACGTGATCTCTTATAAAATGATGTCTAATTTCAATGTGTTTTGTTCGCGAATGAAGAACGGGGTTCTTCGTCAAGCATATGGCACTAGTATTATCACATCTAAGAGGGATATGATCAAGACTTAGGCCATAGTCCAAGAGTTGTTGTTTCATCCATAGGATTTGAGCGCAACAACTCCCCGCGGCTACATATTCAGCCTCGGTTGTGGACAACGCAACACTTACTTGTTTCTTGCTAAACCAAGAAACGAGAGAGCTACCGAGCAAATGGCAAGTGCCACTAGTGCTCTTGCGGTCCTATTTGCATCCAGCAAAATCGGAGTCGGAATAGCCAACGAGTTGGCATGAAGAACCATTGGGCTACCATAGACCCACATTTGTAGTACCAACAAGGTACTTCAAAATCCGTTTTACCGCAGTAAGGTGAGACTCCTTCGGACACGATTGATAACGGGCGCATAAGCACACGCTAAACATGATGTCCGGACGACTAGCAGTAAGATAAAGAAGAGAGCCAATCATACCTCGATACTTCTTAGTGTCGACTTCCTTACCTTTTTCATCTTTGTCTAGATGATCGGATGTGCTCATGGGAGTCGCCATTGCTTTTGCATTGTTCATTTCAAATCGTTTCAGCAATTCTTTGCAATATTTGGCTTGGCAAATGAACGTACCTTCTTTCATTTGCTTTACTTGTAATCCCAAAAAGAATGTTAACTCACCCATCATAGACATCTCAAATTCGCTTGTCATTAAGTCGGAAAATTCCTTGCATAAGAGATTGTTAGTAGCACCAAATATGATATCATCCACATATATTTGAACTAATAAAATTTCATTGTTTTTATGTTTAACGAAAAGGGTGGTGTCAACTTTCCCCCTAATGAAATCATTTTCCAATAGAAATTTACTCAATCTTTCATACCAAGCTCGGGGAGCTTGTTTTAAACCATAAAGAGCCTTTTTGAGTATGAAAACATGATCGGGAGATTTAAAATCTTCAAAACCGGGGGGTTGTTCAACATAAACTTCTTCTTGTATAATACCATTTAGAAAAGCACTTTTCACATCCATTTGATATAAATTGAAATTCATAGAAGAGGCAAAAGCGAGCAATAGACGAATAGCTTCTAATCTAGCTACGGGAGCATATGTTTCTTCATAGTCAATACCCTCTTCTTGATTATAGCCTTTTTCTACAAGCCTAGCTTTATTTCTAGTGATTACACCATTTTCATCTAGTTTGTTTCGAAAAACCCATTTCGTACCAATTATGGTATGATTTTCGGGTCTTGGCACCAAATCCCAAACGTCATTCCGTTTGAATTGGTTAAGCTCCTCTTGCATTGCCAAGGTCCAAAATTCATCCCCAATTGCTTCGGAGATGGTTGTTGGTTCAATTTGAGGCACAAAAGCAATATGTCCTAAGGTGTTCTTATGGGAGTTTCGGGTACTTACCTTTTCTCCGACGTCGCCAATTACCTGTTCGAGAGGGTAATCTTTGATTGTCCTCCACTCGTTAGGCGTTTTCGTTTCATTTTCCAATTGTGGAGCTTCCTCCATTGGTTGTTCCAAGATTTCATCTTTATTTTCCTTAGGCGATTCCTCTTGTATTTTGTCTTTCAATCTATCTAAAATACCTGCAAGATCAAAACCGGAATCCTTTCTCGCCAAGCGAGCATTATTTTCGGCAAATACAACATGAGGGGATTCCTCCACAGTTTCGGTTCTTTTATTAAAAACCATATATGCTTTGCTACGTGATGAATAGCCAATGAAAATTCCCTCATCGGACTTAGCATCAAATTTTCCCAATTGATCTTTGCCATTGTTATGAATAAAACATTCACAACCGAATACTCTAAAATGGGAGATATTTGGTTTCCTTCCCTTGTAGAGTTCATAAGGGGTCTTCATGAGTATTGGCCTTATGACTACTCTATTTAAGATGTAGCATGCGGTACTCACGGCATCTGCCCAAAAATGTTTGGGAATCTTAGCCTCTTCGAGCATGGTTCTAGCCATCTCTTCGAGACACCTATTTTTCCTTTCCACCACCCCATTTTGATGTGGTGTACATGGAGCGGAAAAGGTATGCTCGATATCGAGTTCGTCACAAAAGTCCGCAAAGAGATTGTGATCAAACTCTCCCCCATGATCACTTCTAATTGAAGTGACGTTTGTTTCCTTTTCGTTTTGAACACGCTTAAGAAAGTATTTAAAATTCTGAAAAGCATCACTTTTATTGGCAAGAAATAAAGTCCAAGTAAATCTTGAATAATCATCAACAATCACAAAAGCATAACGATTTCTTCCTAGACTTTCAATGCGAGATGGTCCAAATAAATCCATGTGAAGCAATTGCAATGGTCTAGAAGTTGAAACAATATTTTTGGATTTGAAAGATGCTTTTGTTTGCTTCCCTTTTTCACATGAATCACAAATAGAGTCATCTTCAAATTTTAAATTGGGAAGGCCAATAACTAAGTTTTGAGAAATCAATTTGTTCAAAAGATGCATGTTGATATGTGCTACTCTACGATGCCATAACCAAGTATCATCCTCTTTACTCATAAGACAATCAACATATTCGGGTGAGGAATTAGCAAGATCAACCATATAGATATTATCCACTCTAAAACCACGAAGGATAATTTTAAAATCACTACGTCTAAACACTAAGCATTCATCCGAATCAAATAGGGCAAGATTTCCCTTGTCACATAATTGACTTATGCTCAAGAGATTATGCTTTAATCCTTTCACAAGTAATATATGCTTAATAGAAGAATTTTCATCCTTACCGACCGATCCGATGCCGATAATCTTTCCTTTATTGTTGTCACCAAAAATAACACTTCCTCCTTCTTTGTGTTCTAGTTGAAGGAATTTGGATTCGTCTCCCGTCATGTGCTTGGAGCATCCACTATCAAGGTACCATAGTACACTTCATCTCTTCAAACATACCTACAAAACAAGTTAATGCGCTTTAGGTACCCATGCCATTTTGGGTCCTTGAGGGTTAGGCATATTATAATGATGCGATTGAGTGATATGTCTATGTCGTGTAAAGCATGCAGGGGCAATATGACCAATGCGTCTACAATAATGACAAGTCACGTTGGGGTTATGCATCCTTCTAGGTTCATAGTAACTTGATGGACGAACATGAATTACTCTATTTTCATTATGACAATTACGCATTTCATGAGAACCATTTCTCCTACTATTAGTTCTAAAATGAGCAGCATTTCTAGAGTAATGGTCATGTCTAGATGTTCTAAGAGGTTCAAAACTCCTTCTAGTGTTTGGCCTAGAATATGCATCATTTCTAGGGTAGTCATTTCTAGGTGGTAAGTCATTTCTAGGTCTTCTAAAATGTTCAACATTTGGTCTAGCATGCATATTTGTTCTAGGATTGCTATTTCTACGATAAGCATTTGTTTTATTAATCCTAGGTTGAGCCTTAGGTGGTTGGGGTTTGGCTTCAACCTTTTCTTTAGGCTCATTCTTAAAACCTATGCCATGCTTGGTTGACTTCAAATTAACAAGGACCTCATTCAAGTTTTTGTGAGAAGAATTAAACTTATCTAAGGTACCTTTAAGTCTATCTACCTCATTTTCGAGATGCATGCAAGAAGAGCAATTTTTAATAGAACTTTCGGGCTTGTCGGCGCTTCTTTTTCCAAAAAACTTGTTTTCCTCTTTCAGCTTCTCATTTTCTAAAACCAGTTTTTCTAACTCCTTTTCTTTCAAAGAAAGCTGTTTTTGAAAATCTTTTTCTTTTAGAGAAGCATTTTCTTTTATGCTCTTGACAGTTTTTGAAGCTTTAATAAATTCAGTATATAGCTCATCAAAAGCTGTTCGCATTTCTTCAAGAGTAAAGAAGTTTTTAGAAGAGATTTGACATACCTCATCTTGCTTGTCTTCTTGCGCCATAAGACAAAGGTTTGCGGCTTCGTCTTCTTCTTCTTCGCTTGACTCATCTCCGGAGTCTCCTCCCCAAGAAATGTATGCACGTTGCTTCTTAAAAGGTTTCTTCTCCTTTTTGATGTTTGGGCAATTTGATTTGATGTGCCCGGTTTCACCGCATTCATAGCACTTTATTTGCTCGCCTTGCTTTTTGCCCTTTCGTTCATACTCCTTTCGCATGAACTTTTGAAATCTTTTGATAACGAGTCCAAACTCGTTGTCTCCGTCCTCATCAACTTGAGGTTGGCTTGTGCTTGCCTTAAGCGCTATTCTTTGCCTCCTTTGATCATCAACAAGAGGGTTAAGTATTGTAGATTCATAAGTCTTAAGGTTACCTCTTAATGCGTCGATTGTGACATTTGAGACGCCTATGGATTCTTGAATTGCGTCGGCCTTTGATCGCCATGCCGGAGTGAGACTTCTAAGAATTTTTCGAACAAGTTCTCTATCCGTGAATGTCTTCTTGAGGGCATGTAGGTCATTTACGATTATTGAAAATCGTTCGAACATTTCATCCACCTTTTCACCTTCCTTCATGTGAAATAATTCATAAGCATGGGTTAGGAAATCAATTTTAGCTTCCCTTACCTGGTCCGTACCTTCGTACGTAATTTCCAGCTTGTCCCACATTTCTTTTGCTGTTGTGCAATACGATATTTTCCTGTAAGCACAATATAATAAATTAATTGCTTTAGCATTATTTTGAACCTTTCGAATATCATCCGCGTCATATTCTTCTTCGGACTTGGGAACCCATTCGTTTTCAACCTTTTTGGTTGGAATTTGATTTCCCTTAGTTATCACCTTCCAGAGATGAAAATTGTTTGCTTGAACGAAGATTTTTATCCTCTCCTTCCAGTACGTATAGTTTGTACCGTTGAATAGTGGTGGTCGGGTGGAGCACTGTCCTTCCTCTATTCCTGCAAAAGAATCACGAGTAGAAGCCATGGAAGTTTCTCTCAAACTGTTAAGTCTTCAGAGAGTTGGGCTCTGATACCAATTGTTAGATAATACGCTTAACGCTAGAGGGGGGGGGGGTGAATAGCGTTATAATAAAAATTAGCGTAAACTTTGCGGAATTAAAAAATTGCAGGAAGTAAATAAGTGCGATAAATAATAAAGTACGCACCGATATATTCTGGTTCACCACAACACGTGGCTAGTCCAGTCCCCGAGAGACTCTCTCGAGATTTTCCACTAACTTGTCAAGCTTACGGGTGCTCAACAAACCTTTACAGCTTAAGGACACAAGCCTTAACACCTTTGCTCGGAGATACAACACTCCAAGACTTCACTGTTAAGCTTACGGGTGCCTAACCAACCGTTACAACTTAAGGACACAAGCCTTAACACCTTTGCTCGTAGATACAACACTCCAAGACTTCAACCAAGGAAACACAAGTTCCTTACAACAAGAGAATCACAATTCTCTTACAAGTGTACAAAACACTAAACACTCAAACAAAGCACTCCTTAATGAGTAGATATGAGTAAAAGAAGTAAGCTCAAGATCACAACAACTATGGACAAGACTTTGGCTCTCAAAAGCTTTATGAAATGAATATAAAATGATAAACAATAGTATGCAAGCTTATAGCAATAGAATGACCAGTTGTTGTGTGTTGTTGTATTTAAAACACTGAAATGAAGCTGTATTTATAGTTGAAAAACTTGGCATTACCGTTGCCTAATTGCCAATTAAGAGTTGCTGATTTTACTCTGTGACAATCGATTGTCAGGAAGCCACAATCGATTGTTTGCCAATCGTTCCTAAAATCAATCCCAGATTTTACGCTTAACAATCGATTGACCAAGATCAACAATCGATTATTAGTAACGTTCAAAAAATCATTTCCAGATTTTACGTAAAACAATCGATTATACCAAATCAATAATCGATTATTCAGCAACGTTCAAAAAATCTTTTCCAGATTTTAATATCAACAATCGATTGCACAAAATCAACAATCGATTACCTGACGGTATTTGAAAACTTTACGACAACGGTCAGCTTCACAATCGATTGTGCAATGTTAACAATCGATTATTTATCAGACTTGAAAATCATTTTAGACACTGCGTCTTGCCAATCGATTGTTTTATACTCACAATCGATTATTTAATAGTTTTGAAAAAGTCTGGAAGTTACTGCCTCAACACAATCGATTATTTTGTGACTTTTAAAAATCTGACGGAC
The DNA here is from genome assembly GCA_034376525.1 of Nicotiana benthamiana. Classification (NCBI taxonomy): domain Eukaryota; kingdom Viridiplantae; phylum Streptophyta; class Magnoliopsida; order Solanales; family Solanaceae; genus Nicotiana; species Nicotiana benthamiana. The sequence goes on along the minus strand of CM067323.1, from coordinate 98,603,141 downwards.
ACTGTGTCTTCACAATCGATTGTCATTAGCTTCACAATCGATTATTCTGAGTTTTGAAAAATTTTGATGTACACTGCCTCATCACAATCGATTGTCATAAGGTTCACAATCGATTGTCATGCAGGTTTGAAAAACCTGATGCTCACTGCCTTAACACAATCGATTGTCATTAGTTCACAATCGATTGTCATGCAGTCTTGGCTTAACATAATCGATTATCATAAGTACATAATCGATTATCTTAGTCCAGTTTTTAGAGGCATGTTTAAAAATCATTTTGACTAATGAAAATATGCATGATTTAAAATCATTTAGCATTAAATTAAATATGCATGATTTTGTAAAAATAATTTTACGAGAGAAGCCATGTCATGAGTCAAGTTGTCGGATCAAGATCACAATTAAGAACGACTCATTTAAACTATAAAACTTTGTCTTGTGCTTGAATCTCGTTATCCACCAATTGTGCGCTTGTACTTGAACTTCGCATATATCAATTTGCGCTTGTTTGTCATTCATCAAAACCTACACATAAGAACACACGTTTTAGTATAAAGCCTTGAGAACGTGTTTCCAACAGAATGTGCCTCAATTGCACTAATTCTTGTTCAATACAGGCCATAAGATAAAGATGAGAATTTCTCAATAACCCTCTTTTGGCCGGAGACATTCTTTGTAATGATGAGATATTCAAGATTATCTTCATCTATTGTCTCAATATGATAGCCATTCCGGCGTATATCTTTAAAACTCAACAAGTTTCTCTTAGACTTGGAGGAGAACATTGCATTCTCTATGATAAACATCGTGCCTTTGGAAAGAGTTACAGTTGCTCTTCCGGAGCCTTCAATCAATTTACTACTACCAGAGATTGTAGTAACATCTGCCTTACACATACTTAGTTGAGAGAAATATTTCTTTTCTTTGAGTATCGTATGTGTAGTACATGAATCAACTAAACAAATATTTGATCCAAGTTTGCTTTGTGAGATATCCATATTTGCTTTCCCATGGTTTGACATACAAAAGAAATACACGAACATGAGAATAAACAAATTCAATCCGTTTGTCTCAATGTAATTGATTGTTAAACACACATAATCGATTATGTCTTAATATAATCGATTGTTAAACATACATAATCGATTATTTGCTAATATGAAAAACTTCAGATCACGCTGTCTTAATATAATCGATTGTTAAACACACATAGTCGATTATGTCTTAATATAATCGATTGTTAAACATACATAATCGATTATTTGCTATTTTGAAAAACTTCAGATCACACTGTCTTAATATAATCGATTGTTAAACACACATAATCGATTATGTCTTAATATAATCGATTGTTAAACATACATAATCGATTATTTGCTATTTTGAAAACTTTCAGATCACACTGTCTTAATATAATCGATTGTTAAACACACATAATCGATTATGTCTTAATATAATCGATTGTTAAACATACATAATCGATTATTTGCTATTTTGAAAAACTTCAGATCACACTGTCTTAATATAATCGATTGTTAAACACACATGATCGATTATGTCTTAATATAATCGATTGTTAACAAATATATAATCGATTGTTTTGCAGTTTTAATGCGAAATATTAGATAATCGACTAATGGTTAGGTTAGTCGATTAACTCTACTGAAAAATAAAAATATCTTTGAAATTTAAGCATATTGAAACATTCTAAAGAACTAATACTAACATTATATCATAAACTAACTAATACGAGCTGATACTAATGACTATTAGTTTATTCACTAATTAATACAAATAAAATCAAACAATTCCATCATCTTTCATCACAGATCCATCACCGATTAGGTGATTTATTTTTCCATCGGGTTGCTCAAAGAAATCTGCCACATCCAAGTGGGTAATGTCAAAATTGTCGTCAGAGACAAAATTTGTTTCAGGGCCTTTACTCTTTCGAGATGCTTGATAAAGGTCAACCAAATGTCTTGGTATACGGCAAGCCTTTGACCAGTGCCCTTTTCCACCGTAACGATAACATTTAGTTTCTGAACTATTTGCCTTAGGATCCTCATAATCCCGTTTCTGCTTTCGGCGGTTATCTCTCCTCGGGGGGTGACGGACATCATGGAGATTTCTTCCTTGTCTACGTCCACGGCTATGACCCCGATTACGATCACGACCATGATTAGATCCATGGCCCTTTTCATGATTGGCACAATGAGAATACACCTTATCTGCTTCAGGCAATGGTGTAGACCCGGTAGGTCGATTTTCGTGATTTCTCATGAGCAGGTCATTGTTTCGCTCAGCCACAAGTAGGAGAGAAATCAGTTCAGAGTACTTTTTGAAGCCTTTCTCTCTGAACTGTTGTTGCAGTACCATATTGGAGGCATGAAACGTTGTAAACGTTTTCTCAAGCATATCATAATAAGAGATATTATCTCCGCAGAGCTTCAACTTAGAAGTAATTCTGAACATCGCAAAATTATATTCAGAAACAGACTTAAAGTCTTGGAGCCTCAGATGAGCCAAATCATATCGTGCTTGTGGCAGAGTGACCAACTTCAGGTTGTCATATCTCTCATTTAAGCCGTTCCACAAGATGAGTGGATCTTTGACTGTGAGATATTCAATTTTCAAACCTTCATCAAGGTGATGGCGCAAGAAAATCAAGGCCTTAGCACAGTCTTGGGTGGATGCTTTATCTCTGTCTTTAATGGCGTCTCCAAGACCCATAGCATCTAAGTGGATTTCAGCATCCAACACCCATGTCATATAGTTCTTGCCCGAAATTTCAAGGGCAACGAACTTTCTTTTCGTAATGTCAGACATAATCGAAAATCAAATTAGGAAGAGAGAAATACCTTAGTTTTTCTCGAGAATCGATTCTTGAGACGGTAGAGTCTCGTGCTGATAACGTGTTATGAAATAATATAAGAACAAGAACAATATAGAGAAAAGTAGAGAGAGGAGTATTCTTATTGATATTTAGGGATGATTTACAATGGGGTAAGACCCCTCTATTTATAGGCATAGAAAAGACTTAGCCTCAAAGTAAAACTCTAGAATCTCTCTAAATATAGACATTCACCTTAAATTGGATTCTATTTATAACATGCATCATATTCTTTAATATGTATTATTTTAAGTCTAAAGCTATAACTGATGTATGATTTTGGGCTTTTCCTCTGAATATGAAGTCATACAACTTGGGGCGAGTTGGGTACCAAAAGCCCGCCTCTCTGGTTCTCTCGGTTCAGGTTGATAAACCCTAATCACCAACTAAGCAATAAAAAGAAAGTGCCTTACACTTAAAGCTGAAGTTCATCTGCATTGCATAGGAGAGAGCGCCAACAATGGCAGAAAATCAATCCATAGCAAGAACTTTCCCGGTGAAGCCCAAACTAAAACCCACTTCAACAAATTCCACTACTCCAACCCCTGAATCCAAGTACTGGAGATCATTCAAAACCCCTAAAGACCTTCAATCCCAAACCCTAGTTTCTGCAATCACCTCCCTATCATTTTCCCCGATATCCCCTCACGATTTCGCCGCCACACATTCTGCCACTGTCTCCATTTTCTGCGGCCAAACTCTCGAACCCAAAACCACCATCTCCTCCGCCTTCAAAGATACAGTCACCTCCGCTTCATTCCGTTCCGATGGCCGTCTCATCTCTGCCGGTGACCTTTCAGGCGCCGTACAAGTTCTAGACCTTAAATCCCGTGTCCCCCTCCGTCGCCTTCGTGGCCATACCCGACCCGTTCGTGTTGTCCGTTACCCATGCGCCGATAAGCTCCACCTGTTCTCAGGTGGTGATGATGCTGTTGTTAAGTATTGGGATATTACTACTGAATCCAAAATTTACGATCTTTTAGGGCATAAGGATTATGTGAGGTGTGGGGATGCTTCGCCGGTTAGTGATGATATGTTTGTTTCCGGTTCTTATGATCATACAGTGAAAGTTTGGGATGTTAGGGTTTTGAATTTGGGTTCCGTGATGGAGTTTGATCATGGGAAACCTGTTGAGGATGTGATTTATCTGCCATCTGGTGGGTTAGTTGCTACTGCTGGTGGGAATTCTGTGAAGATTTGGGATGTTCTTGGAGGTGGGAAGTTATTATATACAATGGAGAGTCATAACAAGACTGTAACTTCAATTTGTCTTGGTAAAATTGGGAAGGAGAGTGGCGAGGAGGCGCAACAATATAGAATCTTGAGTGTGTCTTTGGATGGATATATGAAGGTTTTTGATTATGCTAAGTTCAAGATTACTCATTCGATGAGGTTTCCTAATCCTCTAATGTCTGTTGGGGTTTCACCAGATTGTTCTACGAGGGTAATTGGGGCGTCTAATGGGACTTTGTATATTGGGAGGAGAAAGGTGAAGGATAGTGAAAGTTTGGAACTTGGAGGTTTTGGTGGTGGATTTGCTCCAGTGGAGGAGCCTCAGAGACGGGTGTTGAGGCCATCTTATTTCAGGTATTTTCAGCGGGGGCAGAATGAGAAGCCATCCGAATGGGATTACTTGATTAAGAAGCCTAAGAAGATTAAGTTGGTGGAACATGATAAGTTGTTGAAGAAATTTATGCATAAGGAGGCTTTGGTAGCTTCTTTGAATGGGAAGAACCCGGAAAATGTGGTTGCTGTTATGGAGGAGTTAGTTGCTAGGAAGAAGTTGTTGAGGTGTGTGTCAAACTTGGAAACTGAGGAACTTGGTTTGCTTCTGAGGTTTCTGCAGAGGTACTCGACCATGCCTAGATTTTCAAGGTTCTTGATGGGTTTGACAAAGAAAGTTATTGAGATGCGAACTGAAGATATTAAATCTTCAGATGAACTGAGAGGTCACATTAGGAATCTTAAACGAGATGTTGAGGAGGAAATAAGAGTACAACAGACATTGCAACAGATACAGGGAATTGTATGTCCTCTGCTCAAGATTGCTGCAAGGAGATGATAATTTGCTTATTTTTGCTTGTCTGACTATCTGGCTCTACTTTTTGCCTTTTTTACTGCTAGGATTTCCTTCAACTGGAACTGAGTGACTATAAAAAAATTTGCCAATCACATTGTAGTATTCCTTCAAGAAATTTTGTTTCTATTATATGGGATTGTCATTCTTCTTTTACCCATGAAGAATACATGCAGGTCACAGCTTATGTAAGTTGTTAAATCTCATACTTGCAAAATTACAATTTGCCCGAAAGGGGCTAGTTTGTATGAGTATTTGTTTAAGCTGCTACTTAATTAGTTAGGCCCATTTGACATAACTAGCAACTGGTATACTTGAGCGCATTCTACCATCAAACTCTTTTCGTGTCTGTAAAGTTGGAAATTCCGCAAGCAAAAGAGAACAGAATGTGCAGAATATGAAGATGTGGGCGGAATATTTGATTAGAGTAAGTGATGGAGTTCTTGAAAAAGATGCTTACTGCAGTGCAGGAATCTTTAAGTTAAGACAGACAAGTTGCTGCACACTTCTGGCAATATGCTTACTGTAGTGCAAACTTTCTGCTAATGTGTAAGCTGCACTGCAATTTTGGAGTGCATTCTTGATATGTGCTGTTAAGCGAAAACCTTATTGGAGCAACTCCAACCTTGCCCCATCCCCATAATGGGAAAAAATTGGGAGAATTTTGCTCCAATCCTCTCCTATATTTGTTCCCAAAATGGGGGATAGAATAGTGTTCCCTCAAATATGGAGGTACACTATTTATCTCCCCCGTTATTATTCACACATATTTTATTATTATTTTAATTATTTAATCTTTTTGTTTAACTCTCTATGTATACTAATTATATTTACGTAATATCTTTATATTATTAATATTATATTTTAACTTTGGTGTATAATTTTGATAAACTAATTTTCGTGCATTTATTATTTTTATGTAAAATTATAAGTTAATTTTATTATAAATTAATTGGTCAAAAAATATATAATTATCTCAAAAAAATGAATGGTGCAAATATAAAATATTAGATGTTAATATTGAAAAGTTATGAATATAAAATATGGTGTTGCTAAAATTAAGAAGTGAAAATTAAAAATACATTAAAATTGGAAATACATGACAATTGAAAATACGTTAAATAAAAATACATAAAAATTGAAATTACGGAAAATATAATAATTGCTTACAAATTATATTATTTAAGATTTTATGAAATTATTTTAATTATGGAAATTATAAATTAATAAAAATAAAAGATGAAATTATTGAAATGAAAGATAGTAATAAAATATAGAAGAGAGAAGAATATAAAAGATTTTGGGAGGAAAATATGAGGAATGATTGAAGGAAGTTGTGCCCATTTTGGGAACAAAAAATGGGGGCAACGTTGAAGCTCTAATTGGTCAACTTCATCTCATTTAGGTAAAACACTAGTAGAAAGTAGAAAAAGCCAAAAAGTCCTATGAAAGAGGAAGAAACCATTGGTAATGTCAAGCTCTTATTGCTTGGACCTCATTTATTCTGCCTAAATTTTATAAGATTTAATTAGTATAATATGCTACAATAAGTTTGCTAGACTAGAAATTATGATTCCCCTATCACACTAGATGTCGAACTATGGAAGGTCAAAGTTCCTCCTTGCAAGGGGTGGTTCATATGGGCTCAGCTATTATTTTCATGTTAGAACGGAATGGTCATCAAGCTCTGGATATTACTGATCTTACAGATACTATAAATAGAAGAGGTCCAAATTTGCCCTTCCACTATTAAAAATGTTCTAAGATTACCTTTTGTTACACTTACAGGCCATTGATACCCTTTACTTTTTGACACCTCCGTTATACTTTGGTTAAAAGAAATCTTGTTTCATTTCTTTACTGAAGTTTCAAAATTTCTTCAACGATAGGGTTATCAATAACTCAAAAGTCCAATTTTACAAGTGTTTAGCTCAAAGTTTTCATTTACTTTATAAGCATAAAACAATAAAAATAAATGGAGGGCCAATCATAACAGATCGTAATAAATTCAAAGACCAAAGGAATAAGATATAAGAGACAACAGTTATATGTTAATGGGAGGAGGGTGAATTTTTTTTATTAATGATATGGTTTGGTCTGCCTCTCCATAGAGAGGTTCAGAGCCTTACAATGACGTATTATCTGTTCTTTTAGAAGTGGATGTGAAGAAGAAGCAGTCCCCTTTTTAGGATTCTTTCTCTTAGTATTTACAGCTAGGAGATCTGCCAGCTGGCACCAAGGGGTTGGGACCACATAGAGCCCTCGTAAGGACGGCCATGCCGTGACCTTAGTTGTCAAATTGGATAACTGCCCGATAATCTTGTGAATAAATGGCCATACTATTTATTAATCTCAAATATGTTTTAATAAATGCGTTGGTCTCATTCATTATCATGGGGTCAAGTTCTGACCCATACAGATAGTCCCTCCGCCAATAACCGTAGTCGTTTATGCGTTGGGGACGATCGTAGACAGAGATGGCCGTAACCATTCGTACTTTTAGAGTGGTCGTAGCCTATTGTACGTTTTTAGAGACGGCCGCAACCACTTTTACTTTAAAGATGACTGTAGCCATTTTTACTTGGGAGATGGCCGTAGCCATTTTTACTTTGGAGATAGTCGTAGCCATTCGTGCTTTTAGAGTGGCTGTAGCCTTTCGTACTTTTTTAGAGATGTCCGAAACTATTTTTACTTTAGAGATGGCCGTAGCTATTTATACTTGAGAGATGGCCGCATCCATTTTTACTTGGGAGATGGCCGCAACCATTTTTACTTTGGAGATGGCCATAGCCATTTTTACTTTGGAGATGGCTATAGCCATTCACGCGTGTCTGGAGAGAATACAATCACGCTTACCGCGTATAAGGGGGACATCATATGCATTGTGATGCATGGGGCGTGCACATGGTATCTCGAAGTCGTCACAACCGTTTCATGGGGGACACGTCGATTGCCGGTTGAATGACCGCTCAGTGGTATCTATCATAATGGTGCCCGTTACTATAAGCCTGAACCGTTTTGCGGTTGGTCAGGTAGTTAATAGTGACCTTTTGGATTTGTGAAGGTCATTTATGCTTTGTCTATAAATAAGGGGTTGTGTCGTTCAGTTCTCATTTTTTCGATATTTGTCTAAGTGAAATTGTGAGAGAGATAGCCCCTCTTGTTTTCAGATTATCTAGTCTTTTGCTCCTCCTTAATTCATTCTCTGTCGTTTTCGCCGGATCTTCGTCTTCTCTTTCTTTTCCGGTGAATTTTGCCATTTCTCTCTCGTTATACTGATAATGGCGAGCAATTCTCGTTCTGATATAGCTCTGGTGGCGGTTACGACGGTTGAGGGCCCATCTACGGTGGTGAGAACCACCGATTCGCCGAATGCTAACCGGTTCCCGTCGGCGACTGACATTCTCTCCTTGCCCGGCGGCCCGACAACTGATTTCTCCGAACCCGAGGTAGAGGATCAAGTGGATAAAGCCCACTGATGGGGGAGGTTGGCATCGCTCAGCTGAAGGAGCAGTGTGATGTTCCTCGCTTCGCTGACATCATCCTGGCCAGGAGCGGTGACAGGGTACACGTCGACCACCGAGGGTACTGCATCTTTTACGCCTATTCTTTCAAGCTGAGATTTAGGCTTCCTCTTCCTATGCTGGTGGTGGACTTTTGTCGCTACTACAGGGTGTGCCCTGGTCAGCTCGTCCCTTCCTGCTACAAATTATTGGCGATGGTGATCAAATATGCGGAGTTGGCACGGAGGGAGATTACACTTGGGCACGTGCTAACTCTTTACGCCCCTCAAAGGGTACGTGGAACCATGATTCAGTTGTCCCCTCGTGGGGCCAACAGCTTAACTGCGGAGCTCGATGACGATGTCTCCACCTACCCTTACGAGCACTTTCTCTACATCAGGACTGAGCACATGGTGGCTTGCGCTACTGACTTCCCGGAGGAGTGGAACCATGCACGTAAGTTTCTGTTTACGCTGGTTTTGATTTCCTTTGGTTAAATGTCCTGCTTTATGTTCGTACGTGTTGATATTCTTCTTGCACCGTAGCGGGAGGTGCACCACCGGCGCCATTTTCTGGCATCCATTAGTGGGTCGAGGCCATGCTCCCTGTCATAGCGTGGATTCGTACGTGGGCGTCTTTCTGGGAGGTCCATGGCCGTAGGCCGGCTGCTGGTAAGAATCTGATTTGCTATTATTACTCTTCTTTCGTAGACTTTAGTTTCTTTGGCTTAACCCTTCTTCTTTGGTTGGTCAGAACGACCACGGCGCAGGAGGGCTCCTCAGCTTACTTTTCGTAGGCCGAGGATGACTGCCGATTGATTACAATGTCCGCGCCTCGCTCGGTCCTGAGGGTGACCTCAGTAGAATCCTCGGCGGCTCACTCCACGGTACGACCCGTGCCTCAAGTTGAAGAATCACCAGGGGTCGTGCGTTCCAGGGCATAACGAACACCGAATGATGATGAGGAAGAGGACGGGAGGCTGCTGGTTCGGCGAAGGGTGGCGTTTACCTCGGATCTTCCGGTGGTGATCAGTTTGGACTCTTCGCCATCGGAAGAGGAAGGGGGCGCAACGGACCTTGCCCCAGGGGGCGATCACTCAGTGGGGTTTGCCCCGGTTGGCTCAGGTCAAGGTGACACAATCGCTTCGGCGATTCAAGTTTCTGTTCTTGTTGCTGAGAGCGAAGGTACTTCCTCGGCAACTATTTTGGCGGAGAGTACAAGCACCGATATTTTGGGGAATGCGGGCGCTTCAACGTCCCGAGCGGCAGAGGCCTCGACTTCCAGGGCGGCGGAAGGAAGGGGCGCCTCGGGAGAGGGGGATGATTCGGAGTCCGACATGGATCTTGAAGACGTCCGTCTTTTTCAAGAGGGTTATACCCGCCTAGCGGTGCAGGCCGAAGGGGATTACCATTATTTGGAGATCCCTAACGACCTGCACCTACTGCTCGAGGAGGAGAACCTGGTGACGTTGTTCGGGATTTTGTGCTCAGAAGTGAAGAGCACGTCCTTGAGGGGCATATCGAACGTCAGGTTGATGGGCGAGGTGGCCGCCCTGAGTATAAAGGTATGTATAAAACTTTGGTTTGTTTTCTTTCTTAGTGCGTCTTCTTGTATTAACTGACACTGTGTTTGTTGCAGTCATTTTTGTTGGAGGTGGATAGCATCAGGCGGGCTAACGTCTGCTCGGCGGTTTTTGTGCGATTGTTGGAGAAGTATCGCCGCTATCGTGACCTGTGCCGTGGCTTGCGTGAACCCATAAGGAATGACCCGCGGAACCGGTAGCTGGAAGGAAAGTTGGCACGAAGGGAGCTTCGCATGCAACAGACCCTTAACCGGGTGAATGCTCTTGAGGGGCAGCTCCGTCAGAAGAGCGAGGAGATGGATGCTAAGAAAAAGGCGGCTACTGATAGGGAGCGCCAAAATCAGACTATGGCAGCAGAGGCCGCTGAAGCTTTAACTAGGGAAGTGGCTGCCCTAGAGACGGAGGCCACTGCTTCAAGGATGTAGGCAGAGGATGCCCTAGCGAGGGTTGAAACGCTGCAGGCGACCAACCCTGCCCAAGATAGGGAGCGTGGATTAGAGAGGGCCGCCGCTAACTTTCAAGAGCGGTCGTTGGGGGGGGGGGGGTGTATTGCCGTCTGTGAGCAGGACGCCTGTGCTGCGGCAAACCGTATTGCGGCCTTGGAGGCCGAGAACCATCGCCTGAGGGACCAGGCCGCCTCTTTTGGTCCTGCTCATGAGCTTTGGACATATGTCGAGGCCCAGCTCGATGTGTACATGCGGTTGTGGGAATCCGGCATCGTGTCTGAGGCCACTTATGAGGCGGCACGCCAGAAGGCTCGTGAAGCCTCGATTGCGGTTTTGACCCGTCTACGCCCGAAGGAGATGATGGCGCCGATGGCGCTCATAATGCTGAAGGGGGCACTGGGGGCGCCGAGTGAACAGGTGGAAAGATTTGTAATGTTTGTTTACTTTACATTTTCTCTTTTTTTTTGGTTTTCTTTGTCAGCCTTGGGCCAATGTAATTAGGGGTAACCCCGTGTAAATATTGTAAATATATGTGGTTTTCTTCTTTTCTGCTTGTTTTCTATCGAATACATTATATTTATTTTGTGCCCGTTTACATAGGTTTTGCTTTAGAGTTTCCCCGGTGGGCATGTTAGTAGTCTTGACTGGGTAGGTGGTTTCGACCATTGTATAATCGACCCTTTGCCTTAGGAGGCGATTGGTGCAGATGGCCTTAGCCGTAGATAGGTGCTTTTGGTCATCACCTTCCTCCGCGTGATGGGAGTTGGTTATAGTTGCTTCGGGCAGCGGCGACACAGAGCCTTAGTCCCAGTTCGGGCTTAGTCGAACTACTGGCCGTGGTAATAAAACACAACTTTGTAGTTTGACTTGGGTCGAACTTTACACAGGCCGACATTTTAGTTTTAAGTTAGTCGTACTTACTTGAATGGCGGGGGCACTTGTCCCGGCCTGGGGTTCATCCGTGCTTGGACGTTTGGGAGTGCTCGTCCTCGCCTAATCGCCGCCCGGCTTAGAGCCTTGGGGACGTGTGTTCTTGGCTTCGGCTCATCGGTGGTTGAGCTTGCAGCTTTCGTGACGGAGGCGTGTAGCCTGAGTCCTGGTTCAACTCATAATTGTATTCTTTACTAATTCGTAATGGCGGGGGCAATTAGCCTAAGTTCTGGTCCAATTCGTAGTTGAAATTCTGTAATATCTGAAGGCGCATAGCGTGAATTTCCGTTCAACCGTAGTTGATCTTTTGTAATATTTGAAGGTGCACAACCTAAATTGTCGTTCAACCGTAGTTGAACCTTTGTAATATTTGAAGGCGCATAGCCTGAATTGCCGTTAAACCCCAGTTGAACCTTTGTAATATTTGAATGCGCATAGCCTGAGTCACAGTTCAACCGTAGTTGAACTTTTTGGGAGAAGGCGTGTAGCCTGAACTATCGTTCAACCGTAATTGAACCTTTGTAATATTTGAAGGCGCATAGCCTGAGTCCCAGTTCAACCGTAGTTGAAATTTTTGGGTGAAGGCGTGTAGCCTGAACTACCGTTTAACCGTAGTTAAACCTTTGTAATATTTGAAGGTGCATAGCCTGAGTCCCAGTTCAACCGTAGCTGAACTCTTTGGGTGAAGGCGCGTAGCCTGAACTGCCGTTCAACCGTAGTTGAACCTTTGCACTTTTTGGGTGAGCGCGTAGCCAGAACTGCCGTTCAACCGTAGTTGAATCTTTATAATACTTGAAGGCGCATAGCTTGAGTCCCAGTTCAACCGTAGTTGAACTTTTTGGGTGAAGGCGTGTAGCCTGAACTACCGTTCAACCGTAGTTGAACCTTTGTAATATTTGAAGGCGCATAGCCTGAGTCCTAGTTCAACCGTAGTTGAACTTTTTGGGTGAAGGCGCGTAGCCTGAACTGCCGTTCAGCCATAGTTGAACCTTTGTAATATTTGAAGGCGCATAGCCTGAGTCCCAGTTCAACCGTAGTTTAAATTTTTGGGTGAATGCGCGTAGCCTGAACTGCCGTTCAACCGTAGTTGAACCTTTGTAATATTTGAAGGCGCATAGCCTGAGTCCCAGTTCAATTGTAGTTGAACTTTTTGGGTGAAGGCGCGTAGCCTGAACTAGCGTTCAACCGTAGTTGAACCTTTGTAATATTTGAAGGTGCATAGCCTGAGTTCCAGTTCAACCGTAGTTTAACTTTTTGGGTGAAGTCGCGTAGCCTGAACTGGCGTTCAAACGTAGTTGAACCTTTGTAATATTTGAAGGCGCATAGCCTGAGTCCCAGTTCAACCGTAGTTGAACTTTTTGGGTGAACGCGCGTGGCCTGAACTGCCGTTCAACCGTAGTTGAACCTTTGTAATATTTGAAGGCGCATAGCCTGAGTCCCAGTTCAACCGTAGTTGAACTTTTTGGGTGAAGGTGCTTATCCTGAACTGCCGTTCAACCGTAGTTGAACCTTTGTAATATTTGAAGGCGCATAGCCTGAGTCCCATTTCAATGGTAGTTTAACTTTTTGGGTGAAGTCGCGTAGCCTGAACGGCCGTTCAACCGTAGTTGAACCTTTGTAATATTTGAAGGTGCATAGCCTGAGTCCCAGTTCAACCGTAGATTAACTTTTTGGGTGAAGTCGCGTAGCCTGAACTGGCGTTCAAACGTAGTTGAACCTTTGTAATATTTGAAGGCGCATAGCCTGAGTCCCAGTTCAACCGTAGTTGAACTTTTTGGGTGAAGGCGCGTGGCCTGAACTGCCGTTCAACCGTAGTTGAACCTTTGTAATATTTAAAGGCGCATAGCCTGAGTCCCAGTTCAACCGTAGTTGAACTTTTTGGGTGAAGGTGCTTATCCTGAACTGCCGTTCAACCGTAGTTGAACCTTTGTAATATTTGAAGGCGCATAGCCTGAGTCCCATTTCAATGGTAGTTTAACTTTTTGGGTGAAGTTGCGTAGCCTGAACGGCCGTTCAACCGTAGTTGAACCTTTGTAATATTTGAAGGCGCATTGCCTGAGTCCTAATTCAACCGTAGTTGAACTTTTTGGGTGAAGTCCCGTAGCCAGAACTGCCCTTCAACTGCATTTGAGCCTTTGTAATATTTGAAGGCGCGTAGCCTGAGTTGTAGAGATGCTTTCATACTGTCCTTCCTTTTGGCATGATCCCGTGTGGAAAGAGGGCGAGGTACCTTAGGCCTATTTTCCCCATAGGGATGGGGGATCTGCTTCTTCTTCTTCTTCTTCTTCTTCTTCTTCTTCTTCTTCTTCTTCTTCTTCTTCTTCTTCTTCTTCTTCTTCTTCTTCTTCTTCTTCTTCTTCCCTTTGCTCAGAGATGCGGGGATGTGGAAGCAAGCTCATCTCGAGGTTTTTGACTTCCTATGATCCGATATGGCGCTTGGGCTTGTTCGAACTGGGTTGTTCATTTTCCTTTTTGGTCTAAGGATAAACTACGCGATTCTGCTATGAAATTCCCTCATACGACGCCAAATTGTTTAGCTCAAAGTTTTTATTTACTTTATAAGCATAAAACAATCAAAATAAATGGAGGGACAATCATAGCATATTGTAATAAATCCAAAGACCAAAGGAATAAGATATAAGAGACAACAACTATATGTTAATGGGAGGAGGGAGAAACTCTTTTATTAATGATATTGGTTTTCCATAGAGAGGTTCAGAGCCTTACAATGACGTATATCTCTTATTTTAGAAGTGGATGTAAAGAAGAAGAAGAAGCAGCCCCCTTTTTACGGTTCTTTCTCTTAGTATTTATAGTTAGGAGATCTGCCAGCTGGTACCAAGGGGTTGGGACCACATAGAGGGCGCCGCCCTCATAAGGACGGCCAGGTCGTGGCCTTAGTTGTCAAATTGGATAACTGCCTGATAATCTTGTGAATAAATGGCCATACCATTTATTAATCTCAAATAAGTTTTAATAAATGCGTTGGTCTCATTCATTATCATGAGGTCAAGTTCTGACCCATACAACGAGCTTGTTTTGATCAAGGGTAAAGTTGATGAAAATGCACTCACTACAAGTTTACGGTAACGTCTAATAGGTACAAATTTAATACCATTAAATACATATTTCCAAGAACATTTATACCTTATATATACAATACTCAAATTATAATTGCACAAAGTCGACTTCACATTGTTGCTATGAAAACAAACCACACTACGACTATGGACATGTATAGAGCAAACTGGCAGGACTATTACATAAAGCACATCTACCATCTTGTGATCTTCACAAGCATTGCTCCCATGTGAATGATTTGCTGCAACACTATACTATCACATTTGGGATTTCAGCTGCAACGACGTGAAATAATATTATAACATAATCAAATCTTTCCCAAAACAAGACTGGCACACATATGTACCAGATTGCTACACTAGGAAGTAATCAGAATACTGTTCACGCTTCAGAAGTATCAAATTACTAATTACTGCAACTGTCCGCAACCATAAACCACCAAACATTTGAAATTCCAGCTACAACAACACTAATGAAGATCAAGAACCTTTAAAAATAATGGTTAAATATATTCTATTAACCATGACAACTGTCTACATCATATTTGGGTTTCTATACATAAGAAAGCAATCTAATATTATGGCCAAGAAGCACCGCTACTGTTGTTAGTAAACTGTATTTGTAAAGCAATTTTTGAAATATAAATTAATATTAACAAAAATTATGATAAACAAAAATTATCACAAACAATTCGAGCCCACTGAATTTACAGTGTCTCCTTAAGGAATTTAATCCCCTTCTAGCATCCAAGGTTATGGATTATTTCCTTTCAGGATAGAACGAATTACACACTGGTCTAGTGGTACTCCAAACGCCAGT
This sequence comes from Nicotiana benthamiana, assembly GCA_034376525.1. Lineage (NCBI taxonomy): Eukaryota > Viridiplantae > Streptophyta > Magnoliopsida > Solanales > Solanaceae > Nicotiana > Nicotiana benthamiana. Next base: position 98,587,810 of record CM067323.1, on the reverse strand, counting down.
GTTTCATCGAACACAAAGATCAGTAGCAAATCAGACTTACTTTTCTGCTTTGTTTGTATGCTAAAAGTATGCAAAAGAAGGAGAGAAAACTCAGAAATTCGTAGTGAAATGCTGAGCAGAATAGTGTTGTATTTATAGCAAAAATTTGGTTCAGAATGGTTGTTTTTGCAAAACTGCAATAACATAAATGTCATTACATAAATGACTATTTACTCAACAATAAAGAAGGAAAATAAAGAGGAAAAATTGATGGGTAGTTAATTTTCTGTTACAAAAACAAAAAAACGGATTGGATTTAATATTAATATTCTGTTATTACATTTATGTTAATATTTTACGATTAACAAATAAATTTGGTCCAAAAAGTTAATCAATCAATCATTTGGCCAAAGCCGAAGCGGAGCGACGACAGCGCGAAGCTTGCTTTCTTCTCAACTCTTTAAGAGCTAAAAGAAGAGCAATTGCTTATAAACACATAAAAAATCTCTTCCTCTTCCAATATGGGACAATGTCCATATGCCAAGGGAGGAAACTTGAAATTTCACTCAAAAATTTCATTTCCCTCCATTTCCCATTCACCATCTTTTAAGTATTTAATTTATTAATTAAATACATAAACCCAACAACTGTCTCCGGTGGAAAGTTTCTTTTCAAAAGTTAAGACATATTCAACGCTGCGTGCAGGACTACATAGACAGAAACATTACAATCCCCCTACAAATGACCACATTGCATTTACTATTAAGCATAGAATTCTATTTAGAGTGAATGTCTATCTTGTAGAGAGTTTTACTTTGAGGCTAAGTCAGTTTTCCTCCTATAAATAGAGGGGTCTTACCCCATTGTAAATCACCCCAAAATTCAATAAGAATTTTCTCTCTCTTTCTCTGCAATATTGCTCTTGTTCTTTTATTGTTTTATAACACGTTATCAGCACGAAGCTCTACTATCTCAAGAATCTCTTTGAGAAAATTAAGGTATTTTTTCTCCTCCTAATTTTGTTTTAATTATGTCTGACATTATGAAAAGAAAGTTCGTTACCCTTGAAATTTCGGGCAAGAACTACATGACATGGGTGTTGGATGCTGAAATCCATTTGGATGCAATGGGTCTTGGAGACGCCATTAAAGACAGAAATAATGCATCCACCCAAGACTGTGCTAAGGCCTTGATTTTCTTGCGCCATCACCTTGATGAAGGTTTGAAAATTGAATATCTCATAGTCAAAGATCCACTTATCTGTTATCGTTACGGTGGAAAAGGGCACTGGGCAAAAGTTTGCCGTGTACCAAGACATTTGGTTGAGCTTTATCAAGCATCTCTAAAGAGTAAAGGCCCTGAAACCAATTTTGTCTCTGACAATAATTTTGACATCACCCACTTGGATGTGGCAGACTTCTTTGAACACCATGAGGGGAAAATAGATCACTTGATCGGTGATGGATCCATGGTTAAAGAAGATTGAGCAGTTTGATATTTTTATTTTTACTTATTCGTAGTAGTTAATGAATAAACAATTATCATAATTTTGATTTCAATTCTGTTTACCGTATGATGCATACACTCATATATATACTTGTTGGCTGCATTTAACTACTTACCGTCCTGTTCCATAACATACACTGTGTAGCTAGGCTAGTGTATCGTATTTAACTTAGTTTTGTATAGCAATTATTTTTGATAGTTTATTAATATGACACATCAACAAATCATCATTTTAGTCTATGAACTTATGCGATAGATTTGACAAAATTTTTTTTGAAAAGTTTCCCCATACTCAATGCACCATGCATTTTTTTAATTAACACATTAAAATGATAATTGCTTAATAGTTATGTTAAATAAACAATGTCTATAGAATGTATGTACTGTTTATCAAATTTAATCATCTACCAATTATCTTATGTTGTCGAGATGTGCATGGATATGTCACAATTGTTGTTAAAATATTCCGTATACATATTCCTTTGTGAACGAAATTAGATAGTTTTTACAGTACAGTACATTAATAGATTTATTTGTAACATTAAAATGATATCACAATAACTGTGTTATGTAAACTTTTTACTAGCGTGTTTGGTTACCATTAACACCTATATTGCACCTTTCATCCAAATATTTTTATCCATACTGGTTGAAACATAATTTATTGTACTATATAATAATAAATCTTGTCTATCAAAAAATAATTTGCGATACTTGTGCTACTATAGTCATTATTCGTTCTTTTGATACCACATTCGTACTTGTTGTGTAAACTATCTAATGTTAAACCATGGGAAGCAAATATGGATATCTCACAAAGCAAACTTGGATCAACGTCCAATTGTAAAAATATTTGTTTAATTGATTCATGTACCACACATACGATATTCAAAGAGAAGAAATATTTCTCTCATTTAAGTATGTGTAAGGCCATCTGTTACTACAATTTCTGGTAGTAGTAAATTGATTGAAGGCTCCGGAAGAGCAACTATAACTCTGCCTAAAGGAACAATATTTATCATAGAGAATGCAATGTTCTCTTCCAAGTCCAAGAGGAACTTGTTGAGTTTTAAAGATATCTGTCAAAATGGATATCATATTGAGACAATAGATGAGAATAATCTTGAATACCTCATCATTACAAAGAATGTCTCTGGCCAAAAGAGGGTTATTGAGAAGTTCCCATCTTTATCTTGTGGCCTGTATTGGAAAAAAATTAGTGCAATTGAGGCACATTCCACAATAAACCAAAAGGTTACTGATTCCAATACTTTTGTACTTTGGCATGATCGATTGGGACATCCTGGATCAATTATCATGAGACGGATTATAGAAAACTCATATGGGCATCCATTAAAGAATTTAAAGATTCTTTTAAATAATGAATTTTCTTGCACTTCTTGTTATCAAGGCAAGTTAATTATTAGACCATCACCAACAAAGGTTGGAACTGAGTCACCTACGTTTTTGGAACGTATACAAGGGGATATTAGTGGACCTATTCACCCACCTAGTGGGTCCTTTAGATATTTTATGGACTTAATAGACGCATCCTCTAGATGGTCTCATGTGTGCCTACTGTCATCACGCAACCTTGCGTTTGTAAAATTAATGGCACAAATAATTCGATTACGAGCACAATTTCCTGATAATCCAATTAAGTCTATTAGACTAGATAATGCTGCTGAGTTTTCATCCCAAGCATTTAATGATTATTGCTTTATCAATTGGGATAAAAGTGGAACATCCTGTAGCTCATGTTCACACTCAAAATGGTCTTGCAGAATCTTTAATTAAACGTCTGCAGTTGATTGCAAGACCATTACTCATGAAAACGAGGCTGCCCACTTCGGTTTGGGGTCACGCCATTTTGCATGCAGCAATGCTAGTTCGTCTCAGACCGACGAATTATCACAAATATTCCCCGTTGCAATTAGTTTTGGGTCATGAACCTAATATATCCCATTTAAGAATTTTTGGATGCGCAGTATATGTTGTTATTGTTAGATAATACGCTTAACGCTAGAGGGGGGGGGGTGAATAGCGTTATAATAAAAATTAGCGTAAACTTTGCGGAATTAAAAAATTGCAGGAAGTAAATAAGTGCGATAAATAATAAAGTACGCACCGATGTATTCTGGTTCACCACAACACGTGGCTAGTCCAGTCCCCGAGAGACTCTCTCGAGATTTTCCACTAACTTGTCAAGCTTACGGGTGCTCAACAAACCTTTACAACTTAAGGACACAAGCCTTAACACCTTTGCTCGGAGATACAACACTCCAAGACTTCACTGTTAAGCTTACGGGTGCCTAACCAACCTTTACAACTTAAGGACACAAGCCTTAACACCTTTGCTCGGAGATACAACACTCCAAGACTTCAACCAAGGAAACACAAGTTCCTTACAATAAGAGAATCACAATTCTCTTACAAGTGTACAAAACACTAAACACTCAAACAAAGCACTCCTTAATGAGTAGATATGAGTAAAGGAAGTAAGCTCAAGATCACAACAACTATGGACAAGACTTTGGCTCTCAAAAGCTTTATGAAATGAATATAAAATGATAAACAATAGTATGCAAGCTTATAGCAATAGAATGATCAGTTGTTGTGTATAAAACACTGAAATGAAGCTGTATTTATAGTTGAAAAACTTGGCATTACCGTTGTCTAATTGTCAATTAAGAGTTGCTGATTTTACTGAGTGACAATCGATTGTCAAGAAGCCCCAATCGATTGTTTGCCAATCGTTCCAGAAATCAATCCCAGATTTTACGCTTAACAATCGATTATCCAAGATCAACAATCGATTATTGGCAACGTTCAAAAAATCATTTCCAGATTTTACGTTAAACAATCGATTATACAGAATCAATAATCGATTATTCAGTAACGTTCAAAAAATCTTTTCCAGATTTTAATTTAAACAATCGATTGTATAAAATCAACAATCGATTACTCAGCAACGTTCAAAAAATCTTTTCCAGATTTTAATTTCAACAATCGATTGTACAAAATCAACAATCGATTATCTGACGGTATTTGAAAATATTACGACAACGGTCAGCTTCACAATCGATTGTGCAATGTTAACAATCGATTATTTATCAGACTTTGAAAATCATTTTAGACACTGCCTCGTGACAATCGATTGTTATATACTCACAATCGATTATTTAATAACTTTGAAAGAGTCTGGAAGACACTGCCTCAACACAATCGATTGTCATATGTTCACAATCGATTATTTTGTAACTTTGAAAAATCTGATGGACACTGTCTCTTCACAATCGATTGTCATTAGCTTCACAATCGATTATTCTGAGTTTTGAAAAACTTTGATGTACACTGCCTCATCACAATCGATTGTCATAAGGTTCACAATCGATTGTCATGCAAGTTTGAAAAACCTGATGCTCACTGCCTTAACACAATCGATTGTCATTTAGTTCACAATCGATTGTCATGCAGTCTTGGCTTAACATAATCGATTATCATAAGTACATAATCGATTATCTTAGTCCAGATTTTAGAGGCATGTTTAAAAATCATTTTGACTAAAGTAAATATGCATGATTTAAAATCATTTAGCATTAAATTAAATATGCATGATTTTGTAAAAATAGTTTTACGAGAGAAGCCATGTCATGAGTCAAGTTGTCGGATCAAGATCACAATTAAGAACAACTCATTTAAACTATAAAACTTTGTCTTGTTCTTGAATCTCGTTATCCACCAATTTTGCGCTTGTACTTGAACTTCGTCATATATCAATTTGCGCTTGTTTGTCATTCATCAAAACCTACACATAAGAACACACATTTTAGTATAAAGCCTTGAGAACGTGTTTCCAACAGTTTCCCCCTTTTTGATAATGGCAAACTTTAAGCGGGATATGCAACTTAAACAATTTATAATGACGATTCAAGACAAGTAAAGATATGCAATAAGTATGCGATTAGTTCCCCCTCAATATATGAATTCCCCCTCAATATATGAATTCCCCCTCAATTTAAGCTTATAAATATTGAGAGTGCATACCCGTTATCTTCCCCCTTTTGCCATTAGCAAAAATAATATAAGAAGATGCCAAAGATGTAAATAAAACTTGTTTATTTATTGGAAAGAAAACGTGATTACCTAAAGAGAGTACAATAACTCAAGTAACAGCAGAACAATCGATTATTGACGACAGAAACCGATTTTTTTCTGAAGAAGACTCGATTATTGTGCGTCATGCTTTATAATTCTCCCTACCTTTAGGGCGATACCTGCAAAAATTCGTTAGACGTCTCCGACGCTCAAGTTAGAAATCATGTAAAACTAAAAGATGCAATGCATGACTTAGATCAACGTGGAGTCAAGAATCCCGAGTTCACTACGAATTTGGAAGAAGGACTCATTCTCTAAGGGCTTTGTAAAGATGTCGGCCAATTGATCTTTGGTTTCAACAAATTCAATTTCGACATCCCCCTTGAGAACGTGATCTCTTATAAAGTGATGTCTAATTTCAATGTGTTTTGTTCGCGAATGAAGAACGGGGTTCTTCGTCAAGCATATGGCACTAGTATTATCACATCTAAGAGGGATATGATCAAGACTTAGGCCATAGTCCAAGAGTTGTTGTTTCATCCATAGGATTTGAGCGCAACAACTCCCTGCGGCTACATATTCAGCCTCGGTTGTGGACAACGCAACACTTACTTGTTTCTTACTAAACCAAGAAACGAGAGAGCTACCGAGCAAATGGCAAGTGCCACTAGTGCTCTTGCGGTCCAATTTGCATCCAGCAAAATTGGAGTCGGAATAGCCAACGAGTTGGCATGAAGAACCTTTGGGATACCATAGACCCACATTTGTAGTACCAACAAGGTACTTCAAAATCCGTTTTACCGCAGTAAGGCGAGACTCCTTCGGACACGATTGATAACGGGCGCATAAGCACACGCTAAACATGATGTCCGGACGACTAGCAGTAAGATAAAGAAGAGAGCCAATCATACCTCGATACTTCTTAGTGTCGACTTCCTTACCTTTTTCATCTTTGTCTAGATGATCGGATGTGCTCATGGGAGTCGCCATTGCTTTTGCATTGTTCATTTCAAATCGTTTCAGCAATTCTTTGCAATATTTGGCTTGGCAAATGAACGTACCTTCTTTCATTTGCTTTACTTGTAATCCCAAAAAGAATGTTAACTCACCCATCATAGACATCTCAAATTCGCTTGTCATTAAGTCGGAAAATTCCTTGCATAAGAGATTGTTAGTAGCACCAAATATGATATCATCCACATATATTTGAACTAATAAAATTTCATTGTTTTTATGTTTAACGAAAAGGGTGGTGTCAACTTTCCCCCTAATGAAATCATTTTCCAATAGAAATTTACTCAATCTTTCATACCAAGCTCGGGGAGCTTGTTTTAAACCATAAAGAGCCTTTTTGAGTTTGAAAACATGATCGGGAGATTTAAAATCTTCAAAACCGGGGGGTTGTTCAACATAAACTTCTTCTTGAATAGAACCATTTAGAAAAGCACTTTTCACATCCATTTGATATAAATTGAAATTCATAGAAGAGGCAAAAGCGAGCAATAGACGAATAGCTTCTAATCTAGCTACGGGAGCATATGTTTCTTCATAGTCAATACCCTCTTCTTGATTATAGCCTTTTGCTACAAGCCTAGCTTTGTTTCTAGTGATTACACCATTTTCATCTAGTTTGTTTCGAAAAACCCATTTCGTACCAATTATGGTATGATTTTTGGGTCTTGGCACCAAATCCCAAACGTCATTCCGTTTGAATTGGTTAAGCTCCTCTTGCATTGCCAAGGTCCAAAATTCATCCCCAGTTGCTTCGGAGATGGTTGTTGGTTCAATTTGAGACACAAAAGCAGTATGTCCTAAGGTGTTCTTAAGGGAGTTTCGGGTACTTACCTTTTCTCCGACGTCGCCAATTACCTGTTCGAGAGGGTGATCTTTGATTGTCCTCCATTCGTTTGGCATTGTCGTTTCTTTCTCCAATTGTGGTGCTTCCTCCATTGGTTGTTCCAAGATTTCATCTTTATTTTCCTTAGGCATTTCCTCTTGTATTTTGACTTTCAAGCTATCTAAAATATCTGCAAGATCAAAACCGGAATCCTTTCTCGCCAAGCGAGCATTATTTTCGGAAAATACAACATGAGGGGATTCCTCCACAGTTTCGGTTCTTTTATTAAAAACCCTATATGCTTTGCTACGTGAAGAATAACCAATGAAAATTCCCTCATCGGACTTAGCATCAAATTTTCCCAATTGATCTTTGCCATTGATATGAATAAAACATTTACAACCGAATACTCTAAAATGGGAGATATTTGGTTTCCTTCCCTTATAGAGTTCATAGGGAGTTTTCATGAGTATAGGCCTTATGACTACTCTATTTAAGACGTAGCATGCGGTACTCACGGCATCCGCCCAAAAATATTTGGGAATCTTGGCCTCTTCGAGCATGGTTCTAGCCATCTCTTCGAGACACCTATTTTTCCTTTCCACCACCCCATTTTGTTGTGGTGTACGTGGAGCGGAAAAGGTATGCTCGATACCGAGTTCATCACAAAAGTCCGCAAAGAGATTGTGATCAAACTCTCCCCCATGATCACTTCTAATTGAAGTGACGGTGGTTTCCTTCTCGTTTTGAACACGCTTAAGAAAATATTTAAAATTCTGAAAAGCATCACTTTTATTGGCAAGAAATAAAGTCCAAGTAAATCTAGAATAATCATCAACAATCACAAAAGCATAACGATTTCTTCCTAGACTTTCAATGCGAGATGGTCCAAATAAATCCATGTGAAGCAATTGCAATGGTCTAGTAGTTGAAACAATATTTTTGGATTTGAAAGATGCTTTTGTTTGCTTCCCTTTTTGACAAGAATCACAAATAGAGTCGTTTTCAAATTTCAAATTTGGAAGACCAACAACTAAATTTTGTGAAATCAATTTGTTCAAAAGATGCATGTTTGTATGTGCTACTCTACGATGCCATAGCCAAGTATCATCCTCTTTGCTCATAAGGCAATCCACATATTCGGGTGAGGAATTAGCAAGATCAACCATGTAAATATTATCCACTCTAAAACCACGAAGGATAATTTTGAAATCACTACGTCTAAATACTAAGCATTCATCCGAATCAAATAAGGCAAGATTTCCCTTGCCACATAATTGACTTATGCTCAAGAGATTATGCTTTAAACCTTTCACAAGTAATATATGCTTAATAGAGGAATTTTCATCCTTACCGACCGATCCGATGCCAATAATCTTTCCTTTATTGTTATCCCCAAAAATCACACTTCCTCCTTCTTTGTGTTCTAGTTGAAGGAATTTGGATTCGTCTCCCGTCATATGTTTGGAGCATCCACTATCAAGGTACCATAGAACACTTGATCCCTTCAAACATACCTACAAAACAAGTTAATGCGTTTTAGGTACCCATGACATTTTAGGTCCTTGAGGGTTAGACATATTATAATGATGCGATTGAGTGATATGTCTATGTCGTGTAAAGCATGCAGGAGCAATATGACCAATGCGTCTACAATAATGACAAGTCACGTTGGGGTTATGCATCCTTCTAGGTTCATAGTAACTTGATGGACGAAAATGAATTACTCTATTTTCATTATGACTATTGCGCATTTCATGAGAACAATTTCTCCTACTATTAGTTCTAAAATGAGCAGCATTTCTAGAGTAATGGTCATGTCTAGATGTTCTAAAAGGTTCAAAACTCCTTCTAGTGTTTGTCCTAGAATATGCATCATTTCTAGGGTAGTCATTTCTAGGTGGTAAGTCATTTCTAGGTCTTCTAAAATGCTCAACATTTGGTCTAGCATGCATATTTGTTCTAGGATTGCTATTTCTACGATAAGCATTTGTTTTATTAATCCTAGGTTGAGCCTTAGGTGGTTGGGGTTTGGCGTCAACCTTTTCTTTAGGCTCATTCTTAAAGCCTATGCCATGCTTGGTTGATTTCAAATTAACAAGGACCTTATTCAAATTTTTGTGGGAAGAATTAAACTTATCTAAGGTACCTTTAAGTCTATCTACCTCATTTTCGAGATGCATGCAAGAAGAACAATTTTTAATAGAACTTTCGGGCTTGTCGGCGCTTCTTTTTCCGAAAAACTTGTTTTCCTCTTTCAGCTTCTCATTTTCTAAAACCAGTTTTTCTAAATCCTTTTCTTTCAAAGAAAGCTGTTTTTGAAAATCTTTTTCTTTTAGAGAAGCATTTTCTTTTATGCTCTTGACAGTTTTTGAAGCCTTAATAAATTCAGTATATAGCTCATCAAAAGCAGTTCGCATTTCTTCAAGAGTAAAGAAGTTTTTAGAAGAGATTTGACATACCTCATCTTGCTTGTCTTCTTGCGCCATAAGACAAAGGTTTGCGGCTTCGTCTTCTTCTTCTTCGCTTGACTCATCTCCGGAGTCTCCTCCCCAAGAAATGTATGCACGTTGCTTCTTAAAAGGTTTCTTCTCCTTTTTGATGTTTGGGCAATTTGATTTGACGTGCCCGGTTTCACCGCATTCATAGCACTTTATTTGCTCGCCTTGCTTTTTGCCCGTTCGTTCATACTCCTTTCGCATGAACTTTTGAAATCTTTTGATAACGAGTCCAAACTCGTTGTCTCCGTCCTCATCAACTTGAGGTTGGCTTGTGCTTGCCTTAAGCGCTATTCTTTGCCTCCTTTGATCATCAGCAAGAGGGTTAAGTATAGTAGACTCATAAGTCTTATGGTTACCTCTTAATGCGTCGATGGTGACATTTGAGACGCCAATGGATTCTTGGATTGCGTCGGCCTTTGATCGCCATGCCGGAGTGAGACTTCTAAGAATTTTTCGAACAAGTTCTCTATCCGTGAATGTCTTCTTGAGAGCATGTAGATCATTTACGATTATTTAAAATCGTTCAAACATTTCATCCACCTTTTCACCTTCCTTCATGTGAAATAATTCATAAGCATGGGTTAGGAAATCAATTTTGGCTTCACTTACCTGGTCCGTACCTTCGTACGTAATTTCCAGCTTGTCCCACATTTCCTTCGCCGTTGTGCAACACGATATTTTCCTGTAATCGTCAGCATTTACAGCACAATATAGTAAATTAATTGCTTTAGCATTATTTTGCACCTTTCGGATATTATCCGCGTCATATTCTTCTTCGGACTTGGGAACCCATTCGTTTTCAACCTTTTTGGTTGGAATTTGATTTCCCTTTGTTATCACCTTCCAAAGAAGAAAATTGTTTGCTTGAACGAAGATTTTCATCCTCTCCTTCCAGTACGTATAGTTTGTACCGTTGAATAGAGGTGGTCGTGTGGAGCATTGTCCTTCATCAATTCCTGCAAAAGAGTCACGAGAAGAAGCCATGGATGGTTCTCTCAAACTGTTAAGTCTTCGGAGAGTTGGGCTCTGATACCAATTGTTAGATAATACGCTTAACGCTAGAGGGGGGGGTGAATAGCGTTATAATAAAAATTAGCGTAAACTTTGCGGAATTAAAAAGATGCAGGAAGTAAATAAGTGCGATAAATAATAAAGTACGCATCGATGTATTCTGGTTCACCACAACACGTGGCCGAGAGACTCTCTCGAGATTTTCCACTAACTTGTCAAGCTTACGGGTGCTCAACAAACCTTTACAACTCAAGGACACAAGCCTTAACACCTTTGTGCGGAGATACAACACTCCAAGACTTCACTGTTAAGCTTACGGGTGCCTAACCAACCTTTACAACTTAAGGACACAAGCCTTAACACCTTTGCTCGGAGATACAACACTCCAAGACTTCAACCAAGGAAACACAAGTTCCTTACAATAAGAGAATCACAATTCTCTTACAAGTGCACCAAACACTAAACACTCAAACAAAGCACTCCTTAATGAGTAGATATGAGTAAAGGAAGTAAGCTCAAGATCACAACAACTATGGTCAAGACTTTGGCTCTCAAAAGCTTTATGAAATGAATATAAAATGATAAACAATAGTATGCAAGCTTATAGCAATAGAATGATCAGTTGTTGTGTTTAAAACACTGAAATGAAGCTGTATTTATAGTTGAAAAACTTGGCATTACCGTTGTCTAATTGTCAATTAAGAGTTGCTGATTTTAATGAGTGACAATCGATTGTCAAGAAGCCACAATCGATTGTTTGCCAATCGTTCCAGAAGTCAATCCCAGATTTTACGCTTAACAATCGATTATCCAAGATCAACAATCGATTATTGGCAACGTTCAAAAAATCATTTCCAGATTTTACGTAAAACAATCGATTATACAGAATCAATAATCGATTATTCAGCAACGTTCAAAAAATCTTTTCCAGATTTTAATTTAAACAATCGATTGTATAAAATCAACAATCGATTACTCAGCAACGTTCAAAAAATCTTTTCCAGATTTTAATTTCAACAATCGATTGTACAAAATCAACAATCGATTACCTGACGGTATTTGAAAATATTACGACAACGGTCAGCTTCACAATCGATTGTGCAATGTTAACAATCGATTATTTATCAGACTTTGAAAATCACTTTAGACACTGCCTCGTGACAATCGATTGTTATATACTCACAATCGATTATTTAATAACTTTGAAAGAGTCTGGAAGACACTGCCTCAACACAATCGATTGTCATATGTTCACAATCGATTATTTTGTGACTTTGAAAAATCTGATGGACACTGTCTCTTCACAATCGATTTTCATTAGCTTCACAATCGATTATTCTGAGTTTTGAAAAACTTTGATGTACACTGCCTCATCACAATCGATTGTCATAAGGTTCACAATCGATTGTCATGCAAGTTTGAAAAACCCGATGCTCACTGCCTTAACACAATCGATTGTCATTTAGTTCACAATCGATTGTCATGCAGTCTTGGCTTAACATAATCGATTATCATAAGTACATAATCGATTATCTTAGTCCAGATTTTAGAGGCATGTTTAAAAATCATTTTGACTAAAGTAAATATGCATGATTTAAAATCATTTAGCATTAAATTAAATATGCATGATTTTGTAAAAATAGTTTTACGAGAGAAGCCATGTCATGAGTCAAGTTGTCGAATCAAGATCACAATTAAGAACAACTCATTTAAACTATAAAACTTTGTCTTGTGCTTGAATCTCGTTATCCACCAATTTTGCGCTTGTACTTGAACTTCGTCATATATCAATTTGCGCTTGTTTGTCATTCATCAAAACCTACACATAAGAACACACGTTTTAGTATAAAGCCTTGAGAACGTGTTTCCAACAGTTAGAAAATACACATAACGCTAGAGGGGGGGGTGAATAGCGTTATAATAAAAATAACGTAAACTTGCGGAATTTAAAAATTGCAGGAATTAAATAAGTGCGATAAGTAAATAAATAGGAACGAACGCACCGATGTATCCTGGTTCACCACAACCCATGGCTAGTCAAGTCCCCGAGAGACTCTCTCGAGCTTTCCACTAACTTCGTCAAGCTTACGGGTGCTTAACAAACCGTTACAATTGCTCAAGGATACCACACCTTAAGACTTCACTTGCTTGAGGATACCTCACCCCAAGACTTCAACCACTAAGACTTTGGGTACTTAGCAAACCCGACAAATGAGAAGATATGTTCTTCTCAATAAACTCTCTTTTACAACAAATACTCTCTCAATAGAGTGGATAAAGAGATACACAATAAGCTCTATGAACAACACAAAGTTGTCTATCAAATGGCTCAACAAAAGCTCTAAAATGATGATTGAAAATGATCAATATGTATAACAATGTATGGAGGAGTTGTGTGTTTAAAATCAGCTCAAAAGACCTCTTTTTATAGGTGAAAAAGTGGTGCTGACCGTTGCTTAATTGACAAATAAAATCCCTGATTCTGTGCTCAAACAATCGATTGTTTGGAGTAGATAATCGATTGTTTGACCAACATTCAAAAGACAGATTCCTGATTTTAGGCTAAACAATCGATTTTATGGACTAAATAATCAATTTTATTCAACGTTCAAAAATCAATTTAGGATTTTGTGGAACGGTCAAAATATAATCGATTGTATGAAAAAAAATAATCGATTGTTTAGATGTTTAAAAACTTCGGTTGCACACTGTCTCAAAATAATCGATTGTTAAAAGTAGACAATCGATTGTTTGCTAATTTGAAAAATTAGAGATCACACTGTCTTAATACAATCGATTGTAGGATTCAAATAATCGATTGTTGAGACCCAGATTTAAAAGACATGTTTAAAACCTTTAACAACATTCTGTTTTAACACAAAGATGCATGTTTATGATAAATATGATTTAATAAAATATTTTATGCATGTTTATGATGACCTAATGTTGAGCCAAAGGATAACATAACTTAAGCGTTGTCCTTACATTGGTTCTACCAAACGACCTACGTCTTGGGTCTTCGGTCTTGAACTCTTTGGCTCGTTCATGCAATTCCGTCATCAGTATGCTTCTCGCCATTTGATTGATTGTCATATTATATCGTTGTTTGACACTTGACTTCATTGTTTGTCATTCATCAAAACCTATACCTGAAAATTATGCTCATACAACCAAAACGCACATATCATAGATATACATGATTTCCAACAATTTCCCCTTTTTGATAATGACAAACAACGGAAGATATGCATATTGAATTCCCCCTAAATAGATGCTATATCTCAACATACAATTTATGCAACCAATTCAAGTCAATATAATTCCCCCTTAATTGAATATTCCCCCTCAATTAAAGCATGCATATCGCCCATATTCTTCCCCCTTTTGGCATTAGCAAAAAGAGTATACCAAAAGTTTATTTAAACCATTGACGATACCAATCGTTATAGACAAGATCATATAAAAAGTTAGTAAATGGCATACTAATAATAACGATCATTTTTCTCAACTATGCCAATTGTTATTTAAACTAAAAATATTCATCAAAACATGAATCAATCATTCAAAAATAAAACTTATTAAAGCATGTATCAACCAAAACTGATATAGATTATTTGCACATATCAACTCATTGCGTTTTTATTCAAAATACGATAACTAACCGACATTCCCCCTTAATGCATTAAGGTTTCGTGCTTGGTGCATCCACTACAATATTGTAGTCTTCAAGCACACCTGCAAGAACCTAAAAATAGGTTTTTGGTACCCAACTTCTTTTGGGTCGTTGGGGGTTAGGGTAACAATAGTCATAATCAACACATAAATCTCTATGTTTAGCAAAACAAACGGGTACAATGTGTCCTACCCGATTACAATAGTGACATATAACATTAAGATTGTGCATATGTCTAGGTTGAGCCAAATGCGTTCTAGGTGATCTAAAGTTGTTCCCCCTAGAAGCGTTGAATTTCCTAGAGTCATGTCTAGGTGGTCTAAAATTATTCATTCTAGACTCATTTATAAAATTCCTAGAATTGTGTCTAGGTGGTCTAAAACAATTAATCTTAGACTCATTAGTGAGGTTCCTAGAATTCTTTCTAGATGGTCCGACCTCATTACTTTCATCCTTTTTAATATCTTCAATTTTAGGACTATCAACACTACGTGTTTCTAGTGCTTTCCTAAGTTCTGTGTTCCCTAGTATTAAAGAACTACAAGAAGAACAATTGGAACAATTATCAATAGAAGAGGCTTCATTTAATTTCTTGATTTTATTTTTAAAATCAACAATGTCATTTTCCAAAAAATTATTTTCTTTTTTTAAAACTTCAATTTTATTTTTAAGAACACCATTTTCATTATTCAATTTTTCAAAAACTATTTCTTTCAAAGAAGAGGATTTTTCAAACTCTTTTTCTTGTAAAGAAAGTGTTTTCTGAAAATCTGTTTCTTGCAAAGAAAGTGTTTTCTGCAAAGAAAGTGTTTTCTTCAATTCTATGATAGTTTTGGAAGCATTAACAAATTCACCATATAATTCATCATAGGCATTTTATAATTCTTCAAACGAGTGAGAGTTAGAAGTACTTACCTCTTCTTCTTTGTCGGCCATGAAGCATAATGCGGCAGTTTCATCGCCCGAGCTGTCCGAATCCCGTGATACGCGCCTATGGTGTTTCTTCTTTTTCTTGTCCTTCTTCATAGACTTACAAGACTTTTCAATTATATCATTTGAAATATTATCATCATCCCTTTCCGAATCACTTACCTCTTCTCGTTTAGAGGATGAGGCTTTGAAGGCGAAATTCGAATTGCTTCTAAGATAAGGATTAAGAATTGTGCTACCATAAGTTTCGAGGTTACCTCTTAGTCCATCAATAGTGATATCTGTGAATTCCATCGACTCTTGGATGGCATTGGCTTTGGAGCACCATTCGGGAGTGAGACTCCGTAGGACTATTCGAACAAGATCTTTGTTCGTGTAAACTTTCCCGAGAGCATGGAGATCGTTGACGATTCTTAAAAATCGTTCAAACATAACACCAATGGGTTCCTTCTCCATTTTAAAGATTTCATATTTATGTGTTAGAAAATCAATTTTGGCTTCTCGGACTTGAGGCGTACCTTCATAAATGATCTCGAGCTTATCCCACATCTCCTTGGCGGTTGTGCAGCAAGAGATTTTTCGATAAACATCTGGATTCACCACACAATATAATACATGGATGGCCCTTGCATTATTTTCAACTTTCTTGATGTCCTCGGCATCATATTCATCTTCCTTCTTTGGAACCGTGGTTTCTCCAACTTTCTTTGTTGGCATTGGTTCACCATTTTTGATGATTTGCCACAAACGAAAACTGTTTGCTTTGAGGAAGATACTCATCCGTTCTTTCCAATATGTATAGTTTGTTCCGTCAAATAGTGGAGCACAAGTGGTGGACTGTCCTTCATCCGTCGTTCCTGCGTTCAATATTCTCAACAGAAAAATATATATTTCTCTCAACCGGTTAAGGCTTTCAGAGAGTTAGGCTCTGATACCAATTGTTAGAAAATACACTTAACGCTAGAGGGGGGGTGAATAGTGTTATAATAAAAATAACGTAAACTTGTGGAATTTAAAAATTGCAGGAATTAAATAAGTGCGATAAGTAAATAAATAGGAACGAACGCACCGATGTATCCTGGTTCACCACAACCCGTGGCTAGTCCAGTCCCCGAGAGACTCTCTCGAGATTTCCACTAACTTCGTTAAGCTTACGGGTGCTTAACAAACCGTTACAGTTGCTCAAGGATACCACACCTTAAGACTTCACTTGCTTGAGGATACCTCACCCCAAGACTTCAACCACTAAGACTTTGGGTACTTAGCAAACCCGACAAATGAGAAGATATGTTCTTCTCAAACAACTCTCTTTTACAACAAATACTCTCTCAATAGAGTGGATAAAGAGATACACAATAAGCTCTATGAACAACACAAAGTTGTCTATCAAATGGCTCAACAAAAGCTCTAAAATGATGCTTGAAAATGATCAATATGTATAACAATGTTTGGAGGAGTTGTGTGTTTAAAATCAGCTCAAAAGACCTCTTTTTATAGGTGAAAAAGTGGTGCTGACCGTTGCTTAATTGACAAATAAAATCCCTGATTCTATGCTCAAACAATCGATTGTTTGGAGTAGATAATCGATTGTTTGACCAACGTTCAAAAGACAGATTCCTGATTTTAGTCTAAACAGTCGATTGTATGGACTAAATAATCGATTGTATTCAACGTTCAAAAATCAATTTAGGATTCTGTGGAACGGTCAAAATATAATCGATTGTATGAAAAAAAATAATCGATTGTTTAGATGTTTAAAAACTTCGGTTGCACACTGTCTCAAAATAATCGATTGTTAAAAGTAGACAATCGATTGTTTGCTAATTTGAAAAAACTTCAGATCACACTGTCTTAATACAATCCATTGTTGGATTTAAATAATCGATTGTTGAGACCCAGATTTAAAAGGCATGTTTAAAACCTTTAACAACATTTGTTTTAACACAAAGATGCATGTTTATGATAAATATGATTTAATAAAATATTTTATGCATATTTATGATGACCTAATGTTGAGCCAAAGGATAACATAACTTAAGCGTTGTCCTTACATTGGTTCTACCAAACGACCTACGTCTTGGGTCTTCGGTCTTGAACTCTTTGGCTCTTTCATGCAATTCCGTCATCAGTATGCTTCTCCCCATTTGATTGATTGTCATATTATATCGTTGTTTGACACTTGACTTCATTGTTTGTCATTCATCAAAACCTATACCTGAAAATCATGCTCATACAACCAAAACACACATGTCATAGATATACATGATTTCCAACATATGTGCCTGTAGCACCGCCATACCGCACCAAAATGGGTCCGCAAAGAAGGTTAGGAATATTTGTTGGGTTTGAATCGCCCTCCATTATTCGCTACCTCGAAACTTTGACAGGGGATTTGTTCACTGCACGATTTGCAGACTGTCGATTCGATGAGACATTTTTCCCAAAATTAGGGGAAGAAGTTGGTGAAACCAAACGGGAAATTTTGTGGAAAAATCCATCATTATCTCATCTTGATCCACATACCTCTATTTGTGAAAAAGAGGTGCAAAATATTATCCATTTGCAAAGAATAGCAAATCAAATGCCTGATGCATTCACGGACTTGAAAAGGATAACAAAATCTCACATCCCCGCAGAGAATGTTCCAATCCGTATTGATGTCCCTATTGGACAATCTTCTAGTGTCATATCTAATGAGTCGAAAGCATGCCTAAAACGTGGCAGGCCATTAGGTTCCAAAGATCGAAATCCTAGAAAAAGGAAAGCAAATGATCAAAATGATACTACGAAAGAATCTCATGAGGAAATTCACGATTTAATAAATTCTAAGATTCATGAAGAATCCATTGAGCCCGAGACTCAGGAAAATAAGGAACTATCAATAAATCCAATCGATATTGAGACAAATTTTAATCGAGTGGATATTGTGGTGGATTATGTCTTTGCATATACTGTTGCATCTAGCATTATGCAAGAAAGTGAGGATCTTGAACCTCAATCTGTTGGAGAATGTCGACAAAGACTTGATTGGCCAAAATGGCAAGAAGCAATCCAATCAGAATTGAATTCACTTGCAAAACGTGAATTTTTTGGGCCTATAGTTGAAACACCTAATGGTGTTAAGCCTGTTGGCTATAGATGGGTCTTTGTACGCAAGAGAAATGAGAAAAACAAGGTACAAAGATATAAGGCACGCCTTGTTGCACAAAGATTTTCTCAAAGGCCTGGTGTCGATTATGAAGAGACATATTCACCCGTAATGGATGCTATAACTTTCCGTTATCTCATTAGTTTTGTTGTCCTTGAAAAGCTTGACATGCATTTAATGGATGTAGTTACTGCCTATCTTTATGGCTCACTTGATAATGAGATATACATGAAAATTCCCGATGGATTCAAAATGCCAAACACTCATAATTCAAAGTCCCGGAAAATATTTTTAATCAAATTGCAAAGATCTTTGTATGGTCTAAAGCAATCAGGACGAATGTGGTATAATCGTCTTAGTGAGTATTTATTAAAGGAAGGCTATATAAATGATGCCATTTGCCCATGTGTTTTTATAAAGAAAACAACATCGAAATTTGTTGTACTTGCCGTATATGTCGATGACATAAACCTTATTGGAACTCCCATAGAACTCCAAAAGGCAACTGATTATTTAAAGAAGGAATTCGAGATGAAAGATCTCGGAAAGACAAAATTATGTCTTGATTTGCAAATTGAATATTTGGCAAACGGAATTTTTGTTCATTAATCCGCCTATATAGAAAAGGTATTGAAACGATTTTACATGGATGGAGCATATCCTTTAAGTACTCCGATGGTTGTTCGATCACTTGATGTGAATAAGGATCCATTCCGACCGCAAGAAAAGAATGAAGAGCTACTTGGTCCTGAAGTACCATATCTTAGTGCTATTGGCGCACTAATGTATCTTGCAAATACTACAAGGCCTGACATAACTTTTTCAGTTAATGTCTTAGAAAGATATAGCTCTGCTCCCACAAGGAGACATTGGAATGGAATCAAACATATATTGCGGTATCTAAAAAGGACTACCGATATGGGCTTATTTTATAGCAATAATTGCAGTCCTGATCTTGTTGGTTATGCTGATGCTGGATATTTATCTGACCCACACAAGGCTCGATCTCAAATAGGTTATGTGTTTATCTGTGGAGGCACTGCCATATCTTGGCGATCGACTAAGCAATCAATTGTGGCTACTTCATCTAATCATGCTGAGATAATCGCTATTTATGAAGCAAGTCGAGAGTAAGTGTGGTTGAGGTCTATAATACATCATATTCAAGACAAATGTGGTTTGAAATGTGACAAACTACCCACGATTTTGTATGAGACAATGCAGCATGCATAGCCCAATTGAAGGGAGGATTCATAAAAGGAGACAGAACAAAGCATATTTTACCAAAGTTATTTTTCACACATGATCTTCAAAAGAATGGTGATATCAATGTGCAACGGATTCGTTCAAGTGATAATATGGCTGATTTGTTCACAAAATCTCTACCGACGTCAACCTTCAAGAAGCTAGTGCACAAGATTGGGATGCGAAGGCTCAAGGATGTGAATTGATGCTCTCTTCAGGGGGAGTTAATGCGTGTTGCACTCTTTTTCCCTTACAAGGTTTTGTCCCACTGGGTTTTCCTTGCAAGGTTTTTAACGAGGCAACCAATAGGCGCATTACTAAATATGTGTACTCTTTTTCCTTTTCTAGATTTTTTTTCTCATTGGGTTTTATTTTAGTTAAGGTTTTAATGAGGCACATTATTTATTGAGTAGACATTCAAGGGGGAGTGTTAAGAATAGAATTCTATTTAGAGTGAATGTCTATCTTGTAGAGAGTTTTACTTTGAGGCTAAGTCAGTTTTCCTCCTATAAATAGAGGGGTCTTACCCCATTGTAAATCACCCCAAAATTCAATAAGAATTTTCTCTCTTTTTCTCTGCAATATTGCTCTTGTTCTTTTATTGTTTTATAACATTTACAAAATATTAACATCAAAATTGCCAAACACTTATAAGAACTAAAGCTATATCTTCAATTTCTGCAAAACCAAATAGTTATTTGCAAACACTATCATTTGAGTTTTGACAACCAAAGACATCCATTGTATTAGTGATGTTGCCAAAATTTAATTTGCCTCACTCCAGCATTACAGGTAACGTATATTTTTGGCAACATTCCTGTTTCAAGTCTTTGTTTTGTTGATGTAAACTTTTAAATTTGGTACAATTCTGAAAACTTACACTATCTTATATCTAATTTTTCCTACTGATAGACACAAAATTAGGCGCTTCATACCAAACTGCAATTGAACCAGATGCAGGGGCGGCCGGACGAATTTTGTGACATAAAGCCAAACTTTAAATGGGCCCTTAATGTTTTAAATTTTTATTTATTTATTTGAAGTCTATTTTTTAATAACTTTTCTTAGATACAAAGTTATTAATAATTTTCTTATAATTAATAACTCCTAATAAGTATTTCTCAACTAACAATATAACTAATTCACTTAACCATTCTTGTGACATTGTTGTTCTTAGGTAAGATTTTATAAATTTTAAATTTGAAACTTCTTTGAGTTATTAACATTATTCCATAAGAAATTTAGGCATTTGAAAAAGAACTAAATCTTTTTATTTGATTAAATGTATCAATTAAACTGTTATCTTCTAATTGTAGTATTTTTCTTAATATTTTTAATTCAGAAAATAAATTTAAACCATCAATATTGAATTTATTATTATGCTTTAAGTAACATTCAAGATTAAGGCAATATTTTTTAAAATTTCCAACATCTAATGATCTTAATTTTTACTGCCAAATAGAAAATTAAAAATATTTTCATATACTTTGAATTGTTCAAATCTATTTTGGAGTGCAAAAAATAGCCTTGTCTATTATATATAAAAGCAATCAACTCTAAGGGACTCTTCCAAAAATTTTGTGATTTAATTATCAACATTCGCATCAAATTGTTACTTCCTATATATCACACGTTTCTTACGAAATTTGGATTTGATATTCATTTCAAGTGCAATTTCCTTAGTAGAAATCATAGCAGTTGCAAATACTTCTTTTTGTACTTTTTAAAGAAATAAATCAAACTTTTTTACTTTACAGAACTTTTTTTAAAATTTATATATAGTCCATCAAATGTAACAAAAAATTGGACCTTCACAAATATGAGGCCTAAAGCAATTGCTTTACTTGCTTTATGAAAGGCCACCCCTGACCAGATGCAAACAAAATGATACATATTTCAATGAATTTCTTGAACACCAACATAAATGATAGTTGTTAGCTGTTAGATGGGAGAATTGCACATAAAGTACAACTCATACACACATTGGAACTTAGTAGCATAGTTATAACTTTGCAAATCTATAGCCCAAAGACAATAGGCCCAAATCTGAAAAATCCAGCATTTTTTTACTCAATCAACAATTGTTGAGGTCACCGCTATTCAACATTCTTATTGTTGAGGAGAGCTTTTGCATTTATCTTCTACCAAAATCAGTATTTTAGTATTAACTTTATGAGATAATTAATAAAAATATATTTAAATATAAAGAGAGAAAGAAAAAAAAAAGAATTGGTAGCTTTTGTAAAGAGAGAAAGAAAAAAAAAAAGAATTGGTAGCTTTTTTCCCTTTGTCGGAGGCAGATAATTTACTGGGTTTCAATTAAATAGTTATTAAATATATAGTATATGAATATAAAAGTAGAAGAACTCGATTAAATAATTAACAAATTTCATTCAAATATATAAAAAAATTGCCAGTTTTTTGCCTTCTCAACAGTATAACAGATGGTAATTCCTTCCTATACACACATCATTGCTAGATTTTAATAATAGAGTTTAACCCAAAACAAAGAATAAGTTAAAAAAAAATAAAGGAGGTTGTCCAGCTCGAGAAAAGGTAAGAAAACATTCAAAAATTTAATTTC
Source organism: Nicotiana benthamiana (assembly GCA_034376525.1). Taxonomy (NCBI): domain Eukaryota; kingdom Viridiplantae; phylum Streptophyta; class Magnoliopsida; order Solanales; family Solanaceae; genus Nicotiana; species Nicotiana benthamiana. The sequence continues at coordinate 98,565,298 of CM067323.1, read as the reverse complement.
TCCTTTCTACGTTCTTATACACTGGTATATACATAATTATACAAAATTATGGAGTATACACTTTATATATATATATATATATATATATATATATATATATATATATATATATATATATATCAAATATTTAAACAATGTATTTACGTTGTATAATTGTGAATAAACACCAATTATAATACGTTTATAGAGAAAATATCTTTTAGCCACCATTACACCTCAATTTTAACACAAGAAGAATAAGAAGAAGTTAGTAATCCACCAAATACGCAAAATAATTTGTAGACTTGGTATAATAGTATATAAGAGATGTTTACTTACTCATATACATTATTATATAATATTATATATTGTTATACAAATAAATCCTATCAATGGAGCTTCACGGGTTTTCTTCTGCCTTTACTGAAATTTGACTTAAATCTAGCTCAAATCTATTCTAAATCACTTCAAATTTAAGTTTTGAACTCCTCTTTATGTTTTCAATCAATTAGAACAACACTCAATCATGTTTTCAAGCAAACAATAACACCCATTTCAAAATTAATCTCAAATCTTAGATCTTAGTGTGCTTTCAAACCCAAATCTCAAATATGGTTCAAACTTAAAGCTTCAGCCTTCGATCGAGTTTTCTTAATCAATCAAATTTTAAATTTGAGAAACTTGAGCTCCAATAATGGAGGTTTTATAATTTATATACACTTGAACGAAGAGAATACTAAACCTAGCAACAAGGATGAGGCAAATTCGTAACTGAATAACTTCAAATCTTGCTCAAAGATCAGCTTCGATTTTGGAGTTGAAGTGCGCTTATATGATAAGGCAGAATACACATAAAATAGAGATATCAAGAAGCTTATGTGTGTTATAGACAGTGGAGGAATTGCGTATCTAATAATGGGCTAAATGATGAAAAGATTATTTCAGGTTATGTACAACTCGGACCAAATAGCGTTAGGACTTCAAATTTGATCATTTTCAGTTAGACTGTTGGGCTAAGTGACATGGAACATAATTCTGTATCGTTAGATTACTACATCCACAAGATATGCTCAACCAAGAATAGATATCGAAGAAGTAAGAACAAGGTTGTGACTCACTAAATTGGATTTAAATGTAGAACCAAAAAAATATTTTAACTTTGTATAACCTTTGTCACCATTCAAGACATTCGCCTTGAGCTCTTCAATTCATAGCGTCTTATGCTACTTTTACTCCATTCAGAATGACCTACCCTCCCCAAAGCGTTAAGGTTTCATCTGCTCGAATTTAGACGTCGTTAACTCTTCATGTATCCTGGAGATCTAAGTGGCACATGTAGTGAAATCTTAGGTTAATAATGTAAACACACAACTTTTTCATCGCTTTTCTTAACACTTCTCTCATTTCCAACTTTTGACCATCAAACACATATTTTATTGCACCTATGATATTTCAATTTTCAATTAATCTTATAATAAAAAGGAGCAACTGATTTTGCTCTTCACAAGGTACAAAAATGACCCCATAAATGTCATCCTTCTAGTATATTTTAATCGACCAACCTCTTTAACATCACTGAAAAACTTAAGTCTATCAAAAGAAGGTCACACAATATAAGTGGCACATTTTTTAATTAGAGACAAACATAGGCAATATTGTAGTAGAAACACACACAACCCATAAATATTGTTTGGCATCGAAGTAAATAACGTACTTCTTGAATTCATGAACGATAGAACAACAGGCAAATGGAAATTAAAAAACAATAAATATTCTTTAATTTGTCGAACATTTGGGGTGCCTCAAATAACTCAAACAATGAGATTAAAAAAGGAGTATAATGTATACTATTCTAGTTCAATATTTTGTCACTTGTAATCAAGTCGTTATTTATCTTTCTTCCATCACTTACTTACCCCCATACCAACAATCTTAGAGCTTCAAATAGGAAAGAAGTGAGCAGAAATTTGTAAAATTAACAGAAAAGTGAAGATGAAGAGGGGAAACAGGGAACCAAGTTTACTGCCCAAAAATAAAGTTTATATTCATCAAATATCAAAATTTTGCATGGATATATCTTATTCCAAACATGCATTCCTAAATTAAATAAAGTTACAGATATGCATGTAAAAAATCCAAAAAAAATAAAAGATCTGTTAGAAAAGTAGATGACATAATAGAGTGTATGGGTCAAAATATGACCCTTAGATAATTAACGAGATTGATTATATCCTAAGCTAATTCGTAATTAATAAATGGTATGACCACTTATTAATCACGATACCCGATTATTAGCCGACTCGATCATTAAGGCTACGGCCTATCCGCCATCGTAAGGACGGAATCTCAGCATAGTCACAGCTGTCATTGCTAGCTCATACATCTTAAATCTATAAATACTAAGAGAAGGAAACCTAGAAGGGGGACTGCTTCTTTTCTTCATCACTATTCTCTAGAAAAGAGAGAACATGATTGTAAGGCCGTGAACCTCTCCATGGAGAGGCAGACCGAATCAATACTATCAATAATAGATCTCTACACATTTCTTTCTAATAAATAAATCGTAGCCATAACAGAGATTAGGATACAATTACACAATCAATCTAGAGTTAGAGTCAAAGGAGGCGTACCGTTAAACTCCATAGATTCAGCAGGGACAGCAAATGACGATTAAGCCTGAGACCAACTTCCACAATCCACTAGCTACGCGCTTTACCATTACCACGTATTCAAGAGGCAGAATACGCTAGGATCTTCTAATAGCTAGAGAAAGGGCGATTGGCCTCTATTTATAAAGAGTGCCTACCCATCACAGACCAATATTTATTGAGCCTCACTTATCCACACACATAATATTTAATATTAGGCATTTTATTCATCCACCACTTGGACCACGTCACTATCCTTTCAGGCTATAACCAATTAACATAAATTCAAATTCCAACACAATTAACCAAAACCATGATAATGTGGAAAATTGAAATAATCCAAAAAGGATAGTAATAGTTTTTTAGGAAGTAAAAACTTCATTTATTATGTGACGACCCAAAGGGTCATCACTATAATTCTCCCTTTTTGCGCTTCTGAGGGCTTTAAAATCTCTTATTTGGTCGTCTCGATTTTGCATACGTAGTCGGGGCGTGAAGCCGAAAATTTTTTATGTAGAAATATTTGAATTATGTGTTAAAAACTATGAATTTGATAATAATATTGCTATATTTGACCTTGATCAACGTTTTGCGTAAATGGAATTGGACCCATGATGTGATGGTCCCAGAGGGTCCGTAAGGAAATTTGGGACCCGGGCGTATCCCCGGAATCAAAATCCGAGGTCCCAGGCCCGGGTACAGAGCTTTCCAGCGAAATTGTTTTTGAAAATGCTTAAGTAAAAATAAAAATGAGAATTTGATCAGAAGTGATGGTATCTGGCTCGTATTTTGGTTCCGATGCCCGGTACAAGTCGTAAATGAGCTTTAAGTGCTATATATAAAGTTTGGTTGAAAGCGGACGTCGTTTGACTTGTTTCGGACTAAAAATAGAAATTTGAAAGTTTTGAACTTTGAAATGAAAATCATGAGTTTTGGAGGTTGATTCTTTGATTTTGTTGTTATTTTGGTGATTCGATCGCACGAGTAAGTCTGTAGGATGTTTTTGACTGAGGTGCATGTTTGGTTTGGAGCCTCGAGGGCTCGGTTGAGTTTCGGATAGGTGTTAGGATCATTTGAAATATTTTTAACTGCTGGTGTCTGCGGTCTTCGCATTTGCGAAGACATATTCGCAAATCCGAATCCCCCTTTTGCCATCTTCTTCGCAAATGCGACGAATAATCTCGCAAATGCGAACCTCCCTTGCTTGGCCAGACATCGCAAATGCGATCGTCCCCCTTGGCATCCATACTTTGAAAATGCGAAGTCGATCTCGCAAATGCGACCTCCCCCGCTTAAGCCATGGGTTCACAAATGCGAATCCTTTTATCGCAAATGCGAATCCTTTTATCGCAAATGCGAGTTCCCTTTTATTTTGCCTAGTTTGCAAATGCGAAGTCAATATCACATTTGCGACACCTGCAACTGTGCAACTTATACTTGATCGATTTTAAAGTTCATATTTCATATTCAAAACCCCAAACCTCCATAGGCGATTTCTTTCGAACCCCTTCGTCCCCAACCACTTGTAAGTCAACTTTTACTGGTTTCTTCAATTTTTAACATCTTCTAACATGATTTAATCCTTAAAGCAAAGCTTTCATGGTTAAAAATGAGGATTTAGGTAGGATTTAGGGTTTTCAATAATTAGGGCTTTTGGATCTCGATTTGAGGTCCGATTTCAAATCTAATCATAGATATGATCTCGTGAGGGGATGGGGAACCGGTTTTGGTTCGAACCTTGAGTTTGACCACGTAGACCCGGGGAAGTTTGGGATTTTTGGGTAAAACTTTGGGAATTTTATTTTTTTTGCATTCATATTGATTTTACTAGATTTGTTGATAAATTTGAGTAAATTGTGGTTAGATTCGACCGGTTTTGAGGCGAATTCGAGGGGTAAAGCTATTCTAGAGGCGTGAGTTGAGTTGGAAGCTTTCTAGGTAAGTGTTTGATCTAACTTTGTCTTGAGGAAATAAGATTATGTTGTTATTTGTTATGTGCTATGTGGAGTCGGTGTATAGGTATGATGACGGTTACCTATGCGCCCGAGTCAAGTATGACCATGATGTCATTTTTTGCTATTAAAATTGCGAAAGAAGTGAACAATTGTGATAATTTACTTGTTATAAGAACTGTGAAGTGAAAGTTGAGAAGTAAATGAACTGAGGAATTGTTGGTACTTTTCCCTTGCCAGGACCTATTGTTGAGTTGTATTCCCATGCCGGGATTCATTGTTGAATTGTTCTCCCTTGCCGGGATTCATTGTTGAATTATTCTCCGTTGCCGGGATTCATTGTTGAATTATTCTCCCTTGCTGGGATTCATTGTTGAATTATTCTCCCTTGCCGGGATGTTTTGTTTGATTTATACTTCCTTTTCCCGTTTGGTTGTCACCATTAATTGGGTCAGGAAGAGAGAGTAAAAGCACGAAGGGTGATGCCGTGCACTATATGTATAAGAGTAAAAGCATGAAGGGTTATGCCGTGCACTATGTATATGAGAGTAAAAGCATGAAGGGTGATGTCGTGCACTGTTTATCGAGAGTAAAGGCACGAAGGGTGATGTCGTTCCTTGTATTTGATATTCTTGGTGAGAAGTGAGAGTAAAAGCACGAAAGGTGATGTCGTGCATTATATTTGACCGTTTTAGTGAGGAATGAGAGTAAATGCACGAAGGGTGATGCCGTGCAGTTATTGATTCATTGGCTTTCTTATTTAGTTATTATTTATTCAGTTCCATCTCTTAATTGTAGAAGTTATAATTGAACCGCTACTTCCCCAGCATGTCCCCTTTCCCTTTTATTTGTTTAATTTCTTGTTCTCTTTCTGTTATTGCATATATTTGTACAAGTTGGTTTTGGTAGGTCCGGTTTAGCCTCGTCACTACCTCACCGAGGTTAGGCTTGACACTTACCAGCACATGGGGTCAGTTTTGCTGATACTACGCTTCTGTGCCTTTTTGTGCACAGGTCAGGACACAGCTTACGGACCGCAGTTGTAGTTCGGGAGTGATCCTTCAGTCCAGAGACTCTCAGGTAGTTCGCTGGCATTTGCGGGCCTCGAGTCTCCTCTATATATTTCTCTCAGTTTGTTTAATTGTATCAAACAGACTATTGTTTTTAGTACTCTTTTAATCGTCCGTGAGCAGTGATACAAGATACTGGGTAGAAGTATGTTGCTAATTTTCGCATTATTGTCATTCCTATTAATGCTACAAGTCTTCCGCGTGTTTAACTAAATATTTCAGTATTTAATTTGCTTTAGATAAGGTTATTGTGAAATGATTAAAAAGGGGTTGGCTTTCCTAGCTTCGACAGTAGGCACCATCACAACTCCTGATGGTGGGTAAATCCGGGTCGTGACAAGTTGGTATCAGAGCACTAGGTTACTTGGGTCTCAAAACTCACTGACAAGCTCGGTAAAGTCTGAGGGATCAGTACGGAGACGTCTATATTTATCCCCAGAGGCTAAAGAGTTAGGAAAAGTTTCAATTTGCTCATTCTTGTCGTGCGATTCTGTTTCCCAAATATTGATTGTCGTTCTACTCTAGTCTTTAACAGATGACGAGAACACGTGCGTCTTCTTCTTCTTCTTCCATGCAGCAGCCCGAGCCCCCAGCAGTAGTCCACAATTCAGATGGCCCCGTGTGAGACGTTGTATGGTAGGTAGTTTCGGTCACTAGTCGGATGGTTTGAGCCGGCAGAGTCCTGGTTATTGGGTACACATTTGGCGCAGGAGGCCTTGGATAAGGTCAAGATCATTCAGTACATACTTCGGTCAGCTCAGTCGGCAAAAGAGTTTTGCAGATCGTATGGTTAGGGATGTTGCTTTCATGGTTGGTGAGCGGGTATTGCTCCGTGTATCGCCTATGAAGCGCGTGATAAGGTTCGGGAATAAGGGCAAGCTTAGCCCTCGATATATTGGCCCATTTGAGATTCTTGACCGTGTGGGAAATGTGGCTTATAGGCTTGCGCTGCCGCCTAGCTGTGCATCCAGTTTTTCATGTATCCATGCTTCAGAAGTATTACGGTGATCCCACCCACGTGTTAGATTTCATTACTGTCCAATTGGACAAGGATCTGTCATATGAGGAGGAGCCGGTGGCTTTTTTAGACCAGCAGGTTCGACAGTTAAGGTCGCAGAGTTTTCCTTCAGTGCGTGTCCAGTAGAGAGGTCAACCTCCTGAGGCATCGAACTGGGAGTCCGAGTCTGATATGCTGAGCCATTATCCCCATCTATTCCCCAACTCAGTTACTTCTTTCTTTTGTCCCTTCGAGGACGAATGGTTGTTTTATAGGTGGAGGATGTGACGACCCAAAGGGTCATCACTGTAATTCTCCCTTTCCTTGCGTTTATGAGGCCTTGAAAATCTCTTCTTTGGTTGCCTCATTTTGCGTGTGCAGTCCGGGCGCAAAGCCAGAAAATCTTTATGTGGAAATATTTGAATTGTGTTAAAACTATGAATTTTGATAATAATATTGCTATAGTTGACCTTGGTAAACATTTTGGGTAAACAGACTCGAACCCGTGATGTGACGGTCCTGAAGGGTCCGTAAGGAAATTTGAGACCCGGGCATATCCCCGGAATCGAAATCCGAGGTCTCAGGCCCGAGTACAGAGCTTTCCTGTGAAATTGTTTTTGAAAATGCTTAAGGAAAAATGAAAATGAAAATTTGATCAAAAGTAATGGTATCGGGCTCGTATTTTGGTTCTTACACTTGGTATAAGTCTTAAATGAGCGTTAAGCGCTATCTGTAAAGTTTGGTTAAAAACGAACGTCGTTTGACGTGTTTCAGACTAAAAATGGATATTTGAAAGTTTTGAACTTTGAAATGAATATCATGAGTTTTGGAGGTTGATTCTTTGATTTTGATGTTATTTTTGTGATTTGATCGCACGAGTAAGTCTTTCGGATGTTTTTGAGGTGGAGTGCATGTTTGGGTTGGAGCCTTGAGGGCTTGGGTGAGTTTTAGATAGGTGTTAGGCTTATTTGAAATATTTTTAACTGCTCTTGTCTGCAGTCTTCGCATTTGCGAAGACATATTCGCAAATGCGAACTCCCCCCTTTTGCCTGCTTCTTCGCAAAATACGAGGAATAATCTCGCAAATGCGAACCTCCCTTACTTGGCCAGACATCGCAAATGCGATGTTTTTCTCGCAAATGCGATCGTCCCCCCCCCCCCCCCCCTGGCATCCAGACTTCGCAAATACGAAGTCAATCTCGCAAATGCGACCTTCCCCGCCTAAGCCATGGGTTCGCAAATGCGAACCCTTTTCTCGCAAATGCGAGTTCCCTTTTATTTTGCCCATTTCTCAAATGCGAAGTCAATATTGCATTTGCGACACCTGCAATTGTGCAATTTATACTTAACCGATTTGAAACTTCATATTTCCTATTTCCAAAACCCAAAACCTCCATAGGCGATTTCTCTCGAACCCCTTCGTCCCCAAACCACTTGCAAGTCAACTTTTACTAGTTTTCTTCAATTTTTAACATCTTCTAACATGATTTCATCCTTATATCAAAGCTTTCATGGTTAAAAGGAGGATTTGGGTAGGATTTAGTTTTTTCAATATTTTGGGCTTTTGGACCTCGATTTGAGGTCCGATTTCAAATCTAATCATAGATATGATCTCGTGAGGGGATGGGTAACCCGGTTTTGGTTCGAACCTTGATTTTTGACCATGTGGGCTCGAGGGTATTTTGGGAATTTTTGGCAAAACTTTGGGAATTTTAATTTTTTGCATTCAAATTGATTTAACTAGCATTTGTTGATACATTTGAATAAATTGTGGTTTGATTCGACCGGTTTTGAGGCGAATTCGAGGGATAAAGCTATTCTAGAGGCGTGAGTTGAGTTGGAAGCTTTCGAGGTAAGTGTTTGATCTAACTTTGGCTTGAGGGAATAAGATTAGGTTGTTATTTGTTATGTGTTATGTGGAGTCAGTGTATAGGTATGGTGACGCTTACCTATGCGCCCGAGTCAAGCATGACCGTGATGTCATTTTTTGCTATTAAAATTGCGAAATAAGTGAACAATTGTGATAATTTACTTATTATAAGAACTATGAAGTGAAAGTTGAGAAGTAAATGAACTAAAGAGGAATTGTTGGTACTTTTCCCTTGCCGGGACCTATTGCTGAGTTGTATTCCCTTGCCGGGATTCATTGTTGAATTATTCTCCTTTGCCGGGATTCATTGTTGAATTATTTTCCCTTGCCGGGATTCATTGTTGAATTATTCTCCCTTGCCAGGATTCATTGTTAGATTTATAGTTAATTTTCCTGTTTGGTTGTGACCATTTATTGGGTGAGGAAGAGAGAGTAAAAGCACGAAGGGTGATGCCGTGCGCTATGTATATGAGAGTAAAAGCACGAAGGGTGATGTCGTGCACTATGTATACGAGAGTAAAAGCACGAAGGGTGATGTCGTGCGCTGTTTATCGAGAGTAAAAGTACGAAGGTGATGCCGTGCCTTGTATTTGATATTCTTGGTGAGAAATGAGAGTAAAAGCACGAAGGGTGATGCCGTGCATTATATTTGACCGTTTTGGTGAGGAATGATAGTAAAAGCACGAAGGGTGATGTCGTATAGTTGTTGATTCATTGGCTTTCTTATTTAGTTATTATTTATTCAGTTCCATCTCTTGATTGTAGAAGTTATAATTGAACCGCTACTCCCCCAGCATGTCCCCTTTCCGTTTTATTTATTTAAATTCTTGTTCTCTTTCTGTTATTGCATATATCTATACAGGTTGGTTGTGGTAGGTCCGGTTTAGCCTCGTCACTACCTCGCCGAGGTTAGGCCGGGCACTTACCAGCACATGGGGTCGGTTGTGCTGATACTACGCTTCTGTGCCTTTTTGTGCACAGGTCAGGACACAACTTACGGACCGCAGCTATAGTTCGGGAGTGATCCATCAGTCTAGAGACTCTGAGGTAGTTCGCTGGCGTTCGCGGGCCCCGAGTCTCCTCTATCTATTTCTCTCAGTTTGTTTAATTGTATCAAACAGACATGTTATGTGTTTCTTTCAGACTATTGTTTTAAGTACTCTTTTAATCGTCCGTGAGCAGAGACACCAGATACTGGGTAGAAGTATGTTGTTAATTTCCGCATTATCTTCCTATTAATGCTACAAGTATTCCGCGTGTTTAACTAAATATTTATGTATTTAATTTGCTTTAGATAAGGTTATTGTGAAATGATTAATAAGGGGTTGGCTTGCCTAACTTCGACAGTAGGTGCCATCACGACTCCCGATGATGGGTAAATCTGGGTCGTGACATATTACCTCTTTATATGAGCTGTTCAGTTCCACATATCATTGTAAAATAGATTTTTTGTAGCCTTCACTTGTTTTCTCCTGTACTCCAAAAAATTCTATGTGCCTTTTAGTTGTTTGGTCAAATTGAATTCTTAAAACACAATTTCAAATCTTACATTAAAATCTTCAAATTGTCATTAAAGTAAAAATATTATTTATGTTTGGCTAAAAAGTTAAGTATTTTGTTAATCTCGAAAACAATCAAAAGAATAATATGGGTTAATCGGAATCAAGCCTAATATGAACTAGAGGAAACTACTTTGTTAAGATCTTAGATAATATTGAAGATAACTTGATAGATAAGAACAATAAAGCAAGAGAGAGTTCACTAGAAAAGAGGGAGAAAGAGAGTTGTATATTCTCAATAATAAGATGCACATGAGTCCTTTACAAAGGGAAGGTCCCCTTTATATACTAAGGGACCTTCCTCGAAATAAGCAAAAAAAGTACAAGGGGTTGGTGGTCTCAGTGTCCAGGAGAGTCATAACTTTAAGCGACGTCGTCTTGAGTCATGTCGCTCGGTCCGTCCGCTTTCTAAGGCCTCCCTTACTCGAGTTGGCCCCGATTAGACTGTTATCTACGTCGTAGGTGTGCATATATGTTACCTAAGAATGTAGGAAACCAAATTTGTCCAATACGGATAGTCCCTCCATTTGTTGGAGACGTAGCCGAAAGGCGTCTTCAATGAATGGACATGCATGCTCATCCTCTTTACAAATTTGGTCGTTCCCATTGATGTTGTAGAAGAGGGGGCGTGATCTTATGCGGAAGGGTTAAGCCGTTGACTCAAAACCTCTTTTTAGGGCTCCTTTTTTAAAAGGACATCATCGATCACGTGCATGATCATTACTTTTTCTCCCGAGGTGGTTCAAGACATGACGTGATGTTTTGGTTTCCCGCGCCGGTTTTTGAACCAAGCCCTTTTTATTTTCGTGCACCTTTCCTTATAAATAGGGGAGAGGTTGAACCCGAATTATCTTTCGAACTCTTTGGAGAGCACTTTCTCAACTTTTATCTCATCTTTCTCTGGCATCCGCTGATTTTTTCCTTTAGAAATATTCGTTCCTGAGAATCTAACCTTGTTTCTCTAAAACACCCTTCTCTTATAACTTCCATTATGACTAAATGTCGTCACGACAGTATCAGTACTGAAGGTGATGCCCCCTCTAGGGCCTCGTCGTCCTCTGATGATGGGGAAGCCGAGGAGGTTCTTGCTCCCTTATCAGCGGCTAATAATCTTCCACTAGATATGGTCGCACGGAAAGACCTTAAGAACCCGTGTAAGCTTCCCCCTTGGGAACTAACCGAGCTGACACCATCTCTTTTGGCTACTCTCAAGGGGTCATACAATATCCCTGAATATATCAAGCTGGTTCCCGTTGGGACAGACTATGCTAACGTACAGAGGCCCGGGTATTGCACGTTCTATGAATATGCTTTCCGGATCGTGTATAGTCTCCCACTCTACCCTTGGGTAGAGGAGCTTTGCCGCTGGTACGGGGCGTGCCCGGCCTAACTTACTCCGTGCGCCTTGAAGGTGTGTAGGATTCTCACTACCTATGCGGCGAAGGCTGAGAAAGAGGTTACTGTTCATCACCTCTTGCAAATGTTCGGCGTGAGCTTATGAGAGGCTCAATGCTCCAGCTAGTACACCGAGGCAAGAAAATCTTTGTGTCACAAGCGGACGATAAGGTCAACAGTAAATTTTAGAAAAGATATTTCTATGTGCGCACCGAGCACCTGGTGTCCAACCCTGGAGGGTTCCCGGAGGTGTGGAACGATGCATGCAAGTATTATTGTACGTAGCTTTTACTACGGCAATCTTATTTTGCTGGTATTAACCATTGTAAGTTTCCATTTTGCTTCATGCAGTGACAACTCGCCTTCTTTGAAGAGTTGACGACATTAGGTCATAGGTGCGGGCGTTGATAGCGTTTGCGGAGGAATGCCGTACCTGGCCGGAATTCCTCAGGCTTTGTGGCCCGTCGAGTAACGTCCTTGCTTGATCTTCAATTTTAGTTTTGACTTGGGGGTTTCCCATAATTTTCTTACCTATCTCATACATGTTTTGGTAGGTCAAGGCGCCTCCAAGAAGGTGCAAAAGAAGAAGAAGAAGAAAAAGAGAGTTGTGGCTGGCCCTTCTGTGGCAAGCCTTGGTGAGGAGGATATGATCCTCGTGATCACGTCTAGTGGTAGTGTTTCTCCCCTCTCAAGGCAGAAGACCGCGCCAAAGGCGGCTCCGGAATATGAGACTGTGCCAAGGGTCATGCCTGAAGCAACGCCCGAAGAGATAACGGTGGGTGTGCCTAAAACTGTCCTCGGGGTTGCCCTTACAAGAGCGTCAATCGTCGAACCGTCACCATCCGAGCATGTTTTTCAACCCACTGAAGGAGAAACTGAAGAGGAAGAGACGTTGGAAAGGAGGATACATCGTATTTTGACCGGCAAGGCCGTGGTTACTTAGCAGAGAAGGTTAAACCACCCCTCCTCAATCTACGCCGGTTTTTATGGCCAAGGCCATTAGTTTGGGGAGGTCTGTTCTGAGGATGGAGGCTGTGCAAAGAAGAAATGACAGTGCGTATGCAGTGGGCCCGGAGATCGCTGTGGAGAACGCAGGCAGAGAAGGCGGGTCCATGGACCAAGTGGAGATGGTGGCTGGCCGGTCCTCCTATCGCATAGTGATTCCTAGTCACTATAATTTGTTGGAGGAGGCCACCATTATGACACTCCTCTGTGCCAGAGCTGAGAGCGTGACCTTAGCAGAGCTCAATGACAAGGGCATGGCCCAAAGAGTGGCAGGCGCGGCCTTGCAGGTACGTCTTTTACCTTAAGTGGTGATTTTTCTTTTGCATTAGTGGAGGGCGATTTCCGTTGTACTCACCTTTCGCTCATTTTTTATTATTTAGACTCTTATCATGGATGCGGAAATGGGTCGACGCCTGAAGAAGAAGGTATCCAAATACAATAGGTTGGTGCGAAAATATAATAGAACACGTGACGTGCACTGAATCTTGTCCGACATGTACAGGAAGGACTCTAACTTCAGAGTGGCCCGTGAGGGCCTTGTGCATTCTGAGGAGAAGCTGAAGAGAAGGGTGGTCGAGCTAGATAAAGTCGACGAACAACTTATGGCCTCCGTTGCTCGGATTGCGGAGATGGAGGTCCTTATTCAGGCTAAGGATGAAGAGTTGCATCTTGGTCGCGTAGTTGCGGAGGAGGCGGCGAAGTTGCGCACTCGGGTTACAATTTTGATAGTGAAACTTGAAGCCAAAAGGGCCGAGATTGAAGACCTCGAACGGACCTTAGCACAAGCTGACGCGTCTCGTGAGACACACAAGATATGGGTTTACGCGGAGGCTCGGCTGATCATGCTCGAAGAGTTTTTGGCGGCTAGGCGAGCATTTGAGGCCGAAGTTGAGATCCAGCTCGAACTGGTTAGAGCTTCCCGTGAAGCGGCCAGCTACAGTCCTGAATTGCCACCCTAGGAGGAGGGTAACTCTGCTAACATCAACCGTTTGGAGTCCAGCTCTTGGATTTATAAGGCGTATCCCCCTGGGAATGAGGATGGGACGCATGGAGGTCTGGCGGGGTAGGATGACCAGGGAGGCGGAGGCCTTTAGGGCCTTAAATAATATTGTAAATACTTATTTTTTTTACAGTGGGCGTTGACCCTTTTGTGGATAAAGATATATGATTTTTGATGTAGTCTTCTTTCTGTATTTTCGGAGCATTATATGTTTCCCTTCTTTTTATTTTTCTCTTGCCGTAGTTAAATCCAAGTGGGCTGTTGGGCTGTCCTGAACGCGTGGAAGTGGTGGCCGTAGCCAAATAAGGTTCGGTGGCCATAACCGTATAAGGGTGACGGAGTTAGTCGTGTTAACATAATGGCCATAGCCATGTTAAAACTTGGCGGGCCTTAACCGTGTTAAAATAATGGCCTTAGCCATGTTAAAACTTGACGTCCTTAACCGTGTTAAAATAATGGTCTTATCCATAATAAACTCAACAGCCTTAACCGTGTTAAAATAATGGTCTTAGCCATGTAAAACTCAACAACCCTAACCGTGTTAAATTAATGGCTTTAGCCATGTAAAACTCAACGGCCTTAGCCATGTAAAACTCAACGGCCTTAACCATGTTATAATAATGGCCTTAGCAATGTAAAACTCAACGGCCTTAACCGTGTTAAAATAATGGCCTTAGCCATGTAAAACTCAATGGCTTTAACCGTGTTAAAATAATGGCCTTAGCCATATAAAACTCAACGGCCTTAACCGTGTTAAAATAATGGCCTTAGCCATGTAAAACTCAACGGCCTTAACCGTGTTGGAATAATGGCCTTAGCCATGTAAAACTCAACGGCCTTAACCGTATTAAAATAATGGCCTTAGCCCCTTCGTGCGTTTGGTGTTGGCCGTAGCCTTTTCACTCACTTGGAGATGGTCGTAGCCTTTTCGTTCACTTGGAGATGGTCGTAGCCTTTTCATTCACTTGGATATGGCCGTAGCCTTTTCATTCATTTGGAGATGGTCGTAGCCTTTTCATTCACTTGGAGATGGGCGCGGCCTTTTCATTCACTTGGAGATGGTTGTAGCCTTTTCATTCACTTGGAGATGGCCGTAGACTTTTCATTCATTTGGAGATGGTCGTAGCCTTTTCATTCATTTGGAGATGCAGTAGCCTTTTCATTCAGTTGGAGATGGCCGTAGCCTTTCTATACATCTGGAGATGGCCGTAGCCTTTCTTTACATCTGAAGATGGTATTGACCTAGTCCATGCATCATGTCGGGCTTGGAGAGTACACGGTGCGGTGTGATACACTTGTACTGCAAACATCTCCAGGTGTCCCCTTTGCCTCCTCGTTAAAAACCTTCCCGAGAAAACCCAATTGGGACAAAACTCGGCTAAGGGAAAAAGAGTACGACTCGGGAGATGCCTTTTAGAAGTGGAAATGTTTGAGGTGAGCGATATTCCAGTTATTATGGAGCATTTTTCCCTCCATTTTCTCGATCTGAAACGTTCCCTTCCCGGCTTCCGCCGTAATTTTGTAGGGTCCTTCCCAGTTTGTGCCCAGTTTTCCTTCGTTTGGGTCTTTGGAGGCAATGTCTTGGCTTTAAGGACGTAGTCTCCTACTTTGAGTGGTGTTATTCTCGCCTTTTTGTTGTAATACCTCTCAATTTTTTGTTTTTGTGCTACCATCTTAATGTGGGCCATTTGCCTTCTTTCCTCGACTTCGTCAAGGTCTTGGAGTCAGTTGGCATCGTTTTCTGTTCCATTGGTATGTGAATACCTTAGGCTGGGTTCGCCTACTTTGATAGGTATGACAGCGCCGGTTCCATAAACCAGTGAGTATGGGGTTTTCCCAGTGTTAGACTTTGGTGTAGTCCTGTGTGCCCTCAAGACTTCAGGTAGCAGTTCTGGCCATAACCCTTTGGCGTCTTCCATCTTTTTCTTCAGTATGCTTATGATTGTTTTGTTGGAGGATTCTGCTTGGCCGTTGGCAGCGGGGTGGTAGGGAGTGGATAATATCCTTTTGATTCTCCATTTCTCGAAGAACTCTGTCATTTTCTGACCGATGAATTGACGCCCGTTATCACAGCTTATTTCTTTGGGGATGCCGAAGCGGCATATGATGTTCTTCCATATGAAGGTGATGACCTCTTGTTCGCGTTTTTCGCTTAAGCACCTGCTTCTACCCACTTAAAGAAATAGTCAATTAAAACAAGTAAGAATCGTACCTTTCCTTGTTCTACTGACAGTGGGCCGACTATATCTATCCCCCATTTGATGAATGGCCAGGACGGAGTGACGGAATGGAGGGGTTCTCCAGGTTGATGTATTATTGGGGCGTATTTTTGGCATTTTTCGCATAGGCGGACATAATCGGCCACCTGTTTTTTCATAGTGGGCCAGTAGTAGCCGAACGTATGATGCACCGCACGAGGGCGCAGTTACCGGTGTGAGCGCCGCAGTGACCTTCGTGTACTTCCTCAAGTACTGGCCTCTTATAAAGGTCGTTGTTGAACATGCAGTATCGGGCGGCCTGTACGCGAAGCCTTTTCGTCTCCTTTTTATCGGAGGGCAATGTCCCGTCCTGCAAAGAGGATATGAACTGGTTGCGCCAGTCCCAAGTCAGGTTTAAGGACAGTAAAGTACATCAGTGTGATCAATGGGTGCGTGGAGGAGCGTGATTACACTTTCTTTGTTGAAATTTTTGGTGGCTACAGCCAATTTGGCCAGGCTGTCTGCTTCGACGTTCCGCGCTTGGGGAATTTGTTCAAAGCGGCATTCTTCGAATGTAGCCATTAGTTTGTGAATTTTTGCCTGGTACCTTTTCAGCCTCTGCTCTTTGACTTGGTAAGTCCCACTGAGCTGCTTTACCACAAGTTGGGAGTCGCAGTGGAGGGGGATTCGGCGAGCCCCGTATTTTGTTTCCAGTTTCATGCCTACAATAACGGCCTCGTACTCAGCCTCGTTGTTGGTCATTTCCGGGCATCATATGGACTGGCAAATTATTTCACCCGTAGGGACCTCGAGAACGAGTCCCAGTCGCGATCCCGATGCATTGGCGCACCATCCATATATAGGAGCCATAGGTCATTATTGGAGGATACGCGTTGCGCCTCGAGTTCCGCTTTTGGCAGGACTTCCGCGCTGAAGTCGGCAAGGACTTGCGACTTGATGGCAGTCCTTGGGAGATATGTGATATCATGTTCACTGAGCTCAACAACCAATCTGGCGAGTCGTCCTAAGAGTTTGGGTTTGTTTAAGACGCTCCTTAAAGGGAAGGTCGGTAATACCCTTATAAGGTGGCACTGGAAATAGGGTCGAAACTTCCGTGAAGCTACTACGAGCACCAATTCGAGCCTCTCAAGGTGTGGGTACCGGTTTTTGGCGTCCACCAAGGTTTTTCTAATGTGATAGATAGGGGATTTCATAGCTTTATTTTGGTGCACCAGGACGACGCTGGCGGGAACTTTCGATACAGCCAAATAAACCAAACAGTGGCTCGCCTGGGCTAGCTTTGACCAGCAGGGGTGGCGACGACAGGTATGCCTTCAGACTCCTTAAGGCATCGACGCATTCCTCATTCCACTACGTTCCTTGGTCCTTTTTCAATACCCCGAATAATTTATGGCACCTATCGGAGGAGCGTGAGATGAACCTGGAGAGGGCGGCTATTCGACCTGTCAGCTTATGTACTTGCTTTTTGCTACTCAGTATTTCCGGGATGGATATATGGCCTTGATCTGGTCTGGATTGACTTCGATGCCCTTTTGTGATACCAGAAACCCCAGGAATTTTCCCGAGGCTACGCCGAAGGTGCATTTTTTGGGATTCAGCTTCATGACGTACCTTCTCAGTATTTCGAAAGTTTTATTCAGGTGGTCGAGGTGATCCTCTTTCCTCTACGAATTTACTAGAATGTCGTCAATATAAACCTCCATTGTCTTGCTGAGTTTCTCTTGGAACATGGTAGTCACCAACCTTTGGTATGCAGCCCCTGAATTCTTGAGCCCGTAAGGCATTACCCTGTAGCAGTAAGTCCCTTGGTGGGTGATGAAGGTTGTCTTCTCCTAATCTTCTTCGACCACCATTATCTGATTGTAACCGAAATATGCATCGAGGAAGCTCAGCAGCTCATGTCTCGATGTGGCATCTATCAATTGGTCGATGTGGGGTAGCGGGAATGAGTCCTTTGGACACGCTTTATTCAAGTCGGTGAAATCAACGCACATCCGCCACTTCCCATTCTTCTTTTTGACCATTACAACGTTGGTGACCCACTCTGGATACTTGGTTCCTTGATGGAGCCATTAGCCAGCAGCTTGTCTTCTTCTTCGATACCGCTTCATTGATGGTGGCATTGAACTTTCTCCTAATATGTCGCACTGGTGGGCGAAGCAGGTCGACATTCAGCTTGTTGGAGGCAATTTCATGTGGATTCCTGGCATATCTACATGGGAAAAAGCAAACAGGTCTCGTGGTTAGATAGAAATTCACGATACTTACTTGGATTTGAGAGACCGTGGCCTATGTACGCTTTATTGGTGGAGTTGCTGCTGCTCAAATGGACGAGGTCGAGGTCTTCAACTGTGGCTTTGCTAGCTTCGACGTCATCGAGATCTTTGATGGCATATTCTATCGGGCGGACCTTAGTCCCCAAGAGGTCTTATTGTTATGCTTCCGCGCTCGCTCCTTTAAGCTGCTTGGTGTGAGTGTAATCATGCACTATCTTGTAACATTCTTGGGCGGTGCGTGGCTCGCCCCGTATACTGTACACTCCCCATGGAGTTTGAAATTTGATCACCTGATAGAAGCTGGAGGGGACTGCCCTCATAGTATGTATCCATGGACGTCCTATGATGGCGTTGTATGTCATTTCTTGATTCATTACGTGGAAGGTGGTTTCCATCGTAACTGCTCCCGCCATGACATGAAGTGTTACTTCACCGGAGGTTCTTTCAACTGCATTGCTAAAACCAGTTAGTGTTATGCAACGCGGAATTATTTTATCCTCGAGTCCCATTAATACGAGGAATCTTGCATGGATGATACACGCACCACTGCCGTTATCGACAATGATCCTTTTTTACATCAGTATCTACTATGCGTAAAGTAATAACTAAGGCATCATAGTGAGGGAAAAACGAACCGTCGGTATCGGACTTATCGAAGGTGATACTATCTTTGAAGTTGCCATACCGTTCCTGAGCGATAGTTCGCTTCAATTTGTGGGTGGTGGTGAATTTGACATGGTTGATCGCTGAGTCATTGCCATCCCCAATGATCATGTTGATGGTGCGTGTTGGTGAGGGCAGCCTTGTGGGCTGTGAGGTTGTTCTCTCCCGCGTGCGAAGTTGAGCCTTCCCTTATCCCAGAGCAGCTCTTTTCAAGAACCCTTGGTTTAGCAACCGGACCACCTCCTGTCGGAGGCCTATGAAATCTTCAGTCTTGTGCCCCCGTTCCTGGTGGAACTCACATAGGGCGTTTGATATTCTGTTGGCGGGGTCGGACTTCATCTTTGCTGTCCATTGCACTTTGTTGCCCAGCTTTTCTAGTGCGTACACTACTTCTGAAGGAGACACATAAAAGTTATGTGCAGATAATGAAGGAGGCGTACCTCTTGCGTTCCTTTATGGAGCCACATGGCGTTGCAAGGCATCCGCATGTCTCGATGGTTTTGAAGATCTGATGTAGGGTTGATGTCTTTCCTTGTTGAGGCGTGGGACTTGTTCTTGTCGTCCCTCATTGCGTCGTCCCTTCGGATTTCTGGGTTTACCGCTATTAGAAGCCTGGTCGGGCCATTGAGGTCGTCGTCTTCTCTACGTACCTCGGCGCAGTAGGCGTTGTGGATTTCTTCCCAGGTGGTGGGGGGATATTTCATAAGACGGCTAAGCAATTTTCTGGTTTCCCGTGAGCCGTCTCTACTGAGTCGGTTCTGAAAGGCCGCGACTGCCATGCCCTTGGACACGTTGGGCAGGCTCATCATGACCATATTGAACCTGGCTAAGAATTCTCTGAGCCCCTCTCTTGAGACTTGTCGGATAGCGAAGATGTCGTTGACACGAGCTTCTATTTTCTTGGCTCCCGCGTGGGCGGTGAGAAATTTGTTGGCCATTTCCTCAAACATGGAAATATTTTTGGCTGGCAACTGGGAATACCATGTTAGGGCCCCTCCTGTTAATGTTTCACCGAATTTCTTCAGAAGCACGGATGGTACCTGTTCTTTTGACAATTCGTTACCTTTGACCGTCGTAACGTACTGGATTAGGTGGTCCTCGGGATGTGATGTCCCGTCATATACCTTCAAATAGGGGAATTTTGAAGGTTTTTGGGATGGGATAAGGTGAAACTCCTTCTGTGTAGGGTTGTTCAACGAACCTCCCCACATCTCGCTTTGGCAGCATTTCAGGTTCCCCCGGGATCTTGTCCACTCTTTTTTGGTGCTCCTTCATCTGGTCGCGAAGCGACCTATTTTCATTTTCCATTTCTTCCACGTTTTTGAGGATGGCTGTGAGCGTCCCCTCGTGAGCTGGTGCATCGGCGGGCATGTTGTTTGTTCGTGTGACCTCGAGCTCGCTTTCAGTTATGGCGTGGTCTGTCACTGGTGTTGGTGTGCATCTGGTGTTGGAGGGTTTTCCGACTAAGCTGCTTAGAGCACTTGTCAACCATTCTTCCAATAGCCTTTTTACCTCTGGGGGTGCTTCTTTGGTAGTGGATGTAGAGGCCTCTTTTTTCCGTGGAACCACCAGATCTTCAGAGGGATAAGGTAGGTTTTCCACGCTTATCAAGGTGCTAGGGGTTGCGTGTGGAGCATCTCCTTCAGTAACTGCATTGAAAGGACCCACGGGATCAGCTCTAGCATCCATGATAGCTTTCATTCTTGAGTCGTTTTCAGTCATTCTAGGTTGTAGGAGGTGAGTTTTTGAAAGATCTCTAGAAGCAAACTACAACTTTGATTCACGAAAATCCCCACAGACGGCGCCAAATTGTTTGGCCAAAAAGTTAAGTACTTTGTTAAGCTTGAAAACAATCGAAAGAATAATATGGGTTAATCGGAATCAAGCATAATATGAACTAGAGGACACTACTTTCTTAAGATCTGAGATAATATTGAAGATAGCTTGATAGATAAGAACAATAAAGCAAGAGAGAGTTGTTGCACTAGAAAAGAGGGAGAAAGAGAATTGTATATTCTCGATAATAAGATACACAGGAGTCCTTTGCAAAGGGAGGTCCCTTTTATATACTAAGGGACCTTCCTAGAAATAAGCAAAAAAAGTACAAGGGGTTGGTGGTCTCACTGTACGGGAGAGTCAAAACTTTAAGCGACGTTGTCTTGAGTCGTGTCGCTCAGTCCTTCTGCTTGCTAAAGCCGCCCTTACTTGAGTCGGACACAATTAGGCCGTTATCTACATCATAGGCGTGCACATACATTACCGTCCAATACAATTTACATGCAACATCCAATAATAAACATTGAGAAAAGACCTTGGACTGGAGCTAGCTGTTTTTTCAAGAACCAAAAGGAAAGAAACGACAAAAGGAAGAACAGGGAAAATCAAAAGAAGAAGGAGAAAAGTAGGAAAATCGATAGTAAAATTAGAAACACTTAGGGATCATTTGGTTAGAATATAACTTATACCGGTGTAAGTTATGCCAGTATAATTTATATTGGGAAAAGTTATGCTGGGATTGTTGTTTATTCATTGTTTAGTATGTTGTATTAAGAATAACAATTGCATAATTTCTAAGAAGAAGGTATAACTTATACCAGTGTTAATTACACCACCTTTTATAAGGTATAAGTTACCCCAGTGTTAAAATTAACACCGGAATAACTTATATCAGATTTAGTAACCAAACAAGGTATAAGATGCTATTAAATTTTTATACCAGCATTAATTTTACTTATACCAAACGACCCCTTAAAGTGATAGCAAAACTGTAGGAACATTGGAAGTGAAAGACAGGTGTCCCACCAAAACTTAAAGACCAACTACCTGTCAAGTATATTGAAGAGAATGAAAGGGTTAAATCAAAGACCAAAATACAAAAATGCCTATGACAAATATTTGTAATTTCCATTTTACCAGCAGGGGCGGTCCCAAGTAGATTCAAGTGGGTTTATATGAATCCGCTTCATCGAAAAATAACATTGTATATATAGGTATATTTTTGCTATTTCAGACAAATAAAGGTATAAATATAATTTTGAATCCACTTCAAACAAGTAAAATATCTATCCTATTGGAAAAGAGTGTTCAAATTCTCCACATGATCTTGAGTTCAAAACCAACTAGTCACATATGTCCTTTAATTTTATTTTTTGAACCCACTTGACAAAAATCCTGCGTCCGCCACTATTTACCAGTGTTCGTGTTCGTCCCATGACAAATATTTAAGTGTCATTTTTAAATAGTAGTAATATATATATACACACATTTTAGTCTCACTCAAAGTCGGTGTTAGTTGTTATATGAATCATTACTTCTTTCTTTAAGCTCAATTGTCTTGTGGGGAGGATTAATTATTGTTGACCTTACCTCCAATATTTCATCTCCCTTATATGAGCTTGAGATTGATAACGTTAGCAAGTCCATACGAACGGAGTTTCAATTTGTTTAGTATGCATAATGTTTGAAGTAGTGAATGGAATCTATAAAGTGAAGCACACTTAACAACCTAACACCAGCCAATGGGAAAAGAGGAAAGCAGCCCCACTCTTGTAACTGCACAAGTCTCGATGCCTCACTTTACTTTTCAAGAGAAAATCCTCTTGCTTTTGAGTGTCTTTTTTGGTCAAAACGATAAGTATATTATAGATAGTTAAATAATTACATATGAGTTTTGGGATGCATGTACTGCATCAGATTACTAGCTACAACATCACACATACTACTTGAACTAGAGCTGCTAGAACTATTACTATTATAGCTACTACTAACTAACATAGCCGTTGATTTACATAACCTTTTACACAGAGTTCCTGCTTGACCTTGTTGGTAAGAAGGTAAGACAATTTGGATATCTTGAAAATAGTACAGGATTTGCCTTTACATGTGATGCCCCATGATTAGCCAAACAGTCTGCCACACAATTTTGCTTCCTGTAGATTCTCTCTATCTTGGGGTCATGCAGTTGCCGGAGCAAGTACCTACAATCAGTAATAATATTAGTGTATTTGGGTGTGGGGGCACTCAGCAAATCCAGAATTGTAGCTGCATCTGTCTCAATGATTAAAGGAGAAAATTTAAGTAGCACAACTAATTTAAGGCCCATAATTAATGTAATAATTCAGTGTGTAGGCTTGAACCATTTAGTGCGTGACCTGAAAATCCTAAACCCAGGTACTAAGAGAGTTCCTAAAACAATCGCCAATGCCACAAGCAATTGGGTTACTAGATGTAGATCTATCTATGTTTAACTTAAGTAACCGCCCTTCTGGTGGATGCCATTTAGTATAAAGAGGCGCAACGTCTTTGGAATACTTTGTTTAGGGTTCATGAGATAATAGAATTCAGCGGCTTGCTTATACATCAATTGGGCATTTGATCGAACGTTAGAGTGTTCAAAAAGATTATTGTTCCTCATAACCCAAAGATGTCATAAGGCAAATGTCAAGAGAAAAGATAAGGGAATACGGTTGTAATAACCTAATTGAGTATTTTTGAAGAACTTATGCCCCCAAGGCATAGAGCCTGCATTAACATGACCAAACACCTGATTTATATCGTATTTAAGGGCCAACCAAAGCGATATTGCATTATTACATTCAAAGAAAATATGTTGTATTGTTTTAGTAGTTAACCCATAATTAGAACATAAATTAAATTTTAAAACTGTAATTTTATGTAAATAAGCAGTTGTGGGTAGCCCTCCACGACATATTAACCAAATGAAGAAGGAGATCTTAAGGGGTGTTTGTAATTTTAAAATCCATTTGTCATTAATAAGCTCTGGTTCATTGTAAATGTAATTAGCTTTATAGAGTTCGTGGTATATAGATTTGACTGAAAATAATCCAGTAGGAGTAATTGTCCAAATAAGATGGTTATAATTTGTAGCTATGGTTGATATGTAAGTAATATTTGGGCTGCTAATGAGTGTGGAAGGACAAAGGGTAACTCCTGTAACTGCCACTTATGGTTAGGGAAGTAAGCAGACACCAGTTTATTGATTTCTCCTTTTGGAAAATAGCCATAAATATAGTACGAAATGTAGATAGATGATTTAACCATGGTTCCATCCAGAAGTTAACATGTTTATCATTTGTTAAATTCCACTGATATCCAAGGGCACAAGAAGACCAACCCTTGATAATGTTTTGCCAAATTCTTGATTTAGGTAAATTGTTGGTCCTATTTTTCCTGAAATGACTATGTATTAGAACTTGCACGCATAGTTGATTTGGGTTTCGAAATATTCTCCATGCTAGACTAGCATGTAAGGCATCATTTTTAGTACGAAGATTTTGGATGCCCAAACCCCTATGCGATAAAGGTTGAGTAACAGTAGTCCATTTTAATAAGTGTAATTTTTTCTTCTGCGGAGTAGTTCCTAACAGAAAATCCCTTTGATATTTATTAAGGATGGAAATAATGAAGCTGTGGAATGTATAAATTGCATTACATGGTTAGGAAGGTTATTAAGAGTTAATCGTATAAGAGTTTGTCTTCCTGCTTTTGTTAAAAAGTGTGTTTTTCATCTTGCTAACTTAGTCTTAAAATTATCTAATAAGAACTGGAAGTCCCTTTTTGAAGGTTTAGAAGTGAAAATAGGAAATTCCGGGTATTTGCCAAGCTGTATACTCACTTTTATATTAAACGTATGCTGTAAATCAACCTTTAGAGAATTAGAGCAGTTCTTAGAGAAAAAAACCCTTGATTTATCAAGGTTAATTATCGCCCTGAGTGTTCCGTAAAATAAGTAATAGTATTGACTATGAAATTACATGAAATGGGCGTAATTTAAATAATAAAATAATATTATCTGCAAAGAAAATTCCAGACTTTTAGATAATTCAAGACTTTTGAATGTTAAATACCTAAAATTAGGAATTTACTCCTCTATTTTGAAAAGAAGGAAGAG
This sequence comes from Nicotiana benthamiana, assembly GCA_034376525.1. Taxonomy (NCBI): domain Eukaryota; kingdom Viridiplantae; phylum Streptophyta; class Magnoliopsida; order Solanales; family Solanaceae; genus Nicotiana; species Nicotiana benthamiana. The sequence goes on along the minus strand of CM067323.1, from coordinate 98,540,754 downwards.
AGAGTCAAATCTTTTTTGTTACTCCTGCAACTTAATTCTCTTTCCGTCAATGGCAAACCCAAACTTTAAAAAAAAAAACTTTTGAGAAAAGATACAAGTAGTTTGAGAGAATCAGAAAAAAATAATTTATTTTCAAAAATACTTTTTCGAGAAAAATATATTTAAAAGTAATTTTAAATACTTATTACTGCTCAAAATGCATTTTAAATTAATTAGTTAAACATGTTATAAATAGAACTCTAATTAGAGTGAATGTCTATCTTATAGAAGAGTTTTACTTTGAGGCTAAGTCTTTTCTATGCCTATAAATAGAGGGGTCTTACCCCATTGTAAATCATCCCTAAGTATCAATAAGAATACTCCTCTCTCTACTTTTCTCTCTATTGTTCTTGTTCTTGTATTATTGTTCTTGTTCTTATATTATTTCATAACACGTTATCAGCACGAGACTCTACCATCTCAAGAATCCTCTTGAGAAAATTAAGGTATTTCCCTCTTTCCGAATTTGGTTTTAATTATGTCTGATATTATGAAAAGAAAGTTCGTTGTCTTTGAAATTTCGGGCAAGAACTATATGACATGGGTGTTGGATGCTGAAATCCACTTAGATGCTATGGGTCTTGGAGACGCCATTAAAGACAGAGATAAAGCATCCACCCAAGACTGTGCTAAGGCCTTGATTTTCTTGCGCCATCACCTTGATGAAGGTTTGAAAATTGAATATCTCACAGTCAAAGATCCACTCATCTTGTGGAACGGCTTAAAGGAGAGATATGACAACCTGAAGTTGGTCACTCTGCCACAAGCACGATATGATTGGGCTCATCTGAGGCTCCAAGACTTTAAGTCTGTTTCTGAATATAATTCTGCAATGTTCAGAATTACTTCTGAATTGAAACTCTGTGGAGATAATATCTCTGATTATGATATGCTTGAAAAAAAAAACGTTTACAACGTTTCATGCCTCCAATATGGTACTGCAACAATAGTACAGAGAGAAAGGTTTCAAAAAGTACTCTGAACTGATTTCTCTTCTCCTTGTGGCTGAGCGAAACAATGACCTGCTCATGAGAAATCACGAAAATCGACCCACTGGGTCTACACCATTGCCTGAAGTAGATAAGGTGTATTCTCATTATGCCAAGCATAGAAAAGGCCATGGATCTAATCATGGTCGTGGTCGTAATCGGGGTCATGGCCGTGGACGTAGACAAGGAAGAAATTTCCCTGATGTCCGTCACCCCCCAAAGAGAAATAACCACCAAAAGCAGAAACGGGATTATGAGAATCCAAAGGCAAATAGTTCAGAAACTATATGCTATCATTGCGGTGGAAAAGGGCACTGGTCAAAAGCTTGCCATGTACCAAGACATTTGGTTGATCTTTATCAAGCATCTCTAAAGAATAAAAGCCCTGAAACAAATTTTGTCTCTGACGACAATTTTGACATCACCCACCTGGATGTGACAGACTTCTTTGAGCACCCTGAGGGGAAAATAGACCACTTAATCGGTGATGGATCTGTGATGAAGGAAGATGGAATTGTTTGATTTTATTTGTATTAGTTGGTGAATAAACTAATAGTCATTAGTATCAGCTCGTATTAGTTAGTTTATGATATAATGTTAGTATTAGTTTTTTAGAATGTTTCAATATGCTTAAATTTCAAAGATATTTTTATTTTTCAGTAGAGTTAATCGACTAACCTAACAGTTAGTCGATTATCTAATATTTCGCATTAAAACTGCAAAACAATCGATTATATACTTGTTAACAATCGATTATATTAAGACAATGTGATCTGAAGTTTTTCAAAATAGCAAATAATATTATGTATGTTTAACAATCGATTATATTAAGACAGTGTGATCTGAAGTTTTTCAAAATAGCAAATAATCGATTATGTATGTTTAACAATCGATTATATTAAGACAGTGTGATCTGAAGTTTTTCAAAATAGCAAATAATCAATTATGTATGTTTAACAATCGATTATATTAAGACAGTGTGATCTGAAATTTTTCAAATTAGCAAATAATCGATTACGTATGTTTAACAATCGATTACATTGAGACAGTGCTTAAACTGAAATTTTCAAACTGCAAAGTAATCGATTATGGAAAACATATAATCGACTATCTGATTTAGTTAGTCAACTAACCTCAGCAGATTTTGAAAATATTATTTAAATGTGAAACAAACGGATTGAATTTTTTTATTCTCATGTTCGTGTATTTTCTTTTGTATGTCAAACCATGGGAAAGCAAATATGGATATCTCACAAAGCAATCTTGGATCAAATATTTGTTTAGTTGATTCATGTACTACACATACGATACTCAAAGAAAAGAAATATTTCTCTCAACTAAGTATGTGTAAGGCAGATGTTACTACAATCTCTGGTAGTAGTAAATTGATTGAAGGCTCCGGAAGAGCAACTATAACTCTGCCTAGAGGAACACTGTTTATCATAGAGAATGCAATGTTCTCCTCCAAGTCTAAGAGAAACTTATTGAGTTTTAAAGATATACGCCGGAATGGCTATCATGTTGAGACAATAGATGAGAATAATCTTGAATATCTCATTATTACAAAGAATGTCTCTGGCCAAAAGAGGGTTATTGAGAAATTCCCGTCTTTATCTTGTGGCCTGTATTGAACAAAAATTAGTGCAATTGAGGCACATTCAACAGTAAACCAAAAGGTTAATGATTCCAATACTTTTGTACTTTGGCATGATCGATTGGGACACCCTGGATCAATCATGATGAGACGGATTATAGAAAGCTCATATGGGCATCCGTTAAAGAATTTCAAGATTCTTTTAAATAATGAATTTTCTTGCACTTCTTGTTATCAAGGCAAGTTAATTACAAGACCATCACCAACAAAGGTTGGGACTGAGTCACCTACGTTTTTGGAACGTATACAAGGGGATATTTGTGGACCTATTTGTTAGAAACACATTCTCAATGCAATATACTAAACGTGTACTCTTTTGTAGGTTTTGATGAATGACAAACGAAGCAAAAATTGATATATGACGGAATTCAAGTACAAGCGCACAATGGTTGCGAATAAGATTGAAGTTCAAGAGATAGCCTTTAATTGTTATTGAGTTGTCCTAAAATTGTAATCTCGATCCTATAACTTGACTCATAGTATGGCATCTCTCAGAAAACTATTTTCCAAAATCATGCATATTTAATTCTGTGTCAAAAAGATTTTCAAACATGCATATTTACATTAGACAAAATGTTTTCTAAACATGCCTAAAAAATCTGGGCTAAAATAATCGATTATGTACTTATGATAATCGATTGCTTCTGAGTCCAGACTGCATGACAATCGATTATGAATTAATGGTAATCGATTGTGAGTAAGACAGTGAACATCAGGTTTTTTCAAATCTGCATGATAATCGATTGTGAACAAATGACAATCGATTGTTGTTGAGGTAAAGTTTTTCAATACTCAAAATAATCGATTATGAACTAATGGTGATCGATTGTGTTGAGTTGATGTCTTCCAGTGATTTTAAATTTAATTAAGTAATCGATTATGTCTTTAGATAATCGATTATCACTGAGACAGTAAGTTTTATGATTTTCAGAAAATAACAAGTAATCGATTATGTCTTTAGATAATCGATTATCACTGAGACAGTGAGTTTCATGATTTTCAGAAAATAACAAGTAATCGATTGTTGCAAAGGACAATCGATTGTTGAAGCTGACCGTTGTCAAATGATTTTCAAATACCATAAGGTAATCGATTATAGATTTTATATAATCGATGTTTTGCTTAAAATCCGGAAATGATTTTTAGAACGTTGCTGAAGTAATCGATTATAGATTTTATATAATCGATGTTTTGCTTAAAATCCGGAAATGATTTTTAGAATGTTGCTAAAGTAATCGATTATGAACTTAGTGTAACCGATTATCTGATTTTGAATATTGCCAGTAATCGATTATAGATTATGTATAATCGATTGTGAAGCGTTAAATCTGGGATTGATTTTTAAACTGACTGGCAGATAATCGATTATGTGGTCTTAATAATCGATTATCACTGAGTAATTTCAGCAACTCTTAATTGGCAATTAGGCAACGGTAATGCCAAGTTTTTCAACTATAAATACAGCTTCACTTCAGTGTTTTAACAACAACAACATACACAAACTGATCATTACATTGCTATAAGCTTTCATTCAATTGTTCTTCATTTTCTACTACTTCATAAAGCTTTTGAGAGCCATATTATTACTTAAAGTTGTTGTGATCTTGAACATATTCTTTTACTCATATCTACTCAATAAGGAGTACTTTAGTTAAGTGAGTGTCCAAGTATTTGATATACTTGTAAGAGAATTGCGATTCTCTTGTTTCAAGGAACTTGCGTTTCCTTGGGTGAAGTCTTTGAGATTGCGATCTCCGAGCAACTGTTTGAGGCTTGTGTCCTCAAGTGTGTAACGGTTTGTTGAGCACCTGTAAGCTTAACAAGATAGTGAAAAATCTCGAGAGAGTCTCTCGGGGACTGGACTAACCACGTTGGTGGCCAACCAGTATACATCTTTGTGTAAGTTTATTTTTCTGCATTTATTTTACTTCCTGCAAAGTTTAAATTCCGCAAGAAAACGCTAAATTTTATTAATACGCTATTCACCCCCCCTCTAGCGTAAAGCGTAGTTTCTAACAATTGGTATCAGAGCCCAACTCTCTGAAAACTTAACCGTTTGAGAGAACCATCCATGGCTTCTACTCTTGACTCTTTGCAGGAATTGAAGAAGGACAATGCTCTACACGACCTCCTCTATTCAACGGCACAAACTACTCATACTGGAAGGAGAGGATGCAAATCTTTGTGCAATCAAATAGCTTTCATTTGTGGAAAGTATTCACCAATGGAAACCAAATTCCAACCAAGAAGGTGGAAGACGAATGGGTTCCAAAGACCGAAGAGGAATATACCGCGGAGGATATTCGTAAGGTTCAAAATAATGTCAAAGCTATAAATTTATTATATTGTGCTGTTAATGCTAACGACTACAGGAAGATATCATGTTGCAAAACAGCAAAAGAAATGTGGGATAAGCTTGAAGTGACATACGAAGGAACCGACCAGGTACGAGAAGCTAAAATTGATTTCTTAACTCACTCTTATGAACTATTCCACATGAAGGAAGGAGAAAAAGTAGACGAAATGTTTGAGCGATTCTCAATGATCGTGAATGATCTACACGCCCTCAAAAAGACGTTTACGGATAGAGAACTTGTCCGGAAGATCCTCAGAAGTCTCACTCCGGCATGGCGATCAAAGGCCGATGCAATCCAAGAATCCATTGGCATCACAAATGTCACAATTGACGCATTAAGAGGTAATCTCAAAACCTATGAATCAACTATACTTAACCCGGTTGTTGATGATCAAAGAAGGCAAAGGATTGCTCTAAAGGCTAGCCAACCACAAATTGATGAGGAAGGTGACAACGAGTTTGGACTCGTTATCAAAAGGTTTCAAAAATTCATGCGCAAGGAGTATGAACGCAAGAACAAAAAGCAAGGCGATCAACTAAAATGCTATGAATGCGGAGAAACCGGGCACATAAAATCAAATTGCCCTAACATCAAAAAGGAGAAGAAACCCTTCAAAAAGCAACGTGCATACATCTCTTGGGGAGGAGATTCCGGAGATGAAGCAAGCGAAGAAGAAGACGATGAAGCAGCAAATTTATGTCTCATGGCTCAAGAAGATGGCAAAGACGAGGTAAGTCAAATCTCCTCTCAAAATTTCTTTACTCTTGATGAAATGAGAAATGCTTTTGATGAACTATATGCTGAATTTATCAAAGCTTCAAAAACTGTCAAAAGTGTTAAAGAAAGCGCTTCTCTAAAAGAAAAAGATTTTCAAACACAGCTTTCATTAAAAGAAAAAGAATTAGAAAAACTGGTTTTCGAAAATGAGAAGCTAAAGGAGGAAAACAAGTTTTATGGAAAAAGAAGTGCTGATAAACCTGAAGGTTCTACTAGAAACTGTTCTTCTTGTGTGCCTCTTAAGAATGAAGTAGCTAGACTTAAAGGCACATTAGATAAGTTTAATTCTTCGCATAAAAACTTGAATGATGTGCTTGTTAATCTAAAATCAACTAAACATGGAATAGGATTCAAGAATGAAGAAAAGGTTGGTGCTAAACCACAACAACCTAGAGCTCAACCTAGGACTAATAACCAAAATGCTTATCCTAGAAGTAGAAATCCTAGAAATAACTTGCATGGTAGACCAAATAGTGAAAATGCTAGAAGACCTAGAAATGATGCATATTTTAGGCCAAACCTTGAACAATTTAGAAGACCAAGAAATGACCCTCCACCTAGAAATAGATATTCTAGAAATGATGCATATTTTAGACAAACTTGTGAACCTCCTAGAGCTCATAATAGGAGGAACAATGGCGCTCAAAGTAGAGTAAGCAACCTTCATTCATCTAGTTACTATGTACCTAGAAAAATGCATAATCCCAATGTGACTTGTCATTATTGTAGACGTATTGGTCATATTGCTCCCGCTTGCTTTACTCGTCATAGACATATAAATCAATTGCATCATTATAACATGCCTAACCCTCAAGGACCCAAGATGGCATGGGTACCTAAAGAACATTAATTTGTTTTGTAGGTGTGCTTGAAGGGATCAAGTGTACTATGGTACCTTGATAGTGGATGCTCCAAACACATGACAGGAGATGAATCCAAATTCCTTCAACTAGAGCACAAAGAAGGAGGAAGTGTCATATTTGGTGATAACAATAAAGGAAAAATCATCGGCATTGGTTCGGTCGGTAAGGATGAAAACTCCTCTATTAAACATATACTACTTGTAAAAGGTTTGAAGCATAATCTCTTGAGCATAAGCCAATTATGTGACAAGGGAAATCTTGCTCTATTTGATTCGGATGAATGTCTTGTATTTAGACGTAGTGATTTCAAGATCATACTTCGTGGTTTTAGAATTGATAATATCTATATGGTTGATCTTGCAAACTCCTCACCCGAATATGTTGATTGTTTATTAAGCAAAGAGGATAACTCTTGGCTATGGCATCGTAGAGTAGCACACATGAACATGCATCTCTTGAACAAGCTTCTTTCTCAAAACTTAGTAGTTGGACTTCCCAGTTTAAAGTTTGAAAATGATTCTATTTGCGATTCTTGTCAAAAAGGGAAGCAAACCAAAGCATCTTTTAAGTCCAAGAATATTGTTTCAACGTCTAGACCTTTGCAATTACTTCACATGGATTTATTTGGTCCCTCTCGTATTGAAAGTCTTGGTAAAATAAATATGTTTTTGTAATTGTTGATGACTTTTCTAGATTTACTTGGACTCTATTTCTTGCAAATAAAAGTGATGCTTTTCAAAATTTCAAGTATTTCCTTAAGCGTGTTCAAAACGAAAAGGAATCGACCGTCACTTCAATTAGAAGTGATCATGGGGGAGAGTTTGATCACAATCTCTTTGCGGACTTTTGTGACGAACTCGGAATCGAACACACCTTTTCCGCTCCACGGACACCACAACAAAATGGGGTGGTGGAAAGGAAAAATAGGTGTCTCGAAGAGATGGCAAGAACCATGCTCGACGAAGCTAAGATTCCCAAATACTTTTGGGCGGACGCCGTGAGTACCGCTTGCTATGTTTTAAATAGAGTAGCAATTCGGCCGATACTCATGAAAACCCCATATGAACTTTATAAGGGTAGAAAACCCAACATTTCTCATTTTCGTGTTTTTGGTTGTAAATGTTTTATTCATAATAATGGCAAGGACCAATTGGGTAAGTTTGATGCTAAATCGGATGAAGGTATTTTCATTGGTTATTCCTCATGTAGCAAAGCATATAGGATCTTTAACAAAAGAACCCAAATTGTGGAGGAATCCCCTCATGTTGTGTTTTCCGAAGATAATACTCGCTTGGCGAGAAAGGAATCCGGTTTTGATCTTGCAGGTATCTTGGATAGCTTGAAAGATAAAATCCAAGAAGAACCTTCAAAGGAAAACAAAAATGAAATTGGGGAACAACCAACGGAAGAAGCGCCACAATTAGAAAAAGAAATAAATACGCCTAACGAGTGGAGAACGATCAAGGATCATCCTCTCGAACAGGTAATTGGCGATGTTGGAGAAAAGGTAAGTACCCAAAACTCTCTTAAGAACACTCTAGGACACAATTCTTAAGAGTTCACGGCATTACTTGTTAACACTAGTGTAATTTATTAATTTCGCTATAAATTACTAACTTGAGCGTCGGAGACGTTTAAATCTATTTTGCAGGTACCACCCCAAAGGTAGGGGGAATTATGAAGTGTTAAATAATCGACTATTTCAAGTCACTAATCGATTATTTTCTGTGCAGTACATCGATTATCAGTATCAATAATCGATTGTTTATGACTGATTATTAACATTATGCATCTGTGTTTAATTTTTTCACTTCTTAAATTGCATAATCGATTTCCGCCTCAGTCATTCAGCAATGCTTTCTACAACAATCGATTATTTTTTCATACAATCGATTATTTGATAAATTCTGATATTCTCCAAGTTCACTGTATCAAGTTAGTTCCCTACATAATCGATTACCAAGAATTGACAATCGATTACTTCATATTAATTTTTGTTACCGTTTGGCTCCTCAATCGATTCCTGTCAGGTCTTTAATGCTCCATAATCGATTACCAAAACTTAATAATCGATTATTTCATTCAAATTTTTTACCGTTTGACTCAAGAATCGATTCAAAATCTCAAATACAATCGATTATTTCAGTTCAATAATCGATTATCTAACGGTCAGTAATTTTAATTCTTACCGTTTTCTGACTGCTCCTAAACCAAAATCTCAGCAAATGTCTCCATTCAATGCTTGATAATCCTTTTCTCTATAAATAGGCATCATAAGATCTCACACTCACCCACTCAAGCACTATCTCTAGCATTCAAAAACTAAATCTCTTCTATTTTCTTTGCCAAATTCCAGCAGATTTCTCTTAACATGTCTGGACGATCTTCAAAACGTTCCCGATCCAAACATGGCGCATCAGCCTCAACCGCCCCTCCTCCTTTAAATTTTCCATACCAAGACGGTTCCGTCTTGTTCTTTGAATCTGAAAATGAACTCACAAAGTTCCTATCAAAATTTGAGAAACGCACCATTCTTCCTCCTCGGTTCTCAAATAGTAAACTCCTTGAGCCTTTCACCCCTGCCGCAAATATGTTAAAGGAGTGTCAACTATATGACTTCTTGCTTCTCACTCATCCTCACATAAACACAACTCTCGTTCAAGCTTTTTACTCAAACCTTCGTAAAGATGAAGATGGCGAACTTGTCACCTCCATTAATGGGGTTCAAATTCTTCTCTCTGAAGAGAATCTCCACATCATTGCCCGCCTTCCAAATGAAGGTGAAGACCTTTACCGGTATGTTGATAAGGCCGGGGCTCTCTTCGATGAAACCACCCTTCTCCACCAAGCCGGTATAACTTCCTACGATCCATCGATCTCTACCCGTCGTCCTACCATAACGGGAATGGATCCAAACTACCGGTTGATTCTTTACTTCATCACCCGAGTCCTCAAGCCTAGACGACACAATCACACCACCATCTCCCAGGAGGATACCAAACTTCTGCATGCCATTGTCACCGGAGCCAAAATAAATTGGTGTCGGCTCATCAAAATTCATATGCTCGATGCCATCGGTGATGACATGCCTCTTCCTTATGCCCTCCTCATTATGAACTTCCTTGAAGCATCCGGATTTGTCACGAAAAATGGTCCTCTCAAAAGGAGTACCAAAATTTGGGAAATCTCGGAGTCTTCTTTCCATCATGATGGTGATCATGCTCCTGCCCCTTCTTCAAGTCGTCCACCCCGTCGTGCTCGTTCGTCCCAAGAGCCTACTCTCCAAACCATATCCGACCAGCTTGCTCAACTCACTCATGAGATCCATGGATACTTTGATCATGTCAATTATCCATATGCAGCTCTCGTTCCGTTTGAAGCAGCGCCGGATAACGAGGCAGACAACGACGGAAATGAATAAATTTTTTTTTTGTGGTTTTTGCTGTTGTTCTTGTGGTTCCCATTGATGTACCTTTGTTTTTTTTCAATAAATAAACCTTGTTTATTTCATCCTTTTGCATCTTTCCTTACTATTTTTTTTGCTAATGGCAAAAGGGGGAAGAAAACGGGATATCGGGTATGCACCACCTCTTAATTCATTGATTGCTTATAAGCTAAAATTGAGGGGGAACTCTTAAATTGAGGGGGAATTGCATAATTGTTACTTGTCTTGAATTGTCAATATCTTTTGCCTAAATTGCATATCCCGCTTAATGTTTGCCATTATCAAAAAGGGGGAAATTGTTAGAAACACGTTCTCAATGCAATATACTAAACGTGTACTCTTTTGTAGGTTTTGATGAATGACAAACGAAGCAAAAATTGATATATGACGGAATTAAAGTACAAGTGCACAATGGTTGCGAATAAGATTGAAGTTCAAGAGATAGCCTTTAATTGTTATTGAGTTGTCCTAAAATTGTAATCTCGATCCTATAACTTGACTCATAGTATGGCATCTCTCATAAAACTATTTTCCAAAATCATGCATATTTAATTCTGTGTCAAAAAGATTTTCAAACATGCAGATTTACATTAGACAAAATGTTTTCTAAACATGCCTCAAAAATCTGGGCTAAAATAATCGATTATGTACTTATGATAATCGATTGCTTCTGAGTCCAGACTGCATGACAATCGATTATGAATTAATGGTAATCGATTGTGAGTAAGACAGTGAACATCAGGTTTTTCCAAATCTGCATGATAATCGATTGTGAACAAATGACAATCGATTGTTGTTGAGGTAAAGTTTTTCAATACTCAAAATAATCGATTATGAACTAATGGTGATCGATTGTGTTGAGTTGATGTCTTCCAGTGATTTTAAATTTAATTAAGTAATCGATTATGTCTTTAGATAATCGATTATCACTGAGATAGTAAGTTTTATGATTTTCAGAAAATAACAAGTAATCGATTATGTCTTTAGATAATCGATTATCACTGAGACAGTGAGTTTCATGATTTTCAGAAAATAACAAGTAATCGATTGTTGCAAAGGACAATCGATTGTTGAAGCTGACCGTTGTCAAATGATTTTCAAATACCATAAGGTAATCGATTATAGATTTTATATAATCGATATTTTGCTTAAAATCTGGAAATGATTTTTAGAACGTTGCTGAAGTAATCGATTATAGATTTTATATAATCGATGTTTTGCTTAAAATCCGGAAATGATTTTTAGAACGTTGCTAAAGTAATCGATTATGAACTTAGTGTAACCGATTATCTGATTTTGAATATTGCCAGTAATCGATTATAGATTATGTATAATCGATTGTGAAGCGTTAAATCTGGGATTGATTTTTAAACTGACTGGCAGATAATCGATTATGTGGTCTTAATAATCGATTATCACTGAGTAATTTCAGCAACTCTTAATTGGCAATTAGGCAACGGTAATGCCAAGTTTTTCAACTATAAATACAGCTTCACTTCAGTGTTTTAACAACAACAACATACACAAACTGATCATTACATTGCTATAAGCTTTCATTCAATTGTTCTTCATTTTCTACTCATTTCATAAAGCTTTTGAGAGCCATATTATTGCTTAAAGTTGTTGTGATCTTGAACATATTCTTTTACTCATATCTACTCAATAAGGAGTACTTTAGTTAAGTGAGTGTCCAAGTATTTGATATACTTGTAAGAGAATTGCGATTCTCTTGTTTCAAGGAACTTGCGTTTCCTTGGGTGAAGTCTTTGAGATTGCGATCTCCGAGCAACTGTTTGAGGCTTGTGTCCTCAAGTGTGTAACGGTTTGTTGAGCACCTGTAAGCTTAACAAGATAGTGAAAAATCTCGAGAGAGTCTCTCGGGGACTGGACTAACCACGTTGGTGGCCAACCAGTATACATCTTTGTGTAAGTTTATTTTTCTGCATTTATTTTACTTCCTGCAAAGTTTAAATTCCGCAAGAAAACGCTAAATTTTATTAATACGCTATTCACCCCCCTCTAGCGTAAAGCGTAGTTTCTAACACTATTCACCCACCTAGTGGGTCTTTTAGATATTTTATGGCCCTAGTAGACGCATCTTGTAGATGGTCTCATGTGTGCCTGTTGTCATCACGCAACCTTGCGTTTGCAAAACTAATGGCACAAATAATTCGACTACGAGCACAATTTCCTGATAATCCAATCAAGTCTATTAGACTGGATAATGCTGCTGAGTTTTCATCCCAAGCATTTAATGATTATTGCTTATCAATTGGGATAAAAGTGGAACATTCTGTAGCTCATGTTCACACTCAAAACGGTCTTGCAGAATCTTTAATTAAACGCCTGCAGTTGATTGCAAGACTCATGAAAACGAGGCTTCCCACTTCGGTATGGGGTCACGCCATTTTGCATGCAGCAATGCTAATTCGTCTCAGACCGACGAATTATCACAAATATTCCCTGTTGCAATTGGTTTTGGGTCATGAACCCAATATATCCCATTCAAGAATCTTTGGATGCGCAGTATATGTGCCTATAGCACCGCCATACCGCACCAAAATGGGTCCGCAAAGAAGGTTAGGAATATATGTTGGGTTAGAATCGCCCTCCATTATTCGCTACCTCGAAACATTGACAGGGAATTTGTTCACTGCACGATTTGCAGACTGTCAATTTGATGAGACACTTTTCACAAAATTAGGGGGAGAAGTTGGTGAAACCAAATGGGAAATTTTGTGGAAAAATGCATCATTATCTCATCTTGATCCACATACCTCTATTTGTGAAAAAGAGGTGCAAAAGATTATCCATTTGCAAAGAATAACAAATCAAATGCCTGACGCATTTACGGACTTGAAAAGGATAACAAAATCCCACATCCCCGCGGAGAATGTTCCAATCCGTATTGATGTCCCTGTTGGACAATCATCTAGTGTCATATCCAATGAGTCGAATGCACGCCTGAAGCGTGGCAGGCCATTAGGTTCCAAAGATCGAAATCCTAGAAAGAGGAAAGCAAACGATCAAAATGTCACTACGAAAGAATCTCATGAGGAAATTCATGATTTAATAAACTCTGAGATTCATGAAGAATCCATTGAGCCCGAGACTCAAGAAAATAAGGAACTATCCATAAATCCAATCGATATTGAGGCAAATTTTAATCGAGTGGATATAGTGGTGGATTATGTCTTTGCTTTTAATGTCACATCTAGCATTATACAAGAAAATGAGGATCTTGAACCTCAATCTGTTGGAGAATGTCGAAAAAGACATGATTGGCCAAAATGGCAAGAAGCAATCCAATCAGAATTGAATTCACTGGCAAAACGTGAAGTTTTTGGCCCTATAGTTGAAACACCTAATGGTGTTAAGCCTGTTGGCTATAAATGGGTCTTTGTACGCAAGAGAAATGAGAAAAACGAGGTACAAAGATATAAGGCACGCCTTGTTGCACAAGGATTTTCTCAAAGGCCTGGTGTCGATTATGAAGAGACATATTCGCCTGTAATGGATGCCATAACTTTTCGTTATCTCATTAGTTTTTCTGTCCTTGAAAAGCTTGACATGCATTTAATGGATGTGGTTACTGCCTATCTTTATGGCTCACTTGATAATGAGATATACATGAAAATTCCCGATGGACTCAAAATGCCGAACGCTCATAATTCAAAGTCCCGGAAAATGTTTTCAATCAAATTGCAAAGATCCTTGTATGGTCTAAAGCAATCAGGACGAATGTGGTATAATCGTCTTAGTGAGTATTTGTTAAAAGAAGGCTATATAAATGATGCCATTTGCCCGTGTGTTTTTATAAAGAAAACAACATCGGAATTTGTTGTACTTGCCGTATATGTCGATGACATAAACCTTATTGGAACCCCCATAGAACTCCAAAAGGCAATTGATTATCAAAAGAATGAATTCGAGATGAAAGATCTCGGAAAGACAAATTATGTCTTAGTTTGCAAATTGAATATTTGGCAAACGGAATTTTTGTTCATCAATCTACCTATATAGAAAAGGTACTGAAACGGTTTTACATGGATGGAGCACATCCTTTAAGTACTCCGATGGTTGTTCGATCACTTGATGTGAATAAAGATCCATTCCGACTGCAAGAAAGGAATGAAGAGCTACTTGGTCCTGAAGTACCATATCTTAGTGCAATTGGCGCACTAATGTACCTTGCAAATACTATAAGGCCTGACATAACCTTTTCAGTTAATGTCTTAGCAAGGTATAGCTCGGCTCCCACAAGGAGACATTGGAATGGGATCAAACATATATTGAGGTACCTAAAAGGGACTACCGATATGGGCTTATTTTATGGCAATAATTGCAGTCCTGATCTTGTTGGTTATGCTGATGCTGGATATTTATCCGACCCACACAAGGCTCGATCTCAAACAGGTTATGTGTTTACCTGTGGAGGCACCGCCATATCTTGGCGATCGACTAAGCAATCAATTGTGGCTACTTCATCTAATCATGCCGAGATAATCGCTATTCATGAAGCAAGTCGGGAGTGTGTGTGGTTGAGGTCTATAATACATCATATTCAAGACAAATGTGGTTTGAAGTGTAACAAACTACCCACGACTTTGTATGAAGATAATGCAGCATGTATAGCTCAATTGAAGGGAGGATTCATAAAAGGAGATAGAACAAAGCATATTTCACCAAAGTTATTTTTCACACATGATCTTCAAAAGAATGGTGATATCAATGTGCAACAGATTCGTTCAAGTGATAATATTGCTGATTTGTTCACAAAATCTCTACCAATGTCTCCTTCAAGAAGCTAGTTCACAAGATCGGAATGCGAAGACTCAAGGATATGAATTGATGCTCTTTTCAGGGGGAGTTAATGCGCGTTGCACTCTTTTTCCCTTGCAAGGTTTTGTCCCAATGGGTTTTTCTTGCAAGGTTTTTAACGAGGCAACCAATAAGCGCATATTCAAACATGTGTACTCTTTTTCCTTTTCTTTAATTTTTTCCCATTGGGTTTTGTTTTAGTTAAGGTTTTAACGATGCACATTATTGAATAGACATTCAAGGGGAAGTGATATAAATAGAACTCTAATTAGAGTGAATGTCTATCTTATAGAAGAGTTTTACTTTGAGGCTAAGTCTTTTCTATGCCTATAAATAGAGGGGTCTTACCCCATTGTAAATCATCCCTAAGTATTAATAAGAATACTCCTCTCTTTACTTTTCTCTCTATTGTTCTTGTTTTTGTATTATTGTTCTTATTCTTATATTATTTCATAACAAAACACAAATTACTTCTCACCAATGTATTATTTTTACAGCTCGGCAAATAGGGCATAAGTACATATATCGAAAATGTCCCCCTCTGTAAGCAAAGAAAATGAATTGACAATGATGAAGCTGACTCAGTTAAATAAACATTAACTGCATATCATCAGTGAAGGGTATATACTGTATAAATAAGATCACATGATAATTTAAATTGAGCTAGTAGAAGCTAGTGAAGATAAGACAGAGTACAGACACACTTGCAGAGTAATTGTGAAAGAGGAAAGACCCAATTGCAGAGAGTAAGTTGTTTGATTATTCAGAAGCTAAAGTGTGCATATATTAAAAACTTATAATTAAAACCATTAATTGATGAGTTGACATAATAATTTAAATAAATAAAGAATAGACCTACGGAGCAGTTGGGTTTTAGTTGGATCTGTATAGACTTGATGATTGGTAAACTAAACTACACCCACCTGAAACCAGAAATGTTGTGTATTTCTGTAGAAAGAAGTGGGCATAACTGAAATTCTATCTTATTGGCAAGGGCTTTCTGGTCAGTTTAAAGTACAAAAATTTGAAACTAGTTGCCGTTTGAACCCCTCAAGAACCTCGAAATCCAAAAAACTATCTTCAATGCAACCAATTAAACAACCCCAAACACAACCTAAAGAAACAGAGACTGAAAAAGGATTCTGTGCGTGTGCCAGTGTGTGTTTTTGGCGAAAGAAAACAAGAAGAGAGATGACGGGGATGGTTATGGTGAGTAGGGAGGTGGATTGCGGAGGTGGTGGGGGTTGTAAAAATGGGAAGAGGTCAAAGCAGCAGCAGTTGTCTTTGTTGGATTTTATCTTAGCAGCTTTGAGGAAATCTATGATGTCTTGTCGTGATGATCAAAAGGAGGAGGAGGAGGTGATGAAATCCACCGTTCATCTTCATCATATGGAAATCGGATGGCCCACAAACGTCCAACATCTAACTCATGTCACTTTCGATCGGTTTCATGGGTTTTTGGGTCTTCCTCTTGAGTTTGAAGTTGAAATTCCTTGTAAAGCACCCAGTGCCAGGTGTGTTTTGGGTGCTCTTGAATTTCAATTTCTTGTTCTGTTTGTCCAAAATTTTGATTCTTTTTTGTTTTATATGTTGTTTGCATCTGATTAACAAAGCATAAAACTGATATAAAGCTGTCGCTTTTACTTTTCGGGAGGTGATAGTTACTCAGAATAAGCTTGTCTAGTTTTCAGCTCAATCAATTCAAATCCCAAATCAGTTGGGCCTGACTATATAATTCGTTAGTAATAACTAGAGGATTTATGATAGTTAGTCTATCTTTACAACCCTCTACTTAATCTTGAGCTTTGGACAGACATTCTTTGCAAAAGCTCAGTTTCTTATTCAAATACTAGTAATAAATATATCTTGGTAATTAGTATGATGATCTGCCAACAGATTCTGCAATGTAACAATTTTAGAAGTGGTTCATGCAAACTCTGAAAAAATAGTTAAGTTCTTATATTTACAAGATTTACTGTGTTTTACTCCTATTTCGGATTTAAAGCTAATTGAAGATGAGGATAGCATCAGTATGATCTAACCATGCTCAACAAGTCAGCCCCACTACTATGTCTCTATCCTATTTTGTGATTCAACAGTTGTGATGTGCCTGTTTCAATGGTCCCCTATCCTTTTGGGTACATGATCATAATAGACCACTTTTCTGTCATGCCTCACTAACCGAAAAGGTTTTAAAGTTTTTGGGTGCCTATTAATTTGTCAGGCAAGTGTCCTTGCGCCGAATTAGCAGTGACTTTATCACCTCCCATAATTTGGTTGCCCGCATCTGTAAAATATGGTCCATTTTGGTTTAATATAAATATATTTTGTTAAATTAATATATGGATAAAATTAAGGGAAGTTAATTATGATTATAACTTTCCACTAACCCACTTTGATGGAAAGTGGGAATTAACTGATGGTCCCTTTCTCTGCCTATTAAAAGGAAGAATAGCGTACCCCATCTATTCTATTCTGAAAAGAATATAGAAAAGGAAAAGAGAGAGAAATATTGATTTTCTCAAGAATAGCAACTCTGAAGAAGACTTCCGCTCAATTTAATTAAGAAAACATATTATGGATTCAGCTAAGTTTTCTTAATTGTTGTTATTGTATCTCTATTTTATGTGAAAATCATATAATTCCACGGTTCTAAATAATTGAAAGGATTTATATAGATTGTTTATAAATCACAATCTAGAGAGAGAGAAAATACTTACATGTGGTATCAGAGCACGATTGGGGAATTGATGATTTTCCATTAAGATTAAAGATTTCTTCTTTTCTGGTGAACCCTTATTTTGTAAACTAATAAGTTGCTGTGACTTCTAATGGATTCGGGATAATCTCTATAACTCTTGTTTCTGGCTGATTATGTTAGATAATTTCCAAGTAACTTTAGAAAAATATTATTTTCACAATATTTGAAATTATATAAGTATGATTCGTTATCATCAAAGTGGTCGAATCCTTATGAATACTTAATTCCAAATAACGATTGAATCTATATTCAACTACCCATAAGTTTTGATGCTTATAAACGACATGATGGATATTTTTATGGGTAAACTGAAGTTCTTGATTATAAGACATTTATGGATCATACAAAGGTTGATTATTTGTTCTTATAATTATTAAACGTTAAGTCGATAATTTAAATGTATCATTAGTTTTATTTATTTATCCAAAGATGGTAAACATTACTAACTTGTACATTAAAATTATCGAATTATGTAAAATTTATTTTAAGCATCATTATGTTAAAAATTGTATTTTGTGTTACGCCCAAAGGTGGACATCAATATATATTTAAGAGTAAAACATAAACCATTTTGAATTTAACGATATATTTAATTTTAACTCAAAGCATTAATGAATGTGCATATTTTATTTGCAACACTT
Source organism: Nicotiana benthamiana (assembly GCA_034376525.1). Taxonomy (NCBI): domain Eukaryota; kingdom Viridiplantae; phylum Streptophyta; class Magnoliopsida; order Solanales; family Solanaceae; genus Nicotiana; species Nicotiana benthamiana. The sequence continues at coordinate 98,522,407 of CM067323.1, read as the reverse complement.
GCTCTTCATTCGCACTCTGCTTCTGTTACGACCTTTAACGGACTCAACTTCTCAGATTGGTGCGAACAGATCAAATTCCATCTTAGAGTTTTAGATCTTGGTGTTGCACTTTATACTGAGAGGCCAACGACTATTACTTAAACTAGTAGTACTGAAGAAAGGTCCTATTTTAAGCACTGGGACAGGTCTAACAGATTAAGTCTAATATTCATATGAATGAATATTGCGGGCAATATTAAGACTACTTTTCCAAAACTGAAAGCGCGAAAGAACTTCTGAAACTTGTGGAAGAATGCTCCCAAATTGCTGATAAGTCTCTTGCTGGGACACTAATGGGTACGTTAACCACCATGAAATTTGATGGTTCGCGTAACATGCATGAGCATGTCATTGAAATGACGAATATAGCAGCAAGACTTAAGACTTTGGGAATGGAAGTGGATGAGAGTTTCCTTGTTCAATTCATTATTAACTCATTACCATCTGAGTATGACCCTTTCCAAATGAACTATAACACCATGAAAGACAAATGGAACGTGCATGAATTGTAAGGTATGCTGGTTCAAGAGGAAACAAGGCTGAAGAATCAAGGAACCCACTCCATTAATCTTGTAGGCCATCAAGGAGCTAGAAAGAAAGGAAAGAAACATGTAAAAGTTAAGCAGAGGCAACATAATGTCAATGAGTCCTCTGCTCAATTACGTAAGAAGGAACACAAGAATGATAAGTGTCGTTTCTGTGGAAAGCCTGGACACTTTCAGAAAGATTGCCTAAAACGTAAGACACTGTTCGAGAAGAAAGGTAAACATTGTGCTTTTACGTGTCTCGAATAAAATTTAACTGAAATTCCTTATAATACTTGGTGGATTGACTCTGGATCTACTGTTCATGTTTCTCATACGATGCAAGGATTCCTTACAACCCAGACCATAAATCGGAATGAAAGATTACATGGGGAATAGAGTGAAGGCTCCAATTGAAGCTGTCGGGACTTATTGTTTAATCCTAGATATTGGGTGTCACTTAGACTTATTTGAAACTTTTTATGTACCTTCTCTTTCATGAAATTTAATTTCCTTGTCAAGTTAGATAAAGCTGCATATTTTTTAAATTTTGGCAATGGATGTTTCAGTTTGTTTAAGCATAATCATCTTATTGGTTCTGGTATTATTTGTGATCATCTCTACAAATTGAACCTCGATAATCAGTTCGTCGAAACCCTCCTAACTCTACATCATAATATTGGAACCAAACGTAGTTTGGTGAATGAACATTCAACTTACTTGTGGCATAAACGTTTAGGTCACATATCCAAAGAAAGACTGGAAAGGCTAGTTAAGAATGAAATCCTTCCACCTTTAGATTTTATAGACCTTAATATTTGTGTGGATTGTATTAAAGGAAAACAAACAAAACACTCCTAATTTTGCATCATAATGTTGGAACCAAACGTAGTTTGGTGAATGAACATTCAACTTACTTGTGGCATAAACGTATAGGTCACATATCCAAAGAAAGACCGGAAAGGCTAGTTAAGAATGAAATCCTTTCACATTTAGATTTTATGGACCTTAATATTTGTGTGGATTGTATTAAAGGAAAACAAACAAAACATACAAAGAAAAGAGCCACAAGAAGCACTCAGCTTCTTGAAATTATACACACTGATATATGTGGTCCTTTTGATGTCACTTCTTTCAGTAAGGAAAGATATTTTATCACCTTTATTGATGACTTTTCACGTTATGGATATGTCTATTTGTTGCATGAAAAATCTCAAACAGTGAATGCCTTAGAGATATTTATTACAACAACAACAACAACAACTGCCCAGTATAGTCCCACAAGGCAGAAAAGTAAAAATAATCAGGTCAGACAGAGGTGATGAGTATTATGGAAGATATGACGAAACTGGACAACACCCTGGTCCATTTGCTAAATTCCTTGAAAAACGTGGCATATGTTCTCAATACACAATGCCTCGCACTCAACAACAAAATGGTGTGGCAGAAAGGCGTAATCGTACATTAATGGACATGGTTACGAGTATGTTGAGTAATTCATCTTTACTAATCTCATTGTGGATGTATGCATTAAAGACTATCGTATACTTGCTAAATAGGGTTCCTAGTAAAGCAGTCCCAAAGACTCCTTTTGAACTTTGTACTGATAGGAAACCTAGTTTGAGGCACCTGCATATTTGGGGTTACTCGGCAGAAATAAGAATTTATAATCCACTTGAAAAGAAACTGGATTCAAGAACGATCGATGGTTTCTTCATTGGTTATCCAGAAAAATCAAAAGGGTATAAATTTACTGTCCAAATCATAGTACGAGAATAGTTGAAATTGAAAATGCTAGGTTCATTGAGAATGGTAAAAATAGTGGGAGTGAGGAACCACGTAATGTGGAAATTAATGAAGTCAGGATGCAAGTTCCTCTACTCTGCACTTCTTCTAAACTTGTTGTTCCTGAAGTTGTTATACAACCTAACAACCAGCAAGAACAACAAATAAATGATCCTACTACTAATAATGAACTTGCAATTAATGAACCTACAGTAGATGAACCACAAGAAGTAACATTAAGAAGATCTCAAAGACAAAATAGATCTGCTATTTCAGATAATTATTTAGTTTATCTACATGAGTCAGAAATTGACTTTGGAATTGCTAATGATCCAGTTTCATTTTCACAAGCCATTGAAAGTAATAATTCTAATAAATGGTTAGATGCTATGAAAGATGAGTTGAAGCCTATGGAACAGAATAAAGTTTGGGACCTTGTTGAATTACTGGAAGGTTACAAAAGAGTCGGGTTTAAATGGGTCTTTAAGACCAAACGCGACTCAAATGACAACATTGAACGTCACAAGGCCAGACTTGTTGCCAAAGGTTTCACTCAAAAAGATGGCATTGACTATAAAGAGACATTTTCACCAGTCTCTAGAAAGGATTCACTCAGAACTATAATGGTTTTAGTAGCTTTATGATTTAGAGCTACATCAAATGGATGTAAAATCGTCTTTTTAAATGGAAATTTAGAGGAAGAAGTTTATATGGATCAACCAAAGGGGTTTGCCATTAAAGGAAAGGAACACATGGTGTGTAAACTTAAGAAATCAATATACAGACTTAAACAAGCTTCCCGACAATGGTATCTTAAATTTAACGAGACTATTGTCACCTTTGGATTTAAAGAAAACACTGTTGATCGGTATATATATCTGAAGGTCGGTGGGAGTAAGTTTATTATATTAGTCTTGTATGTTGACGACATCTTCCTTGCTACTAATGATCTTGATATGATGTATGACACCAAGAAATTCCTTTCTAATAACTTTGAGATGAAAGATATGGGAGAGGCATCCTATGTGATCATGAAATATTCCGAAATAGATCACTAGGATTATTGGGATTGTCTCATAAAGCCTATATTAATAAAGTGTTAGAAAGATTTAGAATGGAAAAATGCTCATCAAGTCCCGTTCCAATTCAGAAAGGGGATAAATTTAGTCTCAATGAATGTCCAAAGAATGAATTGGAACGTATGCAAATGAAAGATATTCCTTATGCATCTATAGTTGAGAGCTTAATTTATGCCCAGACATGTACAAGACCAAACATCAGTTTTGATGTTGGAATGTTGGAAAGATATCAAAGTAATCCAGGGATGGACCACTAGAAGGCTGCAAAGAAAGTGTTGTGTTACTTGCAAGGAACGAAAGATTATATGCACACTTATAGAAGAGATCATCTTGACATGATTGGATATTCAGATTCAGATTATGCTGGTTGTATGGATATAAGAAAATCTACATTTGGTTATTTGTTCCTGTTAGCCGGAGGAGCAATATCACGGAAGAGTGCTAAGTAGTCTGTCATAGCTGCGTCCTCTATGGAAGCTGAATTTGTGGCATGCTTTCAGGCTACAGTTCAGGCTAATTGGCTGCAGAACTTTATTTCAGGACTTGGAATAGTCGACAATATTGCCAGGCCGCTGGAAATTTATTGTGGTAATTCCGTAGCAGTCTTTTTCTCTAAGAACGACAAGTATTCAAAGGGAGCTAGGCATATGGAAGTGAAATACTTTGCCGTCAAAGAAGAAGTCCAGAAACATAAAGTGTCAATTGAGCATATTAGCACTAAACTTATGATTGCCGATTCTTTGACGAAAGGATTACCACCCAAAATATTTGTTGAACATGTTGAAAGAATGGGCATTCTTAATAGCAATTTATGAATTTATCTAAAGTCTTTATTATGTTTATGAAATTGACACTTTGAGCTCATTTAAACATATATTTTTGGTATTCTATACCTGTTTTTCTTGTATACATAATATTGAGAAGAACGATGACAGGTTCAGGCTTAGATAAAGATATTCTAAGCATTAATGCTGGACCAATTAAATATTACTTTTACAGGTTGTATTGGGTAATAGACTGATATTGTAGTACATGGAAGGGACTATATCAAGTAAGTGATGTACATCCGCCATGACTCATATAAGTTTACTTACTCAATAGCAACGAGTGATGTTTCCAGTGAATGAGAATTTAATATTTTATTGTGCACATAATGATTGAGATATTTATTAAACCATTAAGTGAGTAACATCACGTGCACCAAGTGGGAGAATGTAAAATATGGCTCTTATGGGTATTTTGGTTTAATAAAAATATATTTTGTTAAATTAATGTTTGGATAAAATTAGGAGAAGTTAATTATGGTTATAACTCCCCACTAACCCACTTTGATGAAAAGTGGGAATTAACTGATGGTCCCTCTCTCTACCTATTAAAAGGAAGAATCGCGTACTCCATCTATTCTATTCTGAAAAGAACATAGAAAAGGAAAAGAGAGAGAAATACTGATTTTCTCAAGAGCAACAACTCTGAAGAAGACTTCTGCTCAATTTAATTAGGAAAACACATCATGGATTCAGTAAGTTTTCTTAATTGTTGTTATTGTATCTTTATTTTATGTGAAAATCATAGAGTTCCACGGTTCTGAATAATTGAACGGATTTATATAGATTGTTTATAAATTACAATCTAGAGAGAGAAAATCCTTAAAGCATCTACATCCAACTTTTTCGAAATTGTCATTTTAGTAAAATTTTGCTACAAACTGGAAGTGCCTTTTGTAGAATTGTAGTATGTCAAGACTCAAGAGGGATGCTTTTACCATCTGCCAACTTTGCAACTTGAGTAGTAACTTTGAAAGAAAGCAGTAGTTCCTGTACTATATCTGATCCTTGTGGTGTCTCTCGTTAAAATGGTAACAAGGAAGATACCGAGATAATTCTTCAAACATATCTAAACTACTTAAGTTTTGCCCCTAATTTATCTCACCGGTTACAGAACTTCCAATTTTTTGTGCTTTATTGTCATATCTTTTGCTAAGGGCTAAACTCATCACTTCAAAACTAGGACGGCCATGGTTGGGGACTTGAAGTAGCTTCAGTTCAAGAACAAATTCTTAGGACAACAGTAATTGGAATTTAGCTATCCAAGTAATTGCAAGGCATATATACTTAGTAAAGACAGCACAAGGAGGATGGTTGTATGGATATTTTCATGTCTTTCTTTAGCCAATCATTTGAAAAGGAAAAGGGGAAACAAAAATTGGAAAAAGAACTGCTATATCGGAGTAAACTGTTCATAGTTGTTTCTGATGAAGAAGCCATTCCAGATGTTGGAAGTTTGAGGGTCCTCTTGAATGGTAATTGCTATTGTTTCAATTGACAATGATTCCACCATATCATGCAGATTCTGAATGTGTTGCACTGTTGTTCACTCTACTGTGTTATTCAGTTTCACTCCATTCTTAGAAAGCTGTCGGTGTGTGTAATTTAAACTTTTCTAAAAGTCGTTTATGAAATTCTGTCAAGGTTATTCTTCAGAAAATGCTTTTTAATTTTTAATAAAATAACAACTGCACAGCATGTGTTGATACCTGTTTCTATTTCTGTGGAGTAACATTTATGACGTAAGTGGTTGGCTGTAATTTGCATCCAGAGTTTATGTTTCAAAGCTATTTATTGTATCATGCTGAATTTGTAGCAATTTTCTTTTTGCAGCGTCAGCGTTTTTGGTATCTCTGCAGAGTCGATGCAGTGTTCTTATGATACAAGAGGCAACAGTGTCCCGACTATTCTCCTGTTAATGCAGGAACGCTTATACTCACAAGGCGGTCTGAAGGTATCTCAATTTTTCTATTGTTTCTGATGGATGATAAGTCTTTTCCATAACTATATTTGTTGTCAAAATAGTTTTCTAAGTTTTGCTGGATGACCTTTAGGCAGAAGGAATTTTTCGAATAAACCCAGAGAATAGCCATGAGGAGGAAGTAAGGGACCAGCTCAACAGAGGGATTGTGCCCGATGACATAAATGTCCACTGTTTGGCTGGTCTCGTCAAAGCTTGGTTCCGAGAGCTTCCAGCAGGTGTGCTTGACGGGCTTTCACCAGAACAGGTTTTGCAGTGCAACATGGAGGAGGAATTTATCGAGCTTGTGGAACAGCTTAAACCAACTGAGACCGCGTTGCTCAACTGGGCAATTGAGCTGATGGCTGATGTTGTTGAACAAGAGGAATCCAACAAAATGAATGCCAGAAATATTGCAATGGTTTTCGCCCCAAATATGACACAGGTAAGTGGAATATACTTCTGTCAAGGCATACAGAATCTTAAATTCCCTAACTGGTTGAAGCATTTTGTTTACTTGTTCTGGTATCAGATGTCTGATCCATTGACAGCGCTCATGCACGCTGTTCAAGTGATGAACTTACTGAAGGCCCTGATTGTGAAAACACTACGAGAACGTGGAGAGACAGAAGATGGAGGATTTTCACCCATGTCATCTAGTTTTTCTGATAGACAAACCGAGAAGGAATTTGACACTCAACGAGAGATGGAGACTAGATGTGAATCAGCAGGGCCCGCATCAGATGATGATGATGATGATGATGATGATGAGCAACCTCGTTACAGCTACAGCAGTGAAGAAGGAGATGAAATCGAATCACTGAGTGAAATGGAAGGAAGCTTCCTACGGCAATTTGATGAGAACGATCATGCAAAAAATGACTTCCGGAAACAGCTAGAAGGAATTTTGTGTAGTGAACACGATAACCCCACGAGTTCGTCCACTTTTGATGGAGATTCTTCGTGTTTACATGATAGTAAATGATGGGATTTCAGGCTAGAGATGTAGCACAAGAGCAACTTACTGTTTCTGTGGGGCTTAAGGCGCAAGCAGATTAAGTGGAGCACAAATGATGTCTCCTCCGAACTGGTGTAACTGAATCCATTCCGGCGATGGAAGTTCTAAATCTCTCTATCGTCGGTGAATGGCTGTTTATGTAAAGTTTTGTTGTTAGGCTTATTCTACACACAGAATGATTTGCTTGATGCTGAACTTGTCGTTATTTCCTCACAGCAAAGGCTCTCTAATATTGACCTGTAAAATTAAGATAACCAAAAGAAGATTCTTATAAAGAACAAAATCCTTAATCTCAGATAAGATGTTTTTGGTTTAACAAGAGAACAGTGGGGAACTTTCTCTATAAGATTGTGGTTTATGCTTTCACTTTTCATGAATCTTGTTAATTTGGTAGCAATACTTTAATCAAATCAGTGGCCAGCCTTCATTTAAGAAAAGTCGTCAACTAATAGCCAGCTAAAACAGTGAAAGATGATTGTTTTAGTGGGAATTTGATTGAAGCAAGTTTATTCCATTTGTTCTTAATCATGAAATATGTGATATTTTTATGAACACTATTATCTTGCATACGCTACATGGTGCGCGTTAGATTCAACCACATTAAGTTGTTGCTATGCTTTTCCATTGCGCTTTACATTCAACCACATGAATTTTTCAGTACCGGGCCACTTGGTAATTGTAAAATAGCCAGCGTTTGTAAAAATTATTAAAAAATAGTTACTATTTTGCTGAAACACGGAAAGTTCCAGCATAATATGCAGAATTATATAGCTCTTGCGTATAAAATTCCAGCATATTATATTGGAACTTTAGCACATTATGTTGGAATCTCATATATAAAAAATTCAAACTCCAACATATTATGTTAAAATATTTTCGAATTTTAAGGGTATTTTTGTCAAGATTTTATCTTTATATGAAAAATGGCTAAATTTCTACTACTTTTAAAAATGTGGCTAATTTTTAATTAGCAATTGTAAATTTCGCAATTTTTGATTTTTTCTCTCATTCGGGACGTGACCAATACTCTTTGATTCTTGATATTAACAAAGCAGATTCAGTAATCAGCATATAAGCGCGTGGATGCACGTGTAATATTCATGTATCAGATTTCAATTATATGAAAATAAAAATTAAAATAAGTGTAGAAGTAATTAAGGGTGTATCCAATGTTTTTTAATTCGGAATCAACGTATGGTTGTTGAGGACCATCATTAATTTCTCTCTTGTTTCTGTAAATTCTTTCTTTTACTAATACAAGCTATGTAAACGTTCCTTGGTTTCTTTTCATTACTAGTACAAGCTATATGCAGAGGTTGTTCGACCTACGGGTAGAGGATGGAGAGATACCTTTTTTCTCACTCAAACACCATTTTTATTGTATAAATAATAACTTCAAGAAACAAATTCAATCACTTTGGTACTCTACTTAATCTACTACGGCTAAGTTAAAAATCTGTAGACAAAAAACTGTTAATTTATGAATGAGCTTAACTTTTGTAGACTTGCTGCATAGAGCTTTGTTTTTTTAAGCCATAAAGTTAAATATAATTGTCACTGTCATAATTTACTATCTAATATGGTTAAAGTAGGTTGATACTGCAGAACTTCTTGACATTATAATGTCGATGTACATAATTAAATAACTAAATAAATCTACTATAAAGGTAATACCAAAAAGAAAAGAAGAAAAGAACATTAGTAATACCCGCTTCTTTTGTGGTCCTTGGTACGAGGTTGTAAGGGATTTTATGTATCACCCAAATTTCATGACAACCTTATATATATAAACCGTAAAGTGATAAAGAAAAAGATAAAAATTCCAAGATACACGCTCTAGAAAGAATTACAACTTTTATTTTTATTATTAAATACTCCTAATCTTTCAATTATATTAAGAGAAAATATAAAGAGTTTTTATTACTTTTGATTTTATTTTATATAATACTGATCTTAGATGAGTGTAATAAAATTAATAGAGTAAAATGATGAATGAGTATAACTGACCCCAATTAGTTTAAGACTAACTTAGGATTCTTATGTGAGTCATGTGGATCACAAAATGGATCTATGATTTCAAGTCCACTCGTTGATTTCAACAAAACCGAAACAAATAGGTTTTTTCCAACTTGAGTCATCAAATATATATCATACTAAGAGTTATAGGAACCAGGCTATCCACCCGCTTCAACAATGCCAGGGGCTTTCACTCATACACGTCTTCGCTAAACTGTTGTTGTCGTCGTATATCAAAGAAAGAAACAAGGAGGTAGGAGGAAGAAGAAACCATTTCCATTCAAATTCTATATATATACACTTGATATAGTAATAACTTTCAGTATCTCTAACACAAACATTGAAAGCCAAAAACAATAGAAATAAAGCAGTAATGAGAGAAAAGGAAGCCCCGCAAAACTTTTAAGAGGCCAAACAAGTCTCCCAAAATAGCCTATCTTTGTCCTTTTGGCACTTCAGCTCTTCCATAACTGAATCAACTTTAGCTTTTTTACATGTATTCACACCAAAATTCCAACCTTGTTCAACTACATCCTCCTCTTCCATATCACTGTTCCAACCAACACTTATACAATTATCAGAACAACTCCAACATCTCACATCATCTTCTTTTTCAATATGGAACATATCTTCATCTTCAATATGAACACCACATTCATAACTGCATGATTGTGCATCATCATCTTCAAGAAAATGTTGATGAGGTGGATTTAGAGCGAATGAATCCATTGGATCATCATGACTTGGGCTACAAATATTAGAATCAAATTCAGAATCCCCACTAGACTCAAAGAGCATAAAAGAAGACACATCAATAAGATTGGTATTACTGTTGCTTTCTTCATTCATCATCATTTCTACCAATTCCTCTTAGGTACCAATGACAAACATTAATTTTTGGACACAAAACTCAATAAATAATAGAGAGAAAAGGAAAAAAATAATAAATGTTTCTTGGTTTTGTTAGAGCAGGAAGACAAGGAAGATGAGAAAAGTGAGTGGTGATATAAAATGAAATTGATAGGACACAACAAACAAAAAGCATGGGCATGTAATGACACCAAACTTCTAGAAGCCCAATTATACATTCATATTGGTAGGCATCAATAAATATCCAAAAGAGTCAGGCCACCTCTTCTAGAAACTTTATACCGTGTCCCAATTTTTCCTCACCCCACCACCCCGCTTTCTCCTTTTTTCTTTCAAATAGAATTCTTCTTCTTTTTTTTTTGAAAGAAAAATTGAATTCTTCAAACCTTGCATGCTATAATTGCGTTTACTGCTTAAGAATTGCTGTTATTTGGGTTTACTGCTTCAGATTTACTTTGATCTTTTCTTTGTTTTTACTTTTGTTTACCTTTTATTTTATAATTATGGTGTCTGTACTATATCCTATCAACCCAAAAGTTAGCTTATGAGGTGAGGATTGCAAGCCATATAAGGAGACCAAGGACCTCAAATCTCTGGAGCGTGGATCGGTAACAATAGTTGGGATGAGCATGGCTCTGATACTATGATAAGAATGGATCTTGGGCCTAACTCAACCCCAAAAATTAGCTTATGAGGTGAGGATTGCCCAAGCCATATAAGGAGACCAAGGACCTCAAATCCCTCCGATGTGGGACAACTCAACAAGTATTGAATAATTTTGTCCATTAAAATGAGAAAAAATCATCTACTACATTTACATTCGCTGAGATTCGATGATGTACCTTATAAAATTGATATTCAATAGTTTCACAATTTATGTGCAAAGACGGAGTCACTATTAAAATTTGATAGTTCAAAGATATTTAGACTAAATTCACTATGCTTTTAAAATTATTTGTTTAAAATATAATATTTTTAAGAATTTAATGGAATTTTACACACATATATGTATATATTTATTGGTAAAATTACTGAGTTTAGGTGAGGCCATTGGAGAAAGGCTCCATTCGCCTCTATTTACACCAAAAAAAAAAAAACAGATATATTGGTAGTCATATTGCTTTATTAAAATATAATATGGTACAAAATTGAATAAGATGTGATCAATAGAAGAACCATTAATTAGCTGAAAGCATTCTACTTAGGAATATACTTCCAAAGTTCGTTTCAAATTAAAGCACCCTTTCGTTGAGTTAAACCAATTTTGAATTTGTCAAACAGTATACCAGATTTTATCTTATTCGTCCAATTTTGGATTTATATCCACTAAATCTAACTTGATTTAGTATGAAAATAATAATTTTATTTATTATTATTATTATTATTATAAATTTATTATTACTGTTCTGATTTTTGTTATTAGTATTAGCTATTATGATTATTGTTATCTCTTCTGTCCTTTTCCTTTTCTGCCAAGGGAATGTCTCTATGATACTCTATAGTTTGAATTACTGAAAATGTCCCAAAGAGTAATCTCCCAATTTAAAAAAATTGCAAAGAGAAAAGTTGCCGAATTGTTTGAGGGCATTGGCGAATTAAATTATATTTATAAATTCTGAACATGACGTATATCAATTATTTGAGAAAAAAATCAGTTTATTATACGGTATAACAAATTTGTATGGGTCAAAACTTGACTTCATGTTAATTAATGGAGCTGACGCACTTACTAAAGTCTATTTGTGATTAATAAACGGTATGGCCATCCATTGGTAATGTTCTCGGGCAACTATCTGATTCGACAACTAAGGTTACGGCCTGACCTTCCTTACGAGGGCGTCCTCTCAATATGGTCACAACTACTCGGCGCCAGCTGCCAGGTCCCGTAGCTATAAATACTAAAAGAAAGAACCCTAAAAGGGGGGCTGCTTCTTCTCTCTCTTAATACCTACTTCCAAGGGAAAAGAATATCCATCATTGTAAGGCTCTGAACCTCTCCATGGAGAGGCAGACCTACTAATATCATTAATAAAAGATCTCTACCTTCTTCCCCTTAATCATTAACTGTTGTCTCTGGCATTTTATTCATTTGGCTTATTGATTTATTACGATCTGCTATGATTGGCTCTCTATCGATTTTAATTGATTTATGCTTATAAAGTAAATGAGAACTTTGAGCTAAACAATTTGGCGTCGTCTGTGAGGATTTCATAGCAGAATCGCATAGTTTATCCTTAGGCCAAAAAAAAGGAAAGAAAGAAACCCAACTCGAGCAAGCCAAAGCAGCATGTCGGGTCAAAGGAAGTCAAATGCCTCGAGACGAACCTGCTTTCACATCCCGCGTCGCCGAGCAAGGAAAGAAGAAGAAGAAGAAGTAGATCCCCTTTTCATATGGGAAAAATGCGCATAAGGTACCTCACCCCCCTTTTTACACGAGAGCCTGCCAAAAAGAATAAAAGCACAAAGGCATCTCGAACCGAGATCTGCAACGGGGTGGCCCACGAGAGCCAAGCGAAAAGACTACAGGCGCAAGTTAGGCAAGATTTGAAACCAGAAGCAAATCCCAACCCCAACAGGAAGCGGGTTATGTGGGAAAACAAAACGTGCCTTCGACTTTAGAAATTACAAAGGTTTAACTACGGTAGAAAGGCAGTTCAGGCTATGTGCCTTCGACTTCAAAAATTACAAAGGTTCAACTACGGTTGAACAGAAGTTCAGGCTATGCGTCTTCGACTTCAAAAATTACAAAGGTTCAACTACGGTTGAACGGCAGTTCAGGCTATGTGCCTTCTACTTCAAAATTTTCAAAAGTTCAACTACGGTTGACAGCAGCACAGGCTACGAGCCTTCACCCAAAAGTTCAACTACGGTTGAACTGGGACTCAGGCTATGCTCCTTCGACTTCAAAAACTACAAAGGTTCAACTACGATTGAACGACAACTCAGGCTATGTGCCTTCGACTTCAAAAATTACAGAGGTTCAACTATGGTTGAACGGAATCTCAGGCTACGAGCCTTCACCCAAAAGTTCAACTATGGTTCAACTAGACTCAGGCTATGCGCCTTCGACTTAAAAAATTACAAAGGTTCATCTACGGTTAAATGGCAGTTCAGGCTATGCGCCTTCGGCTTCAAAAATTAGTAAGGTTCAACTACGGTTGAATGACAGTTCAGGCTATGTGCCTTCGACTTCAAATATTAAAAAGGTTCAACTACGGTTAAACTGGGACTCAGGCTATCTGCCTTTGACTTTAAAAATTACAAAGAATCAACAAAGGTTGAACAGCAGCTTAAGCTACGATCCTTCACCCAAAAGTTCAACTACGTTGAACTACGACTCGGGCTATGCGGCTTCGACTTCAAAAACTACAAAGGTTCAACTACGATTGAACGGCAGTTTAGGCTATGCGCCTTCGACTTCAAAAATTAAAAAGGTTCATTTACGGTTGAACGGCAGTTCAGGCTATGCACCTTTGACTTCAAAAATTACAAAGGTTCAACTACGGTTGAAGGGCAGTTCAGGATATGTGACTTCGACTTCAAAAATCACAAAGGTTCAACTACGGTTGAACCGGGACTCAGGCTATGTGCCTTGGACTTCAAAAATTACAAAGGTTCAACTACGGTTGAACGGTAGCTCAGGCTATGTGCCTTCACCCAAAAGTTCAACTGCGGTTGAACTGGGACTCAGGCTATGCGCCTTCGACTTTAAAAATTACAAAGGTTCAACTACGATTGAAGGGCAACTCAAGCTACGAACCTTCACGCAAAAGTTCAACTACGGTTGAACTGGGACTCAGGCTATGTGCCTTCGACTTCAAATATTACAAAGGTTCAACTACGGTTGAACTGGGACTCAGGCTATGTGCCTTCGACTTCTAAAATTACAACGGTTCAACTACAGCCTTCACCCAAAAGTTCAGCTACGGTTGAATTGAGACTCAGGCTATGCGCCTTCGACTTCAAAAAATACAAAGGTTTAACTACGGTTAAACGGCAGTTCCGGCTATGCGCCTTCGACTTCAAAAATTACAAATGTTCAACTATGGTTGAACGACAGTTCAGGATATATGCCTTCGACTTCAAAAATCGCAAAGGTTCAACTACGGTTGAACTGGGACTCGAGTTATGTGCATTCGACTTAAAAAATTACAAAGTTTCAACTACGGTTGAACGGTAGCTCAGGCTACGAGCCTTCACCCAAAATTTCAACTTCGGTTGAACTGGGACGCAGGCTATGCGCCTTCGACTTCAAAAATTACAAAGGTTCAACTACGGTTGAACGGCAGCTCACGCTACGAGCCTGCACCCAAAAGTTCAACTACGGTTGAACTGGGACTCAGGCTATGTTCCTTCGACTTCAAAAATTACAAAGGTTCAACTACGGTTGAACGGCAGTTTAGGCTACGATCCTTCACCCAAAAGTTCAACTATGGATGAACTGTGACTCCTATGCGCCTTCGACTTCATAAATTACAAAGGTTCAACTACGGTTGAATGGCAGTTCAGGCTATGCGCCTTCAACTTCAAAAATTACAAAGGTTCAACTATGGTTGAACGTCAGTTCAGGCTATGTGCCTTTAACTTCAAATATTACAATGGTTTATCTACGGTTGAACTGGGACTCAGGCTATGTGCCTTCGACTAATTACAAAGGTTCAACTACGATTGAACGGCAGCTCAAGCTACGAGCCTTCACCCAAAAGTTCAACTACGGTTGAACTGGGACTCGGGCTATGCACCTTCGACTTTAAAAATTACAAAGGTTCAACTGCGGTTTAACATAAGTTCAGGCTATGCGCCTTCGACTTCAAAAATTACAAAGGTTCAACTATGGTTGAACGGCAGTTGAGGCTATGCGCCTTCAAATTAGAAAATTACAAAGGTTCAACTACGGTTGAACGGCAGTTCAGGCTCTGTGCCTTCGACTTCAAATATTACAAAGGTTGAACTATGGTTAAACTAGGACTCAGGCTATGTGCATGCGACTTCAAAAATTACAAAGGTTCAACTACGATTGAACGACAGCTCAGGATACCTTCCTTCACCGAAAAGTTCAACTACAGTTGAACTGGGACTCAGGTTATGCGCCTTCGACTTCAAAAATTACAAAGGTTCAACTACGATAGAACGGCAGTTCAGGCTATGCGCCTTCGACTTTAAAAATTACAAAGGTTCAACTACTGTTGAACGGCAGTTCAGGCTATGCGCCTTCGACTTTAAAAATTACAAAGGTTCAACAACGGTTGAAGTGCAGTTCAGAATATGTGATTTCGACTTCGAAAATCACAAAGCTTAAACTACGATTGAACCGGGGCTCAGACTATGTGCCTTCGACTTCAAAAATTACAAAAGTTCAACTACGGTTGAACGGTGGCTCAGGCTACGAGCATTCACCCAAAAGTTCAACTCCGGTTGAACTGGGACTCAGGCTATGCGCGTTCGACTTTAAAAATTACAAAGGTTCAACTATGATTGGACGACAACTCAGGCTACGAACCTCCACCCAAAATTTCAACTACGGTTGAACTGGTACTTAGGCTATGTGCCTTCTACTTCAAAAATTACAAAGGTTCTATTACGGTTGAACAACTTCTCAAACTATGAGCCTTCACCCAAAAGTTCAACTATGGTTGAACTAGGACTCAAACTATGCGCCTTTGACTTCAAAAATTACAATGGTTCAACTACGGATGAACGACACTTCAGGCTAGGCACCTTCGACTTCAAAAATTACAAAGGTTAAACTACGGTTGAACGGCAGTTTAGGCTATGTGCCTTCGACTTCAAATATTACAAAGGTTCAACTACGGTTGAACTGGGAATGTGCCTTCGAATTTTAAAAATTACAAAGGTTCAACTACGGTTGAACGGCAGCTGAGGAAACGAGCATGCACCCAAAAGTTTAGCTACGGTTGAACTGGGACTCAGGCTATGCGCCTTTTGACTTCAAAATTTACAAAGGTTCAACTACGGTTGAAATGCAGTTCCGGCTATGCGCCTTCGACTTCAAAAATAACAATGGTTCAACTACAGTTGATGGAAGTTCAGGCTATGCGCCTTCGACTTCAAAAATTACAAAGGTTTAACTACGGTTGAACGATATTTTAGGATATGTTCCTCCGACTTCAAAAATCACAAAGGTTCAACTATGGTTGAATCATGACTCGAGCTATGTGCCTTCGACTTCAAAAATTACAAAGTTTCAACTACGGTTGAACGGTAGCTCAGGCTACGAGCCTTCACCCAAAAGTTCAACTTCGGTTGAACTGGGACTCAGGCTATGCGCCTTCGACTTCAAAAATTACAAAGGTTCAACTATGGTTTAACGGCAGCTCAGGCTACGAGCCTATACCCAAAAGTTCAACTACGGTTGAACTGGGACTCAGGCTATGTGCCTTCGGCTTCAAAAATTACAAAACTTCAACTACAATTGAACGGCAGCTCAGGCTATGAGCCTTCACCCAAAAGTTCAACTATGGATGAACTGGGACTCAGGCTATGCGCCTTTGACTTCTAAAATTACAAAGGTTCAACTACGGTTGAACGGCAGTTCATGCTAGGTGCCTTGTACTTCAAAAATTACAAAGGTTCAACTACGGTTGAATGGCAGTTCAGCTATGTGCCTTTAACTTCAAATATTACAAAGGTTCATTAATGGTTGAACTGGGACTCAGGCTATGTGCCTTCGACTCAAAAATTACAAAGGTTCAACTACGGTTTAACGGTAGCTCAAGCTACGAGCCTTCACCCAAAAGTTCAACTACGGTTGAACTGGGACTCAGGCTATGCGCCTTCAACTTCAAAAATTACAATGGTTCAACTACAGTTGAACGACAGTTCAGGCTATGCGCCTTCGACTTCAAACATTATAAAGGATCAACTACGGTTGAACGGCAGTTCAGCCTATGCGCCTTCGACTTCAAAAATTACAAAGGTTCAACTACGGTTGAATGATAGCTCAAGATATGTGCCTTCGACTTCAAAAATCACAAAGGTTCAACTACGGTTGAACCGGGACTCAGGCTATGTGCCTTCGACTTCAAAAATAACAAAGGTTCAACTACGGTTGAACGGTAGCTCAGGCTACGAGCCTTCACCCAAAATATCAACTGCGGTTGAAGTGGGACTCATCCTATGCGCCTTCGCTTCAAAAATTACAAAGGTTCAACTATGGTTGAACGGCAGTTCATGTTATGTGCCTTCGACTTCAAAAATTCCAAAGGTTCAACTCAGATTGAACAGCAGTTCTGGCTGTGAGCCTTCGACTTCAAAAATCACAAAGGTTCAACTACAGTTGAACCGGGACTTAGGCTATGTGCCTTCGAATTGAAAAATTACAAAGGTTCAACTACGGTTGACAGCTCAGGCTACGAGCCTTCACCCAAAAGTTAAACTAAGGTTGAACTTGGACTCAGGCTATGCGCCTTTGACTTCAAAAATTACAAAGGTTCAACTATGGTTGAACGACAGTTCAGGCTAGGCACCTTCGACTTCAAAAATTACAAAGGTTAAACAACGATTGAACGACAGTTCAGGCTATGTGCCTTCGACTTCAAATATTACAAAGGCTCAACAACGGTTGAACTGGGACTCAAGCTATATGCCTTCGACTCAAAAATTTAAAAGGTTCATCGGCAGCTCAAGCTACGAGCCTTCACCAAAAAGTTCAACTATGGTTGAACTGGGACTCAGGCTATGCGCCTTCGACTTTAAAAATTACAAAGGTTCAACTACGGTTTAACGTCAGTTCAGGCTATGCGCCTTCAACTTCAAAAATTATAAAGGTTCAACTATGGTTGAACGACAGCTTAGGCTATGCGCCTTCGACTTCAAAAATTACAAAGGTTCAACTATGGTTGAACGACAGTTCAGGATATGTGCCTTCGACTTCAAAAATCACAAAGGTTCAACTACGATTGAAACGGGACTCATGCTATGTGCCTTCGACTTCAAAAATTACAAAGGTTCAACAACGGTTAAACGATAGCTCAGGCTACAATCCTTCACCCGAAAGATCAACTATGGTTGAACTGGGACTCAGGCTATGCGCTTTCGCTTCAAAAATTACAAAGGTTCAACTATGGTTGAACGGCAGTTTAAGCTATGTGCCTTCGACTTCAAAAATTACAAAGGTTCAACTACGATTGAACGGCAGTTCAGGCTATGTGCCTTCGACTTCAAAAATCACAAAAGTTCAACTACGGTTGAACTGGGACTTAGGCTCTGTGAACAAAGGTTCAACTACGGTTGAACGACAGTTCAGGCTACGAGCCTTCACCCAAAAGTTCAACTACGGTTGAACTGGGACTCAGGCTATGCGCCTTCGACTTAAAAAATTACAAAGGTTCAACTATGGTTGAACGACAGTTCAGGTTATGTGCCTTCGACTTCAAAAATCACAAAGGTTCAACTACAGTTGGACCGGGACTCAAGTTATGTGCCTTCGACTTCAAAAATCACAAAGGTTCAACTACGATTGAACTGGGACTCAGGCTATGTGCCTTCGACTTCAAAAATCACAAAGGTTCAACTACGGTTGAACTGGGACTCAGGCTATGTGCCTTCGACTTCAAAAATTACAAAGGTTCAACTACGGTTGAACCAGGACTCAGGCTATGTGCCTTTGACCTCAAAAATTACAAAGGTTTAACTACGGTTGAACCGGGACTCAGGCTATGTGCCTTCGACTTCAAAATTCACAAAGGTTCAACTACGGTTGAACCGAGACTCAGGCCATGTGCCTTCGACTTCAAAAATTATAAAGGTTCAACTACGATTGAACGGCGGTTCAGGCTATGTGCCTTCATAAAAGTAATTCGACTATAGTTGAACCGGGACTCAAGTTATGTGCCTTCGACTTCAAAAATCACAATTGTTCAACTACGGTTGAACCGGGACTCAGGCTATGTGCCTTCGACTTCAAAAATCACAAAGGTTCAGCTACGGTTGAACCAGGACTCAGGCTATGTGCCTTTGACCTCAAAAATCACAAAGGTTTAACTACGGTTGAACCGGGACTCAGGCTATGTGCCATCTACTTCAAAATTCACAAAGGTTCAACTACGGTTGAACCGAGACTCAGGCCATGTGCCTTCGACTTCAATAATTACAAAGGTTCAACTACGATTGAAGGGCAGTTCAGGCTATGTGACTTCATAAAAATAATTCGACTACGGTTGAACCGGGACTCAGGCTATGTGCCTTTGAAACAAAAGTCACAAACTCAACCACGGACGAATCAAAGAAAAGAACATACATCCCCATGCCCGTGATCTGAGCCGCAATTAGGTGAGGCTAAACGACCCTACCATTCAAGTACGTACGACTGACTCAAAGCTAAAGTTTCGATCCGCGTAGAGTTCAGCCCAAGCTGAACTACAAGGCTGCGGTTTTCGAACATTATTGCTTGATTTTTAATCAAAAATCTCTTCGAGGAGTCCCTCCCCCCCCCCCCCCAAAAAAATAAAAAAATCAAAACGGTCCCCTCTCCATTTTTAATCAAAAAAAGCTTGAGTGGAGCTCGCCCGCCCCATAAAAAGTAAAGATTCTTGGTCCTACGTGCTAGCTAAGGCGTTATCTCTGACATTGTTGCTTGTATCAACTCTAAATCACAAAATCTTCGAATTTCTAAAAATTTTAAATCGAGGTATTCCGATTTATTTTTTGTTAAAACTTGTATAAAAGATGCATATTAGTTATTTTTTATGTGCTCTATGTTATTTTGTGATTGTTTTGCGATTTTAACTAATTTGTTGTTTTTATTCGGACTATAGTATTAGTGTGCTAAAAATATTCATAAAGTAGATAAATTATTATTACTTATTAAAAAAATGTTAATTAGTTACTTTTTACCGTGGTATATGTATTTTCGTGATTGTTTTATGATTAAATTAATATATTATTTATTATCCGGTTTGGATTATTTATTTGCTAAAACACTACTAAAGTAGATAAATTATTACTTAAGTTCTCTGTAGTGGTATCTTGTGGCTTAATTTAGTGCTCGTATCTGTAATGTAGTGACCTTTTAGCGTATTAAAAAGTAGTTCTCTTTAGCGTAGTATCCTAGTAGTTATAGAAATTAATCATTTAATTATCTCTTATTTCCAAAAATACGTCAAAAAGCTGATAGTTCAAACACAAATTATCTCCAATTATAGCCGACTAACGTAAGAACCTAAGAATTAGGGATACATTTGTGCTAGTGGGCCTCAAATATTATGTCCGGAAAGAATATTAAATAATTAAATCTTGTATAGTTATAAAAATTAATTATTTAATTTTAGTATAGTAAAAACGTAACAAACAAAAAAACATATAAATAACAAAATTAAAATATAAAATAATAATACTAACATATACAATAATAAACTAACATATAAAATACAGACATGTTGAGTTAAAAATCGAAAAAAAATTTCATCATGAACATAAGAATTCAGGATACATTTGTGTTACTGGGCCTCAAATATTATGTCTGGAACCAAAATGTAAATATTTAATTATTAAATCATGTATTGTAAAAATAGGTGAATAATAACAAAGATATAAAATAATAAAACTAACATATTAAAGTAAAATATAGAATATAAAATTATAATATTGAAAATGTATCAACCTAATTAACAATATAGTAAAAATCAAACAAAATTTAATATTCAAGGTATTGCAATATATTTAAGCAATGGAGAAAAAATAATGTAATTAATTTTGTTACATTTATAGTTGTAGTCATGGAGGTTCCGCCTTTGAATCCGAACCTGCATCCTTAGAGCTACTATTGCTACAGGCCGAGCATAGGTCTTCTTGCATATGGGAGGGGAAGTTATTGGCCCAGACATTACGTTCTAGCGGTGTATACGATATGTGGGACTTTCTTAAGAATTGCCAGCTCTATCCCCGGGTAGTCAGACGCCTGAAGATTACGATTTTTATAGGATTGTTGAGATTGGTCGGCTGCAGCTAGATTGGTCATTGATCACGACTTTGATAGAATGGTGGCGACCAGAGACGCACACATTTTATTTTTCCATTGGCGAGGCCACTATCGTGCTGCAAGAAATGGAGGTTCGGTATGGGTTGCCGATTGATGGACTCCCTATTGCTTTGCCGCAACCAATGAGAGATTATTCGGGAGATAAATACTTGAGGAAGTTACAACGGTTTTACTAATTTCTGGCCATAGGATGAGGGTGCAATTGTCAGGGCCATTCATCTTGCATTGACGCTCGTCCGGCTACATTTGGAGGACATGCATAATGACATTACTCATGATACACTGGATTTTCATATTAACCGATACACGAGGTCGCTGCTTCTACATATGTTTGGAGGCGTATTTTTTTCGACTACTTCGGAAAACCTAGTTAGCTTGAGATTTCTTCATCATCTTGAGCAGCTAGATGATTTACATCTGTGTAGCTGGGGTGTTGCTGTTCTTGGTTACTTGTACATGAAAATGTGTCGGGCATGCATGGGCACCTAGCGAGACGTTGCAGGATTTATTTCGTTGCTGCAGGTGAAAACATAGTCAAATTCTCTCTTCATTATAACATACATCATAAAATATACCTTGAATTTTACGTCCAAATTGTATATTAGGTTTGGTCTTGGGAGTGGTTCCTGCAGTTTCAGCCACCTCTACCACACATAGCTCAGGATGCACCACCTCCACCATTTCTCCCTTTGGCTAGGAGGTGGGTTGATAGGCAGGGATACGGATGCAAGTAAGAGATTTGATGGATTTTCTAGAGGGCGCGCAGGTAATTCTATACTTAAGTTTACTTGGCCTGGAGTTATACATGTTACTTATACTCACGGTTCTTATTTTTACGTTATAGTTCATTTCGAGGTCATAGGGTGACAAGCTAATAGATGGGTTGCCCGATTATTGCTCGATCGGGCAACTTATCCGGAGCTCTTCCGTCCCTTGATGTGTCTCAATATTGTCGAGCATCATGCCACCAAGCGAGTCGTTCCCTTGTTTGGTCGACCACATCATGTACCTCCATCGCCCGCTTGGCTTCGCACACATTTCCGGCGGGATGATCGTTCAAGGGTTGACCAGGACTATGAGGCATGGCTAGAGTTTCAGATCCAGACTTGATACCATCAGCGTGACCTGATATTGCCACCCCTCCAACTTATCTTATGGATGGCAAGCATGCGTATATCAGCTGGTACCGCAAAATTACCAAACTTTTCGTTGGGAATCGTGTTCATCGCACTGGCTGTCAGTTCATTCCATACACCGGGAGGCATGAGGCACTAGAAAGTTATTTAGTATACTTAGTTATAACATTAACCTTACCGTCTCATAATTAATATTTTACATGTTGTGCAGGTTATATGCCTACATTAGTTCCACCAGTTGGGACTGCAGATGCAGTATCATACCGGCGAGGGAGCGGCTGCTTTGTACGACTACAACTAACAAGTTTTAGATTTGGCTACCACCATTGCACCGAGCCCGGGATGATGAGTGCTTAGAACACGAGACTGATTATATGGTGCAAGACCAGAACCATTGTGAGGCACCAATGTAGCCTGAACGTGGTCTACGAGGCAGGGTGTCCCACGAGGTCATGAGGTCGACGAAGAGGTGGTCCCCAGCCAGGGGCGTTGAGAAACCTATTGAGGATGTTGGAGTTTATTAGCTGGGTGGCCATCCTGATCCTAGTGATATCCCGTCATTTAACCTGGGGCTTACTCCATGGACTTCACAGGTGATCCCGTCAGCTCCATTGTTGATCATGGGCACAACCTTTACCTCACATGACTGGGATGCGTATTTTCCTGACCCTCCAGAGGCATCGATAGTTGCTGATGCTCGTCAGGTACAAGATGTGGATAGTAGGCACCCACTGAGTTTTGGCTCATCATCTAAGGATTCTTAGAATCTTTCACAGGATTTGGTTAGTTTGTATTACTATTAATTATATTTGTGTGTATCTCATTGATTAGTCATAAATATCTAAAGTCAATTTTTTTAAGCCATCTTCCTTGCCCGTCACGGACAGTCCTGAGACGGATGACTATATTGAGGAGGCCGCTGAGACCATGGTAAGACATTTTAGTTTTTTTTAGCTAACACATTAGTTACTAATATATATTTCATATAGTAAAATATCGCATTATTCTGTAGGTTACTGCTGGACCGACAACCACTTCTACCGAGCCTTCTAGCCTTATTGATGATCATGATGCAGGGCATCCTTCGATAAAGAGGCAACATGATGAGGATGATCCTAATAGTATTGCCGAACGGGATGGGATGCACCGCAGGCCACCGGCTGCTTTAAGACATAAATGCTATGTGACACATTGTTTTTTTTATTTTATGTATATATGGTAATCAATAAATAATAGCAACTTTATCTATGGTTTAGCATTATATGCGCATTATATTTTTATTTCTCGGTTTCTTTGTTATTTTAATAGTAAAATTGGGCAAAACAAACATGACAACTTAACATAATTTAAATTTGATACAACTAATAAAAATATATGATACGGAAAAAATAAAGATAAATACCACACTCAACATATACATATATTTGTTTAGTCACTGCCACCTATTATCTCTACTCCAATCACTTAAAATTCTTTTCTGTTTTTTTCTTCTTCCGCATCATTTAGTTTCTCCTATACTGCCGTAATTTCTTTTTGCATTTCAAAGATATAGCATTGGTATTCAACGTTTATATTCCAAACATAATGCCAACTTGATTTGTAGTATTCCTGGTTAATGGGTTCATCATACCATTCCTTAAACATACAATGATTTTCGTCATTGCCTCTGCACCTGTATAGATACATCCAGTATCTGCGCCCAACATTACCATTGTACTAACATGCCTTCATAATCACATGTTTTCCACAATAGCACATTGGTTGGTCATTGCGTCCAGACATTTATTAATTCAAGAAAATGATAAATTTATGGAAAGTTTTGCTATTTATTTTGGTTAAGCGCAGATAATAACTAATATGTGCTGGTCATTTATAGGCAAGGAAAAAACACATAATGTGGTATTTAACCGTGCTATGCTTCATGCTAATAATTCTTTACAGTACAATAATTCTTTTCCAAAAGACAGGTTTTCCAGAACGGCAGCTTTATCAGGTTGACAAGACAATACACATAACGTGGTATTTAAACGCACTATGCTTCGCATGCTAATGATTCTTTACGATACAATAATGCTTTTCCAGAAGGCAGCTTTCTCAGAACGATAGCTATATCAAGTTAACAAGATAATACATATAATGTGGTATTTAACCGTGCTAATAATTTTTACGGTACAATAATGTTTTTCTAGAAAATGGTTTTTCAAGAACGACAACTTTTTTAGGTCGACAAAACAATATGCATAACGTGGTATGTAACCACGCTATGCTTCACATGATAATAATTATTTCGGGTATAAGAAAGCTTCTTAATCTGAACCAAGTCATATTTATTTCAAAGACATTTTAAATAAACATTACAACATCCATTACAAAAATTCCTCTACATGTATTAATGTTAATATATCAAAAAGATTGTTTTGAAGGTTATTTTTCAAAAATGGATTTATGTTAGATTGTTGTACTAAAGTATTAATGCTAAATATCAAAATGATTAACAACTGAAAATATAATTTTCTTTCATACATTCTGCAAGATAAACAAGTGCATACTTATTATAACCACATTACAGAAATCAAACACTGTGTATTCTTGATAATTGGGCACATTAATGAACTTCCACCAGGAGCTAGATTACCACCCCCACCCAAACCAGCTGAAGGACATTTACGACGGTTGTGTCCTTTTTGCAAGCATATGCCACATTTACGGGCTAAAACAGTATCACCAACATCCAATTGGTTCCTTATACACGTTAGTTATTTCACTTGAAACTTAAAAAAATACTCCTTGTTACACACCATTTTAAATGGTTCCAGCGACCAATAATGCTCAGCACCCACTGGCTTCAACTGTCCCGCTATATGTGTTTGTATGTAGTAATAATATATTGCTTATCAACGTACCGGGTTGCCGCAAAACCTGTATGTTAAAAGTACTTCATGTCATGTGAGCAAGACATATAGTATATGTAACATTTATCATAAGAACACAATCTGCTGGATTCATTTACGGTGTGTTCAATATTTCCCCGATTTTGATGGATAGTGGTGCGAACTTCAAAAATATTTCATAATCGTTGCAATACTCGCCTCCTGTTTTTCTCAAATCTTTTCATTGGTATTGGCATAATTCAACACTCCTCTCTATCAAATCTGATGCATCTCTATGCCTTTTAACAAACCTCTCCGTCATTTGTTTGAATGACATCCGTACCATGGTAGTGACAGAAAATCCATATTCAGATTTCAATAATCCATTAAAAGACTTTAAACATTTGTAATCAGGTTTCACCATCGTCTTCCACCATTCGCATGCAATGTCTACTTGTCAAGCTCATGTTGCATCAACCAACGTGTTCTTGCCTGATCGATTCCAGACGCCTCCTAAATTTGCACTCCTGGTGATCAATTGCAGCCATCCAACTTAAATCATGCAAGTTCTTGTTGGGATGTGCCTTCTGGATCGGCTTTCAAGTGCTTCACACAGTAACGGTGGTATGCATGCAGCTCCTGCCATTTAAACAAATGTTGTACAGAACTAAAAATACCACCATACAGATAAGATATTAGATAAGTACCTGAACATTGTTTGAATACGTGCTCCTTCAAGTGGTTCAAAAATAGCGTCCACGTCTCTTGGCTTTCATTGGCACAAATAACTAAATCTAGGGGAAATATTTGTCCATTAGCATCTATTGCAATGGCGATCATCAGCTTATTATCATACTTTCCATAGACATGCGTGTTGTGTATGGATATTATCGGACAGCAATGCACAAAACTATCAATTGATGGTATAAATGCCCAAAACACGTATCTGAATATATACTCTGGTATTTTTGGACACTGCTTACGATTTCGTTCAACAACAGTCCCGGGGTTGAAGTGTTGCAAAGCGGCCATGTACTTGGGTAGAATGACTTATCTCAGTCACCATAAACAATTTCAAACGCATCTTTTGCGCCCGAGAAATGATTTTCTTTTGGTAATGGTACACCCATATTCCTGGTGGACAAGTATTATATACTCTTTGATCTTGTACCTTATGGAGGCTTCAATGAGTGAAATCAAGACAAGAGAAATCAAGTCATCATCCAAGTTAAAGTGATTCCCTCTGAATGTCTCCATTTCACAATTGTGGGTGCCAATGTATTTATCCACAACCCACATATTTGTTTTCTTCTTCCTCGTATGCAGCATTTAATTAAAATCTGTAAACCATCTACGGAAAACAATATTGTATACATCCGGAGATGACTTCTATACCATCATCTCACGACACTCTTTTACGCTGTACGTTTTTACCGCCCTTATTAGGCGTGCCTTATCAGGAAAAAGCATGCCCTTTGATAGAACCGTTGGTATAGATTCATCCCACGTTGTTGTCCCAATTTCGTCAATATCCCTTGTAAGTGCATCCACATCTGGGATACTTGGCAAATCATCAAGGTAGGGCCTCGAATGAAACAGCACATGGGACTCTTAAACTCTTGGCCTAACGGGAGGTAGAGCATCCTCCCTCGTCAAATCAGGTTCGGCATTCTCTTTCTTCTCATCATCACCCTTGTTGGGGAAGGGTGTGTCATATCTAGAATCATTAGCATTGTTATCATAATCACTATTCTATTCCTGACTCTGTGCATCTTCCAGATCATGAGTAAATACGTCATCTTCGGGCAATTAAGTAAGGACAGGATTATCAAGTTGCTCGTTTTTACTGCACAACCAAAGAAATAATGAATTATTGAAATTTTTCCAAACAATACATATAAATTTATATATTCTCCTAAAAATCATAATGTTTTGATATCCCATGATGCACATTATCTCGTTGATGCTGACACTCGGATGGACCATGATCCAACACACCAAAACTAGGCATATTCCAACTGGCTGTTAGTTCATAACTTGTAAAATTTATAGCTGGTCGGTACCTCTATTGGAATATATGAGTGTTAATTCAGATACAATACACAAAATATACATCGTAACACAAAGGAAAATTAAAGTTTACCACTTGGCTTGTGGATTATGTAGACTAGGAGAGAAATTATTCCTTGCTCCTTATTCGCTCGTGGAGATAAGTTTAGGTCCTCCCAAACTCTTTCAGCCGGATCCTGTTAAGCTAAAATTTCTCCAAAATAATCACCCGATGATTGAGAGATATTCCCACATTGCGCAACCTCATTATTGTGAACGTCTTCAGCCTTGACGTACATTTTCAACAGTTTTATCACAATAAATTTCTGGTATTCATCCGGAGTACTCAAAAAATCTCTCAAAGTTTCATTGTTTTTGATGTTAAACTCACCTTAACAAGAAACTCCTTGTGGAGTCACAGAATAAGGATATCTTTTGGTTATTTTAAGATTCACCAAACATTTGCTCAAATGCATTTTTTACATAACAACGATACTAATGTAATATCGGTATTATGATGAAGAGGAAGAAGAGGTATGCTCGGGGTCGACCGAGATTAGATGGGGAACTTTGACCAAGAATAAATCCCAGGTGTTAGATGGGATTTTAGCCGCTATGGGAGCTTGGAGGAGTAGTGGGGACGCGAGCACTATGTGGTCAACGACAATGAACTATGTGAGGAAGACGGCTAAAGAGGTGCTAGGGATATCGAAGGGTGTTTCCGGCAGGCACCAAGGCGACTGGTGGTGGAATGACGTAGTCCATGGTAAAGTGGAGGTGATAAAGTAGCATACGCGAAGTTTTCAAGGAGCACAAACGAGGAGAAAAGGAGAGCGAATAGAGAGAGGTACAAGGTAGAAAGTAAGGAGGCAAAGCTGGCGGTCATGGAGGCTAAGAATGTAGTGCTTGGATGCCTATACGTGGAGTTGGGGGAGAGAGGCGGGGATAGAAAGTTGTTTTGGTTGGTTAAAGCGAGGGAGAGGAAGGCCCGGGATCTGGACCAAGTTAGGTGCATCAAAGAAGAAGATGGTCGAGTATTGATGGGAGAGTCACAAATTAAGCAAAGATGGCAAACGTACTTCTACGATCTTTTGAACGAGGAGGGGAACCTAGATATAACGCTAGAGGGCTTGGGTCATTCAATGAGTCGCCGAGATTTTAGGTATTGCAGGCACATTAAGGGGGAGGAGGTCGTGGGGGCTTTGTTCAAGACGAGAAGACGTAGAGCGACTGGGCTAAATGAAATCCCGGTTGAGTTTTGGAAGTGTGTGTAAAGCAGGATTGGAGTGGTTGACTAGGTTGTTCAATGTAACTTTTAGGACAAAGAGGATGCCCGATGAGTGGAGGTCAAGTACAGTGGTTCCGTTGTATAAGAACAAACGTGATATCCAGTGTTGTAGCAATTATAGGGGCATCAAGTTACTTAGCCATACCATGAAAGTCTAGGAGAGGGTGGTGAAGGTAAGGGTGAGGAAGACGATGTCTATATCTGACAATCAGTTTGGGTTCATGCCGGGTCGCTCGACTACGGAAGCTATACACCTTATTAAGGGGTTGGTGGAGCAATACATGGGTAAGAAGAAGGACATGTACATGGTATTTATTGACTTGGAGTAAGTGTATGACAAGGTCCCTAGGGAGGTGCTCTAGAGATGTCTTGAGGCAAAGGGTGTGCCGGTAGCCTGCATAAGAGTAATCAAGGACATGTATGATAGAGCTAAGACCAAGTCTAGGACTGTGGGAGGCGACTCAGAGGATTTTCCAATTATTATGGGATTACACCAAGGCTCTGCGCTTAGCCCGTTCCTATTTTCCTTGGTGATAGATGCATTGACACACTATATTCTAGTGGATGTGTCATGGTATATGTTACTTGCTGATGACATAGTTCTAATTGATGAGACAAGGGTCGGTATTAACGAGAGATTGAACATTTGGAGACAGACCCTTGACTTTAAGGGTTTCAGATTGCGCAGGTCTAAGACTGAGTACCTAGAGTGCAAGTTTATCGATGGGCCGTGGGAAGTAGGTAGGGACGTGAGCTTGGATCACAGGTCATACCAAGAGAGATATCTTCAAGTATCTTGGGTCGATGATCCAGGGGACGGGGAGATCGACGAGGACGTCACTCACTGCATAGGGGCGGGCTGGTTGAAATGGAGGCTTGCATCAGGAGTCTTGTGTGACAAGAAAGTACCACAGTGTGGTTTGACCGACCATGTTGTATGGGGCAGAGTGTTGGTCGGTTAAGAACTCCCATATCCAGAGGATGAAGGTAGAAGAGATGAGGATGTTGAGGTAGATATTCGAGCACACTAGGATAGACAAGATTAAGAATAAGCATATCTGGAAGAAGTTGGCGGTGACACCTGTGGATGACAAGATGCGGGAAGCGAGGCTCAGATGGTTCGGGCATGTGCGGAGAAGAAGCCTTGATGCTCCGGTGAGGAGGTGCGAGAGGTTGCTGTGGTGGGTACGAGGAGAGGTAAATGGAGGCCTAAGGAGTAATGGGGAGAGGTGATCAGGCATGACATGTCCTGATTGTAGATTTCTGAGGACATGGCCCTTGATAAGAAGGTTTGAAGGTCAAGCATTAGGGTTATATGGTAAGGGTAGTGGAGCTTTGCATACTTCATTCTGGGGGTGAGCTGGGGTTGGATTAGGATTGATCTTAGATAGCTTGCAGTTCATGTTGAATTCACACTATCCTTGTGTTTATCTTAGCACCGGGCCTTAGTTACTGGTTAATGTTACTGCATGTCATTTATCTTTTGGTTATTATGAATTTGTTACTATTATGGTTTCTACTGGAGTGACTAATGAATTGTCTTCTTCTCTTTTCCTTTATTTCTGAGCCGAGGGTCTTTCAAAAATAAACTCTCTGCACTATCGGGGTAGCGGTAAGGTCTGCGTACATATTACCCTCCTCAGACCCCACTCTATGGGATTTTACTAGGTAGTTATTGTTGTTGTTGTTGTAACGATACTAATGTATCGTACTCCATTGTAAGTGGCAACTTAACATGAGACTGTAGAGATAAACCATAGCTTACTGAGTTATTCGCCACCACAACTTCACCCCAATATAATGAAATCCTAATTCTTCACTCTTCAGACATTATGACAAAATGCAAAATGACTTAACAAAGAAACTATTCAGAGGGTTTGAAAATGTTTATGAATGAATTTTTACAAATCTTTCACCTCTTTAAATAAGGCAAAAAGTAGTCCGGGTGTTCAATTATTTGAGGTGTAGCGTCTTAGCTTAAAATGTTATACCCAGTTGAATTATTGTTATATCACTTAATTACACAAGAGTTATTTGTGGGCTCACATAATATGTATAAAATCATAGTAAAGAACAATGTGTGTGCGCATATATATATATATATATATATATATATATATATATATATATATATATATATATATATATATATATATATATATATTAGGGTGACTATTTTTAAAAGATGCTATATATATTATGGTCATTATATTTTTTTTCAAATATTTTTGTTCTTTGAGTTCAAAAAAATCACATTTTGATTCCTGACTCCTCAAACAAGATGGGAAAAAAAGAGTGATCGAGAGAAAATCAACAAAGACAGAACTAACCCCCCTAAAAAACTTAATGAAATAATACATTGTAACAAAATAAATAAAATTACTTGATTTGATGTAAATTTCAAATACAAGAAATAAGCAGTTGGATAACATTTGGTTTAAGTTTTGAGGAAATGAAAAGGTACTTAAATTTGAAGCTGAGAAAAACAGTATATGTTTTGAAACAAATTTAGTTGGAAATGATTTTAAGTTTTGTGTGTAAAGGGTGGCCTTGTTTTTAGGCTTTTTCACTTATGAGCCTTTTTGGCACATTAATAGCTTTTTATTTAAATCCTTGTTGGCCAAATAAAAGGCCTTGTATTTTGAGAGGATGTGGCCAATTGTTGGCCAAGCATTTTTTTCTTGTCTTCCTATATAATGAGCACTCTATGCTCATTTTCAAGACACACCAACAAGATTTGGTTTATTCATTTCTTATTTCTTCTCCTCCTCCTTTAATAATTAAGATTATTTTTTAAGAGAGTAAGTGTTGGGAAACACTTGTGTGAATCCTTTCTTTGGAGTGATCTTGTGAGGTTATTCTCTTGGGGTATTTGGGACTATTAGAGTATTTACTCTAATTTTGTACTCTCTTTTATACTCTTGTTGGTATAGTGAAATTGCTTCTCTCCGCTTATGGACGTATGTCTCCTTGATCGAACCACGTTAAATGTGTGCCTTCTTTATCTGCTTTAATTATCGTTATTATCAACTTGCATTGTCTTTGTAATTGTCATTATAACGTTGTTTGGCTAAATTCCGCACTACCTGGATTTCTGATCCTAACAAATTGGTATCAGAGCCGGATCTAACCGGGTTAGTTTAAATAGCCAAAATGACTCTAACAAAGGCTTGTTTTGAGAAATATTGACCAAAATGCAAAATTCGGAATGTGGCAATTCAAAATGGAAGTTATCCTAATTCAGGATGGCTTAGATTTGGCACTACAAGGAAAGGAGAAGAAGCCGAAAAAATAACGGACGGGGAGTTTGCCGTCATTGACAAAAAGGCAAAAGCAGGTATCATTTTAAATCTCTTAAACGAGGTTTTGCGTGAAGTTGCTGGAGAAAGCTCAGCCAAAGGCATATGGAAAAGCTGAAAACCCTGTATATGAAAAGGACAGTAGAGAACAGGCTTTACCTAAAGCAGAAACTCTACACTTTTCGTATGGATGAAGGTACCTCTATACTTACACATCTCGATACTTTCAATTCTCTTCTTATGGATTTAAGTAATATAGATGCTGAAATCAAAGATGAGGATCAAACCGTATTATTTCTTGTTTCTTTACCCCAGTCGTTTAAGCATATTAGAGATAATATGCTTTATGTAAAGGATAATATCTCTTATAAAGATATCAAAACTATTTTGAAATCAAAATAACAAATAGATAGAGATATTACTTGGGTAACGAACAGGAACCAAGGGGAAGGCTTGTTTGTAAGAGGTAGATCCAATAAGAAAGATTCAAGTAGTGAGAGACCGAAATCAAGGTCAAAATCCAGCTACAAAAATGTCATGTGCAAATACTGTCATAAGAAAGGCCACATTATTTCTGAATGTTTTAAGTTGAAAAACAAAGAAAAGCATACAGAAAAGAAAAATGAAAATAAAAATACTGACACTGCCGAAGCAAGTGTAGCTGCTGATGAGACTGAGGGAACTATTTTTTTAGCAACTAATAATAGTTTCAAATCTAACAATGAATGGATTTTAGATTCGGGTTGTTCTTATCGTATGTGTCCCAATCAGGATTTGTTTACCTCATATGAATCTGTTGAAGGTGGAGTTGTCTTGATGTGCAACAATGTTGTCTGCAATGTTATTGGTAAAGGTATAGCCCGAATCAAAATGCAAGATGGTGTGCTGAGAATTCTCACCGATGTTAGACATGTTCCTGACTTGAAGAAAAATCTCATCTCTTTGGGCACTCTAGAATCTCTTGGGTTCAAGTACACAGGTGAAGGTGGAGTCCTGAAAATTTCTCATGGTGCTCTTGTGATCATGAAAGCACGCAGATCTGGTACGTTGTCTACTCTATTAGGATCTACTGTTACAGGTGTTGCTGCAGTTTCAACATCCGATAAGTCAAATTCTGACATCACAAAATTGTGGCATATGCGATTGGGGCATATGAGTGAAAAAGGTCTTTCCATCCTGAGCAAAAGAGGTCTACTATGTGGGCAAAGTACCGGAAATATGGAGTTTTGTGAACACTGTGTATCTGGGAAGCAGAAAAGATTCAGCTTCAAATCTCCAGCAATTCATAGAACAAAAAGGTACTTTGGATTACATTCATTCAGATCTTTGGGGCCCTTCACATACCCCGTCAAAATGTGGTGCCAGGTATATGTTAACTTTCATTGATGATTATTCAAGGAAAGTTTGGGCTTATTTACTGAAAAATAAAAGTGATGTATTATTAAATTTCAAACAATGGAAAGTTTTGATTGAGAAGCAAACATGAAAACAGGTTAAGCAGCTTAGAACAAATAATGGCTTGGAATTTTGTAATGATGAATTCAACAAAATTCTGCAATAATAAAGGAATTGCTTGACACCGTACTGTGAGAATGACACCTCAGCAAAATGGTATGGAAGAAAGGATGAATAGAACTCTTTTGGAAAAGGCTCGTTGTATGATTTCAAATGCTGGGTTGACAAACGCCTTTTGGGCAGAAGCTATCTCTACAGCTTGTTATATGGTCAGCTGTGCTCCTTATGCACCATTGAACTTTAAGACTCCAGAGGATATGTAGTCAGGTACTCCTGCTAATTATTCTGATTTAAAGATATTTGGTTGCCCTGCATACATGCATGTAAATAATGGAAAATTAGAGCCAAGGGCTAAAAAGTGCATTTTCCTTGGGTATGCATCTGGGGTGAAAGGATACCGACTATGTTATCCTGATCTCATGACACCAAAATTTATAATTAGCATAGATGTAACCTTTGATGAATCATCTATGTTACATTCTAGAAAAGAGTCTTCTAGTTCTTGTAATACAGATAAAGGGAATAGTACAGAGAAGCAGGTGGAGGCTGAGATTGAAAATCCTTCTGAGCCAAGTTCATCAACTTTGGAGCAAAATACAGTTGAAACTTCTAAAGTTGAGTTAGAAGCTGAAATTCGTGAAGTTGAGACTCCTGAAGTTGAACCGGAAGAAGAGGAGTATTCTATAGCCAAACATAGACCAAGAAGAGAAAGTAAACAGCCATTAAGGTTTGAAGATTATGTTTCATTTGCTTTTTCAGTTGCACATGAAAATGAAGAAATTGGAGAACCATCAAAATATTCAGACGCAGTTTCTGGTGTTGACTCAACCAAGCGGCTGATACCAATAAATGAAGAAATTGAGTCTCTCCACAAGAATGGTACTTGGTGTCATGTGAAACCGCCATCAGGAAAAATAATTGTTGGTTGCAAATGGGTCTTCAAGAAAAAAGATGGCATTCCAGGAGTTGAAGATGCGAGGTATAAGGCACGGTTAGTTACAAAGGGCTATAGTCAGGTTCAAGGAATTGATTTTAATGATATTTTCTCACTTGTTGTTAAACTTAGCTCTATTCGTGTTTTGCTTGCCTTAGTTGCCATGTATGATTTGGAATTAGAATAGCTTGATGTTAATATGACTTTCTTACATGGAAAACTAGAGGAACAAATATACATGCATCAACCGGAAGGATTTGAAATTGAAGGAAAAAAAGATCACGTTTTCTTGTTAAAGAAATCCTTGTACAGATTAAACAGTCTCCAAGACAATGGTATAAAAGGTTTGATTCCTTTATGTTGGGTCATGGTTATTCAAGGAGCATGTATGATCGTTGTGTTTACTTTCGGAAGTTAAATGATGGTTCATTTGTGTACCTATTATTATGTGTTGATGACATGATTATTGTTGCTAAGGATTTGACAGAAATTCACAATTTGAAAAGTCAATTGAAAAGTGAATTTGAGATGAAAGATTTGGGAGCAGCTAAGAAAATCCTTGGCATGGAGATCAAAAGAGATCGAGGAGCGAACAGGCTATTCCTGGCCCAGAAGATGTACTTAGAGAAAGTTTTGGAGCGGTTTGGCATGATAGATGCTAAACTAGTGAGTAACCCTCTTGCTGCTTATTTTAAGTTATCAGTTGCTCAGTCCTCGCAGGCATAGGAAGAAGAGATGTATATGGCACATGTACCTATTCCGGTGCAGTCGACAGTATTATGTATGCAATGGTTTGTACACGTCCAGACATTTCCCAAGTAGTGAGCGTGGTAAGTCGATATATAGCTTGCCCTGGTAAAGCACATTGGCAGGCTGTGAAATGGATTCTAAGATACTTGCAAGGTACATCAAGCATATGTTTGGAGTTTGGCAGAAACACTTTGGTTGGTTTTGTAGACTCAGATTATACAGGTGATCTTGACAAAAGAATATCACTAACAGGCTATGTTTTGGTGGTTGCGCTATCAATTGGAAAGTTACATTACAACATATAGTAACTTTATCTTCTACAGAAGCAGAATATATGGCAATGACCGAGGCGATCAAAGAAGCCTTATGGTTAAAGGGTCTATTTACTGAACTCAGTTCACACCAAGGTGGTATTACCATTTTCTGTGATAGTCAAAGTTCCATTCACCTGACTAAAGATCATATGTATCATGAGAGGACAAAGCACATTGATATCAAACATCATTTCATCTGAGAAACCATTGCTGAAGAAAAAGTATTTGTTCAAAAGATCAACACTAGAGACAATCATGCTGACATGTTTACAAAGACTCTTCCACCTGTCAAGTTCAAGCTTTGCGTGAACGTGGTGGGCATTTATGAAAAATGATTTTGCCCGTTGAGGCTTTTGTGGAGAAGGTGGAGAAAATTTACTATATTAGCCAAAACTAGGCCAAGGTGGAGATTTGTAAAATTTGGCCTTGTTTTTAGGCTTTTTCACTTATGAGCCTTGTTGGCACATTTGTAGCTTTTTATTTAAATCCTTGTTGGCCAAATAAATGGCCTTGTATTTAGAGAGGATATGGCCAATTGTTGGCCAAGCATTTCTTTCTTGTCTTCCTATATAATGAGCACTCTCTGCTCATTTTCAAGACACACCAACAAAATTTGATTTATTCATTTCTTGTTTCTCATCCTCCTCCTTTAATAATTAAGATTATTTTGTAAGAGAGTAAGTTTTGGGAAACACTTGTGTGAACCTTTTCTTTGGAGTGATCTTGTGAGGTTATTCTCTTGGGGTATTTGGGACTATTAGAGTATTTACTCTAATTTTGTACTCTCTTTTGTACTCTTGTTTGTATAGTAAAATTGTTTCTCTCCGCTTGTGGACGTAGGTCTTCTTGACCGGACCACGTTAAATCTGTGCCTTCTTTATCTGCTTTAATTACTGTTATTATCAACTTGTATTGTCTTTGTTATTGTCATTATAACGTTGTTTGGCTAAATTCTGCACTACCCGGATGTCCGATCCTAACATTGTGAATGAGACTTATTATTTCACTTGAAATGATTGGCAAATAAAATTTCATATTTCATCGATATTTCAAATTTGAAGTGGGTAAACTTCGACTTGCAAATGATGACTTTAATTAAGTCGTGGCCAATAAAAAAAAAGAGGTAAACCTACTTATGGTTTTATTTTCATGTTGAATTGGTCTTATGGAGCGTCTATTTGATAAAATAGAAAAGTATTCCAAAGTAAAACTAATCGACATTCGAATTTCTTTAGGCATAATGGTACTCTCTATTGCTCGTTTCCGCAGTTTCTAAGGAGATTGAAATCCGAAAATGTTTTCAATGGTTATTTTTTTGCATTTAAATTAGTTTCAATTTGGTCATTAGATTGAAATTTAAGCAAAAAACACACGACTATCAATTTTAATTGTGATTTATGTAGGTTGATTGAAATTATATGAATTGATTATGCATAGTCCATGATCAACACATGCATCAAATGAATTTAGAACACTAAGGAGACTTATCAGTTGAAAAAGTGAATAATTGACTTGAATTATCCTTAGTTGATTTTATAACAGACCGTGAGCTATAATTGCGTATTTTAGTCGCTTATTTCACTCAAATTTACTGCACTTTGATTTACTTATAAGCTTTAATCGCTAGTGTCTTGCACTAACTATGTGTTTTATGCCTTATAGGAGTGATTTCGAGCTATATAGATGCTATGGAATAAATTCAAATGCTTTGGAGCTTTGAAATCTGAGTAAAAGCTCAGGAAATTAAGCCGGGATCGCGTTTGGGGGTCAACGGATGATAGTTAGAGCGAACGAAGAATCGAGAAGGCATATTGTGCACTATCTAGTAAATACATATACCATTTTTCTCAAAACTCCATTTGGACTCCAATATATAATTGGAAATCTAACTCAAAGGCCTACAACTTTCATGTTTTATGTTTTTCCAAATTTCAAACGAATAAGGGTGAAACGCACCCAGAAGTGCGATCACGCTAGTTTTAGCGCGCCCAGGACAGAATGTCATCCAACTAGAGCGCCCAGGAGCACGCCCAGATGCGCGACCGTTCTAGTCAAACCCGGAAAAAATATCTTTTTTCATATTGGAGAAGGCATAATTATTTGGGTCCAACCCTACTTGGTATAGAAAAACGGTATTTTGGGGGAAGAGGACGTTTTTGAGAGGAAAACACAAGCATAGAGCCGCCGTGGAGGACGGGTTTCATCTTTTCTTCTTTCAAATTTAGTATTTTTTATGTTTCTTTGTTTGATTTGTTGTTTTTCTACCATGTCTATGTGGAGCTAAACTTCACGTTCTAGGGTTGTGGTTCTTTCATGACTATTGTTATTCGATTATCGATTTTGATTTCTTAGTTTATCATATTGGTTTATTTATTCAATCATGCACTTAATTATTTGATTGCTTGATCACCAATTGAATACTATCTATGAATCTAGAGTTGAACTCGAAAGTGAAAATTCTAGATTGCATATAAGATTGAGTAGAGCAAGTTCTTGAACCTGGGCATCGGGGAACAGATTCGCGGTTAGGATAGACATATACCTAATTGCCTTGCTTGGTGATTTACTGGAATTATAAGTGCGTTCTTGTTGATTCTAACTCCATAGACATATAGACGTTTTAGGTTATCTTGAATAGGCGAGTAAGAACTCGAAAGATTCTTATGAGCAATATTAACCTTGTCAACCAATAAACTCGATAAATTAGTTAGTCAATTCAATTGAAGAATACAATAGGAATGTTAGATAGCCCATAACCCTAGATCGTTTTCATTATATTGAGATCATATAAATATTCTCTTTCTCTGTTCAAAGTTCATTGTTTATATTTCTTTATTTTAATTATTTTAGAATCAAATACTTCTAGGTTTAATTCTTATATAGATAATTAGAATAGTCTAATTTAGTTAATAGTTAATCACAAATCCTCGTGGGATCGAAATCCGACTTTTAGTCACTTTATTGCTTGATGACCGCGTATATTTGCATGTGTGTTTGGATGCAACAATAACCCAAAAAACTTGTGTTTATCACTTTATGCTGAACATTACTAATAGCTTGTTTGGCCAAGCTTCTTTTTGTCTAAAAGTAATCTTTTGGCCAAAAGTACTTTTGGCCAAAAATTAAGGTGTTTGGCCAAGCTTTTTGAAGAAAAAAAGTGTTTTTAGGAGAAGCAAAAGTAGTTTTGGAGAAGCAAAAAAAGTATTTTCTCTCCAAAAAACACTTTTTCGGAAGAACTTTTGAAAAAAATATACTTAGAAGTTGTTTTTAAAGTCTGGCCAAACACTAATTGCTTCTCAGAAGTGCTTTTCAAACTAATTAGCCAAACACAAACTGCTTCTCACCAAAAGTACTTTTGAGAAAAATACTTTTAAAAAGAGTACTTTTCAAAATAAGCTAATTTTTGCAGTTTAACCAAACGGGCTATAAGAACTAGCAAATCTTAACTTATGTTCAGATGAGATGATGCCATCAACTTTGACTTCTTGGATATAAAATTAAATACAGAAAAGGGCCAAATACCTCCCCCCCCCCTCCCCCCAGAACTTTACGAAAAGGGTCAAATATAACTCTTGTTAAAAGTTTGGCCCATCGACAACCCTAATGTTACATTAAGGGCCTATATATCCCCCTTATCTCTAACGGCAGCCACGGTGGATTAGTCGTCCACTGATAAGTGACCATGTGGAAATTGATATTTGCATAATCATTTTATTTAAATATCCAAACAAACCTATAAACCCAACCCATAAACATGGCCGTAACCCGACCCAATTCAACTTTAATTTACTCTCCGGCGGGGTTTTCTGGCCACACCCCCTGACTTTATCTCTCCATTTTTTCTTGGTCTTTTTCTTTCCTTCATATTCGCATAATACATACTGTTTTTAGCCTAGTTGAATTTCTCCTTCTTCCTTCTTCTTTTCTCTTCAGTCTCCTAATAATATTTTCTAGGTATATATTTTTTGTTACTGTATATATTAATGACAGCAGCTACGACACCAAAAATGCAACAGACACAAAAGAGAGCATTTCCACCCAAAAGGGGTAAGATCAAAGCTCAAATTTTTGAGAGTTTTGTCGAGACTGTAAGCTCTGTATTTTCCTCTAAAGGAGGTGATAGCGCTGGCGGGGAAGACGACTTTGGCCGCAGCTCCACCGCCGCCACCTCATCTACCACCACTCCACCACCGCCACCACCTCAGCTACCACCACTCCACCACCACCTCATCAAATAAAAAAAGGAAACAAAAAGAATAACTAAAACAAGGGATTAGCTTGACAAAAAAGAATAAGAAAAATCTTCTATGGAACATGAGAAAAATCAAGCAATAAACAAAAAAGAATCAAAAAAACCTTCTGTGGAACATGAAAAAAATCAAGAAATAAACAAAAAAGAAGTAAAAAAACTTTACTTAGACAAGAAATCTTCTTTAATGGTGAAAGATGGTGGAACACTAACCCTTAGATGGTGAACGATGGTATGCAGCTTTTCCCTTGTTTAGCAGTAGAAGAAATGGGGGTAGGGTTTTTTAATTAGAGGCGGGTTATATCAAGGATGTCTAAGGGGCTGGGTTGGACCGGTTCCGGACTTTGAAGCTTGAAGTTTAAAACTGAAATACTTGCTTTACGTTTGTTCGTGGTAACACCGGAATTGTGTAATCAAGTGCTCAATCTATTGTCGAATTCAGTGAGCTCCCTCCAACTCTTCTCTTATTTAATATTTTAATTGCATATTTAATTTTAGCTTATACTTTAATTTTTACAATATGTTTAGTGCTGCAAAAAGAGCGTGTAGAAAAGTTACTGGCAGGGGTGGAAATAAAAAAGAGGTAGTCCTGGAGCTTCTGGTAGTAATAGTAATGAACCAATAACACATATTTTTGAATCATCGCCTAATGATAATGTAGAGATAGATTATGAACAATTACAAGAAGATTTTGGAATAGAAAATAATAAAATTGGAATAGAAGATGAGATACCACCTACACCTACTAGTGGAAATGTTGGTAGTGTTGGAGTTGGAGTTGCTAGTGCTACAAGGGGTAGACCACCAGTGGCTCTGACTTCTAATCGTAGAAGAAGAAGTCCGGTATGGAAATTTTTTGAAATAATAGAAGGTACTGATAGAGTTAAGTGCAAACTTTATAACGAAACATTTAAACATTTGACCGGAGAAAATTTAGGGGGGGACTGAGATACTTAGTAGACATATGAGATCTGACCATCCTACAGAATGGGGCAATAATGGGGATGGAAGTCAAACAACTATTAACCCTACTACTGGAGGTCTAGTAAAATATGATAAAATGAGGGATCGTGAGGAATTAGCAAAAATGATTACTTTGGGTTGTCTACCTTTTTCTTTTTCTTCTTCATCGCATCTTATTATGTATATTCAAAGGATTTACAATCCTTTATTTAAAGGTATCTCTCGAAGTATTTGTAGAGCAGATATCATTAGACTTCATGGACAATATCAAATATACATGCGTTATTTGTTTAGCCATCTTCCTTCTAGAGTATGTCTAACTTCTGATATTGGACATGCTGTTAATAAAAATGATTATTTGACAATTACATGTTGTTGCATCGGAGAGTGCATTTATCCAAGCAAGACAATAACTTGGAGACACCCGCCACTCATTGGGAAGCAATGCTTCGGAAGTTTTAGTATGTTTCAGAGATTGAATTAGACCGGAATGAAGAAATCAAGGAAAGGAAATGTTGATAGGCCAGAAGACGAGGAACTTGGAGATATATTAACACATGGAAACTCATCCGAATTTAACACGCCAGAAGAAGGTCAATCGGTTCATATTGATTATGATGAACTTGCTAGGGCGATGCAAAACATTTGAACTTGCCCGGCCCGGCCCCCTCAACCCGTAACCCTTATAGTTTAATTTTTACTGGAACTAACCTGGTCCGTTACGAACCCGTTACTGTGTAACCCAGTCCGGCCCGGCCCGGACGGGTCTAAAAATTGACCCGGCCCGGACAGGTCAAAAAATTGACCCGGCCCGGACCGGTCCACCCGTTAAACAACCTTAGGTTGTATTAATGGGTCGGGTTATATTAATAGGTAACAACCTAGTTTTGTAATTGATTATGTGGATATTAATTTTCACATGGCTACTTTTGAGTGGACGACTAATCCATCGTGGCTGCCGCTAGAGATAAGGGGAATATATAGGCCATTAATGTAACGTTTGGGTTGTGGATGGGCCAAACTTTTAACGAGGGTTATATTTGACCATATAGTTCAGGGTGGTATTTGGCCCTTTTCCGAATTAAATATTCTGTCAGCAATTTAAGATATTTGTCCTAATTTTCTTTTTCATTACGAACAAAAAATTCCACTTTATAACGGCCCATGTCTTATCATTTTTGAGCTATTCCATCTGTAACAATAAGACATGACTTTATATTCGCCTATTTCAACAAAGAACAACCATCCCATCCCATCTCATCCCTCGTTAGTCACCTCTCACCCGCTAAGTCTAAAACCAGAGACTATATTCTGAAGCTCTTGAGTTTTCGAGTTCAAAACTTAATTAATAACTTTTTGGACACAAAATTCGTATTTAATGTTAAAACAAAGTTACAAAAATGGGTACTCCGCAATACTGTACTGTGAATTGGGTTAACAGAAATTTTGTTGTTAAAGTAACTCGCGCGAACTATTTTAAATTTTTTTTAATCTACTTCGCGGTACTATTCTGTGAATTACCTAAATGCAGCATGTTATTAATTGTTG
Source organism: Nicotiana benthamiana (assembly GCA_034376525.1). Lineage (NCBI taxonomy): Eukaryota > Viridiplantae > Streptophyta > Magnoliopsida > Solanales > Solanaceae > Nicotiana > Nicotiana benthamiana. The sequence goes on along the minus strand of CM067323.1, from coordinate 98,480,378 downwards.
GGCCCAACCTTATTTAATTAAGGCAATTCACAGTATAGTACTAAGAAGTAGTAATTCGCAGTACTATACTGCGAATTGCCTTAATTAAATAAGGTTGGTCTTCTTCCCCAAGACAACGACAGAAGCAACCAACCCTCCATTAAGATACGAAAAGCTTCAATTCTAGTCCCCCGCGCCCCCTTTATTTTAAAAAAAAATTCGGCCCCACCCATCCCATAAAAAGCAAGGAATGTAGGTCCCACACACAAAAGAAGCATTGAATTTCATGCTTCGGGTGCAAAAATTCGATTTCAATAATATTCAAAAAAACTTACATCGAGGTATTTCAAATTAGTTTATACCGAAACTAGTATAGTCATGCATATTAGTATTATTTAGTATGTTTTCATGTGAATTTATGTTATGTTTGTGTTTAATTTTGTATCTTTTATATACCCTGATTGATTTATTTGATACCTGAAATTATGTATTGTTTGTGACCAAAAATGCTACTGAATTGTTTGTGTTATATTTGATTTATTTACCCTAATTTATATTACGTTTGTGACCAAAAATACTACCGGATTGTTTGTGTTATATTTAATTTATATACCCGAACTTATGATATGTTTGTGACCAAAAATGCTTAAAATTCGATAAATAATTTGTAGTCTTATATAATTTGTATTAAAATTTGATAAATAACTTTTATTGTTAATTAATATTATTTATTTTGTTTATTTATATTGTTAATGTTATGTTCATATTGTAGAGCCTTGTAGCATAGTAAAATATAGCGTCTTTTAGCGTAGTAAAATATAGAGTCTTTTAGCGTAGTAAAATATAGAGCCGTTTAGCGTAGAGTCTCAGTAGCTAAAAAAATTTAAAAATATTAAAATTAAGACGCACAATAATTAAGGATAACTCGGTGCTACCGGGCCTCAAAAATCAAGCATGGAACCCATACATGCCTATTCACTCCAATTTAAAATTTTGTAATTTAATTTATTAAGTTAACAAAATTCTAAAAATATTAAAATTGAGACGCATAATAATTAAGGATAACTCTGTGTTATCGGGCCTCAAAAATCAAGCCTGAAACACATACATAACTATTCAAACCAACTCAAAAGTTTATAATTTAATTTATAAGTTAACAAAATTCCAAAAATGTTAAAATTGAGACACATAATAATTAAGGATAATTCCGTGTTAGCGGACCTCTAAAATCAAGCCTGGAACCCATAAATAAATGTTCACTCCAATTCAAAAATTTATAATTTAATTTATTAAGTTAACAAAATTCTAAAAATATTGACATTGAGACGCATAATAATTAAGGATAACTGCGTGCTACCCGGCATCAAAAATCAAGTCGGAACCATACATAAGTATTCACTCCAATTCAAAAATTAAAAATTTAATTCTTTAAGGTAAGAAAATTCTAAAAATGTTGAAATTGAGACGCATAATAATTATGGATAACTCCGTGCTACCGGGCCTCGAAAATAGAGCCTGGAACCCATACATAACTATTCTCTCCAATATTAATTATAATTAATTATTTAATTTATTGAACTAATACAAACAATTAATTATTTAAATTATAGTAGACGATATGGCCTTTCCTCCGCCTGCGCATCCTGGACCTGCCGAGGATCGGCTTTTAGTGCTTTCGGGCGACCATAGTTCCTCCATTGTATGGGAGGGACAGCTATTGATGCAGGCTCTACGCCCCAGGAGACCTGACGATTTGTGGGAGTTTATCGCGGGTCATCCTTTCCATGAGCGCTTAGTAGCACGCCTCCAGGCTACGGGGTTATATACCATTTTTTAGCTTGGACGTATGCAGCTGGATTGGTCGCTCATCACGACCTTGGTAAAGCGGTGAAGACCGGAGATGCGTACTTTTTACTTGCCCACCGGAGAGGCCACCATCACACTGGAGGATGTTCAAGTTTTATACGGGCTGCGCATAGATGGACGCATCATGGCAGTGCCCCACGACATTAGAAGGATGATGCGTGCACAGTTTTTGGATATAATGGGGTTGTGGACAGGTTTTAGTCCGCAGGGTGACGTTGGGGGCAATCACGTTGCATTGTCTGCCTTTAGAGATCAGATGGTGTTTTTGCACCCAGACATAATTGGAGAGACGGAGGCACTTTGGATTAAGAGGTTCACGCGGTTGGCGTTGCTCCTTTTTTTGGGTGTGTCTTGTTCCTTGACACTTCGGGGAGTAAAGTGACTATGGGTTTTCTCCATCATCTCCAACATTTGGATGAGTTACCCGAATAAAGATGGGGTGCTACTGTCCTGGCACATCTGTATAGGAGCATGTGTCGGGCGAGCATAGGTCCAGTGATGAATATATGTGGTTTTCTGCCCCTCCCACATGTGACAAAATTTTCGAATACTTTGTTCTTTACTCCAAATTCTATGTCCTGAAATGACTCATAAATTGTATATCAACCTTTGATCTTACGTTTGGCCCTGGCAGCAGATCATGTCGTTGCAGCCACCTCTACCATCACTTCTACCCGTTGAGGATTATCCGCTCCTCCCTCTCGCTAGCAGGTGGATTCTCCGGTGTGCGAACTACCGAGGGACCGATGCTCACCATAATCTCCCCCTTCTCTGGGATGTGTTAGATATGTTGGTGGACGGACAGGTAAATATGTACCTACATTTTCTTGTTTTAAATTGAGTTATATTGCGCGTACTCACTTTTATGTGGTAGTTCATCTGGATGGTGTATAGTGTCAAGTTGCTTACTGATTTGCCTGCTTGTTGCTCAATCGACTAGCTAATTTGGAGCACCTCTGTCCCGATGATCTTCTTTGATCATATTGAGTATCATGCCACAGAATGTGTGCTTTGAAAATTTGAACGTTCCCAGCCTATATCGAGGGAGCCTGGATAGAAGGCTACACACTATCAGAGGGACTACCGTGCCAGCATGGACCAGCGGTATATGGGAAATCTACAACAAATAGTTTATTAGGAGTAGCGATTTGAGCGTGTTTCGCCACTATCTACATTTACCCAGGAGGCCACTATTCATCTGTATGCTGAGTGGTACCGTCGTCTGCTGATCGGGAACCCCATTCACGTACTTGGCGACCGCTACATACCGTATGTCGGGAGGCACGAGGTACTGGTATGTTTTCGTGGCTTATTAATATGTTATGATTGTGGTATAGCTTTATTTAATTAATATATTAAATGTTTCACAGGCTATTGGGCATCATCGCCTCTACCAATTGGGACAGGAGATATAGCAGCGTGACATCCCTAGGGTGGTTGAGTACGGCCGACAGGTGGCACAGATGGCTTATCTGACACTATTGCAGGTGAGAGATGACTAGAGGTTGGACCACAAGGCTTAGTATGCCACGCCAGAGGGCTACCATCGGGGTAGGTAAGTCCCACAAGGCAGAGGGAGGGGTTCCCCACGAGGCAGGGGTGGCCTACGGGGGTCGAGGGGGATGTCGAGGAGATGGTGCCCAGCAAGGGGGTGTTGAGGTACCTGTCGACCCACCTGCTGAGGTATATAACGAGGACTTAGGAGTTGAGGTGCTTGGAGATGACCAACAGGTTATATGCTTCATGCAGATGAGCCTTCCAGTAGCATGCCTTCTTATAGCCTTCAGCTATCTTTGCCAGCATCGCAGGTCACACCTCAGGAGCATTGTCGATCACATCTACATTCGACGAGGATGTAGATCAGTACTTCGCATGCCCATCTACCGCATTTGAGGATCTGTCAAGGGACGTGGATGGTGGGCGCCGATTGAGTTATCCCTCATACCCAACGGTTCATGTAGAGCTATCATAGGCAGCGGTATGTTTGTATTACTTTAATATTTCAATTTAAATTGTTTTCCTTAATGAGCTGCCATTAATTAATTTTAATGGTCTTATACAGTCTTCATCCCAGCCCATGTTTGAGGACACTACACGAGGTGATGCATATACCAGGAGGCCGATGAGACCGCGGTAAGAAACTATTTTTTTGCTTAAACACAAAACTAAAAATAATACAATTTCACGGGCTAAGATTATTTCTTGTTTTGTAGGTTGCTGATGGCCCGACACCTTATTCTTCCGATCCTTCCATTTTTAGTGTCGGGGCTGCTGCACATCCTCACATAAAGAGGCGGCTTGATGATGATGATCCAGATAGTATGCCTGGGCGACAGAGGATGCGATTTAAGCCAACAGCAGCAGTGAAGCACACAGAATGTCGCACTCACTAAATTACTTATGTATTAACTTGGCATAAATAGTGCTTTATGTAAATAATGCTGACAATTATGTTTTAATAATAATTTTATTTTAATTGCGTTTGAACAGCAATTTCAGTTAAATAGTACAACTCAAACACAAACCTTACATACCTAACACAAAAACAAACAGTAGAACTAATGAAATTACTTAACAAAGGAAACATGAAGATACACTGCAACACTTAACACGTAAATGTCATTGCTTAGTTACGACTGCCTAGTATTCTCTGCTTCATCCTCTCGAGCTCTTTTACCCATTTTTTTCTCTTCTTCCATCTCCTTGATATTCGCCATCAAATCTTTAATTTCTTGCTTCGATTGGTGCTCTCTGTCCCACTGCCTCTTATACACATCATGAAGATGATACAACTTGTCTTTTGTAGTATTTTTGTTCATATGATTTGTCAACCAATGCCTTAAAATTGCATATAGGTACGTCAGGTTGCCCGTAAAACTTGTTCATATAACCCTAATATCGGCGTCAAGCTTCTTCCCAATCATTGCACATTATGCTTTTGATTCCACAGTCGCACTTGGGGGAACGAAAGGGGTCGTTGAGACATTTCTTAAAGAGAAGTTTGGGTTTATGGAAATGCTCGAATGTAGACAGTCGCACTTGGGGGAACGAAAGGGGTCGTTGAGACATTTCTTAAAGAGAAGTTTGGGTTTATGGAAACGCTCGAATGTAGGTTGTTGTTAAGTGCAAAAAATAACTATAATGCGCTCTTTATTTATAGGCAAGAAGTTGCAATTGATCGTAGTATTATACCGCGATTTACATATACATTTTTACTAAAAAACAGATTTTGTCATATGGTTTTCAACCTTTGCAGAACGACTTTACAATTCAACAATACGTAGTATTATACTGCGATTTACATATACAATTTTCTGGAATAAAAAGGGCTTTTTTTACATGGTTTTCAGCCTTTTCAGAACGACATGATAGCTCAACAATAAGTAGTATTAAACCGCGATTTACATATTAAATTATTCTGAAAAAATAACTTTTGTCACATGGTTTTCAGCCTTTTCAGAACTACATGACAACTCAACGATACGTAGTATTATACCGTGTTTTACATATTAAATTATTCTAAAAATATAACTTTTGTCACATGGTTTTCAGCCTTTTCAGATTGACATGACAACTCAACGATACGTAGTATTATACCACGATTTAAATATACAATTTTCCTTAAAAATAGCTTTTTCACATGGTTTTCAGCCTTTCCAGAATGACATGACAACTCAACGATACGTAGTATTATACCTCGATTTACATATACATTTTTCTTTAAAATTTTAAGATTGGTGTTCTTTAGCAACAATAATAAGTTGAATATTTGAACAATTCTATGAAGAAAATAATACATTATTTAAATAATGACCACAATTGTATTTTAACAACATATTTTTTGTAACAGAATTTGAACAGCATTTTTATTTAAATGGGTTAACACAAACTCAGTATATTCGACAAATCTAAAGATACAAACAGTAAAACTAATAAAAGTACTAGACAAGGAAAACATAAGGATAAACTACTAAGCTTATCACGTACAAGCCACTGCTTAATCACGATCTGCTTCCTACAATTTGCTCCAACCACTCGAGTTGGTCTTCCATCTTTTTTTTCTCTTCTTCTACCTCATTGAGTTTCGCCTTCAACTCCTCAATTTGTTTGTTGGTTTGAAGCTCCTGCTCATGTTGCCTCGAACACATAACATGAAGATCATAAATTTTCCATTTGTAGTACTTTTGTATATACTCTTAATCCATCCATACCTCAAATTCACATGTAGGCTTGTCGGGTTGCTCCTTAATCTTGTTGTTACGAGCCCAATAACGGCGTCCACCCTCTGGCCACCATTTGAACAAACTGTATTTTTTTCACAGTAGCACCTTGGGACGTAAACATTTTGTTCAGACATTTTTTATAGAGATACTTTGGCTATTGTTAAGCGAAGAATATAAGTAGCATGCGACCGCTATTTATAGTCAAGACTTCACACAAAATACAGTATTATACTGCGATTTACATATACATTTTTTCTGAAAAAACAGCTTTTGGCACATGGTTTTCAGCTTTTTCAAAACAACATGACAACTCAACAAAGCGTAGTATTATGCTGCGATTTACATATTTAATTTTTCTGCAAAAAAAAAGCTTTATCTTCAATCATTCAAGATTTTGAACCATGCTTTACAGCTTGTTGAGCACGACAAGACAATTGATAAAACATATTATTGTAACACGTTGTACATATTTAATTTTTTTTTAATACGAGATTTTTTTATACCACATTCTTGGTCATATTTACTAACAACCATTTCAAATAATAACGTTAAAAATAAGATGTAACAACATTGTGGAAATTTATTTTATTGCATATATTGAAACAAACACAAGTACAGATATGTATTACAAAAAATAGCACCAAAATAAAAGACTGGGGGTATCTTTGACAGTTGGGTACATTGGACGAACTTGCACCAGGATTACCTTCACCACACGTACTACCTGAAGGACATTTACGACGGTCGTGTCCTATTTGCGAGCATATGCCACATTTACGCACATAAACTGTGTCACCAACATCCATTTGGTTCCGTATGCGCGTTCTCCTTTTCACATACAGCTTGCGCAAATAGTCCTTGTTATAAACCATCTTAAAAGGTTCCGACAGCCAATAATGCTCAGCACCTAATGCTGCAGCTTTTCACTATACGTGTCTACGTATGAAGTAACATTATATTGCCTATCAATATAGTTTGATGCCCCATAGCCGACTTGTTGAAAGCACTTCAATGCATGTGCGCACGGCATGTGGTAGATCGTTGATTTTCCACATGAACACAACCTTATATTTTCATTGACTGTATGGAGATTATTCCCACGGTGTCCGCTGATAGCTTTCTTAACTTCAAAAACACCCCCTTCATAATCATACTGAAGAAATGAATGCCACTATGCTTGCCTCCTGGACCTTTCAAATCTTCTCATGGGTATTGTCATAAATTTAAGATCCCGGTCCATCAATGCTGAGGCAGCTGTATGCCTTTCAACAAATGCACTCTGTTTGAATGTCATGCGGACCATGGCAGCTACAGGCATTCCACGGGCAGAATTCAACAAGCCGTTGAATGACTCTGACACGTTTATTGTGAGGGCTCCCCATCGTCTACCGCCATCAGCATGCAATGTCCACATGTGAAGCTCATGCCCCATCAACCAAGTATAGGCTCTTGCTTCTAACTGGCGGATCGCTTCCATATGCCTTGTGAATTTTCATTGTTGGTGCTCAGTTGCAGCTATCCAGATTAAGTCATGCAAGGTCTTGTCAGGAAAATTCTTCTGAAAATTGGCCTTCAGGTGCCGCACACAGTAACAGTGGTATGCATATGGTTCCTGCCATTCAGGAAAGTGATGCACAAAACTTAAAATACCACCATGCCGATCAGATATTATACAAATACCTGAACGTTGTTTGACAACGTGCTACTTCAAGTGGTTCAAAAAAATGTCCAAGTCTCTTCGCTTTCGTTGGCACATATGGAAAAATCTATTGGATATATTTTCCCGTTGGCATCTACTACAACTGCAATCAAAAGCTTAATATCATACTTTCCATAGAAATGAGTAGCGTCTATGGAAATAACAGGACAACAATGCACAAAACCATCAATTGTAGATTTAAATGACCAGAACACATAGTTAAAAATATATTTGGGTATGTCCGGACTCCGCTCACGCCTCCATGCAACAACAGTCCTGGAGTTAAAGTGTTGCAGTGTGGCCATATACCTGGGCAGATTTGAAAAAGACTTATCTCAGTCGCCATAAATAAGTTCAAAGGCATGCCTTTCTTTTGGTTATAGTACAACCATACTCCTGGTGGACGGCTGTAATACACTCTTTAATCTTGAACCTAATGGACACTTCCAAATATGGAATCAAGACAAGAGAAATCAAGTCCACATCCAAGTTGAAGTGATTCTCATTGTATGTGTGCATTTCACATCTGTGCTCATTAATAAATTTACCAACTTAACCGGATTTCTTCTTGGTGGCACGCAACATCCAGCGACAACCCAAAAATCACATGTGTATACAGCCTTGTATTTCTCTTCAGTTGACTCACTTACCGTTATCTCACGGCACTCTCTTATACTGTATATTTTTACGGCCCTAATTAGGCAAGATTTATCGAGGAAATACATGCCCTTTGTCAGAACAGCTGGTGTAGACTCATTCCACATCTGTGATCGAAATTCATCATCATCCCTTGTGAGGGCATCCACGTTCGGCATGCTTGTCAAATTATCAAGATAGGGAATATTCCGCTCATGAAATAGCACGTGGGACTCGTACACTCTTGGTCTAGTGGGAGGTGTAGGATTTGTTGGAAACACGTTCTCAAGGCATTATACTAAACGTGTGTTCATATTTGTAGGTTTTGATGAATGACAAACTGTGCGCAAATTGACATATGACGAGGTCCAAGCACAAGCGCAAAATTGATATATAACGAGATTCAAGCACAAGACAAAGATCGAGATTAAGTTTTATATGAGTCGGTATTTAAATGTGATCTTGATCCGACAACTTAAACCAAGACTTGGCTTCTCTCGTAAAAATATTTTTAACAATTCATGCATATTTAATTTAGAGCTAAATAATTTTAAATAATGCATATTTACTTTAGTCAAAATGATTTTTAAACATGCCTCTAAAATCTGGACTAAGATAATCGATTATGTACTTATGATAATCGATTATGTTTAAGTCAGCTGCTTGACAATCGATTGTGAACTTATGACAATCGATTGTGTTAAGGCAGTGAGCATCAGATTTTTCAAATCTGCATGACAATCGATTGTGAAGCTAATGACAATCGATTGTGAAGAGACAGTGTCCATCAAAGTTTTTCAAAGCTCAAAATATTCGATTGTGAAGCTAATGACAATCGATTGTGAAGAGACAGTGTCCATCAGATTTTTCAAAGTCACAAAATAATCGATTGTGAACATATGACAATCGATTGTGTTGAGGCAGTGTCTTCCAGACTTTTTCAAAGTTATTAGATAATCGATTGTGAACTTACGACAATCGATTGTCAAGAGGCAGTGTCTAAATTGATTTTTCAAGACTGATATATAATCGATTGTTAACTTAGTATAATCGATTGTATAACTGACCGTTGCCAAAACATTTTCAAATACCGTCAGGTAATCGATTATTGATTTCCTATAATCGATTGTTTTAATTAAAATCTGGAAAGGATTTTTCGAACGTTGCTGAGTAATCGATTATTGATTTGTTATAATCGATTGTTTTAATTAAAATCTGGAAAGGATTTTTTGAACGTTGCTGAGTAATCGATTGTAGATTTCTGACAATCGATTATTTTACGTAAAATCTGGAAATGATTTTTTGAACGTTGCCAGTAATCGATTATTGATCTTAGATAATCAATTGTTATGCGTAAAATCTGGGATTGATTTTTGGAATGATTGGCAAACAATCGATTGTGGCATTTTGACAATCGATTGTCACTGAGTAAAATCAGCATTCTTAATTGGCAATTAGGCAACGATAATACAAAGTTTTTCAACTATAAATACAGCTTCAATTCAGTCTATTAAAAATAACAACACACAAAAACTGATCATGCAATTGCTAAAGCTTGCATACTTTATTGCTTATCATTTTATATTCATTACATAAGCTTTTGAGAGCCAAATTCTTGTCAAAAGTTGTTGCGATCTTGAGCGTATTCTTTTTACTCATATCTACTCTTAAAGGAGTGTCTTGTTTGAGTGCTAAGTGTTTTTGTACACTTGAAGGGAAGTGTTAGTCCCTTGTGTTGTAAGAAGGAACTTGTGTTTCCTTGGTTGAAGTCTTGGAGTGTTGTATCTCCGAGCAAAGGTTGTTGAGGCTTGTGTCCTCAAGTTGTAACAGTTTGTTGAGCACCTGTAAGCTTAACAAGTTAGTGGAAATCTCGAGAGAGTCTCTCGGGGACTGGACTAGCCACGGGTTGTGGTGAACCAGGATATATCAGTGCGTTTGTTCTAATTTATTTACTTATCGCACTTATTTATTTCCTGCAAATTTTAAATTCCGCAAGTTTACGCTAATTTTTATTATAACGCTATTCAACCCCCCCCCCCCCTCTAGCGTTAAGCGCATTATCTAATAATTGGTATCAGAGCCCAACTCTCTGAAGACTTAACCGTTTGAGAGAAACATCCATGGCTTCTACTCGTGATTCTTTTGCAGGAATCGGTGAAGGACAATGCTCCACCCGACCACCGCTATTCGATGGTACAAATTATACATACTGGAAGGAGAGAATGAGAATATTTGTATAATCAAATAGTTTTCATCTTTGGAAGGTCATAATGAATGGAGAACAAATTCCAACCAAGAAGGTTGAAAATGAATGGGTCCCAAAGTCCGAAGATGAATACGATGCGGATGATATCCGAAAGGTGCAAAATAATACTAACGCTATTGATTTATTATATTGTGCTGTAAATGCCGATGATTACAGGAAGATATCTTGTTGCACAACGGTGAAGCAAATGTGGGACAAGCTGAAAATTACGTACGAAGGTACGGACCAGGTAAGGGAAGCCAAAATTGATTTCCTAACCCCATGCATATGAATTGTTTCACATGAAGGAAGGCGAAAAGGTCGATGAGATGTTTGAACGATTTTCAAAAATCGTAAATGATTTACATGCTCTTAAGAAGACCTTCACGGATAAGGAACTTGTCCGAAAAATTCTCTGAAGTCTCACTCCGGAATGGCGATCCAAGGCCGACGCGATTCAAGAATCCATTGGCATTTCAAATGTCACCATCGACGCATTAAGAGGTAATCTTAAAACTTATGAATCTACAAAAATTAACCCTCTTGTTGATGATCAAAGGAAGCAAAGAATCGCTCTCAAGGCAAGCACAAGCCAACCTCAAAATGATGAGGAAGGAGACAACGAGTTCGGACTCGTTATCAAGAGATTTCAAAAGTTCATGCGAAAAGAGTATGAACGAAAAGGCAAAAAGCAAGGAGATCAAAAAAGTGCTATGAGTGCGGAGAAACCGGGCACATTAAATCAAATTGCCCAAATGCTAAAAAGGAGAAGAAACCCTTCAAGAAGCAACGAGCATACATATCTTGGGGAGGCGACTCCGGTGACGAGTCAAGTGAGGAAGAAGAAGACGAAGCCGCAAATCTTTGTCTTATGGCACAAGAAGACAACAAAGAAGAGATATGTCAAATTTCTTCCAAAAATTTCTTTTCCCTTGAAGAAATGCAAAATGCTTTTGATGAGTTGTATAGCGAATTTATTAAAGCTTCAAAAACTGTTAAGAGTATAAAAGAAAATGCTTCTCTAAAAGAAAAAGATTTTCAAAAACAACTCTCTTTTAAAGAAAAGGAATTGGAAAAACTGATTTTAGAAAATGAGAAGTTGAAAGAGGAAAACAAATTTTTTGGCAAGAGAAGCGCCGACAAGCCCGAGAGTTCTAGAAATTGTACTTCTTGCATGCATCTCAAAAATGAAGTAGAAAGGCTTAAGGGCACCTTAGATAAGTTTAACTCTTCTCATAAAAACTTGAATGAAGTGCTTGTTAATTTGAAGTCGACCAAGCATGGCATAGGTTTTAGAAATGAGCCTAAAGAGAAAGTTGAAGCCAACCCCCAACCACCTAAGGCTCAACCTAGGATAAATAAAACAAATGTTCATCCTAGATACAACAAACCTAGAAATGGTTTTCATCAATCGCAACCTAGAAATAATCATGCTAGAAATAATGCACATTCTAGGCCAAACACTAGAAGGAATTTTGAACCTTTTAGAACACCTAGAAATGACTTCCAACCTAGAAACAACTATTCTAGAAATGATGCATATCCTAGAACAAATGGTAGGAGAAATGATTTTCATGATTTGCGCAATAGTTATATTGTCAAGAATAGAGTAAATGAATTTCGTCCGTCCAATTACTATCAACCTAGAAGGATGCACAATCCTAACGTGACTTGTCATTATTGTAGACGAATTGGACATATTGCTCCTGCTTGTTTTACACGACATAGACATAACACTCAATCACATCACTATGATTTGCCTAACCCCCAAGGACCCAAAATGGCATGGGTACCTAAAACTCATTAATCTGTTTTGTAGGCATGTTTGAAGGGATCAAGTGTACTATGGTACCTTGATAGTGGATGCTCCAAGCACATGACGGGAGACGAATCCAAATTCCTTCAACTAGAACACAAGGAAGGGGGAAGTGTTATTTTTGGTGATAACAACAAAGGAAAGATTATCGGCATCGGATCGGTCGGTAAGGATGAAATTTCTTCCATTAAGCATGTATTACTTGTGAAAGGTTTAAAACATAATCTCTTGAGCATAAGTCAATTATGTGACAAGGGAAATCTTGTTTTATTTGATTCGGATAAATGCTTAGTTTTTAGACGTAGCGATTTTAAAATTATCCTTCGTGGTTTTGGATAACATTTATATGGTTGATCTTGCAAATTCTTCACCCGAATATGTGAATTGTTTAATGAGCAAAGAGGACGATTCTTGGTTATGGCATCGGAGAGTAGCTCACATCAACATGCATCTTTTGAACAAATTGATTTCACAAAATTTAGTTGTTGGTATTCCAAATTTGAAATTTGAAAATGACTCTATTTGTGATTCTTGTCAAAAAGGGAAGCAAACAAAAGCATCTTTTAAATCGAAAAATATTGTTTCAACTACTAGACCATTGCAATTGCTTCACATGGATTTGTTTGGACCATCTCGCATTGAAAGTCTTGGTAGAAATCGTTATGCTTTTGTTATTGTTGATGATTATTCCAGATTTACTTGGACTTTATTTCTTGCCCATAAAAGTGATGCTTTTCGGAATTTAAATATTTTCTTAATCGTGTTCAAAACGAAAAGGAAACAACCGTCACTTCAATTAGAAGTGATCATGGGGGAGAGTTTGATCACAATCTCTTTGCGGACTTTTGTGATGAACTTGGTATCGAGCATACCTTTTCCGCTCCACGAACACCACAACAAAATGGGGTGGTGGAAAGGAAAAATAGGTGTCTTGAAGAGATGGCTAGAACCATGCTCGAAGAGGCTAAGATTCCCAAACATTTTTGGGCGGATGCCGTGAGTACCGCATGCTACGTTTTGAATAGAGTAGTCATAAGGCCAATACTCATGAAAACCCCCTATGAACTCTACAAGGGAAGGAAACCAAATATCTCCCATTTTAGAGTATTCGGTTGTAAAGTTTTTATTCATAACAATGGAAAAGATCAACTGGGAAAATTTGATGCCAAATCCGATGAAGGAATTTTTATTGGGTATTCTTCACGTAGCAAAGCATATAGGGTATTTAATAATAGAACCCAAACTGTGGAGGAATCCCCTCATATTGTGTTTTCCGAAAATAATGCTCGCTTGGCGAGAAAGGATTCTTGTTCTGATCTTGCAGGTATATTAAATAGTTAAAGACAAAGTACAAGAGGAAACTCCTAAGGAAATTCAAGATGAAATCTTGGAACAATCAACGGAGGAAACGCCACAATTGGAGAAAGAAACGAAAATGCCTAACGAGTGGAGGACAATCAAAGATCACCCTCTCGAACAGGTAATTGGCGACGTCGAAGAAAAGGTAAGTACCCGAAACTCTCTTAAGAACACCTTAGGACACACTTCTTAAGAGATCACGTTCACATTGCATTATTTCGTTACAAATTACTAATTTGAGCGTCGGAGACGTCTAATTCTCTTTTGCAGGTATCGCCCTAAAGGCAGGGGGAATTATAAAGAAATGGCATAGAACAATCGATTGCTACAGCAAATAATCGATTATTTTACTGTGCGGACAATCGATTAGCAAGTATCACTAATCGATTATTTATGTTTGATGCTTATTATGCATTTGTGTTTAATAATCTATTTTTTAACTGTATAATCGATTACCGTCTCAGCCATTCAGTACTGCTTTCCTAAAACAATCGATTGTTTCATAAATAAATCGATTATTTTCCGAGTCAGAAAATCACTGTGCTCACTGTATCACAACAGTCGATTATCATAATTCAACAATCGATTATTTTTTGTCAGAAATTCAAATATTTGTTACCGTTTGGGTCCTGCCAGATTCCCAATCGATTTTGTGTCAGTTCCGAGTTCAAGTCAAAATCTGCTCAACAATCGATTATTTCGTTTCAACAATCGATTGTCTAACGGTCAGTGCAATTTATTTTTACTGTTTCTGACTGGTTTGGCTCATAAATTTCTGTAGATTTTCATCATAAATGAAATGCCATTCTTCCCATTATAAATAGGCATCACAAGTCTTTAAATTTATTCACTCAAGCATCAATCTTTGCTCCCAAACCTTCAAAAATCTTCCAAGTTTCTTACAAAGTCCATTACTATTTCTTTAAAATGTCGGGCAGACACTCTAAACGTTCCCGTTCTGGTAGACAAGGTGCATCTTCTTCTGCTCCTCCACCTCCAAATTTCCCTTATCAAGATGGGTCTATTTTACAATTCAATACTGAAACCGAGCTTACTAGATTTTTGACAAAATTCGAAAAGCGTGACATTCTTCCTCCTCGCTTTTCAACAAGCAAATATCTTGAATCATATGCCCCCGCTGCCAACATGCTTAAGGAATGTCAACTTCTTGACTTCTTATATCTTACCTATCCTTATATTAATCCTCCATTGATTCAAGCATTCTACTCAAACCTTCATGAGGATGACGATGGTGAGCTTGTGTCAAATATTAATGGTGTTCAAATTCTTTTATCCAATGAAAACCTGCATTCTATTGCTCATCTTCGTCGAAGTGGGGAAAACATTTCTCGCTACATTAGAGAAGCCGGCGCCCTATTTGATGAGAAAACTCTCCTATACCAAATAGGACTTGGAGCTTATGATCCTAATCTATCTACTCGACGCCCTACTATCACGGGAATGCTCCCCGAGTATCGGTTGATTTTCTATTTCATCACCCGAGTCCTCAAGCCTCGGAAGCATAATCATACCACTCTTTCCAAAGAGGACGCTAAGCTCATGCATGCCATTATAACCGGAGCTCACATCAATTGGTGTAAGTTCGTCAAAATTCACGTGCGTGATGCCATCGGAGATGATAGACCTCTTCCCTATGCCCTCCTTATTATGAATTTTCTTGAAGCTTCTGGGTTCAACACTTCCATCGGTCCTCTCAAAAGGAGCACCAAGAAGTGGGAAATTTCAGAATCCTCCTTTCCCCATGACGGCGATCATGTAGCTTCTGCTCCTCCTCCACCTCGTCGATCGCGTCAGCCTCAAGAACCTACTCTTCAATCCATTTCCGACCAAATTGCTTCATTGACCACCACTGTCGGTCAATTGACACATGATATCCATGGATATTTTGACCATGTTAATTATCCATATGCCGGTCTTGTTCTCTGTGAAGCAGTGCCGGATGATGAGGCGGGAAATGATGATGAATAATTTCTTTATTTGTTTTTCTATTTTATTGTTCTATGTTTTTATTGTTCCCATTATGTAACCATTTTTCTTTAATAAATAAACAAGTTTTTTTAATTATTCTATATTTTTTGCTAATGGCAAAAGGGGGAAGATAACGGGTATGCACTCTCAATACTTATCGGCATAAATTGAGGGGGAATTCATATATTGAGGGGGAACAAATTGCATATCTATATACTTGTTGCATATCTCTACTTGTCTTGAATCGTCATTATGAATTACCTAATATGCATATCCCGCTTAAAGTTTGCCATTATCAAAAAGGGGGAAATTGTTGGAAACACGTTCTCAAGGCATTATACTAAACGTGTGTTCATATTTGTAGTTTTTGATGAATGACAAACTGTGCGCAAATTGACATATGACGAGGTCCAAGCACAAGCGCAAAATTGATATATAACGAGATTCAAGCACAAGACAAAGATCGAGATTAAGTTTTATATGAGTTGGTATTTAATTGTGATCTTGATCCGACAACTTAAACTCAAGACTTGGCTTCTCTCGTAAAAATATTTTTAACAATTCATGCATATTTAATTTAGAGCTAAATAATTTTAAATAATGCATATTTACTTTAGTCAAAATTATTTTTAAACATGCCTCTAAAATCTGGACTAAGATAATCGATTATGTACTTATGATAATCGATTATGTTTAAGTCAGCTGCTTGACAATCGATTGTGAACTTATGACAATCGATTGTGTTAAGACAGTGAGCATCAGATTTTTCAAATCTGCATGACAATCGATTGTGAAGCTAATGACAATTGATTGTGAAGAGACAGTGTCCGTCAAAGTTTTTCAAAGCTCAAAATAATCGATTGTGAAGCTAATGACAATCGATTGTAAAGAGACAGTGTCCATCAGATTTTTCAAAGTCACAAAATAATCGATTGTGAACATATGACAATCGATTGTGTTGAGGCAGTGTCTTCCAGACTTTTTCAAAGTTATTAGATAATCGATTGTGAACTTACGACAACCGATTGTCAAGAGGCAGTGTCTAAATTGATTTTTCAAGACTTAAAAAATAATTTTTAAGTAGTTCGCAGTATTATCCTGCGAATTGCTTTAATGGCAAAATTTTCGTTAAAGTAATTTGCAGTATAGTACTGTGAATTACTTGTTTTTATAACTTTTTTTAAAAATATTAAAAATGTATTTTGTGTTTAATTAATCATCAATTAAGTTTCGGACTCTTGAGTATTCCTACTGCATGATGTTTACAATATTAAATTTATATTAATGTCAATCAATTTGCAATAGCTGAAAATGATTTTAAGAAAAAGGAAAAAAGAGAGAGGTGTTGGAATAAATCCGATTATAAAACTAAAGCCTTCATATCGAATTATTTGGAACTATAACATAAGCGGAAGTGTACCTGAATCCATAGGTGGAAGCTCCTTGATCCGGCTTGAAGATTGTCCAAGGTTTGGCTTTCCACTTGATATGCAAGAACAAGTTTTGCTCTCTCTCTCAATGGGAAGAAGAAGAAGAGAATGTCTTGCATTCTTGTGGGAACCATAACCCCCTTATTATAATGTAACTTAAGAAAACTCAAAGGTCACAAGAATGTAACCTTAGTTACATGTATGTAACCTTAGTTAGCCCATCATTAACTAAGGTTACTCTTTATGGGTATCTACACAAGAAATTATACCCTATACTTTATATGACAATGTATTGGCCTCCTTAATAATAATGTTCAAAAGACCACTAATTTAGGCCAAACCAAAAGATAGCACATAACATATAATTCATCCATATATTGTCCATATGTATGTAGTATAAGTCCATATATCTAACAATCTCCCACTTGGACGATATACTCATGCATATGTACAAACCTTAGTATTATATGTTACATTATAATTTTATGAGCTCAGTATTGCTATCAAAATAAATTGTCATGAACAATCCGGTCCATCAATCATATCAACATAGGACCTAAGAGATCTTAGTTACTCTCGCGTAACTAGACCCAACATTGATCACGTATATCAATATAACCAACGACATGGATCAAGTATAGGTGTGTAGCATGGAAATAACATAAAGTGTGGTCTGAAATAGAATGTCTATTTCCAACTGGTTCACCTTATTGAGATCAATCATAAACCATAAGAGTACATAAAACTTTAAGACTGAATATCTGCAGATAAAACCTTAAAGACTGAATTACCGAATGTACTGGACAATACATAATTGTATAACACAAACTCCCACTAAAACTCATAATCCTCAACTGATTTGACACCCATGCGAGCAATATGCTCATGAAATTTTTGGGTGGCAATCCCTTAGTAAGCGGATCCGCAATCATGGAGTTTGTACTGATGTGCTCTATGCACAATTGTCCATTTTGTACTCTTTCTTTAACAACCCAAAACTTGACGTCCATATGCTTTGCCTTCGTCAAGCTACTGTTATTGTTAGCATAAAGGACTGCTGATCTGTTGTCGCATAATAGCCTGAGTGGCCTTTTAATACTGTCTACTATGCGCAGTCCACTAACAAAATTTCACAGCCATAATCCCTCATTGGATGCCTCATAACATGCCATGAATTCCGCTTCCATGGTGGAAGTCGCCATAAGAGTTTGCTTGATGCTTCTCCAAGAGATAGCACCGCCAGCAAACATGTAGATATAGCCTGATGTAGACTTCAGACTATCCTGACATCCAGCAAAATCAGAGTCGGTGTACCCGATGATCTCAAGCTGGTCCGATCTCCGATATGTGAGCATGTAATCCTTAGTTCTCTGTAAGTACCGCATGACCCTTTTGGCTGCCTTCCAATGGTCCATTCCCGGATTGCTGAGATATCTGCCCAGCATCCCAACAATGTATGCTATATCAGGTCGTGTGCATA
Organism: Nicotiana benthamiana; assembly: GCA_034376525.1. Classification (NCBI taxonomy): domain Eukaryota; kingdom Viridiplantae; phylum Streptophyta; class Magnoliopsida; order Solanales; family Solanaceae; genus Nicotiana; species Nicotiana benthamiana. The sequence continues at coordinate 98,461,656 of CM067323.1, read as the reverse complement.
CCTGAGCATACATCAGACTACCTACAGCCGAATCATAAGGTGTCTTCTCCATTTCCATGGTTTCAAAACTATTCTTTGGGCACTGTTTGAGACTAAACTTGTCACCCTTAGCAACAGGGGTGTCGCCTGGTTTACATCCTGCATGCCAAATCTTTTAAGAACCTTATTGATATAGCCCTTTTGTGACAGACCGAGAACACCTTTGGAGCGATCTCAATGTATCTGAATTCCTAATACAAAAGAGGCATCACCAAGATCTTTCATTTCAAATTTCTTTGAAAGAAATTTCTTAGTTTCGAGCAATAATACTATATCATTACTGGCAAGCAGTATGTCATCGACATATAAAACCAGAAAAATATGTGTGCTCCCACTGAACTTATGGTATACAGTCATCAGCAATATTTGGTTCATAACCAAAAGATGTAATGACTTCATGAAACTTATGATACCATTGACGAGAAGCTTGCTTGAGCCCATAGATGGATTTCTTTAATTTGCAAACCCTTTTCTTTGAGTCTCCCAAAACAAAGTTTTCAGGTTGCACCATATAAATTGATTCCTCAATGTCACCATTGAGAAACTCTGTCTTAACATCCATCTGATGAAGTTCAAGATCAAAATGTGTTACTAGTGCCATTATTGTCCTAAAAGAGTCTTTCGATGAAACCGGAGAGAAAGTCTCTTTATAATCAATGCCTTCCTTTTGAGTGTAGCCCTTTGCGACAAGGCGAGCTATATACTTAATGACATTGCCCTCTGAATCCCTCTTGGTTTTAAATATCCATTTACAACCAATTGGTTTAACACCTTCGGACAATGTAACAAGCTCCCAAACGCTGTTATCGCTCATAGACTTCATCTCATCATTCATTGCATCAATCCACTTTTGAGAGTTAGAACCTTTCATGGCTTGACGGAAGTTGATTGGATCATCTTCCTCAAGTCCAATGTCACTTTCTTGTTCTTGGAGAAATACAACATAATCGTCCGGAATTGCACTTCTCCTCTCTCTAGTGGATCTCCTTAATGGCACTTCACATTCTTGAGGTTGTTGAGTTTGATTTTCATTAATAATATCAGGAACTTGATTAGGGAGATTATCACGATTGTCTTGAACTGGAGTTGTGTGATCCGTATCAGGAATGAGAACACCCTGATCAAGATCAACAACTGGAGGCAAAGACACATGTTCTTCCTCAAAGACAAAATCTCTAACTTTACCTCCCCACCCCCCAAACTCAATATCATCAAAGAACCGAGCATTACCCGTCTCAAAAATAGTTCTAGAAGTGGCATCATAGAACTTATACCCCCTGGATTTTTCAGAGTATCCAACAAAATAGCTACTAACCGTTTTAGAATCCAGTTTCTTTTCATTTGGCCTGTAAGGCCTTGCCTCAGCTGGACAACCCCAAATGTGTAAGTGCTTTATACTGGGCTTATGTCCAGTCCATAGTTCATATGGGGTTTTGATTGTAGCTTTAGTTGGAACCCTATTAAGTATATATGCTGTGGTTTTCAATGCTTCTCCCCAGAGTGAGTCTGGAAAAGTAGTATGACAAATCATACTTCTCACCATGTCCTTTAGGATCCGATTTCGTCTCTCAGATACACCATTCGTAGTAGGACTGCCTGGCATGGTGTACTGAGGAACGATCCCACACTCATCTAGGAATTTAGCAAATGGCCCTGGACGTTGTTCACCTGAACCATCATATCTACCATAGTATTCACCACCACAGTCAGATCTAACGGTTTGAATCCTTTTGCTTAGTTGATTTTCAACTTCGGCCTTATATGATTTGAACACGTCTATAGATTGGGACTTCTCATGAATGAGATATAGGTATCCATAACGAGAGTCATCGTCTATAAATGTGATAAAGTATTGTTGACCATTTCTACAAGGTGTAGGGAATGGCCCACAAATATCTGTATGTATCAATTCTAAGACATCCGAAGCTCTCTGGGCACCTAATCTCGTCTTGTTTGTTTGTTTACCCTTGATACACTCAATGCAAATATCCGAATTTGAGGAATCAAGAGAATCAAGAATTCCATCTGACACGAGTTTCTGAATTCTTTGTTTAGATATGTGACCTCAACGCTTGTGCCAGAGTGATAAAGAATTCTCATTAGATAATTTTCTTTTGGTACCACTAGAACTTGTATGCAAAGTTTCATTATGTGAGGTTATTATGTCAACCAAATATAAGCTATCATATGCTGATAAAAGACCAGTACCGATAAGATTTGAACCTTGAAAAGACTCACTTTATTGTCACCAAATGAACAAGAATAACCGGATATGTCCAATTTGGGAACAGAAATTAAATTCCGTCTAAAAGACGGTACAACAAAAGTCTCATTCAAATCCAAATAAAAACCAGTCTTAAATAATAGCCTAAATTTTCTAATAGCCTCAACTTCAACCCTTTTTTCGTCACCAACATAGATGTATCTTTCACCATCACTTGGTTTTCGGCAATTCAGGCAACCCTGCATAGATATACTTATGTGAGTAGTAGCAGCAGAATCTACCCACCAAGTATCTTTAGGTACCGAAATTAAATTAACTTCAGAACAAACAGGAGCAAGATATATACCCTTTTTCGCACGCCAAGCGTGGTATTTGGTACAATCTTTCTTCATGTGATTAATCCCCTTACAGAAAAAGCAACCTGATTCTGTAGTTTCAACCTTAGTTTCCTTGTGTTGCTTCTTCTGGGGCCTTGAGACCGCAACTTCCTTATTTTTCCTCTTCTTGTTGTCTTTAGAAAAGCATGTCAAATGAGCACTTTCTGTCTTATCTTGCTTTATTCTCTCTTCCTCTAGCACACAATGTGAAATGAGCTCATTAAGAGTCCATTTCTCCTTTAGGCAGTTGTAACTGACCTTAAACTGATTAAAGTGTGCAGGGAGAGAGATCAAAACTAAGTACACAAGCAGTTCCTCAGGTAATTCCAACTTGAGTGACTTTAGTTTCGAAGCAATATGAGACATTTCTAAAATGTACTCCCTTATATTTCCTTTGCCTTTATACCTCATGGAAACAAGTTTACTCAAAATAGTACTAGTTTCCGCCTTTTCGTTTTATGCAAAACGCTTTTCAAGGTCCTCAAGGAAAACTTTGGCATTGTTTTCTTCAGTCATAGTGCCCCTAAAAGATTCTGGAATTGCACGTTTCATGATCATAAGACTCATGCGATTTGAGCGTTCCCACTTCTCCATCTCCTTCTTGTCATCAGAAGAAGATGTATCCTCAAGAGAAGTAGGTTTCTCAATCCGAAGTGCAAGGTCTAGATCCATGCAACCGAGAACTATCATAATGTTCTCTTTCCATTCCTTAAAATTTGTGCCATTAAGCACAGGGATGCTGTTAATGTTCGCAGATATTCTAGCAGCTGAAGAATTCACTGAAAATAGAACAGGGACAACTTAACACATGCTTACAATTATTTGAATTTTAACTTTAGTATACAGATTCAAAATAGGCAAATCCCATTACAAGATACCTAGCACAACATTGATTTTAGTCTTTGGACAGAAAATCAATTTGTAAGTGGTACTCTTGGTGTAGTAATCAAATATTGACAATAAACTCCTGTGAAATATCAAGCCTTCCTTTGGGCCGACTTAATATTCACATGGAAAACTTAATAATTGTCACATATTTATCACCACAGGCATGCTCGAATTCCTGGCAAATAACAACCTTCCTTTGGGCCGGTGTTAAACGCATGGAATACTAACATACACAGTCATCTTATATTTTAAAAATCAATCAATCTACACAAAAGAGCTTACTTTGGTACCATAATATTTCAATTGACTAATGTAAAATATTAGATGCAAAATTAATTAGTTCTTTAAGCCATATATTGAATCTCAATAGAAATTTACATGTTTATAATGTAAAATCTGAATAATAATGGACAAAACATTATTATGTTATAACATTAATCTTGCATTATGTGTCCATTAATCTTAAGAAAAACGTTTCTTTAATGATGGAAAAATGTTTCATTAATTAATTTTACATTATGTCTTCATTAAATTGCCAGAAAATAAAACTTTTATGCAATTTATTGCCAGATAATCAATTATCTGGTCCTGATAATCGATTATCTTGGCCTTCTGGAATTTTCATTTTTGCTGGAAATTCTAGATAATCGATTATCTTTCCAGGATAATTGATTATCTTGGCTTTCTGAAATTTGGCGGACATATAACATAATCGATTATCCAAATACAATAATCGATTATTGTATGGTTCTGTTTCATAAATATTTGATGAACAAATGAAATAATCGATTATTTGATCTAAAATAATCGATTATGTAAACGTTACAAATAAGATAATCGATTATCTTCAAAACATAATCGATTATTTTAAGCTTCTGTTTTGCAAAATTTTGGTGAACTTATCAAGATAATCGATTACCTATATAAGATAATCGATTGTCTTACCAATCTGTCCAACTTAATGGAACTTTCAACAAAAGGCTTAATCATGGAATCATATTCAACAACCGAAATTATGCAAATAATTTCAACATTTCAATTCATTTGGTGATATGAAAGGTATCGAAATATTGAAGTTTATCATCAACAAATCATTCATGAAAGCATGCTATATCAAGGTACTAGAACTTCAAAATTAAAATTCTATTTGAATTTAGTCATTAAGCATTATAACATTGAATTCATGAACTTCCAAATGATCCAATACGAAAGAGGCTCTGATACCAATTGTTGGAATAAATCCGATTATAAAACTAAAGCCTTCATATCGAATTATTTGGAACTATAACATAAGCAGAAGCGTACCTGAATCCATAGGTGGAAGCTCCTTGATCCGGCTTGAAGATTGTCCAAGGTTTGGCTTTCCACTTGATATGCAAGAACAAGTTTTGCTCTCTTTCTCTATGGGAAGAAGAAGAAGAGAATGTCTTGCATTCTTGTGGGAACCATAACCCCCTTATTATAATGTAACTTAAGAAAACTCAAAGGTCACAAGAATGTAACCTTAGTTACATGTATGTAACCTTAGTTAGCCCATCATTAACTAAGGTTACTCTTTATAGGTATCTACACAAGAAATTATACCCTATACTTTATATGACAATGTATTGGCCTCCTTAATAATAATGTCCAAAAGACCACTAATTTAGGCCAAACCAAAAGATAGCACATAACATATAGTTCATCCATATATTGTCCATATGTATAAAGTATAAGTCCATATATCTACCAAGAGGAAGTTGCTTTACCTAACAATTTCAAACTTTTGTTCTCTTTGTCTAAGCTGCGGTATATTAGTAAATGTATGCGGCATTCTATTTAATTATTCTAAACTCCCGCTCTAAGCAATAAAGTGTTTTTATTTTCAATTCACCCTATCAACCAGGAAGATAAGAATTAGAAAATTTTCAGCAAATTCATGCAGAGTGCTAATACTTGTTAAATTACATTTACATCCCAGCTTTCCCTTTTCTACAGTATCCCTCTGAATGAGACAGCTACATTTTTTTTTCGGTTAAGGGTTAGATTTGCCCTTGTACTATTCAAAATAAGCTACATTTATCCTCCGTTTGAATTCTTTAACAAATATACCCCCACCGTTACACATTCGGGCCACATATACCCTTCCACCGTTAAAACTTGTTTCCTCAATATTTTTAAACACGTGGCAGGCGTACATTGGTCCAGATTAGCCCACCCAGTAAATTGTTTAAACCCACCCGACCCAAATGTATAACCCGCCCCGACCCCAGCTATCATTGTCCGCAAACCCTGACGAAGCAATTCGAGCCGTTTGTAGGCTCCCTAACCTAAGTCAAAATCCACACTCATGCATTAATTCCATGATTACCCTTTACTATACTCGTAGCTTATCAGCATCTTGGACGCCAAAATATAAAATCAATCCATCTCAGATTCTCATTCTCTCACTTTACGCTTCCATAAACGACCTCATAAAGCTCTCTACCGCACCAGAAAAGATGATGTTGCAGCCGGAATCGCTCGACACCAGAACTGTTGAGGCCTTGAAAGAGTGCAAAGAAATATTCAACTACTCTATAAGTCAACTCACTGGATCTTTGGAGATTTTGGGCGTTGATCCAAATGAGGAAATACTTAAAACAAAGAGGGTACAATTGCAGGTGTTAGTAGGCGAGGCCATGACTCAAGTGGTGAAGTGCACATTTTTCTTGGAGAAGAGTCAATCCATGGCTGTGAAAGAAATGAGAGCCCGAAGTTACATGGCATTGCAGAAGCTGATGAATAGCAGAGGCATAGTGGAAAATGTGGATAAAATTGTGCAAGAGTTTTATCCAGGAATATTATCAACTTTAGGCACTTTAAGTAGGTACATTTGGACTGGGGTATATAAATAGCTGGGGTCGGGGCGGGTTATACATTGGGTCGGGCGGGTTTAAACAATTTACTGGGTGGGCTAATCTGGACCAATGTACGCCTGCCACGTGTTTAAAAATATTGAGGAAACAAGTTTTAACGGTGGAAGGGTATATGTGGCCCGAATGTGTAACGGTGGGGGTATATTTGTTAAAGAATCCAAACGGAGGATAAATGTAACTTATTTTGAATAGTACAAGGGTAAATCTGACCCTTAACCGTTTTTTTTTTAAGTTTTATCTACTAAAATGTGCAGATATTTACAGAGACTCTTATTTCATTGTTCAATCTAAGGGTGTATAAAGAAAACCGATAAATCGCAGCAACCCGATAATTCGAGGCAAATCGAGAAAAAAAATCTGATTATGGTTTGATTTGATTTGGTTTGGTGTTGGAAAAAAAAACCCGACCATAATTGATTTGGTTTGGTTTTAACTAAAAAAAGTCAAATCAAAACCAAATCAACTCGACATTACATATATAGAACTTTTATATATATTTAATATATAAATATATTTATTGTGACGTAATTTATAGATATTTCTTAAAAGATTTCATAATTTTATCTTTTGATGTATTATTTCAAGGTTAAACTTAGAACTTTTGAATGTTCCAATAAGTTTTATAGCCATTAACATTAGTAAATTAAATAGTGCTAACAAAATTCCAAACCAAAATCAAATCAATACTAATGCTAACAAAAGAAACTCAATTCAATATTACGAACGGGAATGGATTGAATATCTATTTTTTGTTTTGCAATAATTTAGATAAAAATGCATAACCTATTTTTATTTTTTCTTTAGCATTTAGTCATGTAATTAATACTCCCTTGTTAATCTACTTATTTTAGCATGATTTAGTACTTTTAAATTATGTTTATTTTTATTATGGATTTTTAACTAGCAATATTTGTATTACATAATTTTATTGTCTTTACTGTTGAATATTTTAGGATAATGCCATGACATATCTCATATTTTGTATTATTTTCTTGAAAAATACTTTATATAGTTGTATCTTACTAGGACTAAAGAAATACTTTGAGCACTATTTATATGTTTTGTTCTACGAAAGTTTTATCGGAAAAAATCCGAATATCCCGAAAACCCGAGAAAAATCGAGAGTGAAAAACCCGAATTTTATTGGTTTGGTTTAGTTTTTAGATTTAGTAACCTGACACAATTGATTTAGTTTAGTAATCGTAAAATAAACCAACCTGGCCTATATACACCCCCAATTCCACCATGTGATATCCCCTCGCTTGGTTTAATATAATTGTTCCGCCATGGGCACTGTTAATTATGTGTATTGACAGTTAAATTAATTTTCATGCATAAATTTGTTATGCATGAAATTTAGATTTACTACTTTTTTTGTTAATTTACTTTTTAAATATAAATTTTAATTTTGAATTTTTAAATAAATATAAAACTAATTTTTTCTCATATTCTTTGTATTCTTTAAATTAATATAAAGCATTAATATAATTTATAATAGTTATACAAAATACCAAAAAAACACTAAATTCGGCCCGGATCGGCTTCCTCAACTCGTAAATCTTATAATTTAATTTTTATACGAATGAATCTGAACCCGTTAAAACTTAACCCCTTTTGGCCCGGAATGTAATCCGTACGGGTCGGCCCGCTTAACACCTTTAGTTCAACCACGTGATATCTGCAATTTTGCTATCTTTTCTTTGGTGCAATCATCTAGAATTCCCAAGAAATAAGTGGGGCAGGTAGGACACATCAAGGAAATAAGAGCTCCGTACTAAGATTTTTACTATTCCCAACTCGCAGAAACCTCTAATTAAAATTAAATCAATCCTCTACAATTTACTGTATATTATATTTTCATAAAACTTAAGCTCAAAGCAAAGCTAACCGACCTAACTAAAGATTGATTTATTATGCTAATCTTTGTTACTACCAAAGCACCGCGTCATAGGGTGCAAGCAAATTCACACATTTTGACTTTTTGATAATGATATTTACCGTCCAAAACGTGAAATGTTGTGGAGGAGGAAATTAAAGTAAAACTTGGATGTAGTAACCACTAATAAAAAAAGAAAGTTTTTAATTTTTATTCAGTAATTAAAATTTTCAACAAAAATAACCACTATTAGTTAGAGAAAAAAAAATTGTTTTACCCTTCATTAAATGTTTATACTCCCAAACCTTTTTTTTTTGTTTATTTAAACGAGGGAAAATTTGAAAGTGAATCTTCCTAGGGAAGTTTATGTGTGTTCTAAGTACCTTTTTCATCCTCGCATGCAACGGTTCTGCGGTTAGTCTTTCTCGTTGTTTATTTTCTCTGTCATCTTCTATGAAAAGAACACCGAACTGGTACTTTTATTTTGTGTTTTTAAGCATTTTTTTTTAAATCTGTAATCGCGATCAATGACATGTCTAATATGTGTGAAATTTCAAAAATGTTCATTATAAGTTGATTCAGTGTCGGATAAGTAGTGTATATTTCTTGATGTTGTTATTCAGAAATTTTTGGTGTTGAAATGTGAAATGTGTTTGGGGTTGAATCAATATATTTGATTATGTGAGGTCATTTCATAAAAATAGTTGTAGAAATTCATAAGATTACCGTATTTATGAATTTTTAGTTAACTGTGTTCATTAAATGTAAGGAAGAAACAACATTGCATTTTGTAGTTGGAATTCAAAGTTAACGACTGATTGTCCTTAACTTTTGTACATGAAAATTGAAGTTAAGGACTAAGTATCCTTAACTTTGGAAGTTGAAAGTATAACTTAAGGTCTGTATTTCTTTAACCTTTACACTTACAACTTATCCTTAACTTTTGCACATGAAACTTGAAGTTAAGGACTACGTGTCCTTAACTTTGGAAGTTGAAAGTATAAGTTAAGACTGTATTTCTTTAACCTTTGCATTTAAAATTTAAAGTTAAGGACTGATCCTTAACTTTTGCACATGAAACTTGAAGTTAAGGACTGAGTGTCCTTAACTTTGGAAGTTGAAATTATAAGTTAAGGACAGCATTTCTTTTACGTTTGCATTTACAATTTAAAGTTAAGGATTGATTGTCCTTAACTTTTGCACATGAAACTTGAAGTTATAGGACTGAGTGTCCTTAACTTTGGAAGTTAAAATTTAATGTTAAGGACTGTATTTGCTTAACTTTTAAACTTGAAAGTTTAAGTTTAAGTCCTAATCTTTTTTTGTTTATCCTTCTTTTCTAGTGTTAAAATGGAAGGCGATCGTTTGTTTGAAATTTGATGATTAACGTAATTTTCTTGTATATTGGAAAGGAGATTTACAATATAAAGAAACAATTAAAAGTTTTATGTTGAATACCCAATGGAAGAAATTGAGGGAAAGTATTTTTGGCAACTTCTTCATACTACAAAGTGTCAAGTTTTCGGGTAAACTTATGCACTGTGTATTGCTTTCAGAAATTGTTAGTAATGAACCAGATTCGATGACATTCAAGGTATTTGACCACGATATTAAGTTTAGTCATGATGCATTCCATATTATTACTGGTTTGAAGGTTAATTCATCGCTTGACATGAAAGGATTAAATGAGAAAGAGAATAGGCTTTTGAGAGTCTTTTTCCCTGAAAAGGACAAGATTAAGTTGGCTGATTAGTACAGTTTTATTTCTGATCGTCCACATGGTACAACTTCATCATTTGTTGGCAGTGATGATGATGCTTTAAAGTTGGCAATACTCTATTTTATTGAGTCGGTTTTGATGGGCAAGAGGAAAAATAGGTATTTGTCGGATCATGTAATGAAAATTGTTGACGATGATGAACTTTTCACTTCCTTCAGTTGGGGCTCTCTTGCTTATGAGACGCTTTTGAAATCGTTGAAGAGTTGTTTGAAATCAAATGAGAATGATGTTGAGAAGGAAAAAGAGAAAGAAAAAGATATTGATAGCTATACTTGAGTTGACTTTCCTTTTGCGTTTTGTGTCTTGATTATGAAAGTACTTCCTATCTTCCAAGACAAACAATTTGTGAACTTCAAAGAAGCTGGTTATCCTCGAATGTTGTGTTATTCTAAAATGAAGTCGCCACAATTTGATGCTCTTTGTAGAAAGTATTTCCATAATGAGAAAGTAAGTTAATCTAATTACTATCTCTTTTTTTGTTTATTTGTTTTACTTATGTATACTTATGTTTAGTTTTTCTTATATAATAGGTTTTTAAGTTGATTGAGGTGTCACCCTTTGTTTCCGTGGAAGAAGAAGATACAGTGCCTCTTAGTGTGGAGGAGCCAGTTTCACAAGATCGAAGCTCAAGGTCTTCTTCTTCACAATTTGATGAAGGCGTACTTAAAGAAATTGTTAGAGTATGTGTTTATGCCTTTGAATAGTATTAGTTTTTTATTTGATTATTTATTGCTTATGGAAACCCCTTTTTTATATTATGCTTTTTGATTTAGAGATTATCCGAGAGTTTTAAGAAGGATTTGCAAGCAGAAGTTACCAGAGTTCATCAGAAAATTGTTGTATCTAAAAAAAAGATTGAGAATCAAATCAATGTAATTTCAGTTAGTCCAACTTTTGAATTTTAAATGAAACTTAAGGACATCATGTCCTTAAGTTTTGAACTTGTAATTCAAAGTTAAGGACTGCATGTCCTTAAGTTTTGAATTTGGAGTTCAAACTTAAGTACTACTTGTCCTTAAGTTTTGAACTTGTAATTAAACGATAAGGACTGCATGTCCTTAAATTTGAATTCCAAGTTAAAAAATTTAGGACAGGCAGTCCTTAAGTTTGAACTTGATTGTCCATAAGTTTTGAACTTGGATTTCAAACTTAAGTACTGGCAGTCCTTAAGTTTTAAACTTGTCCTTCTATTTGTAACTTAGTTGCTTTCTCGGGATTTAAAGAAAATTCTAGGATCAAAGCTTGATACTTTGATGAACATGTTTAGGAAAGCTGATCAGATGAACACAGATAGAGAATCTAGTGTTCCAATCAGAAAAGATGGGTTGATGATCATTGTTGTGCTACTGAGCCTACTGGTATATTTAACCAAGATGCAGGTGGTGTTGAACGTGATCATATGGATGAGCATGTAGAGGTTCAGTATGAAAGAGAATTTAGAGATGCATATTTAGATGATGAAAGTGAAAGGTTAGATATAGATTTTGATTTTATTTTTTTTTCGTTGAAATGTATACTCAATAGATTAATACATTTAAACTATGCATGTCCATGCAGAAGTTGAAGATTTAAGAGATTGTCAAGAGCATGCAGAAGTTTAAGGTTTTAAGAGATTGTCAAGAGCAGGAGAATCAACAAAATAAAGGAGTGACAGAGAAAATTTATAGAGTTTGTGGATTGCAATCACAGGAGGATTTAACAAGTCCATTGGGGACAAGTGTCAGCGAGATTGTATGCAAATGCTTAGAAGGAACGTAATGTCTCTCTACCCCGCTGTCATACAAAGAAAAATTTGGAGTTCAAACTTGTGCCAGTCAAGGTTAGATAGAATTTTTATTATATATTGTATTTTTATTTTTTTGAATTATTAGAATGGGTATTAATTGAAAATTTACAGTATCTTTTGAAGCAGCAAGCGAAGAAGCTGGAGTGCAGTATCAAGAGAGAACTGGACTACAATCTCCAGACATAGGTAGAAGTGACATTGGTTCCAAACCTATAGATGCAACATATAATGATGATGATGTAGCTGGAATGATCTTGGATATTGCAAATGGTCAGGCCGTGCTTTGTTAATATATGAGTATTTGTTTTAATTAAAGATTATTAATATGTTAGCTCTAGTAAATATTTTTGTAGAATCTTGTCAACAAGTATCTAAAGATCATGGTGAACAACTACAAGATAAAGAAAATGTGGAATTGGAAGAAATCGAAAATGTTGCACGCAATATCTTAGCTGAGTTGTCTCTTGGAAAAACACAAGAAGGTACTGCGCAGAAGACATGTATTGATTGTGTCCTAATTATTATGTGTACAACTGTAATTTTGTCTATTCATTTGACCTGTTGCAGAAACTAATATGAATATGCGTATACACACGCACGCATATATAGTATCACAAGCAAAGGAAAAGAAAGAGGACGCCAATGATGACAATCTTAACCAATATACAAGGAAAAGAAAGAGAGATAGTAGTATTGGTTATGATGGTCCATCATTTTCTCTTCTTACTCCTACTCCTCCAAGTACACAAATGTATATTGATGCAGCTTTGACTATGGAGGGTGAAGGAAATGTTGAAGAAGAACTTGGTCGAGGTAAAAGGAACAAAAAGTTAAGGTGGCAATTGAAATCTCCTTTTGATAAGGAAGGAAAAGCAGTAAGTTCTAAGGCTAACAATGAAAATACTCCTAACATTTCAGGTTGGATAAAATCAACCTATACTTGTAGGTGTATTTTTCATTATGCCACAGAAGAAGAAATATTAGTGAAGAAATTCAATATGTGGTTGGGCAAGGAGAAAAGGAGAGGTCGCAAAAAAGAGTATGTGTCTTAATATGTTTCACAATTCAAACTTTAATATTTAAGTTAAGGACCAAGTGTCATTAGCATTTGAATTTTGATTCAAACTTAAGGACAGACAGTCCTTATGTTTTTAACATGGGACTATAACTTAAGGACCTCATTTCCTTAACTTTTGAACTTGAAATTCAAAGTTAAGGACAGACAGTCCTTAAGTTTTTAACAATTGTATAACTTAAGGACCTCATGTCCTTAACTTTTGAACTTGAAATTCAAAGTTAAGGACTCATGTAGTTAATGACAAACAGTGCTCAAGTTTTCAACATGGAACTATAACTTAAGGATCACATGTACTTAACTTTTAAACTTGAAATTCAAAGTTATGTACAGAAAAGTGTATATTAATACTCAAAGAGAGAACAACGTAAAAGCTAGAGAAAAATGCTCTGTCTTCTCTCTACTTTCTCACTCTAAAATTGGTGAGTTTTGTGTGCTAGGGCAGCCATGGCTACGTTGAGCTCTCCCCAGCCTTTGGTTGTGGTAGAGACAACCCAAAAAGCTCCAGAATATATTCTAAATCATACTGCAAAACAATCTTATGCTTCAAATCTGCTAGCAAAACAATCTGCCAAAAAAATAGCAAAACTTGAGGTATGTACTGTAACTTTCGATCATGGGGAACCAAGAGTGGAATTCACAGTGGAGGAGGTTAATCAGTTCACCATAGAAGAAGTGCTTCACCAAGCAGTCATCGTCAAGTTTTCATATGGAAAACCAGAGTTGCAAGAGTTTTGAAAGATTTTTGCGAAACAGTTCGACGTCAAAGGATATTGCAACATAGGGCAGCTTGAATTTCGTCACTTGTTAGTAAGGTTTGATTCCTTTGATGACTTTGTCCAGTTTGTATCAAGGTCTACTAGATATATCAAAACCAAAGGAGATGAATTTTTCTTCAGAACTTGATGTTAGGCTTTAATCCTAGAGAAGAAACATTGAAATCAGTTGTGTGGATTTTGTTCCCAGACCTGCCACCCAATTTCTTTGCAAAGAAGTCATTAATGTTGATCGCTTCAGCACTAGGGAAACCTCTCGCTGTAGACAAGGCAACACAGGATCGCGCTAGTCCAAGTGCGGCGAGAGTAATGTTTTGTTAGGCCTTTTGGACAAACATCCAAAGAAAATCAAGATTCACATCGTTGACAAAGTTTTAGGGAAGTCTGTGGAATTCTATCAAATGGTAGTATTGCACCTGTTGTAACCATCAAGGGCATGCTAAAGAAACATGTCATTGGAAGATCGACGAAAGTAAGGATGGTGTCGTGGATGCAGCTGAAAACCTGCAAGGTAATGGTCTGGCAGCTCTAGACAAATTGCAAGGTGATGCGAGGGAACATCTTAATTCAAGACAAGATGGACAATTGGAAATAGATGATACAACAGGTGACCAGCAGAGGATTCAATCAACAGGTGATCAAATTGCTACTGTGGAAAATCCTATGTTAAAAGAAAGCATTGCTGATGACCGAGCCAATATAGAAATAATAGCAACTACTGCACAATTGTGTAATGGATCTAATGATCGAGATCTATCTGATCATAAGGTTAAAACTGTTGGAAAGGTTTTACTTTCACAGGTTGCTCAAGATGCAAATGATCGAGCTCTATCTGATCCTAAGGTTAAAACTACTGGAAAGAAATTACTTTCACAGTTTGCTCAAGGTGTAAAAATTCAAAAAAAGGACAATGGAGTGTGGTGCATCGACCATTTGAAGCATCAAATGTGGAAAAGGAATCACATTCACATGTTGTAGGCCCCTTGATTGATAATAAAGTTACAATAAACAATTGTGAAGCTTTTGTCCAAACCAATGTGGAACGTGCACAGATGGGCTCTTTTGATGGAAGTGGCGTGCGGAATATAGAATCTGCTGGGCGTGTTTTTGAAATGGAAAGGGTGAATGGAAAGCATGAGGAATCTGCTTTACCATTTATTCATAAAGGACAGCAACAATTAAAGGTAAAAGCTGACAATTTGCAACACATGGGATTGAATGAAGTGCAGCAAATTAAGGAAAAAGAGGCGGCCCCTGTTGCGCGCGTTATTGAAATTGAAAAGGCAGCGAGCCCTGTTGGTCGTGGGACTGGAAAGGAAAAAGAAAAAAATGTTGTGGGCCAGCTTGTTCGTTTGACTACGCAGAAGGCTGTCAAGGATTCTAATTTAATTCAAAATGCAACAAATGAGGCAGCTAAAAATAGTCATGCGGCTACAGAAAAGCTGGCCGAAAAAGTTGAACTACGTGAGGGCTCAATTGGCAAAGCACATGTGGGCCATTTGGTGGAGCAAATAGCGGGCCACGTAGATGCAAAAGAAGCCGAAAGTAATGCTCCAATTACTGTCCGGGTGAACAAAAAAATTGACCAAATTTCTGGCCATGCGGGCCATTTATGTCTGAAGCAGCAATTTGGTGCAAAGTACTGGCAATGC
Source organism: Nicotiana benthamiana (assembly GCA_034376525.1). Classification (NCBI taxonomy): domain Eukaryota; kingdom Viridiplantae; phylum Streptophyta; class Magnoliopsida; order Solanales; family Solanaceae; genus Nicotiana; species Nicotiana benthamiana. Next base: position 98,446,286 of record CM067323.1, on the reverse strand, counting down.
GGGCCAGTTATGTCTCAAGCAGCAACTGTTGCAAATTGATGGCCATGCGGGCCATGTGAATGGTAACGAGCATATTTCTAGCCAGCTGAAAGAAGCCAAAATAATTGAACAAATGCTGGGACCAAATTGCACGATGGAAAAAATGAATAAGCAGTACAAAGGAACTTAGGTACTTATGTTCTAAGGATCGTTAATATGGAGCTGCTTGTGTTTTTTCTTTACATAATGATGCAACTGATGGAGTACATCAAAACCAGATTATGGAATTTTCATCTCCTGATCATGCATCTTCTGTTGCACATATGCGCATTGATCGACCAACAAGAGCAGCATATGTTGATCGGCAACATTCCCTAATACTCCTTCTCTGAGCAAGTCATGGACTGATCGAGTTGAAGGGCAGGAAGAAAATGATCCTGCTGTTGTTCAAACCAGTGCAATCATTTCAGCAGAGGAAAGAAAACTATTGGATTCTATGGACAAGGTGGTGTCTCGAGCCTGTTACGAGGTTATGAAAGTAATGAAGAATTGATCACACCGGAGGAAGTAGGATCCTGTAGTAACCTTAATGTCACAGATTACCCTAACTCTAGACAGTTTCTCGTCAATTCTGGGCAGAAACCAATGAGTGAGCAGTACAACAGATTTGTTATCTCATGATAGACAACTACTGGATGCAATGCTAAATGCACATCCTTTTGAAATTTTGGGTCGTGATCCCTATAGCGACTAACCGTGGAAATAGGAGCAAGAATGAGGTATATATACAACAACAAATCAATCCAAGCGATGTTAAATCACAAGATGAACAAAACTTGGATGCACAAGGTGTTTTACACATGCCTAATCAACGGACAGCAGAAGAAGGTGAAGTAATTGAAGTGCTGCCACAATGCGTCGAAACACTCCCAATTAATGCTAAAGAGGAACAAAACTCACATACAAAGGAAAAGAGCAGGGACGACAATGTTAGGCGACCTCCAATGAGAAATTCCAAGCTGAAGAAGGCCGCCCCAACTACATAAACAAAGTCCAAACAATCTAAAAAGAAATCATGAATTTTGAATACTTCTTGAAGAATTGGGACGATGTTGATAAAGAATTACAAATTGAAGAAATTGCAAGGATCGACAAAAAGGGACATTATTTTAACTCTTTGATCTTTTTAATCTGCCACTTTGTTAGTATCCTCATTTGTATTCTCATCACAGAGTATGTAATAAACTCTGTGATGATCATAAAATATTTGGTACTGTCAAGTTCGTATTTTTTACATTCCTGTTAATAAGTGAGGTTGTCAAGCCTCTATAGGATTTAGTACGGTACGTTTAGCTCGGTATGTGTTATATGGGTAACAATACCGGTGCTACTGCCCCCTTATTTGTACTTTTCCTAATTGTTGTATTTTCTTTTATTCTATTAATAAAAAACTAGCCCTAGGCACTTGCCTAGTGGATTGCCAAAAAAAATTAAGGACAGACAGTCCTTAAGTTTTTAACAATTGTATAACTTAAGAACCTCATGTCCTTAACTTTTGAACTTGAAATTCAAGGTTAAGGACAGACATCCCTTCAGTTTTTAACATGGGAATATAACTTGAATGTATAAGTTAAGGATCAATTATCCTTAGCTTTTGAACTTCGAATTCAAATTTAAGGACTGCCTGTCATTAATTTTTCAGCATGAAAGGCTAAGTTCAGGGTTAAATTCTAACTTGACATTTTCAAAATTTTCAGGGGACAAAATGATTTATATCCTGATAATAGTTTGAGGAGAAAACCTTACAAAGTGTATCATCAAAAAATTAGTAGCAAAATATTCTTCCTTGAGCTTTCAGATAGCAACTTTGTTCTTGATGATATGGTTAGATAATTCCCAAGGCATTTATTTTTTCTATTATTAATTTATCATTTTTTTATTATTTTATGACTGATTTGTTATTAATTTGTTTTATTTTTTACCTTTTTATGAAGCATATTGACATTGCTCTCTATTATTTGAGAAAGAAGGAATGCTACCACCCTCACGATCATTCTTTTCGATGCACAACTACTAATATTCTTTTAGATAATTACATGGCACTTGAGTATAAAGATTTCAGTGAAGATGCTAGTGATGAGTTTTGGTGTGGTGATAATCAGTTATTTCTGACACCATATGTGTGGGGGGCAGTCTTAGATGTGGAATTGCTTGGACTGAGGTTGACAAAATCTTTTTTCCATGTCGGCTTCCTTCAGAAGATGATAAAGTTGTGACACACTTTCTGTTGGGAGTATTAGACATAAATCAGAAAAAGATTGACGTATACGATTCCATATACAGTGAGCCATATGAAGCAGCAATGAACCACATGGAAATGTATGCACGCATGATCCCCCATTTGCTAACGTTCTCACAGTTTGACAAACATCACAAGTCTTTTGGGAATGTCTTCAACAAATTTGATATATCGTGGCAAAGATCACCACACCAAACTGGATCGTATGTGTTTTTATTTGTTATATTATTTATATGTACTTAATATTTATTGTTTAATTCACTGCATATCTTTACATTTCTTTTAGGACTGATTGTGGTGCATTCCTGGTCAAATTTGATGAGTTGCTGATGATTGGAAAGAATGTGCAGCAATTCCAACTCGAAGACATAAAAGAATTTCGAAAAGAACTTGCTGCAAATCTTTGGGCACATGGTGAATGGAAAATAAATTCTTGTTATGATACTCCACCAGAAAATGTCGGTGATGATTATGAGAGTGAAAATGAAACATTCTGTCCAAAGAAGTTGTAAATAAATTGCGATGTTGTTTTGTATAAAATTTCTGTAAAGGTGACATCTGAATTCTACCAGTTTAGGATAGTTATGAAATATTCTGTAAATTTGTGAAAAGGCACTTATATTTTTTTTATGGCATAGTGTAATTTTTTGTAACAACTATCCAAATTATAATTTCAAAAGTTATGTCAAGCCATTTTGTTATTTATTTCGTTGTTTCTCTCAACTGTTGATTTGTCCATTGAGTTTGTTAGTATTTGTTCATGACTAAGAGTAAGTGAACTTCAAATTCAAAGTTAAGGACCAAATGTCTTTAACTTTTGAACTTGAAATTCAAAGTTAAGGACCGAAAGTCCTTATGTTTTTAAAATGGGAATATAACTTAAGGACCTCATGTCCTTAACTTTTGAACTTGAAATTCAAAGTTAAGGACACACAGTCCTTAAGTTTTTAAAAGTAGTATAACTTAAGGACCTTATGTCCTTAACTTTTGAACTTGAAATTCAAAGGTAAGGCCTCATGTAGTTAATGACAAATTGTCCTCAAGTTTTCAACATGGGACTATAACTTAAGGACCTCATGTCCTTAACTTTTGAACTTGAAATTCAAAGTTAAGGACAAACAGGCCTTATATTTTTAAAAGTTGTATAACTTAAGGGCCTCATGTCCTTAACTTTTGAACTTGAAATTCAAAGCTAAGGCCTCATGTAGTTAATGACAAACAGTCCTCAAGTTTTCAATATGGGACTATAACTTAAGGGCCTCATGTCCTTAACTTTTGAGATGAAATTCAAGGTTAAGGACCAAATGTCCTTAAGTTTTCGAATTTGCAATTTGAACATACTGACTCCTGTTCGTAACTTTTAATTGTTGAACTCAAAAGAAATGAAAAGAACTTAACAAGATATAAATATTGTTAATCCAAGCATCTACTCAAATTAGAATAATAATGATTTCAATCTATAGCAAAAACTTAAAAGAGTTGATAAACATAATTGTACATATCTACTCTTCTCTATGCTTCCTTGAAAATGGATGGACTGCCGGAGAATATATACGAGTTGTTCTATTATGACCAATTCTTCTGCAACGACCATATTTGTATGTTATTTTTGATGGCTCTGTAACAAGAATATGCCTTTTCTTTTGCCTTCTACCTGGTGGCACTTTGAAATCTGGAGGTTTAACAATTTGTGATTTAACACTCTCTGGTACAATCCAAGAATCAGTATGTCCTACAGGATGTATTTGTCTTTCATATGTTTTCAGCCAAGATTCCTTTAAGTACCAGTGCGAACAAAAGTCGGACTTCTTGATGTTTCTCTTCTCAATAGCTGCAATTGCATGTATGCATGGTAATTCATCAAGTTGAAATTAAAGACAATCACATGATCTTTTGTTTAATTCCACCAAGAAAGTTATTCATTCTTCTTCAACTCTGGAATGCCATGAATCAACAGTTCAATGTTGAAAAATTATAAGTGAGTACATTATGTTTAAAAATGTTAAAATTATAATGTAAACATAGAACCTAAAACTTACGTCCAAAGTAAATGCTAAATCTATTCTTTTCTTCAATTCCTCCTCTACCCAACAAGAAACATCATAAAATGTTCCTTCTGCTTTATTTCTTCTTTCATAAAACCAATGTTGTAGCTTCACTTGAATGAAATCCATCATTCTTAGTATAGGCAACTCTCTTGCTTCTAATAGCACTGAATTCATCGACTCGTTGTAAGCAAGTCATATCTTCGTCGTGGACTACAAGAATGTGCCCATCTTTCCGGTGGTTCTTCCATCAAGTAGTCATAAGTTTTCTTATCTACATTTGCAATATCTAACATGTATAGGTCAAATTCTTTATGCTTGTAAACTCTTGCATCACTTTGGAAAAGTTTTATGACCTCACTTTTCACTTTTCTTCGCTTTAGGTTCTGCTCCAAATGATAGATGCAAATCCCATGATGGCTTTCAGGATATACCTTTGCAATGCCATTTGCAATAGCTTGATGCTTGTCTGATAAAAATATCAAATTCTCACGGATCCCAATTGCATTGCGAAGCTGACTAAAGTACCACTCATAGGAATTGTTGTTTTTAGATTCTGCTATTCCAAAGGCTAATGGGAAAATTTGTTATTTGCATCTTTTGAAACTGAAATCATTAAAACACCGCGATATTTTGACTTCAAAAAAGTTGCATCAATGGCAATTACTGGTCTACAATGATTCCAACCAGCAATCGATGATCCATATGCGTAAAACATATAAAGAAACCTGCAAATACAATACAAAATAAAGTTAAAATACGTGAAGTTTAGGACAGTCAATCCTTAACTTATATTTACAAGTTATAAAGTTAAGGATACTTTGTCCTTAACTTTTATTTCAAAATTCAAAACTTAAGGACTGGAAGTCCTTAACTTTTAATTACAAGTTCAAAACTTAAGGATCGGAAGTCCTCAACTTCTGGTTACAACTTTTAAGTTAATAAGGGTAAAGACAGAATGTGCTAAATTGTTTACCTATTGTTGTCGTCGCCTATCTTTATGTTAGTATAATTTCTCGGGTTCTTAATTGTCATCATATACAAATATGAACGCATAATTCATAATTTTTTTCGGGACTTCCTCTTATTAAAGCGGAAGCATGTTAAATAGCACGCTACGCCTTGTGATATCCAATGTCTAGTCCATGCAATTTTTGCATCTCTGCCACAACAAAAACTGGTGTAACTTCAAATCTTGGGTCCCGAATATTATCGATAATGTAACCACTAGTCAACTTTGAAGTATCATACCTTTGATCTGCTTTCCTTGTGTTAACAGAACAGTCATGCCTTTTCTCAACTTTACTATCTTGAATAATGTTGAATCTTTAATTCTGAAAGCACGCACACATCAACAACACCTATCATCATTGCATGTCAACGAATATCTTGTTGAGCTTGATCTAACAACTTTGAATTCAAAATGTCCTTTGATTGCTATATTGGAAAAACAGTTAATTATGCTCTTCTTCTTGTCAAATACTGATCCCACTTTTATTTCATCCAAAGAAGCATTTTCTCTTAATATCGTAGTTGGTGATTCTTTTTGTTTCAAATTTGATCTTCGTCTAGTTGTTTGAGTGCAGGTTTTGTCAGCAACTTCTTCGATTACCGGTGCACTCTCTAAGACTTGAATTCCCAAAGCTTGTTCGTTGTCAATCTCTATAATGCTTTGTCCTTCTACTTGAATAGAATCAAATGTTTGATGCACGTCTTCATTTATTGCTTGAACTTCAACCACATCTACTTCTATTTGTTGGAATCGCTCCGGATTGTCATGTTGAGTTTTTGTGTTGGCACTTCATTGCTTGTTGATGCAAAAACTCTTTCAGAAATATAAACTATGAAACGACAGCTTTTGAAGAGTGAATGAGTTTTTAGCAACTCTATACATGTGTGAAGATCTAACTATTTAGATACAAGCATTCCTTTGCTTGTTCCAAGGTTGATATCAAACCATATAACTATTTCAAACTTTTCTCTATCCAATTCAATAAGCTCAAAAATCTGTTTAACGAAATCTTCAAACTGAATTGACTCAGGTGCTAGGAAAAGCATTGTTTGATGATCAAGATATTTATAGTCTTCAGTCCATCTACCATTAAAAGCAACTATTAGGCATATTTTTTCCATCTTGTAAGTCAACAGTATGGGAAAAAAGGAAATAATTAAGAACATGTGTAGCGTAAGTACAAGAATAAGATAAGGATTGCCTGTCCTAAACATTTAAACATGAAATTTAATGTTAAGGACTTTCGGTCCTTAACTTTTGAACAACAAATTTACAGTCCTTAACTTTTGAGGCAGAAATTATAACTTAAGGACTGCATAAATTAAAAGCTAAGGATTGTCAGTCCTTAACATATAAACATTGAATTAAAAGTTAAGGAGTCTTTAACATTTAAACACGGAATTAAAAGTTAATGACTTCCCGTCCTTAACTTTTAACAAGAAATTAAAACTTAAGGACTTGTAGTCCTTGACTTTTGAACCATAAATTAAAAGCCAAGGACTGCTCGCCCTTAACATTTATACATGGAATTAAAAGTGAATGACTACCAGTCCTTAACATTTAGACATTGAATTAAAAGTTAAGGACTATCAGTCCTTAAATTTTGAACAAGAAATTAAAACTTAAAGACTGCAAGTCCTTAACTTTTTAATTCCATGTTTAAAAGCTAAGGACTTGTAGTCCTAAAGTTTTGATTTCTGGTTCAAAAGTTAAGAAATGCCAATCCTTAACATTTGAACCAGAAATCAAAGCATACAATTTGAAACTCAAGCTACAGAACTTTGTATACAGAAGTACAGCAACAAAGTTAAAGGACATTGTGTCCTTAAGTTTTTCAATTCATTTTGCAAAATGAGGCCAGTAGAATCAAAGTTAAGGACATTGTCTTCTTAATTTTTGAATTCAATTTCCAAAGTGAAGACATTATGTCCGGAATATAGAATTATCATAGGAGGCAATGTCCTTAACTTTATTAATCCATAAATTCAAGGTTAAGGACAACTTCTTATCTACTATATAATCAAATCAACACTGATCCAAAAATGTATAACTATAGCGAAATAAAAATCTATAGAAACACATTTAAGTAGAACTTACTGTTTATATATGTCAATTTTTTAGATTAGACTGCTAAATTTTTGAAATCGGAAGAGAAATGGTTGTTCGCCTCAGTTGATCGCCGCTTCTGTGAACTGTTGCTGATGCTCGCTTCTATTTGTATAACTGCTGAGCGTAGGTATAAGTTATACTAGAAGGGTATTTTCGTTCAGTCAAGTATAAGTTTATTAAAAGAATGGATAAAGTCTAAATACATTGAAAACAGTGGCTTTAAAATAAAAGCCACTGCTTTTAGTGGCTATTTGTGTCGTTCGCCCGAAATTATATGGCGCTAACATGAGAGCAGAAAAGACCTTTAGAGACCAACCCTGGGCCACTTGCCTCATGAGATTGGTCTTAAAGTGAGCCCACTAACTGAATAAAAGAGGCAAATCCTACTCTTATGTAAGATTAAAACGTGGAACTCCTTACACCAAGGATTACCCCCCCCCCCTAAACTCAAGTCGTGAGGGACACTTCATTCTCCGAGACTAATCATTCCGCTAATCTTTCTTCTAGAAAACCAATTTCCCATAAGGATGCTTTTATGGTCACGCAGAATGGATCTTGTCACAGGGCGATTCACTGGAAAGTCTGTGTTGAACAGATCCTTTCCCTTGTTTCTATTCCGTGAGCAACCTATTTTTGATAACAATAAATAAGCTCGTTAAAGGGAGCCTATAACCTTAGAACTCTGTAGAGAGAGACCCAGATCTCTTGTTTTTAATATAAAGCTTTCCTCTTTTCTTTATTCCTTCTGTCTCTTTAAATAGAGTCTTATTACAAAGCTATTAAGCATAACTAGGAGTTTACAGATATATGAGACCAACTAAATAAAGAATTCTAGTAAAATTAAACTACTGACTATTTAAATGCCCAATAAATATCTGTCAGGTGCATCATTATTCTTATCTACTTATCTTCTTTGACGTTGCTATTTTCCTCAACTCGAGGGCCCCGCCTTGCATAAACTTTACCTAAAAATGAGTCTGTAACATTACCCCCACCTATTTAAAGAGCTTGTCCTCAAGCTCGAAGACTGGATAAGCATTACGAAAATGTTCAGCATCCTCCCAAGTAGCATCTGACAAATCAAACACACACCAGTGCACTAAGAGTTCCCAAGTTCCTCGATTAAGACGAGCTTGTAGAACAGAACAAGGCATAGAAACAACACGACAATCCTCTAGTGGTGGCCGAGCCGGAGGAACTGTAAGAGCAGCACCCTTAAAAGCTTTAAGGAGGGATACATGAAATACATTATGCAACTTACAGTCACTGGGCAGCTGTAACTCATACGCAACTTCCCCTATTCACCGCAACATAGGAAAAGGCCCAAAGAACCGAGGTGCAAGCTTATGGCATAGTTGACCTACAACAGATTTTTGACGATAAGGATGTAAACGCAGCCAAACTAGTGAACCTGGCTCATATTTTACCTCACGGTGACCTTTGTCATAATATTCTTTCATCCTAACTTGAGCTTGTTTCAACTTGCTGCGAATGTCAAGAAGAACTAAATCACGATCCATCAATGCATTGTCAACAGCCTCCACTCGTGAAGAACCAGCCGCATAGGACAATAGACGAGGAGGATCTTGACCATAAACAACCTTAAAGAGAGTTGTTTGCAATGCAGTATGAAAGGAAGTATTATAGCAATACTTTGCCCAAGGCAACCAATCAACCCACTTCTTCGAATTATCCCCGACCAAGCAACGCAAATACATTTCAATAGTACGATTCACAACTTCAGTTTGGCCATCAGTCTGAGGGTAATAAGCAGAAGAGAATGCCAACTTTGTTCTACATAGGCGAAACAATTCTCTCCAAAATGTGCTTGTAAAAATCACATCTCTGTCACAAGTAATCGATTCGGGTATCCCAAGCAAACGAACAATATTCTCAAAGAAAACATGGGAAACACGGGTTGCATTGTAAGGTTGATACATGGATATGAAGTGTGCATATTTGGAAAAACGATCGACCACCACAAATAATACTGTTTTGCCCCAAGCCTTTGGTAAGCCATCAATAAAGTCCATTGAGATATCAGCCCATACCTGCTCAGGAAGTGCAAGTGGTTGTAGTAAACTTGCAGGGCTCAGATGTTCAGCCTTGTTGCGTTGACAAACTGGACAGGCAGCGACATAATTCCCAATAACCGACTTCATACCTTTCCAGTAGAAATCTTGTCGTATGCGCTGCAATGTTTTCTGTACCCCTTCATGGGCATTATCATGATATCCGGACAGAATAGTAGCAATCAATTGGGAAGAAGGCAGCAAATAGATATGGCCTTTATAAAATAGTAGCCCGTCTTTGATTGACCATGAAGCATCAAGTTCTTGACGAAGCACTAGTTGGACTAATTCTTGCAAGGAAACGTCATTGCGCATATCTTCTCTAATCGCATCAAGCAGTAGTACACGTGGTTGGCTGATGGCATAAAATAATTCCTCCTTACCAGGACGACGTGACAAGGCATCAGCAGCCTTATTCAAGTGGTCTGCCTTATACTCCACATAAAAATCAAACCCCATAACTTGTTGATCCAATGTTTTTGAGGTGAAGTGGTAAGTCTTTGTTCCAACAAATATTTAAGGCTATAGTGGTCTGTGCGAATCAAGAAAGACCTACCCCATAGATAAGAGCGCCAATGTTGCACTGCTTTAGCCAAGACAATTAATTCTCGCTCATATACAGGAAATTTAAAGTGTCGAGCTGCCAGTTGTCGACTGAAAAAAGCAATAGGATGGCCATTCTGTTGCAAGACTGCTCCAATACCACCTCCCGAGGCATCACATTCAATTATAAATGGATCATTAAAGTTTGGTAATTGTAAAACATGAGCATTTGCAAGTGCTTTTTTAAGAGTGTCAAAAGAAGCCAAAGTTGTGTCATCCCACTGGAACGAATTTCTTTCAAGCATCTTAGTTAAAGGGGCGGCTAACTAACTATAATTTCTTATAAATTTACGGTAATAACCCGCTAAACCCGAGAATCCGTGCAAGGTAGTGGTGGACTGCTGTTGAGGCCAATCAATGATAGCTTGAACCTTGTTTGTATCTGTTGCCACGCCTGTTTCAGACACCACATGGCAGAGATATGCTACTTGGGTCACTCCAAAAGAGCATTTGGATCTCTTGACATAAAGGTTATGAGCACGCAATAACTCAAAAACGATGCCAATATGAGTGAGACGATCATCCCATGTCTTGCTATATATTAAAATGTCGTCAAAGAAAACCAACACAAATTGACGCAAGTGTGGTTTAAATACCTCATTCATTAGTGCTTGAAATGTTGATGGAGCGTTTGACAATCCAAACGGCATAACCAAAAATTCAAAGTGGCATGATGCGTGCGAAAAGCTATCTTCTCAATGTCTAGGGGATCCATGCGGACCTGATGATAGCCCGATTCAAATCTAGTTTCGTGAAGTATCTGGACCCGTACAATTAATCTAATAATTCATCCACCAATGGAATTGGAAATTTATCCTTCACTGTCTTGGCATTTAGCTCACGATAATCAACACAAAACGCCAAGTTCCATCATGCTTACGAACCGATAAAACTGGAGATGAGAAGGGTGATCTACTAGGCCGAATGATTCCTTGTCTTAACATATCTGCACACTGTTTTTCTAGCTTATCTTTCTGTAAATGAGGGTATCGGTATGGTCGAACTACCACTGGTTTGGAACCCGGTAATAAGCAAATGCGATGATCACAATTTCGCATAGGAGGCAACCAGTAGGCTCTTGAAATAAGTCAGCAAATTCAGCTAAGACCTGCTCCAGTTTGCTGTGGTGCTCATCTAAATCATGCAATAATTGAAGCTGCAATTTCGAACGGTTTTGCTGCCCTTGAAAGACGACTTGTTTCCCATTTGAAGTAAAACTCATTTCAAGTGTAAAGAAATCCCAATGAATGGGGCCCAATGTTTGTAACCAAACCACCCCTAAAACAATGTCAAAGCCATCTAACGGAATAACAAAGAAGTCAGCTTCAAAGTTTTGGTTATCAATATAGAAGGATACTGATGGGCAAGTTCCTTTGCTGTAAACTTTTTCTCCATTAGCCACTGATACTTTGGCACTTGTCCCAGGTTGTACTTGCATCCCCAAGTGTTGCGCTGCTGTGTAACTTATGAAATTGTGTGTGCTGCCCGAGTCAACCAGGCTCAACATGGTTGACCTTTCATGATTGCTAGTAACTGCATTGTTCTTGCGCTCTTCTGTCCCGTGATGGAATATAAGGAAATTTCAGGTTCTTGTGCATCTTTATTGTCAGACTCTTCATCATCCAAATCAGCAAGTTCCAACCAAAATAACTTCTTACATTGATGCCCAATGGAATACAATTCATCACAATTATAACACAATCCACCATTTGCCCTTCTCCCTGCCATTTCAGCTCGTGACAACTTCTTTATGAAAGGAACAGATGAACTTACCAACTTTGGTTCAGTAATACCACCTGGTGCATTGCTGCCCTTTGGAGTTGGAATTGTTGAACTTGTAATGGTACTGAAATAGCCTTTAGTCCCTTGCCAAGTCTCCCTTCAAGAAGATGTCGCCCACAATAACTTCTGTTTCTTTTCAAAAGCTCGAGCTATATTCATGGCATGAACCAAATCTGGTGGACTACGCATTTCAACATCAAGCCGAATGGAATCAATCAGCCCGGTAGTGAAAAGACTAACTTGCAGGTCAACATAACACACTTACTTGCCCTAGCTAACCGTTCTTGAAATTGGCACTGATATTCTTTAATTGATCCTGTTTGCTTAAGGCTAACCAAATCACCTAGTGGATTACTGCGCAGTGGGGGCCCAAACCTGATAGCACAATATTCTTTGAATTCAGACCAACCAACAGAGGGATACTCTTGTTCCACTTGATGATACCATAGCTGTGCCTCACCTAGAAGATGGAATGATGCCAATTCCACCTTATCTACTTCACTTGTTCTCTGATTGGAGAAGAATTTTTCACAACGGTGTAGCCAAACCAATGGGTCTTTAGATCCGTCAAAAAGTAGAAAAATCCAGCTTTGTGTACCTTGGTACTACACTATTTCGTGTCGGCTGATTAGGCCGATTCTCTGGTCTGTAGGGTTGGTTACCTACATTGCTGATTGCTCCAGCACCCGAATCCTTTCTTTGATTTTTGTTAAACCCAACAATGAACTCTTGCAATTGTAACGATAATTGTTGCAACTGATTAATCATACTTGATTCGGATTGTGCCACTGCTTCTGTTATTCGTGCTTCGTTGGCAGCTTGCGCCTTTTGAAGGAGAGCCTGTAACTTTTCACATTTGCTTGGATCGCCCATAGTGTTTGGCTCTGATACCAAGTTGTTATGGTCACGCAAAATGGATCTTGTCACAGGGTGATTCACTGGAAAGTCTGTGTATGGATCTTGTCACAGGGTGATTCACTGAAAAGTCTGTGTTGAACAGATCCTTTCCCTTGTTTCTATTCCGTGAACGACCTATTTTTGATAATAATAAATAAGCTCATTAAAGGGAGCCTATAACCTTAGAACTCTGTAAAGAGTCCCAGATCTCTTGTTTTAATATAAAGCTTGCCTCTTTTCTTTATTCCTTCCGTCTCTTTAAATAGTCTTATTACGAAGCTATTAAGCATAACTAGGAGTCTACAGATATAAGAGACCTACTAAATAAAGAATTCTAGTAAAATTAAACTACTGACTATTTAAATGCCCAATAAATATCTGTCAGGTGCATCTGTATTCCTATCTACTTATCTTCTTTGACGTAGCTATTTTCCTCAACTCGAGGGCCCCGACTTGCATAAACTTGATGAGTCTGTAACAGATGCAAATTGAAGCTTTGGGCAGACCAAGTTAAGCAGGCTAAACCTACCACGAATTACATATTCTGCAAGTTAAATGCTATCTTTTATGCAAACTCGACTCTAAATACTATATCTACATCTCCACACAAGACAAGCGTAAACATACTAACTTTGAACTTATGGACACGAAATTGATGCAACAATGACATTTCACATCCATTTCGTAAAAGATGGGAAGAGATGGCGGATAGCTTGTGCGATAAAAGATGGGAAGAGATGGTTTTTCCTCTACCACTGGCCTATATAATTATTTGATGCTTCCCAAGTGTTTGAATTCGCTTGGTTTAGCTTCGAACTCAATGGATGAGGGGTCCGCTAGCTCTACCGTTCTCCATTTACTTGGTGCAACAGGATTCAAACTCATGTTGTGCGCGTCATACTACGTCTGCAAATCTGCCATTCTAAATACCTGTTTGGAGCAAAAAAAAATGTTTTATATTAAATCATGCACAGAAGTACCCAGAATGTACCAAATTCAAACAGATCATGATAACATGCAATACGTATCAATATAAAAAAGCAGGAAAATGGATTTGCAAATTAAACCAAGAGGCTGAGGCTGCAAATTGGATTGCATAACACTCAGCATTAGTAAAGAAAGCACAGTACTGACATGTCCAATTGCTTTTAACAATTATCAAACTGAAACAATTGTCTCTAATCTATTTCTTTCCCCACCAAACCCCCCAGTGAAAAATGATAAAAGGACAAGTCATCTTAGCAGTTATTTGCAGCAAAACACAAAGAAATAGCCCAAGACTCGGGACAAGATGAGTATATCTTTGATAACGGGAGAGCAGACCAATGGCCCGAAGCAGTTACCTTTGTTTTATTTTAGTAGAATGCAGCAATGCAGCTATCATATTTCAGGGGCTGAGCTGCACCTCATGGAGCCTCCACAGAAGAGGCCAACCCAGCAATTAAAATAATCAGGTATAGCAGGTTCTACTAAATTACATAAACAGCAGAAAAACATTACATATTTCAGAAAATATTTTCTAAAGAAAACTTCTTTTCGCTGGACCCTCTAAGGGATTAAACCATGCCCCGTGCTCTTCATAGTTGCACCTACAGGATTAAAAGGCCCAGCTTAATAATCATCTAAGCATGCTGAGAAATAGAATTTACCTTCAATACAGACAATGTCAAGCCAAAAACCAGCTACATTTTCCCATTAGTCTCCATGGAAGAAAGTGTCCATTAGAGCAACGAGATGGGCAAGTAAATACTTTCCTTCATACAAGGCGAAAAGCACCATAAAAGTAACACCCAACTTCCTGAAATGAACAAACAAGAGAAAAAGATGAGAATGAAAAGCTCTCGTCAATTAAACAGCAATATAGCTACCAAATAACCATAGCAATGATTTGATCACAAAGCACCTGGCTTTCAGGATGGAAACAGAAAAGCCCTCCAATAGATGTAGTATTATAAAGATACACTTCAACTTTGTTTTACTTCACAAGATCATTCCAAAGGATATTAGAAAATGAACAAACCTGAGAGACAGTAAGAATGCTCATGTCCCAGGAACATGTCATTCCATTTTTACTCCATTAAAAACAAAAGGAAGACGGAGAAGTTACTTTTGACCCCAGAAACAAAAATTGCAAAAGAAAAAAAAAAGAACCATTCAATCACTTAATGACACAATAATGTCGATTGAGAAGAATCAATAAAATAATCAATATCTAAGTGTTACTCCATGTTACACAAATTACAAATTACAGTGGCAGAAGAATTAATCAAGAATTACAAGGGTGGGACTTTAACCCATAAGGGAACTACAAGTTGCATTGAGTTGCCATGTTGCTGTTCAACTTTCAAATCTGCCGGCAATGGCTGCCAATACAGTAACTCCCAAGTAGCTTGCGTGTGATGATTTCATGCGAAGGATCTTTCCGTACCTCACCTTTGATATCAATAGTGTTTATTCTGTTTGTTGTCCCTTTTAAGCTGAACCTTCAACTTCTTACTACCTAATTGGCAACCATTCATCATATTGATTGCAGTTTGTGCGGCTGCTGGAGAGTCATAACTTACAAATCCTGCATAATGAAGTTCAGTCGTAAGCTAAATAGCGAGAACACTAACTTTGATTGAAAGTAACCTAGCATCTCAAGGTCCCTACCAAAACATTTGCTAACGCCAGTAGCTTTGTCAACAAAAACCTTGGCACTCAAGACCCTACCAAAAGGCTGAAAAGAATTTGCAAGATCTTGATCACCAAATTCTTGAGGAATATGATAAATAAATAGATTAGCACCAGGTGGACCTGTAAGCGAAAAAATTACATTTTAATAAATGCAGTTTCATTTCCACATATTCAACTATCACTGGCAAGTAATGTATAAGCAATTCAAGTGACATCTCTACCACTCAGTCACATAAAGTGGTACAAACAAATTTAAAAACTTGTCCAATGTTTAATTCGAGTTCCTCTCTATATAGTCCAGAATCTCCATATGCTGCTCCTCTCATAAGGTTGGTTATGTTTGAAGTTTGCCAATGATATCTTATATCGACATGCTGGAAGACTATCAGGTGAGGGAAATACTCCCTCCGATTCATTTTATGTGCAGCGTTTGGCTAGCACGGAGTTTATGGAAGAAACGTAGAGCGTTGAAACGTGTGGTATTAAATATGCGATGACATTTATGTGGTTATAAAAGCATGTGATTAAAGGTAAGTGGGAAGTTTAAAGTTAAATGCTTCCAAACAGAGAAATGTATCGATTCTTTTTGGAACTAACTAAAATGGAAAGATTGTTACTTTAAAATGGAACAGAGGGAGCAGAAAAAGGAAAGAAAACTGTATTAGATGTCATTGGACAGAGATCAAATGCATTCATGGGATCCTATATAAATTAAGTAAAATCAAAGATAATAGATTCTACTATCATCAATAGGGACGGAGAAATCGACGAGGACGTCACTCACCGCATAGGGGCAGGCTGGATGAAATGGAGGCTTGCATCTGGAGCCTTGTGTGACAAGAAAGTGCCACCGATACTCAAAGGTAAGTTTTATAGAGTTGTGGTTAGACCGGTCATGTTGCATGGGGTAAAGTGTTGGCCGGTTAAGAACTCACATATCCAGAGGATAAAAGTAACAGAGATGCGGATATTGAGGTGGATGTGTGGGCACACTAGGATAGACAAGATTAGGAACGAAGATATTCGGAAAAAAAGTGGGTGTAGCCCCTGTGGATGACAAGATGCGGGAAGCGAGGCTCAGATGGTTCGGGCACGTGCAGAGGAGAAGCCTCGATGCATGGGTGAGGAGGTGTGGGCGGTTGGCCGTGGTGGGTTCGAGAAGAGGTAGAGGGAGATCTAAGAAGTATTGGGGAGAGGTGATCAGGCATGGCACGACTGCACATTTTCGAGGACATGGTCCTTGATAGGAAGGCCTGGAGGTCAAGCATTAGGGTTGTAGGATAAGGGTAGTAAAGCTTTCCTTACTTCATTCCGGGGGGAGGCGGGGTTGGATTAGGGTTGGTTTTAGATGGTTTATAGTTTATGTTGGACCCGCACTATTCTTGTTGTCTGTCTTAGCCCCGGGCCTTAGATTATGATTACCGTTATAGCATGTCATTCATCTTTCGGTTTTTATGTTTCTGTTACTATTACGGTTTCTACTGGAGTTACTAATGAATTCTCTCCTCTTGTTTTTTACTTTACTTTTGTCCTTCTGAGCCGAGGGTCCATCGGAAACAGCCTCTCTGCCCCTATCGGGGTAGGGGTAAGGTCTGCGTACACATTACCCTCCCCAGATCCCACTATGTGGGATTTTACTAGGTAGTTGTTGATGTTGTTGTATCATCAATACAAGTCAAAGAAAGGCCCAAAAAGAAAACTTGGTGTCATATATATATGACTGATTTCTTCTACTACTATTTACTATTAGGTTCTTTCTTGCAATATATGTACTAAATCACCAACCAGCCCTCTCCTAATTATCAATGATGTGGAACAAGTTCCACAAGATAATTAATCAAAAGATAGCCAAGCAGCCACATTCAGCAGAATGCCCTAACAGCCCCTAGTTAGGGACTGTACCACCTGATACAACAACAAAATTTCTAGAGCTAAAAGCATCGCAAAGTAAAGGTTCAACAACCTTCAACTTGACCCCCTGTACTTGAATTGACACTTGAAGATGCTGCAGAATGACTGTTTGCAGTACTAGGGGGCATCGAGCCGGGAGAACCACTTGGTGGTCTGGCATTCATAACGCCTCCAGCATATGGCATGGGATACTGAAGCCTTGGAACAGCTGGGTAAGCGGATCCAACATAACTTCCAGGTGACATGGAATAATTTCGTGGGCTAATACCAGGAGAAAGATCAGGTGCACCTCCACGTAGAGCACTTGCTTGGTTTATTGGTGGAACTATATTCTGAAAAGCTGGCTGATTCTGCACTGATGGAAGGCGATACTGCATGAGCCCATACGCCCCAGGAGTCTGCAAAGTGAGCATATTAACTTGCATTGACCTTAAATTGATTAGCAAAACCAGAATGACAAAGAAAAGTAATAGATAAATGGAATTAAGGTAAAGGATCATGACAATTCACATCAAGAAATGTAATAAATGATGGAACTAGGAAGCCAATCCACATCATATTCATAGCAAAATAACAAGACATTAAGCTTGATAACCAAATTTACTGGTGAATACAACTCAACCAACCTGATAACCGTAGCCATTGTATGGTGGCATGTAACCCATTGGTAAAGCTCCAAACAAAGAGGGATGTTGTCTAGAGTCGGAAGCATTAGAAGCCTGAGATAGAGCTTTCTGAGCCCTCCTAGCTTGCCTTTCCTTCTCAGTATCTGCCCATTTGACTACCAAAGGGACAGTGGAACCCTGGAAAAAAAGAGTGTGACTAATTTGATAACAACATCTCCAGCAATTGGAAGTCATGAATAAGTTAAACTTAACATCACATCAAAACTTGATAAAAGGATTCAGTTATGATGCAGAAATCCTAATAACAACAACAACAATAACTACCTAGTATAGTCCCACAAAGTGGTCAGAAATCCTAATAATGAAAAGATATCTAATCTACTTAAACAGCTTTGGCACCCTTTTCCAGACAAACTAAATTCTCATAGTAAAGTTATTGGCAAATTGTAACAGAAATGCTAACCGATCCAGGTCATCACTTGCTCTCAACTCCAATAAACTTTTAATCAACTATTCATCTTCCAGGGACAGATTACAGACAAGTGTAGAACAGTAACAACCCAGTGGAATCCCACAAGTGGGGAAAGACAAGAGTGTATATGCAAACGAAATGGCATAGCAGTAACAAGTCATCTCGACAAACTGCTGCGAATTATGGTTTCCCTAAATGAATGAGCTCTCTGAAGGAATCAAGTTTCAATATCGTAACATGAATATTTAAGTTTTCTTTAGCAGTAACTAACTCGTTCAACTAAATAAATTATTAGAATAAACAGTTAGCATCTCATTAATTCAGTCAAGAGCCTCAAGGCATAACAACCCCACACATGACTGCCATGTCGAAATGGCCTAGAAAGAAATCACCAGATAATGCCTTTGAATTTCTCTGAACAGCAAATGGCAGCAAATAGGCCATTCTGCTGGCCTGCAACAACAGGGCAATAATAAGCCATTCACATAAACAGATCACATGCTGACTGACAAATGACCCCAATCTAAAGCCAAACATATGCTGCTTTCATGATGACAGATGCTATTCCTGCAAGGAATACTTCCAAAACTACTGCAAAGACAACAGGACAAATGCACAAAAAGGGTACTCCATCCTGAATGCCTAACAAATTATACTGCCCCAAAGAAAAGACTATCACCAGATCAATTTCATAAGGAACACCCACACTAAAATCACTGCAACTTATAAACTCCTATTCATTTTATGCACAAACATTATACATATGGCCACTATGCAAACTTAAAAATCAATTTCAAGACCTTCATTTAAGCAGTCCAAATACTAGGAGATTGATGCAAACCTCCATTTTATGCTTTCCATTGAGAGCCTCTATTGCTGCAACTGCTTGCTCTTTTTTCTCGTACTTAAGAAAAGCACATCCTTCAAAAAAGAAGATATTTTTCTGGAGATGAACTATTTTCTCCCTCAGAAAACCATTAAACTTAAGAGAGAGAGTATCAGGTATACCTTTACTAGTTTGCTGAGAACCTCTGAGAATCTGCAAATCTTTGATGACTCCATATTGAGAGAACAAAGCAGATACTTCAGGATCAGAAACATTCTTTGGAAGCATACCAACAAAAAGCTTGTGCTCTGGATTTCAGGTTAAGGAAAAGAATTAAAGAAAAGAAAAAAGAAAACATGAGAGAAAATAGTCTAGTTAGTATCACAAAAACAAAAAGAATGACAATAGCAGGAGCAGATCTTAAGAAAAGAAAAGGACAGGAAACTATGAAAAGAGGTCAGAACAACTATGATAACAAGAGAATTTAAATTATAGTACACCTAGTCTTTCCAACTCGCCATCAGCATACTTCACTTGCAACGGACTAGAAGCCTGAATTGGAAACAGAGAACAACACGACTCATTAACAAGAAATACAAGCAAACATGTGATGCTGTTATAAAAGAACTGCAGATATAGATAAACTTAATAAGCTTAGCGTGTACTGGTATCTACTCTCAGTTCAAATATCAGCATGGAAAATTAATCATTTCACTACAATATGCAAGAGATCAAATGCTAAGTTAGAAGATAAATGAAGTTAAGGCATGCATACAGTTTAATAGTTAGGTTACTGTAGGAAACCCATAAGGATCCAAAGGATATTAGAAGAATCCTTGTTTCTTGACCAATCAATGATGCCAAACGCCTCTAATATCTCTGCTACTCCTCTTGGATTCTTAAGGGTAACTCTATGGTATCCCCATGATCTCTGCTACTTCATTCTTCTTCTTTTTTCCTTTGGGATAAGTTCGCTGCTATTCAGTCAACCAACTATGACATTTAGTAAGAAATAGATTACTCTAGACAGGACTGCCAGTATTTATTGTTTCTCTTTTTGAAAGTCTTCTTATTCACCTAGAAGAAAATCAGAAAGGAATAGAGAACTAGTGAAAAGCATAAGACCCATATCGGATCAATATATCCAGCCTTAGTCTTTTTTTACTTGCACAATGCACGGTGCTGCACTGTCCGCCCAACACCCCAGCTGGCGTGCAACTTTCTCCATACGCTTCTTAGTTCTCTCCTGATATGATTTGCTAAAAGTTCTTATAGCTGCCACTGTACTCTCAGTAGTCGCCAGCTTGATTCTTGAGTGCCCTACTTATGACTTAGTCTATGATGAAGATTTCCCCTCTACTGCTTGTACAAACATACTGAGTAAGTTTCTTTAGTCGGTTAAGACTGATCACTCATTGTCCATTCTAGTTTCCACGATTTCGAAATATCAAATGAAGTGAAGTGAAGCTTGAACCCAGAATTCAAGTCTTTGATAATGCCCACTCACAACTGGGAAAGCCTTTAGCCTCAAAAAGCAGTCTGCTTTCCTACATTCTACATGTTGAAAGTCAAAACACATTGAAGATGCCACAACATTCCTCTGAAATATAGAGTCAACCAATTGAATTTCATAGCCATTATCAACCTCAAAACTATCAAATCAACAATTACAGGTCAGATATATATATTTATTTTGGACCATTTCTCGATTACAGGTCAGATATCATAACATTTTATGTCTCCCTATATTTATATAAAAGACTTAAACAAGCACAAAACCAAGAGGTCACAGGTTCAAGACGTGGAAATAGCCTCTTGCAGAAATGCAGGGAAGGCTGCGTATAATAGACACTTGTGGTCCGGCCTTTCCCAGACCTTGCGCATAGGGGAGCTTAGTGCACCAGGCTGCCTTTTAAACACAAAACCAGCAGGCTTAAAAATCTGAGTATATAAAATTAAAATATATTCGAAAAAATGAGGTAATTAATTATCAAGATCATAGAATTACAGAACAGTGCAGAGATTCCGCAGCATTACAATTTACAAGTAACATAAATCTTCTTAATTAACTAAGGAAGGTCATTATTATAAATTGCAGTGAATTAATGAACAACGCCAAGATTCCATGGCATTACAAGCAACACGAATCTTCTTTAACTAATTAGGTAAGGTAATTGATTAACAAAACTAATGAATTACAAGTAATGCAAAAATCTTCTTCAATTAATAAAGTAAAAAACGCAATGTATGTACCAATTAATGAGGAAATAGAAGAATATAGAAGAAAACTGACTCCTGGAAGCGTCTTCTTATTGTGACATGCATAGACAGCCTTATCCGCTTCTTCTCTCGACGGACAGATCACGAAACAACAACCTGAAAACAGCAAGTTAGGATTTTGAGAAATGTTAAACACGAATCTAGAGAGTACGAATCTTAAAAGGAAGAGTGAAAAACAAAAGCAATGTTGCTGCAATTGCACATTTGCGATCCAAAAATTGGGCGGAGAAGTAGAGGTAGAGGAGAGAACCTCGAGAAGCACGCGTCGTCTTGTCTTTGATGATGTTGACTTCGTCAACGATAGCAAACTCTTGAAACATTGCGAGGAGTTGTGCTTCTGTCATGTGCTTCGGTACTTGACCTACGAACAACTTCACGCTCTCCTGCTTCCGTTCCTCCTGCGACTCCGCCATTATTGCCACCACTCTCTCTCTCACACACACACACACACACACGAGCACTGTCTTTCTCTCTCTAAAAAGTCTTCGACAACTGTGTCGATCTCTCTCTTTCACTTTCTCTCTGTTAAACTCTTTAATTTCTGACTATTTTTCTTCTTCTCCGCCGGGTCTTCGCTGATTTCGGGCAATTAAGGAATTTCCGGATGGCAAAATTAGATCTCCACCATTTTTAAATTCATATATTCTCGTTTCCTTAATACCCTTTGTTTCTCTTGATTATTACAAGATTACCACTAAACTTTTCAATTTCTTCGCTGTTTTGGGGGGAATTACGAAGTTTTGATGACATGGCAATAAGGAAATTAGGGAATTTCTAATAGATGGCAAAGATGGAAAATCAACATCTTTTAGGAGTCCGAAACTGAAATAATGGTATTTTAGACTCAAAATATCATTATATAATTTTTTTAAAAAGTTACAGTTCTAACTAAAACGTACTATTATACTGTATTTTATTTTAGTGGAAAATTAGTCATTAAAGTAAAACGCAATATAATATTACGTTTTACTAAAACGCATTACAATACTGTGTTTTACTTCAATTTGGGCCCACCAATATTCCATATTCTTAAGATAATTGATAATATTTATTTTTTTAATATAAAACGTAGGATAATAATGTATTTACTAAAATATAGTATAATACTGCATTTTACATTAATTTTTGGGCCCACCAATAAGTGTTCTGCGGATAACGAACATAACAATATTTAAATACATAAAAAGTGATATTATAATGTGTTTTACATAAAATTTTGCACCCTAAGGTAGGACTTGCCTTATTTAAAAGCGTTAGGATTTTATAAAAATTCATTTAAAATTTTCCTACAAACTTCTGTTCATACTTCTATTCTTGTTATCAAGCATTTTTTTATAATGTCTGAAACGCCAATAATAAGGGTTTCATTATATTGGGGAGTGAAGTTGTAATGGAGAATATCTCTGTGAGGTATAGTTCACCTCCACATTATCATGTTAAATTGTCGCTTACAATGGAGTACGATAAATTGGTATCGTTGTTACGTAATAAAAATAAGTGTGAGGAAACGTTCGGTGAACCTTAAAGTAACCAGAAGATTTTCGTATTCTGTGACTCCGCAGGAGTTTGCTTATTATTCTGAGTTTAACATCGAAGATGATGAAACTCATAGAGATTTTTTGCGGATTACGGATGAATACAGAGAATTTATTGTAATAAAATTGTTGAAAATGTACGTCAAGGTTGAAGACGTTCCCAATAATGAGGGTATGCATAGTAAGGATAACCCCAGTCATCGGGTGGTTATTCTGGAGCAGTTTTTGTTGGACAGATTCTGATAAAAGAGCTTGCCTTGATTTAAACTTGTCACCACCGGCTTTATATAATCCATGAGACGACTGATAAACTTCAATTTTTCTACACGCTTTATCGATGTTTATTTTATGTTTGAACTGGATTTGTATTAACATTCATATTTTTCATAGAAGGTACTGCCGGATATGAATTTTACAAGTTATGACTCCGCTCCTGGTTGGAATATCTGTAGTTCTGGCGTGTTGAACCACGGTGGTCCATCCGGGAGTCATTACCAACAAGAAAATGTCAATCATGAAACTTTAACACAATACAACTTGTAAGTAAAGTGATATAGCTATATGTAACTTATTTATCTAGTTGAGTAGCTTATCATTTTGTTCTTTTTGTGCAGTGAAAACAAGCAACTTGATGTTGCTGACCTCACATAGTTGCCCATAGACGACATATTGACTCGTGATTTGACAGATGCGCAGATTTAGGAACATGATAGTTATTATGACAACAATGCCGATGAGTTTGGAGATGACACACCCTTCCTTAATGGGGGTGATGACCAGGAGGAACGTGGATGTCAAACTTGAGCTGACGAGAGAGCGTGCTCTTCCACCTCCGTTAGACCAAAAGTGTACGAATCTCATGTGCCGTTTCATGAGCGGAATATTCCCTACCTTGATAATTTGCCAAGTATTTCGGATGTGGATGCCCCCACAAGGGATGGTGACAAAATTTGGTCAACTGTGTGGGAGGAGTCTAGACCAGCGGAGTTGGCAAAAGGCATATATTTCCCCGATAAAGCTCACCTAATCAGGGCTGTAAAAATGTACAGCGTAAGAGAGTGCCATGAGATGACGGTAAGGGAGTCAACTACAAAGATATACAAGGTTGTATGCCCTAGAGACTTTATGAGTCGTCACTGAATGTGGCATGCTAGCAACAAGAAATTAGGGTTGTAGAAAGTGAGTAAATTTATTAGCACCCATATATGTGAAATGGACACATTCAATGAGAATCACTTCAACCTGGATGTAGACTTTATTTCTCTTGTCTTGATTCTATATTTGGAAGTGTCCATTAGGTTCAAGATTAAAGAGTGTATTATAGCCGTTCACTGGGAGTATGGTTGTACTATAACCAAAAAAGGCATATCTTGATTGCAAACGTGCCTTTGAAATTATATATGATGACTGGGATAAGTCTTTTTCATCTCTGCCCAGGTTCACGACCGCACTGCAATACTTTAACCCCATGACTGTTGTTGGATGGAGGCGTGAGTGGAGTCCGTACAGACCCGAATATATTTTCAACTATATGTTCTCGTTATTTAAAGAAGCAATTGATGGTTTTGTGCATTGCCATCCTATAATTTTTATAGAAGATACTCATGTCTATGTAAAGTATGATATTAAGCTTTTGCTTGTAGTTGCAGTATACGCCAATGAACAAATATTTTCACTAGCTTTTCCTATTTGTGCCAACGAAAGCGAAGAGACGTGGATGCTTTTTTTAACCACTTGAAGCAGCACGTTGTCAAATAACGTTCATGTATTTGTCTAAAATCTGATCGACATGGTGATATTTTAAGTTATGTACGGTATTTGCTTGAATGGCAGGAACCCTATGCATACCACCATTACTATGTGAGGCACCTGAAGACCAATTTATAGAAGAATTATCATGACAAGGCCTTGCATGATTTAATATGGATGGCTGCAACTAAGCACCAACAGTACAAATTCATGAGGTGCTTGGAAGCGATATAGCAGTTAGACCCACGAGCCTATACTTAGCTGATGGGACATGAGCTTTTATATGTGGACATTGCATGCTAGTGGCGACAGACGATGGAGAGCCCTGACTACAAATGTATCGGAGTCATTCAATTGCTTGTTGAAGTCTGTCCGTGGATTGCCTATTACTGCCATGGTTCAGATGACATTCAAACATATTGCGGAGAGGTTTGTTGAAAGGCAAGAGCTGCATCGACATTGATGGACTGGGGTGTTCAATTTATGCCAATACTGATGAGAAATTTTGAAAAGTACAGGAGGCGAGCACATTGGCATTTATTTTTACAGTACGATCACGAACGGTATATTTTTGAAGTTAAGACCGCTATCCGCGGAAACCAGAAAATAATCTATAGATGGTGAATGAAGCCAGCAGGTTGTGTTCGTGTGGGAAATGAACCATCTACCACATATTGTACGCACATGCCTTGATGTGCATTCAACAGGTTGGTTTAAGGGCATCAACTATATTGAAGGCAATACAGTGTTGCTACATACGTAGACATGTATAGTGAGCAGTTGCAGCCATTGGGTGCTGAGAATTATTGGCCGCAGGAGCCTTTTAAAATGGTGTGTAACAAGGACTGTTCGTGCAAGCTGCAAGTGCAAAAGAAAACGTGTATACGGAACCAAATGGATGTTGCTGAAACCATTTATGCACGTAAATGTGACATATGCTCGCAAACAGGACACGACCATCGCAAATGTCCTTCAGGTGATGTGCGTGGTGGTGGTAATCTAGCTCCTGGTGTTAGTTCATTGAATGTACCCAACTATCAAGGATACACCTAGTCTTTTGTTTCGTATTATTTTTTGTAATCCGTATTTGTACTTGTGTATGTTGCAATATCTATCAAATAAACTGCATTCTACAATCTTGTTATATCTTATTGTTTTATAAATTAAATAATTAACTTTATAAAGTGTAATTGGATAGAATTTGTAGTTAGTAGATACTTATACTACAGAGACTCTACGCTAAAAGACTTTATATTTTACTGCACTAAAAGACTGTATATTTTACTACGCTAAAAGACTCTATATTTTACTACGTTATAAGGCTCTATATTTTACTACGCTAAAAGACTCTATATTTTATTGGAAAACTTATAGAAATGTTCCGTATAAGTTTCAACTTACCGACCTCTAGCCAATATTTCAAAAATAGAAACAAATAAGGAATTGTTTTAATGGGTATAGTCGAAATTCATTGAAAACATATAGATAAGTCAATATACAAAATTTGAGAAAGATTAGAGGTGAATTGGACTGGTTTTGTATCAAAATTCATAATTAAATTGATGTCAAAAAATTATTCTGTGACACATGTATCAAACAAGTATCACACATGTATATCACACAAATATACATGGATATACATGTAATACATAATCGATACAAATAAGATGCATATGTGATACACACTGTGATACACGTATCATTTTTTTCACATTCAGTTTTTACTTCGAAATTTAAATTCAAACCACCTCAAAACTTCACCAAATCATCCCAAAACTGAGTTTGAAGCTCCTTAAGATATACTCAATCTATCCTAATAGCACCCACTCAAAAGAAAGTAAAATTTTAATATTTGTTTGCTACATATAGCTAATTGGTCATCTTGGCTAATATTAGTAATATTTTATCAATTGGCCAATTTTTGTAATGAGCTACTTTAAAATGGACATAACTGGTAATTTCCCTATTTTATTACGCTAAAAGACTTTATATTTAAGGTCAATATTCTTTAAGCAAATAAATAATCTAAATTAAATAGAAACAACAAACATATGATCACGAAATTACTTATAAAACTGTGAAAGGTATTTGTGAATAATTTCATTCTCAAATTTTAATTATTTTTTTAAAACACTAATAATTGGGGTAAAAATAACATATAAATTTAATCGCAAACATAATGCAATCCAACGTAAAAACACATTCAAGAAAACAAATATGCATATGCACTATGAGTTTCGACATAAACTAGATCGGAATACCTCGATTTATATTTTTAGAAATGTCAAAAATTTTAAATTTTGAGCCCTAAAAAAGAAATCCACAACAATCGGAGGCTTGTGTTATATGCGGGACCTACGTTCTTCATTTTTGTGTGACGGGTGGGGCCCAAAAAAATTTTTTAAATCGAAAGAGGGGGGGGGGGGGCTAGCAGAAATGGGAAGAGGGGGAGTTTAAAATTGAACCACCTTTTCTGTCGTAGGGAAGAAGAAGGGGTTATATTTTATTACAGAAAATACAATATAATACTACATTTTAGTGTGTTTTCCTAAAATGTAGTACTATACTGAATTTTCCTATAAAATAATAAATTATTAAATAAAATATAATATTATACTATATTTTACTTTAATGGTTAATTTTTTATTAAAGTAAAATACAGTATAATATTACATTTTAGTTAGGAAATGTAACATTTTTTTAATTGTATAATGATATTTTGAGTCCGAAATACCCTTATTTCAGTTTCGGACTCCATCTTTTAGATGGTATTATTAGCTTCGTTTAATACCATGGTTTTTGCTAGTATATTACAAGATTGCCACTGTAGCAATTCAATAGAGGGGAGACGTCGGCGATGATTGTTTGTCATAAATATAAGAATAGTTTAATAAAGATCTGAAACAGCTTGCACTCCCATTTACGTAATTACCCCTTTTGTTTTAAAAATGCCTGCTGTCTGGTCCCACGTTTCCAGTTGTTTTTCTCTTTTCTTTTCATTTTTCAGAGACGGATAATTCCACCATGAGAGGGGTCTGCTTCACTATTCGGCATTACTGTGTTTACCTTGGAATGGCAAGTAACCGGGGAAAGTGCACAAATATCCAATTTTGGGACACTATTTAAATTATACTCTAAGTTTTATTATTATTTTTATATAATTTTATCCACGTCGGACACAACTTGAAAGTTCAAACATGGGATTGAAGCAGTATAATTCCGTACGAAGTTATAAATTTGAAATTTTTGACTTATATAGCAAATGGTAATACTTTATTTATTTTAAATAAATAGTATTAAAAAAAATTATATTCTATAGATATGTTTTAATATTTATTGCAAAACATCTAATTTTAGTCCCCTAAGCCACTAAATACACTATGTACTTACACTATTTTCTTTCTCTCTCTACTTTAATACATGTCATTTCCTTCCCCCATATTTTGGGCTATTCTCCAGCGCAATCTCCCATTCTTCCACCAAACCCCTACCGTTGCTTTTCACAAACCAATTGCCAATATATTTTTGGACTTTAATCTCTCGTTATAAAGCTATAATAAACCGGAGTAGATTTATTTGACTTGTGAGAAAGGCATAGGTCTATCGGGAACAAAAGTATTTTGAAAGAATCCAACAACAACAACTTGTTGCCATTGCTACACAATTCGTCATGGAAGGATATAAGTTAATTCACCTTTATCAATAAATTCATCATTGAAGGATATAAGTTTTTGTAATTTCTACATCTTCTAAGATATGGCATTGAAGGTTTTGACGTTTTTTTGCCATTATGGAGGTCTTATCGACGGTTGCTTCTGCTCACGAAGTGACCTCGACTCCCGCACCATTGCTGGACCAAGGTGGCCAGCTTTATTACCTGCTTCCGGTGAACGACGAGTTTGCTGGAAATTAAGATTTGTTCTTGAACAAAGACGATGGAGTTAGGGGCTGAGCAACTCAATTTTCTATTAATATATTTCAATGTATTTTCATGTATTCATTGTTTTTCATTGTAATTCAATGTATCTCGTTGTATCTCATGTGTTTCATTGTATTCACTGTCTTTTTTTAATTGCATTTCAATGTATCCAACTGTATTCTATGTATTTTATTGTATTCACTGTCTCGCTATATGCCATGAATGTATTCATATATTTTTTTAATTAATATAATTTATGTATTCACATGTATTATATAATTTCTCTGAAGATTGCTATTTTTTGGGTGTATTTTTCGGTTGAGAATCTTTTTTATAACTAGAAATACAAAATTTATGTGTTATAATTGAGTTTGTTGAGTTATATTAGGAGTCTATTATGTTAATTGATTCACTTTCCGTTTTAAATACAGTGTAATCCCTATTTCACGCTGTGAATACAGTCGAATACAATAATCTATCTAGTTGTAATCTCATGTTTCACTCCATGATACACTCGAATACAGCAACCGATTAGCTGGACGTCCCTGATTCACGCCTATTTTTCATACTGTATTCATGAATACAATAACTTAAATACATCAATTACATCTTATAAAAAAGGTATCTATAATCAATAATATAGCAAATGGTATTTATAGATGTCTAATTACTACTAATAGTGCTTTATGAAAATTTCTCTATAAATTTTATGTGAAGTTGCAAAACCACAGTCATATTATGACTTCAAACAAAAACGTTTAAGAGCCCGTTTGGACATAAAAAAATTTATAAATAATTCACTTGTTTCGAAATCAATGTTTGTTCATAAAATTTTATATTTTCACTTGAAGATGCATTTTGGAAATTTTCGAAACTTTGAAAAATAACTAAAAACTATTTTTCAAAAATTTGACTAAAATCACTTACAAAACTTCAACAATAACCCAAATTGAAAATTATGTCCAAACACAACTCTAAATTTCAAATATCATTTTCACTTGAATTTTTATTAATTATTTTTTGGAATTTTACAATTCTTATGTCCAAACGCCTATTAAGTGCATAAATTATCATACTGTCTTAAGTGTATTTAAAGTGTTATTGTTCTTCATACCAAAACACCTTATGTGCAATTTTAGTCTGAAGCGCAAATTGGCTTTGGAACAGAAACTTGTTCTTCGAATCTCAACAATACAACGCACGATTCAACAACCAAATGTAACAACAAAACTAATAAACTCATTTTGCAACTAACAAGAAAAAGGAGGCGAGGGAGAAGGAAGAGGAGGAGAAGAAAAAGGAAAGCAGAGAAAAAGCAACATGTCTGAAGTTATCTGAACTTTGAGTAGCAGTTAACCTTTTGTAAAAAATTTGTACAAGTTAACGAGGATGACAAAATAGGGGCCAAAATTCAAAAATAGTCAAATTTACAAGTGGTAATTGAAAAATAGCCACCGTTTCAAAAGTAATAGAAATTTAGCCATTTTTCACGTAAAGATAAATCTGAACGAAAATATTGTTCAAAAACCAAAAAATATTCCAGCATAATATACTGGAGTTTCAATATAATATTTGCAGTTATAACGTAATATATTAGAGTTCCAGCATAATATGTTGGTCCAGCATAATATGCTGGAAGTTCATACACATGTGCTCTAATCTCCAGCATATTATGCTGGAACTTTCTGTGTGCTGGAATTCCAGCATAATATGTTGGAAGTGCATATATAGGTGCACCAATCTCCAGTATATTTGGTGGAATTTTTTGTGTTGCAACAAAATAATGGTTATTTTTCGACGACTTTGCAAACACTGACTATTTTTCAATTATCAATCCGAAAACTGGCTAGCCCGTGCTGTTTTCACTAGTTTTTTACGTTAAAATATCATGGTATAGCCAGTTTTTACACTGGTCAATGAAAAATAGCCACCGTTTACCAAGTTAATAAAAAATAGCCACTATTTTGCTGCACATGGACCGGTCCAGTATAATATACGGGAGTTCTGGTGCATTTGTGTACGAACTCCAGCATATTATACTGGACCGGTATACTTTGCTAACTCATGTAAAAGTTGCGGGAGACTGGAGCACCAGTGCTCCAAACTCTAGTATATTATACTGGACAATTATACTTTTTGCTAACTCCTGTAAAATATGCGGGGGACTAGAGCACCAGTGCTCCAAACTCCAGTGTATTATACTATTTGCTAACTCCTGTAAAATTTGCGGGAGACTGGAGCACCAGTGCTCCAAACTTCAGTATATTATACTGGACAATTATACTTGCTAGAACTCCAGTAAAATTTGCGGGAGTTTCAACATAATTATGCTTGAACTCCCATAAAATTTGCGGGAGTTCAAGCATACTTATGCTGGAACTCCCGTAAAATTTACGGGCGTATTTTTTCGGATTTTGAACAGTGTTTTCGCTCAGATTTAAAGTGACTAAATTTTGATGACTTTTGAAACTTGGTTATTTTTCAATGATCACTGATAAATGTGGTTATTTTTAAATTTCTCGCATTTTTTACCACTTAATCGAACGCAAGCCCAAAGGTCCAATTCTTCTTTCTCAATTTTTTTTTAAATTTTCTTCTTCATTTTGGGTAGATAATCACATCAATTACTTTTACATCACGTTTGTGAGGGTAGAATTAGGGGTGCTCAAAATCGATCCGAAACCGAAAACCGAACCGACCCAGAGCTTAATGGTAACGGCTTAACGGACGGAGAACAGATTGAATATTTTTATTAACGGCTTATCGGTTGGGGGCGGATTATTCATTTTTCTTAACGGATAATCCGTTAACCCGTTAAGAATATATATATATATATATATATATATATATATATATATATATATATATATATATATATATATATATATATATATATATATATATATATATATATATATATATATATATATATATATATATATATATATATATAAAATCTATTTTTACTTACATAATTATAAAATATTAGGAACCAATTTTATGTTTTAAGGAAAACACCAAATTGAAAGTAGAAGATGTGGCTAACTAATCTGGAGAAAAAAGAAAATTTTCAAATTCTTTTTCCTTCTTAAATTCATTAAAAATCATAAAGGTTGAGTTTGTATCAAATGATAAGGTCCAGTTAAGCTCAAACTAATAAAAGAAAGAGAGTAATATGAGCTTATGAGATTATTGGCTTAGTAGATAGATACATACCTCTATCTGCAGTAGCTGCTGGAGTTGAAACTTCTCTAAATGTACCTGATGTTGATCCTGATCCTGACACTTGAATAGTTATAGTTAGAATATTTGAAGTATTAATTTTGGACTCACGAATTTCAAGGATGGAGCTGCGATCATTCATATTATTTTCTTCGTCGACAATAATAGGTATACTTTTAGCTGCAGAATCATGACCAACTTTAATGATTGTAGATTTTTCTGCACCAAAGAATACTTATATATATATACACATACCACATTACTCAGAAGCTAACAGCAATAATCTTTTCTAATTGTACTTGGTCCTATTTTCAACAACTAGCAAGTATGGGACTGTATTTCTTTCAGTGTTTTTCATGTAATTGAAATAGGAAAAGAAGTAGAAATGGAACTGGACATTGGACAATGTAGTGTGCGGACAGAATACATTTGAGCCCTTAGGTATTAAACCGATAAACCGCCCGGTAACCGCCCGATAAGAGCTAACCCGATGCCAATCCGCCCGATATCTTATCGGGTGGCTAACGGATGAATACTTTTAAAAGCCGATAACCGTTAAGCCAAACCGTTAAGAGTAAAAAGCCGCCCAATCCGCCCGATGAACACCCCTAGGTAGAATCCACTTAAGGAATCATTTGATTTGTGAACAAATTATACTGAAATAATGACGGGAATGTAAAATTAATAAATAATATATTATTTAGTAAATATATTTTTATCAATAAATATTTTGGATTAAAAATAAGATACATGAGTTATGATAAACTTGAATAAATTATTATTTGCAATTTTAGGCTTGATTTTTTAACAAAAAATTTTGGGAGAAGAGTTTGGAGAATGGCAAACGTGTTAGTTTTATTTCCATGATCAATAATTTTGAAATTATTATCTTACGTACAGTGTGGTAAAAGAATAATACAGTTGTGGTATAAATAATCACATGATTACTCATTCTGTATTGGAATCAAATGTGCAACCAGATAAAAAAAAAATCTCTTATTCTTAGATTATTATCTCTTACCCCTATAAGTGTTACATAACGAGGGGGACTAAATATTTTTTTTTTATCAAACTGTCGTATATCATTAATATTAAAAAAATATTTATAATGTATCAAGATTGGCAGTAGTATGGACTAACTACTACACTGCTCAGTAATCTATTGTCTATTACTATCTATACACAAGTATGCAACTAAGTAAGCTATCTAAGGGTAAGAATTAAGCTTGGTCAATCCAGTCTTCTATTTCTTGCATTTCCTGCCTCTAAGGTGTAGAAGTGTTGCAATTTCTCGATATGTCAAATCTTCTACAAAAATTGCACCTTCAAAACGAATATTCCTAAAGCAAATTATTCAAATTTGAGGAAATCTTTTGTTTGCATCCTTATTATAGTCAATCTCGCTTACTCCTTGACACTTTTTTTAAAAAATAAAATTAAATCCAGCACTCTTTACCTCTACTGTAATATGTTTTCGTGGTTAATTAAGTGGATCATTCAGCAGGAAATATGGTCGTGGTTTGATTACTTTCACGATGATAATATCTGAAAAATTACATGTTAGGGCAAGCCAAGCATTCCGTACACATGTTAGAGAGAGCTATAAAATTATGTTGCATTTTTCTTTAAAGGGTATGAATGAGAAATAGAAGAGTCACCTTTTGAATTGCACCTTTCCATCTCACCCTTTCTTTATCTATAAATTTGTCTCATTTTTAAGAGATAGAAAAATTTGAAAATTTCTCTCTCATTTTCTATTTGCATTAT
Source organism: Nicotiana benthamiana (assembly GCA_034376525.1). NCBI lineage: Eukaryota > Viridiplantae > Streptophyta > Magnoliopsida > Solanales > Solanaceae > Nicotiana > Nicotiana benthamiana. The sequence goes on along the minus strand of CM067323.1, from coordinate 98,412,505 downwards.
TTTTAAATAAATATAATTATCAAGTGTGATTTGCTCTGTTTGTTAAATCCGCTAAAATTATGTAATTTCTATTGCCAGTATTGCAGAATAGTTATTCCATTCTATCCTGGGAGGAATTAATCCAAAATCTTGGGCAATAGTGAGAAGATTAAATTCCTTAAGGACACACAAGCAACTTGTGGGCTCAGAATTATATTTCTGTTTTGTTTATTAAATGCATGTTTCTCCGTTTATCTGATTTTTTGATTTTGAACACAGTAATACCAACAATCTTAAGGAATTTAACATTTATTTTCTGTATTTGTCTTAACATCTATTTGTTGGAGACTAAACAAGAAAGAGAAAAATTGAGAGAGGAGCTCATCAAGGAAAAAACTTTAAGATAAGTTTTAGATTGTTATGAAATAATATAAGAACAAGAACAATAGAGAGAAAAGTAGAGAGAGGAGTATTCTTATTGATACTTTGGGATGATTTACAATGGGGTAAGACCCCCCTATTTATAGGAAGAGAAAAGACTTAGCCTCAAAGTAGAACTCTTCTATAAGATAGACATTCACTCTAATTAGAGTTCTATTTATAACACTCCCCCTTGAATGTCTATTCAATAATGTGCCTCGTTAAAACCTTAACTAAAATAAAACCCAATGGGAAAAAATTATAGAAAAGGAAAAAGAGTACACATGTTTGAATATGCGCCTATTGGTTGCCTCGTTAAAAACCTTGCAAGGAAAACCCATTGGGACAAAACCTTGTAAGGGAAAAAGAGTGCAACGTGCATTAACTCCCCCTGAAAAGAGCATCAATTCACATCCTTGAGTATTTGCATTCCAATCTTGTGCACCATCTTCAAAACGATCTTTTGTAGAGATTTGATAAATAAATCAGCCATATTTATTTGAATAAATATTCCGCACCTTGAAATTATCATTCTTGATAGATATGAACATCTTCATATAATGTCGTGGAATGACTCTTCAATATCTCCATAGAGGTATTCTTGATGCCATCATGCTTATAGTTATAGCAAGATACATATGTACACAAGTTGTACTTAGGATGTGGTATCTCAGGACCAAGAATTGTATATGCTTCAAGCAACTTCAATCTTTCATGGATTGACATATAAGTTAAGTCATATAAGCCATATAATAGACTTTAGATGCATATCAAGTTTTCATATCATGCTAAACAAATAAGATATCGAAAATTGATTACACATAACATTGACTTTATACTTTCAAGTATTTGAACTACATGTCTAAAACTACATGTCTTTCATATGGAATCAATTCTGCTTGAATTGTATCTCTTCCATTTAGCCAATATTTTTGTTTGTATTCGACAAACATTAAGATCCTGATCGATATTTAGCGCTATCGTAGATGTCGTCGACGAACATTTTATATCGGTTCCAGTAAATTTTCATAAAGATATAACATGGAGATCTCTTTATTCATATATTCAGGTACCTGAATCTCTCATGAGATTTTATGAAGTGTTATGTCATGTGATCTTCTAGATCACTTGCCTCCCCATTATGATCACTTTGATCATTTGCTCATCTTCTTTATTAAGAAGTTATTTTGAAACCGATTTGTCTATACGCTTTAAGCGTATCAAAGACTTTGTCCTTCTGGGACTTAATATGAGCATTTGCAGTGAGAATATAGTTACTTTCTTTGGGTCAGCAAATGCGTATAGCATGCTTTGCAATATGTTGCAATTGAATTATCCTTTTATGAACTTCAGGTTCATATTATGATATTCGAGGATCTATATATACAAATGATAATTCATCCCATGTAACCTTTTCTCAAGTGTTTATCATGTCTCCCCCTTATGTTAGAAAAGCTAACTTGTTTCCTCAACTTTGAGAGTCCATCTTTGTGCATTATGGTGTTAATGAAAATATACACCGCACATCAATAATAATAAGATGAAATTATTTGGTTCCTGACCCTGAACCACTTGTGTGGGGAGAATATAATATACTCTCGTATACAACGTATATCAAACTGATATATATAACTTTGTTCTCATAAGAAACAGTTTAGCTATTAAGTGGAGGCACTCAATAATTATCTTGCTAAACCAACTATGATATAAACCAACTTATCAAGATGAACTATCTTGAAGAAAATCTGGAAATTATGCTCGAAGTTATATTACTGAGCAATTTACCTCGCAAGCACCGGCCAGGCTGCGGGTTAATAACAATCGCACATGTAACCATATCATAGATGCATCATATGTGGTATACATGGCAGGTGAATGGGCCCATATTCACCTTTGATATTTCCAGAATTTATGGGATTCAGCCCGAACTCTTTAGTTGGTTAATCAATTAATGAGAACAAGTAATATAAGAGAATTCGTAAAGAACTTTCTAGTTCTTTAATATTTACCCATGTGAATTCTCTATTACTGCCCATCATACTTAAAATGAGATGGCTAACCCGAATGCCAACTGAATAAATTATCAATATTGATAAACTTCAAATTTACACCATGACATGTGCAATTATCAATAAACTTCAAGTTTATTATGGTATGGGTTTTTATACCAATAAATATCCACTTTATTGTGGCATTCTTTTGTTTGTGTAGTACAAACTGGAGAATAAAGCGGGTAACTTTTCATACACAAATTATCCCGCTACAAGTTGTAGTAATAGAAGATATCAAATCTTTCCTTTATTTATAGTCTCAATATAATCAATCGCTTTCGCATATACTTTGGAAACTGAATAAGTTTCTTTGAGACTTACTACCACACAATACCTTATTGGTAATCAATTGCGTTTCTCCAACATAGTAATAATTGGCTCTTCTAGAGCTTTCAATTAATTTTGTACTACCACAGATTCATCAACATCCATGTGGTGAATATCTCTTTTAAAGAGAAAGTTATACCATTATGGTCATGGTCAAAATTATATGCAAGATATGTTTCTTGCATTATCGTTGTCCTTTAATAGTCATATTTCCAAAATATTTTGGCGTACAATAGGTACGTGACCAACGATCATTCATGCCATAATAATGACATTATTTTCATATATCATCTCAAACCTCCTTCTAGGGGTGAGTGTGGTATATTCAATACCAATTTCATGTTCATATTCTTCCAATAATGAATATGTATTCGTGAATCAGATGTTGTCACATTCACTGCGGGGATATGTGATTTTGTTATCCTTTTCAAATCTGTAAATGCGTCTGGCATTTGATTTGCTATTCTTTGCAAATGGATAATATTTTGCACCTCTTTTTCACAAATAGAGGTATGTGGATCAAGATGAGATAATGATGCATTTTTCCACAAAATTTCCCGTTTGGTTTCACCAACTTCTCCCCCTAATTTTGGGAAAAGTGTCTCATCGAATTGACAGTCTGCAAATCGTGCAGTGTACAAATCCCCTGTCAATGTTTCGGGGTAGCGAATAATGGAGGGCGATTCAAAACCCAACATATATTCCTAACCTTCTTTGCAGACCCATTTTGGTGCAATATGGCAGTGCTACAGGCACATCTACTGCACATCCAAAAATTCTTAAATGGGATATATTAGGTTCATGACCCAAAACTCATTGCAACGGGGAATATTTGTGATAATTCGTCGTTCTGAGACGAACTAGCATTGCTGCATGCAAAATGGTGTGACCCCAAACCGAAGTGGGCAGCCTCGTTTTCACGAGTAAATGAGGAATTCAAGATTATTCTCATCTATTGTCTCAATATGATATCCATTTTGAATGATATCTTTAAAACTCAACAAGTTCCTTTTAGACTTGGAGGAGAACATTGCATTCTCTAAAATGTTGTTCCTTTAGGCAGAGTTATAGTTGCTCTTCCGGAGCCTTTAATCAATTTACTACTACCAAAAATTGTAGTAACATCTGCCTTACACATACTTAAATGAGAGTAATATTTCTTCTCTTTGAATATCGTATGTGTGGTACATGAATCAATTAATCAAAAGAGATATACGAACATGAGAATAAACAAATTCAATCCGTTTGTTTCACATTTAAATAATATTTTCAAAATCTGCTGAGGTTAGTTGACTAACTAAATCAGATAGTCGATTATATGTTTTCCATAATCGATTACTTTGCAGTTTGAAAATTTTAGTTTAAGCACTGTCTCAATGTAATCGATTGTTAAACATACATAACCGATTATTTGCTAATTTGAGAAATTTCAGATCACACTGTCTTAATATAATCGATTGTTAAACATACATAATCGATTATTTGCTATTTTGAAAAACTTCAAATCACACTGTCTTAATATAATCGATTGCTAAACATACATAATCGATTATTTGCTATTTTGAAAAACTTCAGATCACACTGTCTTATTATAATCGATTGTTAAACATACATAATCGATTATTTGCTATTTTGAAAAACTTCAGATCACACTGTCTTAATATAATCGATTGTTAAGCATACATAATCGATTATTTGCTATTTTGAAAACTTCAGATCACACTGTCTTAATATAATCGATTGTTAAACATACATAATCGATTATTTGCTATTTTGAAAAACTTCAGATCACACTGTCTTAATATAATCGATTGTTAACAAGTATATAATCGATTGTTTTGCAGTTTTAATGCGAAATATTAGATAATCGACTAACTGTTAGGTTAGTCGATTAACTCTACTGGAAAATAAAAATATCTTTGAAATTTAAGCATATTGAAACATTCTAAAGAACTAATACTAACATTATATCATAAACTAACTAATACGAGCTGATACTAATGACTATTAGTTTATTCACTAACTAATACAAATAAAATCAAACAATTCCATCTTCCTTCATCATAGATCCATCACCGATTAAGTGGTCTATTTTCCCCTCAGGGTGCTCAAAGAAGTCTGCCACATCCAAGTGGGTGATGTCAAAATTGTCGTCAGAGACAAAATTGGTTTCAGGGCCTTTACTCTTTAGAGATGCTTGATAAAGCTCAATCAAATGTCTTGGTACACAGCAAATTTTCGCCCAGTGCCCTTTTCCACCGCAGCGATAACATATAGTTTATGAACTATTTGCTTTTGGATTCTCATCATATCGTGCTTGTGGTAGAGTGACCAACTTCAGGTTGTCATATCTCTCTTTTAAGCCATTCCACAAGATAGGTGGATCTTTGACTGTGATATATTCAATTTTCAAACCTTCATCAAGGTGATGACGCAAGAAAATCAAGGCCTTAGCACAGTTTCAAACCTTCATCAAGGTGATGGCGCAAGAAAATCAAGGCCTTAGCATAGTCTTGGGTGGATGCATTATTTCTGTCTTTAATGGCGTCTCCAAGACCCATTGCATCCAAATGGATTTCAGCATCCAACACCCATGTCATATAGTTCTTGCCCGAAATTTCAACGAACTTTCTTTTCATAATGTCAGACATTACATCAAGAGCGTGTTCATACTTACGGGCTTTATTACAATTATCACATTCACTTCAGGGAATGGATCATAATCATCTGTATGTGCTATATATAATCTCATGTCAAATATTACTTTCATAAAGTGAATGATTATTTTGAGAATCTTTATTATTCTCATTATCACAATGATGACGATTATAATTCCGTCTATTGCCACGTCCACATTCATTGATACCTTCATGGTAATAATTTTGTCTTCTTTCAGACTTATCACATACTGCTACCACATTCTCTAAAGGGAATGGAGCAAATTCAATTGGACGGATTTTTTAATTCTTTGCCCACAATCATACATGAATTTGATCATGGCAAGGCATAGAAATTTTACCACTTCACGTGTTTATAATTTCTTACAAACTCCATTAGAGTTATAATCAAACTTTGTTGTCTATGTTTGTATATGAAATCAAATCGTAGAATTTCAAGAATTTGAAAGGGAAAAGTAAATTACTTACCTTTAAGGTATACCAATAAATGTTGTGATATCAAATATACCTCTTGAGTTTCCATCCCGTTGCATTATTTTATGATGATACCATCTCTTCTATTTTTCCGTATAGAAATTCTCATATGGAGCAGTAGCAATCGTTATTACACTCTTTTGCTTGGAAATTTACCTCCAAAAAGAAAACAAAAGTAAACAACGAGAAAGAAAAAAAAATTGAAGAATTTCAGAAACCAAAATATCACAAATCTCGTTTCACTCAAATAGAAAAATCCAAACGACGGAACACGAATTAGAGTGGATGAATTTGATTGCAACTCGAGATTCTGAGAGCGATAATTGCTGAATATTAAATTCAATTGGTTAGAGACTCGTGCTGATAACGTGTTATGAAATAATATAAGAATAAGAACAATAGAGAGAAAAGTAGAGAGATGAGTATTCTTATTGATACTTTGGGATGATTTACAATGGGGTAAGACCCCCTATTTATAGGAAGAGAAAAGACTTAGCCTCAAAGTAGAACTCTTCTATAAGATAGACATTCACTCTAATTAGAGTTCTATTTATAACACAGATTTTATTTTATTTTTTTGTTGGGGAAAAACTTTCGTGATTTTCCAGTAAGTATTTCCATCACTGCAACAATTTTGATTTTGAATCTGCAAAGGAAAAGATTTTGATTGTCTTTGTTTCCATGTCGATTCGTGATTGAGGATGTTTCTACAAGGAAAAAAATTTCATTGCAGAAACTCTTAATATACACCCAAGTCATGACACTTGATCCTTTGGGCTGGCAATTACCAGTTGATAAACTTTCTGCCAAATTGGTAAATTTAGTACCCGTTTCTAGAGCGTCGAAATTTGAAAAATATTTTTCTTCGAACCGTCGCAATTTCGAAATCTATATGAAATTGTCGCAGACGAAGTGATAGTGCCCTTTCTCTTTATTCAAACTAAAGAAATGGCACCAGATTCCAGGGCATAATTACTATTTCTTTATTGAGTACTATTTCTTTATAGAGTATGTATCAATGGGTGGAAGCCTTACTTGCATCTTGAAATCCTGAGGGATTTTGGACTTGACCATTCACATATCAGTGGTTTATGACTCAAAATTGTTCTCCCAAAGGAAAAGTGTATCGTCAACGGGTCGAACCAAAAAGAAAGTGGCAACAAATGAAAATCGGTTTCTGTTCTTCTTACTCTGGCTTATAATCTGTTTATTATTTCTTACTCTAGTGATTTATGATCGAGTTGCTAACTAATATTAGCATAGGGGCCAGTCTTCGTCGTCCCGGGGTATCCCTACAAAAAATTTAGAAAAGTCTTTTTCTTAAAAGTTTGTTATTTCTTTGACCAAATGGAAAAGCTATTAGTAGTAGGGCGGCTTACGGGCGGATTGGACGATTTTTTATTCTTAACGGTTATCGGCTTTTAAATGTATTAATCTGTTTGCCACCCGATAAGATATCAGACGGATTGATATCGATTTAACTTTTATCGGACGGTTACCGGGCAGTTTATCGGCCTAAAATACATGTTCACTAAATATCTCCTCTTCTATTGACTTCTTCGGCTATAATATATATTGAAAAACTGAATCTTTGTTAGAAGTCAGTTATATGAATTATTTTTGTTTATTCTTGCAAGGATGCTTTTGATTCTAAGTCTGTCATTTCTGGTGAATTCAATTCTACTACAAAATACCCGAACAAGACGCTTTATTTCGAGGGGTACTGCTAAACAAATAAAGAAAGCCAAAAGACAGTGTTAATAGACAGTGTTCTTGACCTATAAAAAAAGATATTTAATTGTTGACTTATATATAGGTGGCCTGTTTCAACTATCAAAATCCTTCTTAGTTAAATCTGCCCTCCTTATTGTTTATTAAACAGATTTAAGTAATAAAACTCACGTTTCTCCAAGCAACTCATTGCAGACTTCCAAGAATGAAATGTCAAAATATATGGGAAATGCATCGTCATTTTTTGGAATTTTTATGTTATTAATATGTTAGAACATACGGGTTGTTTGTTTTTAATATACTTATTCATTTCTAAAGGTTTTAGTTTTTTTTTTCTATTTAACATATATATATATATATATATATATATATATATATGTTTTTAACGGGTTAACGGATTATCCGTTAAGAAAACTAAATTAATACGCCTCCAAACCGATTAGCCGTTAATAAAAAAAAATTGATCCGTTCCCCGTTTGTTAAGCCGTTATCAGTAAACCATTAAGTTTCGGTTCGATTTGGTTTTCGATTTTGGATCGATTTTGAACACCCCTAATTAATAGTTGATATACAATTTGGTGGCATGCATGATATCTTTAAGGTTGTAAGACATGAGTAAGGCTTACGGTAATACTTGAATATATACTTGAGATCATGTAACACATATATATATATATATATATATATATATATATATATATATATATATATATATATATATATATATTTGATTAGAGAAAGAGGTCAAACTGGTTAAAGTGTTATAATGGTTTAGTTGGAAAACCATTTGGAAAGGGAATTAAGATTCTCATAATTTTCTACACTTGTTATGGAGAATAAAATCTTTGTGATTTTCAACCCTGCTTCGGGATCAATATCTGTGTGATTTTGTACTCGTTCGTTTGAGATAAAAGTCTAAATAACTTACACTCGTTTTAGAGATTAAAATCTTAAGTGATTTTCTACTCGAATTTATTATTCGGTTTGAAAATTTAAAACTTCATCGTCTATTAAATTTGGTTATGTCACGAATTACAAGGTTTGATGATTAAAAAGTTCATTGTTTATTAAATTTGATTGTGTCACATATACTCAGTTTGAAGATTAAAAACTTCATAATCTATTAGATCTGGTTGTATCAGATATCATTCGGTTTGAAGATTAAAAACTTCACCGTTTAATAATTCTGATTGTGCCAGATTGGTTTGAAGATTAAAATCTTTACCATTCATTCTGGCTTTGTCGTGACATAAACAACAGTTCTTGTGGTTGGATCTACAAAGTAATAGGAGCAGCAAATATGAATCTCCTTTAGAAGAAATATATTCGGAATATAACATTATTCACCAAACGACTGCCTTTTACTCATTGCAATCTAATGAAATTACGGAAAGGAAGAATAAAATGTTAAAGGAGATGATGAATATCGTATTGATAAGTTCTGATTTACCTCGGAACTTGTGGGGGAAAGTTATTCTCTCAGATAACCGTATACTCAATCGAGTTCCCCATAGCAAGATGCAATCCATTCCATATGAAAAATGGAATGGAGGAAGCCCAACTTAAATATTTTAAAGAGTGGGGGTACTTAGATAAAGTGCAAGTTCCTAACCCTAAAAGATAAAGACCGGATAGAAAATTATTGATTGCAGTTTTATAGGATATGCAACAAATAGTAAGGCATATCGTTTTCTGATTCATAAATCAGAAAATCCCGACATTCATATTAATACGGTAATCGTATCAGATAATGCTAAATTCTTTGAGAATATTTATCCATATAAAAATAAATGTGAGTCGTCTAGTGAAATAACTAAGCGACCTCGGGAAGAAGAAAAGGAAAGTACACCTAATGAGGTGAATCCAAGATGTAGTAAACGTCAAAAGACAACTACTTCCTTTGGACCAGATTTTCTGACATTCTTGTTAGAAAGTGAGCCTCAAACATTTAAAGAAGCAATATTAGAAAGAGGTAGTCAATAGTGAGATAGAATCCATAGGAATCAATCATACTTGGGAATTTGTTGATCTTCCTCTAAATAAACGTTTGGGTTCTAAGTGGATTTTCAGAAGGAAAATAAAAGGTGATGGTACTATTGACAAATATTGGCAAGATTGATTGCTGAAGGACTAAGAGAACAAAAAAGTCTTGATTAATTTTACACATACTCATTGGTAACGAGAATTACATCAATTCGGGTGTTAATAGCATTAACTGCCGTGTAAAGCCTTGAAATCCATCAGATGAACTTAAAGACAACCTTCTTAAATGGAGAGTTGGAGGAAGAAATTTATATGGAACAACCTGAAGGGTTCATGATTCCTGAAAAAGAAAAGAAGGTGTGTCGACTTGTTAAGTCACTTTACAGACTAAGACAAGCACCTAAACAATAGTATGCGAAATTTAACCAAATAATATTATTAAACGATTTCAAAAATTAATGAGTGTAAGTAAATGTGTTTACGTTAAGAATACTTCAAATCATATAGTCATTATTTGATGATATGTAGATGATATGTTGATGAAATATTTAAAATATGGGGGCTTTTAGTTTATGCATAACAAAAGTCAATGTTAGACGTAATGTCTAAATGCTATAATTTTTTAACCCTATTGATATGGTAGTTGGTAAATTCATGTCTTAATGAAGACTAGTTGATGAAACTACTAATTCGGAAGTTGGTCATGTGCCTTTCTCGAAAGATCATTTTCTTTATTGAAAATTTATATTGTTCAGTTCTTTTATGAAATGATGTCACTTTGAAAGTTTTGATTTTTCGTAAATAGATATGTCTGTATGTTTTTGTATGGACATAACCGTTCATAAAAGAATGTATTAATACGTTGGTCTATAATGAGGTGAACCAACCAATGAACATGACCAAAATCTATTGCAAGTTGGATTTGTTCATGAATGGAGGTACTATAATTTGCATATCATATAGGCATATGAATAAATAACATACAAATGCTTGAAAATAACAGAGTGATTGACAAATATTATATATTAAAAAGTTATGGCCATAACTGATTTCAATCATTCCAACTATTGTTTTAATATATTATTGCTACATCTGTAGTCAATAATCTGATATGCAATAGAATATTAAGACATATTAAGGAAGTTCGCATTGAAATGTCAATAAAATGAATTTTAGAATATTTAAAATATATCCATGATTATGATTGCAGTATAATAAGTATCCCACGATAATAAAGGGGTATAGTGATACAAATTAGATCACTGGTTCAACCGATTCTAAACAGTAGGTGGAGGAGCGATATCTTAGAAATTGTCCAAACAAATGTGCATTGACAGTTCTACTGTGGAGGTTGAGTTTATAGCCTTAGAAAAAGTCGGTAAAGAAGTTGAATGGCCGTGAAATTTCTTGGAAGATATTCCATTTTGTCCCCTATATGTATACATTGTGAAAGCGACAATAGGAAAGGCTGGGATCGTTATGTATAAAGAAAATTTTTGTCATATATGACGAAGACATAAAATCGTTAGGCAACTACTCTCAAGGGGAATTATCATAATTGACTATTAAAGTCAAGTGATAATGTGTCGGATCCACTTATAAAAGGTCTAACTAGAGAGCTAGTTGAAAGATCATCGAGGGGAATGTGACTATAGCCAAGGACAAGTCATTGTGGCAGTAACTATACCTAGAAGACTGGAGATTCCAAGATCTAGGTTCAAGGATCTCAAACAAAGTCACTAATGAAGCTTCAACATTGTCAAATAAAATTCTTTTTTTGGTTCATTCTTGTGATGAGACAATGTTCAGTACCAATGATAAAGTGTTAAGATTTTTTAATAATTTCTAAGTTTGATACAAGGTATATCAAATAGTGTACCTACGAAATAACACATTTAGGAATCATCTATGTAAGTATGAAGTGTAAGCCACTTCAAGGAGAATTATGTAAGGTCAGTTCTCTACGCACTTATGAACCAGGTGATGTTCATGGCTGAAACAAACACAACAATGAGAACCAAATACGGTTAAGGGTTGGTTGTGTCACTTATGTTTGTATAGGTATACACCAAAGCTCGATGGTTCAAAGATATCAATTCTACTGATTGACCGAGTATATCCGACATTAGTTCACTACAAAAAGTTCAAAGGGAAACCTACTTATCTAGATGCGATTAATCCTTACTTGCAAATCACACTGTATTTTCATGCATGTTTCTACACATATGCCCATTCCTCATTCACGTGGGAAATTGTTGCATTTTTCTTTAAAGGGTGTGAATGGGAAATGGAAGAGACACCTTTTGGATTGCACCTCTCCATATCACCCTTCCTTTGTCTATAAATTTAGAGGCTTGGCCTCAATTTTTAAGAGATAGAAAAAATTTGAAAATTTCTCCCCTCTTTTCTATTTGCATTATTTTTAAATAAACATAAGTGTCAAGTGTGATTTGCTCCATTTGTTAAGTTCGCTGAAATTCTGTAATTTACCAGTATTGCAGAGTAGTTATTCTATTCTATCTTGAGAGAAATTAATCCAAAACCTTGGGCAATAGTGAGTGGATTAAATTCCTTAAGGACACACAAGCAACTTGTGGGCTCGAAATTATTTTTCTGTTTTGTTTATTAAATGCATGTTTCTCCGCTTCTTTGATTTTCTGATTTTGAATACAGTAATACCAACACATTACTATTATATGAGATTGTTTAGGTAAAACATTAAGCTCGTAATTGAAGGTACAAATTGATCATCACCAATCAAATTTGGAATCAGCATCTGGCATAAGCTGCAATCAATATCCTAAATCCTACTTGTTTGTTATGGTATACGGTTAAAATTGGGCCTACCCAATTTTACTATTTGATCGATGCCAGAAAATTGCATTGAAGGTCGGCTCCACAGTGGATCAGACCGGAGCGCGAGGATAAGGTACCGAGTTCTAGAATCAAGGTGTCTGTCGAGATCAAGGTCGGTAGCAATTGAGACCAAATAGGGCAGACATCGAGCAAAGTGCAATAACATAAAGGCGAGATATCCGTGACTGGTTGAAGATCATGACGGAAATCTCGGAACATATCAAATAGAGGGTGGTTGTTTAGGCTAATCATGTGATTTATTTTCGTAATTAGAATTGTACCATAGATAGGATTCCTCTACTATATAAAGAGGGTTCTAATTATCTCGTAAACACTTTACATTCACGCATATCAAAGCAATACAATACTTTATGTCCAACTTATATTCTTGTTCATCTTCTTGTTATATTTCTAATTGTTCTTGCACCGACCAATTCGAGGGTATTCAAGCTCGATGATTGAATTCCGTTCAAACACTGATTTGCTTTATATTATTGTTAGTTTCTATTACTAATCTTCATATTCATCAATTGATATTAGGTGAAGTCACATTTCCTTAAAACTACATTATAAGTTTAATTGTTATCCAATTTTTAGGGTAAACAATTTGGCGCACACCATGGGACTAATGATAATAGTGATTGCCTGGTATTAATTCCTAAAATATCGTTTGCTTTATATTATTATCAATTAAATAAAAAGTTATTTTATGTATCAGTCCTTACATCTCTGACAACTGGTGGAGTGACAACTAGTTTTGGTATGTTGGGCCATGACACACACTGCATTATGCTTGTTCTCATAAGTGTCTTTGATTTTAGGAATCAACATGTCAAACTCTCAAGTAGAACCCACTCACACAGGCAACGACCTCGGTCTTTATGGTGAGAATGAAAACATAGTCGCCCCGGGAAACGGAGTACCTCCAGTCAACCCCGATGGAAAATCGGCCATAGACCCACTCAGTGTTAGCTCTCATATCGCTATTAATGGGAATTCGGGTGTCGACCCTAAAAATAGCATCCGTAGAGATGCCCGAACAACCAATCGGAATGCATAGAGCGGTGAAGAAGGCAGAATTAGCCATCAAATGATATTTGAAATGTTTCAGACTCAATAAGCTGTGATAGTGCAACTCCAAAATGAGAATCGAGCACCAAGATGGATTGAGCTCGAAATTTTGCAAGAGGTCGTTCGTAGAGTCGAACCTGTATCGGAGAAATCAAATGCTAATGAATCTGGACTAACCTCGCCCTTATGAAGATACTCGAAGAGCTCACTAAACGGATCGAATCAGGTGAAAAGAAAATCGAGGCTAATGAGAAAAAGGTAGAAACATACAACTTACGGGTTGACCAAATACCGAGGGCACCCTCGATTCTAAAGGGTTTCGACTTGAAGAAGTTTGTGTATAAACCTTTCCCTGCTAGTGCGACTCTGAAGCCCATCTCGCAGAAATTCCGTATGCTAGAAATTCCAAATACAATAGGATCACCGATCCTAATGAGCACATTACTTCTTACACATGACATTAAAAGGGAATGACTTAGAAGACAATGAGATCGAATCCATCCTATTGAAAAAGTTAGGAGAGACTATGTTGAAAGGGGCGATGATATGGTACCACTATTTGCCACCCAATTCCATCGATTCCTTCACCGTGCTTGCAGATTCATTTGGGAAGACAAATGTTGGAGCAATAAAGGTTGCAATTAGGAAGTCAGACCTCTTCAAAGTGAGACAAAAGGACAATGAAATGTTAAAGGAATTCGTATCTCGATTCCAAATGGAACGAATGGACCTACCCCGGTAACAAATGATTGGGCTATTCAAGCCTTCACTCAAGGTTTGAATGAGCTAAGTTCGATAGTATCCCGATAACTAAAGCAAAATTTAATTGAATATACAGATGTGACCTGGGCCGATGTAAAAAATCGATATCAGTTGAAGATCAGGGTCGAGGATGATCAATCAGGAACCCTTCCGGTTCGGTTTACTCAAATAGGCCCATCGGCAGAATTCAAAGGGATATCGACAGAGAATGTCGATCAAACAGAGATCGTTACCAACCGTACAACACAAATCGTGAAAACAACGGCCCAGGACGTAATCCCATTCAAAATGATTGAAGGAATGATAGAGTAAAGAGCTCGTAAGGACTCATAAGTAAAAGTGGCTTTGATTAATATGTCGAGCCCACAGAAGCGCCACGACAGTCAGAATACAACATTAGTATAGATGCAGTAGGTATTATGTCGGCCATTGGACATGTCAAGGCTGCCAGATGACCCAGACCCCTATAGACCAATCCAGCTCAAAGAAACCCTAATTAAATATGCAAACACTATGGTACCCATGGACATAAAACTGAAAACTACAGATATCTGAGGGAGGAGGTAGCTCGTTTTCCAACGAGGGTTACCTTCGAGAATTCTTAAGGACCGTGCCAAGAACCACTTTAAAAATAGGGATTCAAAATGCAAAACGAGTAGGAAGAGCCACAAAA